>JAVRXN010000013.1:49589808-50280233 GCA_033556935.1 Timema podura | reverse complement strand
TCATGGACTTTACTTGCTATTTTACGTTAACGGTTTTATTGTCGAACACGTTGTTTGCAATGTATTAACTTGTCGGTGAATTGGTTCATTGAATCCATCTCAACTTGTGTATACCATTAGGTTCTCTCGTGTCGAACAGTTGTATATCTTATCACAAGGTCATACACGTGTCGATCAATTGACACACTCAAATTTTGAAATATTTTTATTTGGTAAACCAGTATATACACCCCTGATTGAACCCCTCCCAAGGCACGGTGGGGATCTTAGCACGGCTCGTCCCTGATTGAATCTCTCCCAAGACACGGTGGGGATCTTAGCACGGCTCGTCCCTGATTGAATCTCTCCTCAAGGCACGGTGGGGATCTTAGCACGGCTCGTCCCTGATTGAACCCCTCCCAAGGCACGGTGGGGATCTTAGCACGGCTCGTCCCTGATTGAATCCCTCCCAAGACACGGTGGGGATCTTAGCACGGCTCGTCCCTGATTGAATCCCTCCCAAGACACGGTGGGGATCTTATCACAGCTCGTCCCTGATTGAATCTCTCCCAAGACACGGTGGGGATCTTATCACAGCTCGTCCCTGATTGAACCCCTCCCAAGGCACGGTGGGGATCTTAGCACGGCTCGTCCCTGATTGAATCTTTCCCAAGGTACGGTGTGGATCTTAGCACGGCTCGTCCCTGATTGAATCTCTCCCAAGGCACGGTGGGGATCTTATCACAGCTCGTCCCTGATTGAACCCCTCCCAAGGCACGGTGGGGATCTTAGCACGGCTCGTCCCTGATTGAATCTCTCCTCAAGGCACGGTGGGGATCTTAGCACGGCTCGTCCCTGATTGAACCCCTCCCAAGGCACGGTGGGGATCTTAGCACGGCTCGTCCCTGATTGAATCTCTCCTCAAGGCACGGTGTGGATCTTAGCACGGCTCGTCCCTGATTGAATCCCTCCCAAGACACGGTGGGGATCTTAGCACGGCTCGTCCCTGATTGAATCCCTCCCAAGGCACGGTGTGGATCTTAGCACGGCTCGTCCCTGATTGAATCCCTCCCAAGGCACGGTGGGGATCTTAGCACGGCTCGTCCCTGATTGAATCCCTCCCAAGGCACGGTGGGGATCTTAGCACGGCTCGTCCCTGATTGAATCCCTCCCAAGGCACGGTGGGGATCTTAGCACGGCTCGTCCCTGATTGAATCTCTCCTCAAGGCACGGTGGGGATCTTAGCACGGCTCGTCCCTGATTGAACCCCTCCCAAGGCACGGTGGGGATCTTAGCACGGCTCGTCCCTGATTGAATCCCTCCCAAGGCACGGTGGGGATCTTAGCACGGCTCGTCCCTGATTGAATCCCTCCCAAGGCACGGTGGGGATCTTAGCACGGCTCGTCCCTGATTGAATCCCTCCCAAGACACGGTGGGGATCTTATCACGGCTCGTCCCTGATTGAATCCCTCCCAAGGCACGGTGTGGATCTTATCACGGCTCGTCCGAGTGTTTTCGAACCAGGTAACTATCAAGAACACTATTCTCCCGTGTCATCAGACCCGCCCAGAAAATAACAAATGTGAAAACCTTGACACCCAGACACAGAGAGAGACGAAAACTCACCCATCATGTTTAAATATGCTCAAGTGTAGCCCCTCATGGGATACCGCCATTGCATCTGCTACATTTAAATAGATGATTTTCTTCCCAGGAAAGAATCTGAGTTTTCCGAAGCTTAATATTTATCATCTCTGCGTGTGGGCCTATGAAAGGAAATAACAATCGTCCATTAACCTGGAGTACCGCTGTACCGCTCCACTCTCACTCTATGTTTGACATAGACATACAGCATTATTAAACATCACGATCTTAATATGAGTACAAGATTACTTTGGGGTAGTATTTTTATTGCAGAATGTCTATGAATATTAGCTTGTTTAGGGGTGGGTAGTATTTCTATTGCAGGATGTCTATGAATATTAGCTTGTTCAGGGGTGGGTAGTATTTTTATTGCAGGATGTCTATGAATATTAGCTTGTTCAGGGGTGGGTAGTATTTCTATTGCAGGATGTTTATGAATATTAGCTTGTTCAGGGGTGGGTAGTATTTCTATTGCAGGATGTCTATGAATATTAGCTTGTTCAGGGGTGGGTAGTATTTCTATTGCAGGATGTTTATGAATATTAGCTTGTTCAGGGGTGGGTAGTATTTCTATTGCAGGATGTCTATGAATATTAGCTTGTTCAGGGGTGGTAGTATTTCTATTGCAGGATGTCTATGAATATTAGCTTGTTCAGGGGTGGGTAGTATTTCTATTGCAGGATGTCTATGAATATTAGCTTGTTCAGGGGTGGGTAGTATTTCTATTGCAGGATGTCTATGAATATTAGCTTGTTCAGGGGTGGGTAGTATTTCTATTGCAGGATGTCTATGAATATTAGCTTGTTCAGGGGTGGGTAGTATTTCTATTGCAGGATGTCTATGAATATTAGCTTGTTCAGGGGTGGGTAGTATTTCTATTGCAGGATGTCTATGAATATTAGCTTGTTCAGGGGTGGGTAGTATTTCTATTGCAGGATGTCTATGAATATTAGCTTGTTCAGGGGTGGGTAGTATTTCTATTGCAGGATGTCTATGAATATTAGCTTGTTTAGGGGTGGGTAGTATTTCTATTGCAGGATGTCTATGAATATTAGCTTGTTCAGGGGTGGGTAGTAACATTGTCATCTTAGCAGTACACGCTAATGTTACACCACACTTTTTTTTTTACCCTTGCCTGTTTCGAGATATTGCATACCAAAGTGGTCACTCCAGGTTAATGCTGAGTTATTGCATACCAAAGTGGTCACTCCAGGTTATTGCTGAGTTATTGCATACTAAAGTAGTCACTACAGGTTAATGCCGAGTTATTGCATACCAAAGTGGTCACTCCAGGTTAATGCCGAGTTATTGCATACCAAAGTGGTCACTCCAGGTTAATGCTGAGTTATTGCATACCAAAGTGGTCACTCCAGGTTAATGCTGAGTTATTGCATACCAAAGTGGTCACTCCAGGTTAATGCCGAGTTATTGCATACCAAAGTGGTCACTTCAGGTTAATGCCGAGTTATTGCATACCAAAGTGGTCACTCCAGGTTAATGCCGAGTTATTGCATACCAAAGTGGTCACTCCAGGTTAATGCCGAGTTATTGCATACCAAAGTGGTCACTCCAGGTTAATGCCGAGTTATTGCATACCAAAGTGGTCACTCCAGGTTAATGCCGAGTTATTGCATACCATAGTGGTCACTCCAGGTTAATGCTGTTTTACCAGTTTTGAATTAACCTGGAGTGACTACTTTGTTATGATAATTACAATATCTATGCTTATAAAACATTTTCTTTATGGTACAAAACGGTATAAAACTAGTAAATAGCGTTGTCGTTAAAAACAATTAAAAAGTGGTGCTACTCTTTGAGTGTGTGTACAGATATTCTAACATTGCTAGAAATATTAGCCTGTAGTTATTAAAATAAACTATTTTATATTTTAAAAAATTAACGTAAAATATGATCACGTCTTTTACTGCCCCATTGAAAATTCATAGAACACAAAAAGGTTTCTAATAAAATCTCGATATCAACTTAATAGCTCTACTAGAAATGATCAACATGCAAGAGTGTGTCATACAAGCTTAAACAATCTAAGAACTGCGACAACGCAAAGTTATGTTAAACATTTGGGGCCAAGAGAACTTTGTTGAATTAAATCTCGAGGGGAAAAAATGTCTCTAAGATGTGTTTGGTATTTTAGTCGCGGTGCATGCCGGATGGGAATTATCGGTATGCGAGAAGAAGGAATGCGGTAGGAAACTGAACTGCCTACATGTGGGATCTTCACGGATTCACTGGAATGCCAGTCTTTCCTGCTTCGTGAGCAGTCCAGTATAGTTAGTCTGCATCCGACCACTCAGCCAGACGATGGCTGTCTTTCCTGCATCGAAAATGCCACCTTATAGCCTAAACTTAAAAGTGGGAACAGTAATTACTACTCATAAATTTAAAAACGAAAAAGGATTTATATAATTAGAGCTGACTGGTGGTTACGACTATGACAAAACATGTAATAACTGGCACATTTCTGGCTGGATCATGACAAGGAAGGAAGCCAGCCAGCCCAGTATTCATCCCCAGTGATACACACTCCTTTCACACCGCGCAGAAGACGGACATATTCAATAAACAAACCAATACCCTGGACAGAGTTGGGTAGGGGGTAGTGTTCGTGTTGCTTTATCAAGGGCTCGCTGTGAGGTCTATTAACATGGAGTACCACTTTCAAATTTTGAACTTTTTTCGGTGCTAAATTTTTGTACTAGTTTTGTACCGTTTTGTACCATAAATAAAATGTTGTACCCCCACCCATTAGCATATTAAAATGGTCTCTCTCAATAATTATCGTAAAAATATTAAGGTGAGCATCACTCTAAATAGCTTCGAGGGGCATCCAAATTTTAAAAAATGTCTTGGTCATGAACACTTTAATGGCTTATAAAGGAATATATTTTTTTATCAAGGCAAAGACTACTCTTAACTTATTAACGAAAATGATTGAAAACAAACTTCATTCCTGTTTATACTAGTGTTTCTAAGGGACAAAAATCAAAGTAACCTTGGTTTCTGAAATATGTATGGTTTATATTTATTATGTAATATGTCGTCGATATAATTATGCTAAGCTCTCTTCCTACCACTATTCACTACTACCCTGACACTCTACAAGCATACCAAGGTAGTTACTGTTTAGAGATAATCACGTCTCAACATTCCAGTCACAGTGTTTCTAATACGTCTATTAACTGTCCAAACTAACGACATCTGTTGGGAAACACAAGAGACTACACAACACAGCTCTCGCTATACAGCCTGTTAGTTGAAAAATAGCAAAGAACACCAGAGGTAATTTGAGGTATAGATACAAAATACCAACCTGGCCAGGTTTGTTAACACTTCAGTGGCCTAGAAACATTGTCAGTTTTTGAGATTATAGCTTTTTAGAAAATGAAGTTGGCTCCCATTATAAACCAGAGTACACTGCCGACAGTGGCGCCCCTAGCGCATTTACATGTATGAAGGGAAAGGGGAGGTGTGTGTGTGTGTGTGGGGGGGGGGGGGGTTAACTTAAAGAGGTATTCACTTTTTTTAATTCCACGAAAGGACCACTTCAGTTAGCTTCTAGTAGCATTCAATTTTCTAACATTAACTAGGGGTGGAATTGAAAGTCCCAAAAAAACTTGAATGTTGTCTTCCCGCCCCTCACCCCGTTTTCCCTGTTATTCAAATAAAGTTCCACCACTGTTTAAAATAACAATGTTCTTATTTCTTAGGTCTCAATAGAAAGTCTGAGCATCATGTCATAAACTTACAATATTGAAACATCTCACTCCGAAACTCTCCCGACGACCATGCACACGAGAGAGGCAATCAGTAACGGATAAAAGTTGGTTTTAGTGAAGTGTTTAGGCGCGCGTGCGGGGCAGCAATTTAAATTTTGGTGGATATTTTGAATTTTTGACAAGTTAAAACCGGTTTGAAAAACTTGATTTTTTTGATTGAATGATGGGTGATGTCTGAACATGTATTAACAACCTAAGCCCATACCGGTAAATCCCTCCCCCATTTTTTTGGTGATAGGGCGTCCTTTTCATACTACTACTACTACTACTACTACTACTACTACTACTACTACTACTATTACTACTATTACTATTACACTACTACTATATACTACTACTACTACTATTACTACTACTATTACTACTACTATTACTATACTATTACTATTTACTATTACTACTATTACTACTACTATTAACTACTACTATTACTACTACTATTACTACTACTATTACTATTACTATTACTATTACTACTACTATTACTACAACTACTATTACTACTACTACTATTACTACTAAATACTATTACTACTACTATACTATTACTACTACTACTATTACTACAACTACTATTACTACAACTACTATTACTACTACTACTATTACTACTACTACTATTACTACTACTACTATACTACTACTATTACTACTACTACTATACTACTACTATTACTACTACTATTACTACTACTGATACTGATACTGATACTACTACATTTATTTGTAAAGCTATGCGTTTATTCCCCTTTTTTCCTCCTTTTCTTTCTCTGCCACACCAGCACTTTGCAGTCGTATCATTTTTTGATTCTACCGACTATAATTTCTGAAATAAATACCCCCGCTGGTGGATCCAAGGTAAAACATTTTCACTTCCAATAATCAGTATAATCAGTCACACAATGAACTAAAGAAGAAAAGAGTTTAGAAGCTATGTGAGGGGACTGTCCCTTGTGTCAGGAGCCTGTCACTAGAGTTGAGTAACATAGCGTGTAACTGATAAACCTGTGAGTTGAAGATTGACATAGCTCTCTCTGGTCAACAGCCCGTGGGCTTCTGGCGTTAATAACGGAGAGCACAAGGGTCATTCAGTCCAACAGAGTAGTGAGAGGAACTCGCTAAACTATGATATTTGGTCGACACAAGGTGAAACTTATGTCTTTTTTGCACCACAACACCCTTAACCTGATGAGAATCAAACTTAGCACGAGGGACTCTGAAGTCTATAAGTATGTTCCGGTGTTAATAACCCTTAACTTTTGTAAAGAGCCTTAAAGATAATGTACCTACTTAAACATCAGAATGGTTGCTTTAGTTATACAGCTTTTCCTGTATCTTTTGTTTAAACAGTAAATAAGGCAATCTCATGTTTAAAAATATCAAATTTTTAGGTTGTATTTAGCTTTCAAGCCTCCTTATCACTTGTTGACATTTTAGGTTACCTCCCTTTCCCCTTCCACCCCCTTTTCCCATCTGGTTGCGTCATAGAACTTCAGTTTGAAATTTAATTAATTATGTTTAGTATTATTTGAAAATAATTCCATTATGATTGCAAAATATTTTATCTTGACATATACATATTTGGTGTGTTTTTAGTGTATTTTTCGACTGTTAGAGTAACCATATTTTCTTTTTACTGAAAATATTTAGTCTTAGCTCCTATTTCTTCGAGTTTGCATTGTCTCATAAGAATATCAAACAGATTATTCCACTCCATATTTTGAAAATTTGCTTACATCGTTAAATTTAAATGAAGGAAGTAACTGACTTTTATTTCTGCATTTGAAATTTGTAGAAATGTTCTTGATGCAGTTTTAAATAGACATGTTTGAGTTTTTTTTTTATCCTGGGTCCTTTATAAAGGGTTTGTTAAATGTTGCTTGTGTTCCTTAACTTTTGAACTAAGTAATTGATCGCCAAATTAGTTCACTGGTCATCTGTGCAGATATTCCTGAAACGTCTTCAATCTATAACACATTTACCGTGGATAAAACTTTTATTTGTACACAATGTACACGATTTCTGTTCAGAGCAGCAAGTCTACTTGAAATGAAACAAGACTGTTCAGAGCAGCGAGTATACTTGAAATGAAACAAGACTGTTCAGAGCAGCGAGTCTACTTGAAATGAAACAAGACTGTTCAGAATAGCGAGTCTACTTGAAATGAAACAAGACTGTTCAGAGCAGCGAGTATACTTGAAATGAAACAAGACTGTTCAGAGCAGCGAGTATACTTGAAATGAAACAAGACTGTTCAGAGCAGCAAATCTACTTGAAATGAAACAAGACTGTTCAGAGCAGCGAGTCTACTTGAAATGAAACAAGACTGTTCAGAGCAGCGAGTCTACTTGAAATGAAACAAGACCCCTTTGAAGCCAAACTTTACGCAGACGATAAGTAAAACGGAAGCTAGCCGCTAGAACCGGACGTTTTGTGACGTGCCCGGCTACTAATTATCCCCGGGAAGACTCGACTGCGACTTTATTTGAAATTGAAATGGCGCCCCCAACCCCTCATAAAGACTTGTAGACGGGCTGGCTGTGATTTCAAGGCGGGAATTACGTGGGAAAATATCTGTCCGGCTCATTCATAATGCATGACTTAAACGTGACTTCGAGATTGCCTGTCCTCCACCTGGTGACTGTGTCTCTCTGTCCTCCACCTGGTGACTGTCTCTATGTCCTCCACCTGGTGACTGTGTCTCTCTGTCCTCCACCTGGTGACTGTGTCTCTCTGTCCTCCACCTGGTGACTGTGTCTCTCTGTCCTCCACCTGGTGACTGTGTCTCTCTGTCCTCCACCTGGTGACTGTGTCTCTCTGTCCTCCACCTGGTGACTGTGTCTCTCTGTCCTCCACCTGGTGACTGTGTCTCTCTGTCCTCCACCTGGTGACTGTGTCTCTCTGTCCTCCACCTGGTGACTGTGTCTCTCTGTCCTCCACCTGGTGACTGTGTCTCTATGTCCTCCACCTGGTGACTGTGTCTCTATGTCCTCCACCTAGTGACTCTCTATGTCCTCCACCTAGTGACTGTCTATATGTCCTCCACCTGGTGACTGTCTCTATGTCCTCCACCTGGTGACTGTCTCTATGTCCTCCACCTGGTGACTGTCTCTATGTCCTCCACCTGGTGACTGTGTCTCTATGTCCTCCACCGGGTGACTGTGTCTCTCTGTCCTCCACCGGGTGACTGTGTCTCTCTGTCCTCCACCTGGTGACTGCGTCTCTCTGTCCTCCACCTGGTGACTGCGTCTCTCTGTCCTCCACCTGGTGACTGCGTCTCTCTGTCCTCCACCTGGTGACTGTGTCTCTCTGTCCTCCACCTGGTGGCTGTTTCTCTCTGTCCTCCACCTGGTGGCTGTGTCTCTCTGTCCTCCACCTGGTGGCTGTGTCTCTCTGTCCTCCACCTGGTGGCTGTGTCTCTCTGTCCTCCACCTGGTGGCTGTGTCTCTCTGTCCTCCACCTGGTGGCTGTGTCTCTCTGTCCTCCACCTGGTGGCTGTGTCTCTCTGTCCTCCACCTGGTGGCTGTGTCTCTCTGTCCTCCACCTGGTGGCTGTGTCTCTCTGTCCTCCACCTGGTGGCTGTGTCTCTCTGTCCTCCACCTGGTGACTGTGTCTCTCTATGTCCTCCACCTGGTGACTGTGTCTCTCTTTGTCCTCCACCTGGTGACTGTGTCTCTCTATGTCCTCAAACTATGTTCTATGAGAAGGGTTAACAAATAATTATCATTGAATTTCTTCACTTTCATTGAAACTGCTATCATCACTCTCAAAATCACTTTCTTGCCTTATTTTTCACTATCCTTTTTTTTGGCCGTTTAAAGATTGTTTCAAGATTGTCTGGGCGTGTTGGACCATGGTACCATTTTCCGAGTACCAGCCCGTGTTCAGTAGGATCAACCCCGTCTGCTCGTTCCACAGCCATGACACTGAATTAATACTCCTAATCTTTTGGCTCCAAGCAGGTTTAGATGGAGGCAGCATTGTTGGACCAATCTCTTTAGCTTTAGATGCCTCACTGGATCATACACTCAATCTTACTTCACTCACAGAGGAGTATCTAGAGTGGCCGTACACTGGATCATACACTCAATCTTACTTCACTCACAGAGGAGTATCTAGAGTGGCCGTACACTGGATCATACACTCAATCTTACTTCACTCACAGAGGAGTATCTAGAGTGGCCGTACACTGGATCATACACTAACGGTATCTTACTTCACTCACAGAGGAGTATCTAGAGTGGTCGTACACTGGATCATACACTAACGGTATCTTACTTCACTCACAGGAGTATCTAGAGTGGTCGTACACTGGATCATACACTAACGGTATCTTACTTCACTCACAGGAGTATCTAGAGTGGTCGTACACTGGATCATACACTAACGGTATCTTACTTCACTCACAGGAGTATCTAGAGTGGTCGTACACTGGATCATACACTAACGGTATCTTACTTCACTCACAGGAGTATCTAGAGTGGTCGTACACTGGATCATACACTAACGGTATCTTACTTCACTCACAGGAGTATCTAGAGTGGTCACACACGACACAGACAAGTTTCTCCAACCCACCTATCATTTCAAGTTTCACTCATCTAGCTGACTGAGAAATTGTCCATGATGGCTTTAAAATACTTTTCCTCGAAACATAAACTCTTTTAAAACAGTGAACTCTCAACTGGTATAAAGTTAATATTTTCCGAGAGGTTCTTTCAAGCTCGGATAAGAAATATATTAGCAACAAATTTTATATTTGAACCGTATGGATGGGGGGGGGGACAAAAAACGAGGTTCTTAAAAAGAAAAGTATGTATCAAATGTGGTTCAGATAAGGGAAAATGACTTAGCATTTCTCATAAATTGGGATTATTAAGGAAAAATAGAAAAGCTATCATATAAACCCTCTAATTTCAATCTCAATCTCATAGCGCATCCCATTTTCAAAGGATTGGTATTTTTAAATATTATTTTGATAGTTTATAATAAATTTGTGGCTGGAATTATTTTAATGATTCTAAAACAAGTTAACACGAATAGACTCAAAACGACCAGTGAAAAGAGTCCTTGGATACGAGATCAGCCAGGATGACTCAGTGGTAGAGCATGTAACACCAAAAGACCCGGGTTTGATTCCAGTGCTAATATTATCTTTAATTATTTTTGCTGTCACTGTGTTACCATACTTGTTCGGGTTACACGAATAATAAACCTTATGTAAATGTACCAAGCATAGGTGGAATTAGTGGAATTCCCCCCACCCTTAAATATTTATAGGGTAACAAATAAAACATATAATATAAGTTGACAAGTAGTATTCACTTCGGACTCTCAACAAATGTCTCGCGAAGCACTCGGTTCATCTGTTATAAATAATGTACAAAATAACGTTATTTCAATAACGTAAAGTAATTTTAGTGATAATTTATAATATTATGTAATTGGTTTTAAACAGCACTGAAGGCTCAGCCACACGAAATGCGGGCAGGTTTCAGTTTGTGTTCCTAGTGTGTTGCCCGCTGCGTTTGGCGCTCTAGTAGGAACACGGAGACAAAGACATACTGAGCTTTAGCAGCGGCCAGTCACAGCCGCTAGCAACTACCCTCGGTAACTAAACTTACCCCCCACCCCATCGCAATCCCCGATAACCTCTCCGCGTTTTTTGGGGCATTACAAAATAATGTTGAAACTCGTTCAATGTTTACCCTCCAATCAAAATGCTGAAATTCCATCCATGGTGATATGGATGACGGAGGCTTGAGGAAGTGTACCCGCATTTGCGTGGAGGGGGAGAGCTATCACCCGACCGGAATTCTAGCCCTGATTTCATCGGTATTCCAGCTATTGCTTAGTTTATTTATTGTAGGTATTATATTCTCAATGAAACTAGCTAATTAACTACTTTTTAAATATTGTAACAAAATGTACAGTTTTATAAAATGTTTTGTAACCCGCCTCGGTGGCGTAGTTGGCTAACGCGCTAGTCGTGTTGAGCTCGACCGCCGAGGACGGGGAGATAGAGGTTCGAATCTCGGTCGGGTGAACTGGGGGTGGTTTTCCTAAATGGTTTTCCACTCTTCCTCCACGCAAATGTGGGTTCACTTCCTCTAAATTCAATCCTTCCAATTCCTATTCCTAGCGTAATTAGTACTTAAGCGTATAACCCGAAAGGGTAGTAAGACGCAATGCTAAATATTATATTATTTTGTGTAATTCCAAGCATTGAAAATAGAAAAATGTATGTAGGCTTTCCCAAGTTCGCCGAACAGGTCGTATCGGCAGCTATTGACGTTGCTCTTAGGATTTTATTTGACGGTAATGTGCAACATTGGCAAAATTCTATGAGGAAGTTTACGTTATGGTTCTAATCGCTAACACTAGAGTGGCACGTTTATATTATTCTCCTATCCATGACCCAGCTGTTGTGTGATGGGGAATACATACACTTGTCGTTCATTCGTCTTTTAATAGAGATAGTTACTCACCGAACTGTGAATTTCTGTTTGGTCCTAAGATTAACTGTGTACTCTTAGTACATTCCATCAGATTCTCGTTTCTATTATGTATTTATTATGAAATATATACACACACGCACACATTCAAACAAGCTTTCTTCATGCTTCCAGAAATAGGTAATAGATTACACATAGGGGATATGAGTAAATACCAGTTTTCTGACCATTCACCAGGCAAGGATTTAGACCATCGGCTTCGAAACATTTGAATGTCGGACCATTCCAACAATTTACGTAATTTGTAGTAACACCAAGATAATGCCGAGTATTAACTATTTCTGCACATTTTTAATGTTGCCTAGACATTGCCTAACAACATAGACTGCGCTGCTGTCAGAGCTTGAAACATTGCTGCCAACCCTCCAACCACTGTTTAAATATGTTTTAATTTTGGCTAGACTCAGTCCGAATATATTTATAAGACTTGATTACGACTTAATTTGCTTGTTTAGTTTGTCTTATCACGGCGTACCACCGTGCACCACAGTTTGGGAACCGCTGGTTGAGAGACTTTGAGGAAGTCCATTTAACTCCCCCCTTAAGACACCGCTGGCGAGCTATCTGTAAAAACAATTGCGTCAACTATAATAACGCTTCTTATACGTCTATGGAACATTGTATTGATATTCTAACGGCCTATCTGTCGCAAAGGACATTTGAGCCACTACAACATATTATCCATCCTTTCCCTCATTGTTTGAGTCATTACCGCGGTAAAATACCGGGTCGAGTATCGATTGTTACAATATTAAAGTTGTTTTTGTTTTGAACCGTTCGTTAAAAGGTAGTTTTTATATAAATTGCATATAAGTCCATAGTTATTGTATTATTTATATTTGTTATAAATAATTTCTTTAAAGAACAGTCCCAAAACCCAGGTGGTTTTTCTTAAAGGGTTTACCACTTTTATTACAGGCAAATGAATGTACATTTCTTCTAAAATTATACCTTCCTCATTTTAATTCCATTAGCATTAATTTATGCGTATAAGCCGAACGGGGACTTAAGTTCGACAGATATTTATATTTAAAACAGAAAGTGATCAGCAAAATATATGGTACTTATAGATAAGCCGGAAAGTTGAGATTGCACGGGAAATTAGAGTGATTGCTACTGGTGAGGCTTTACATGGAACTCGGCCACGTAGGTAGGGGGGGAGCGGTGGTAGATGTTTCTTTCTTTCTCTCAGGTATGAGACATTCTCAGCTACTCCCACGGACACAAACATTTATTACTTGGGCCTACTCTACATATGTCATACCACTCATATCATCGCCATCATCACCCCAAGTTTTCCGCTGGAGTTGTCGTCTGGCGAATCGTCCTCCAAGTTGATGATAATATTCTCAGATACTTCATCAATTCTTTGTTCCTATTTCAAGTATTCTTCAATTTTCTTTGTCAGAGTGCATCGCGCTAACCATTCCTCTTTTGCTATAGTTAAATATTTCCTCTGCTAGGCTCATAACTGTGTTTACATTGAATGTAACATTATTTTTTATAAATATAGTCCTCTACATATAAATTGTTTGGGGTTGAGATCGGGATGATATGGGAGTGTGTTGGCTTGTCCTCTCACTACTATCATACGTAACTGATAGTGTTAGCTTGTCCTCTCACTACTATCACACGTAACTGATAGTGTTGGCTTGTCCTCTCACTACTATCATACGTAACTGATAGTGTTGGCTTGTCCTCTCACTATCACACGTAACTGATAGTGTTGGCTTGTCCTCTCACTACTATCATACGTAACTGATAGTGTTGGCTTGTCCTCTCGCTACTATCACACGTAACTGATAGTGTTGACTTGTCCTCTCACTACTATCACACGTAACTGATAGTGTTGGCTTGTCCTCTCGCTACTATCACACGTAACTGATAGTGTTGACTTGTCCTCTCACTACTATCACACGTAACTGATAGTGTTGGCTTGTCCTCTCGCTACTATCACACGTAACTGATAGTGTTAGCTTGTCCTCTCACTATCACACGTAACTGATAGTGTTGGCTTGTCCTCTCACTACTATCATACGTAACTGATAGTGTTGGCTTGTCCTCTCGCTACTATCACACGTAACTGATAGTGTTGGCTTGTTCTCTCACTACTATCACACGTAACTGATAGTGTTAGCTTGTCCTCTCACTACTATCATACGTAACTGATAGTGTTGGCTTGTCCTCTCACTACTATCATACGTAACTGATAGTGTTAGCTTGTCCTCTCACTATCACACGTAACTGATAGTGTTGGCTTGTCCTCTCACTACTATCACACGTAACTGATAGTGTTGGCTTGTCCTCTCACTACTATCACACGTAACTGATAGTGTTGGCTTGTCCTCTCGCTACTATCATACGTAACTGATAGTGTTGGCTTGTCCTCTCACTACTATCACACGTAACTGATAGTGTTGGCTTGTCCTCTCACTATCACACGTAACTGATAGTGTTGGCTTGTCCTCTCACTACTATCACACGTAACTGATAGTGTTGGCTTGTCCTCTCGCTACTATCACACGTAACTGATAGTGTTGGCTTGTCCTCTCACTATCACACGTAACTGATAGTGTTGGCTTGTCCTCTCACTATCATACGTAACTGATAGTGTTGGCTTGTCCTCTCACTACTATCACACGTAACTGATAGTGTTGGCTTGTCCTCTCACTATCACACGTAACTGATAGTGTTGGCTTGTCCTCTCACTATCACACGTAACTGATAGTGTTGGCTTGTCCTCTCACTACTATCACACGTAACTGATAGTGTTGGCTTGTCCTCTCGCTACTATCACACGTAACTGATAGTGTTGGCTTGTCCTCTCACTATCATACGTAACTGATAGTGTTGGCTTGTCCTCTCACTATCATACGTAACTGATAGTGTTGGCTTGTCCTCTCACTACTATCACACGTAACTGATAGTGTTGGCTTGTCCTCTCACTATCACACGTAACTGATAGTGTTGGCTTGTCCTCTCACTACTATCACACGTAACTGATAGTGTTGGCTTGTCCTCTCGCTACTATCACACGTAACTGATAGTGTTGGCTTGTCCTCTCGCTACTATCATACGTAACTGATAGTGTTGGCTTGTCCTCTCGCTACTATCATACGTAACTGATAGTGTTGGCTTGTCCTATCACTACTATCACACGTAACTGATAGTGTTGGCTTGTCCTCGAACTAATATCACACGTAACTGATAGTGTTGACTTGTACTCTCACTACTATCACGCGTAACTGATAGTGTTAGCCTGTCCTCTCGCTACTATCACACGTAACTGATAGTGTTGGCTTGTCCTTGAACTAGCCCGCGCATGCGTACATGCTGGTTTGTCCCAGCGCAATCACAACAGTTCCATCAGCAGTACTTCATAAAACACAAGAATCTAAAAATGAGAAATTTCTAGGAAGTATGTTAAGGTAGGGGGAGGGGGGATATAGTTAGAAAAAACTTTAAAGATGAGCTATAAAATTAAAATGTAACAGGCAGTTAGAGAAACCACTCCAGATAATCAAACAAATCTCGAAATGTTTAATTTCTAAGAGTAAGTTGGAGAAGGGAGTGTGAAGGAGTGTAAAATTACCAAAACTAGTTTCTATATCAGTGTGGTGGAAAATTGAAATTTAGTAGGCAGTTGGAGAGACCAGGGGGGGGGGGTATAAACAGAAGAAACAAACATTTTGAATGGGGTTGAAAATTTAAATTTTGAAGTCTAGTAGAAAGACAACTGGAGATAACCAAACACGTCTTAAAAATTGAAATTTCTAAATGGTAGTTGAACAAATGGGGAGAGGGATGGAAGGGGCTAAAATTTTCAAAATTTATAGAAACAACTTATTTTCAATGTGGGGGAGAACTTGAATTCTAAATGAAAGTAAAGGAGCCACTTAAAATAACCAGAATAATGTAAAAATTCTAAATGGGACCAGGGATATAATTAAAGGAAAGGGGGTGGAGGGAAAGAGTATATAAACTCACTTTTAGGTTTGGTAGGACATTTAAATTTGGCAAGCAGGTATCATGACTCCTCCAGATAAAATAAAAAATTGGAGAACTGATTACCATGGTGAGGGGGCGGAAGGGGGAGGGAGGAGGTCAAAATTTTCAAAACTAATAAGGGTCTTTCAGGTAGAGAACTGAAATTTACCACGTGGGCAAAGGGGCTATTCCAAATAAACATAAAGTTCTGAACATTTTAAATTTCAAAAATGAATCACGGAAAAAGTTTTTTAAAAAACTAAATAACGACATTAGTATTAAATATTTTATCTTTCTGTTACACCGTCTCCGTGTCCTTCACTTAACGACCAAATTAAATAAAAGGGAGAAGGTGAATTCTAACATAAGGGAAAATATATGCAGTATTAAAATATCACAATAAGACGGTTTATTCATTATAAACATAGATCAAGCAAAGTACAGTGGTCTCATTATATCATTCTGAATAGTGCTGAAAATAAATCAAGTTAATAACGTGAAGCGCAGCATATAAACCTCCCATGTTTATGTTTATTAAAGGTAGTCTTTAAGAGACACAAAATTACGTTGCAAATTAACATCAAAAGTGAAGTTAATTACGTTTAACCAAAAATGAAACAAACATAAAATATTAGTGCCTGATGGGCTCTTCAAACAGTTACAAGTTTACAAGACGAGACTTACAAAACATAACGCGAGAGTTTGACTACCAGACTCAAGCCAAACTCCCCCGGGATTATCGAAATCTTAACCAAAACGTTAAAGATTGAAATTTATAATAATTTGACAGTTTAAAAAAAAATAACAAGCATGATATTACTTCTACAGTCGCAAGAAATAGTACAATACAATAATCCACGCATTTCAACATATTACATTTAATTTCCTCAAGACAGAATTACCAATGGTGGATTTCAAACCAAACTAACCAACTGGTTACCGCGCCCAAGTGGCGACACATAAGTTACATTTAAGCGACTGAGATGAAAAAGAGAGAAGTTACATATTAAGCAAAAATAAAATAATGATTCTAACACAAAAATATTACAAGTCGAATATGATTAGAGTCTATGATATGTAAATGACATAGTTACGTTCCAATTAATATATAAATGTTTATCCGATCATTGTACAGGTCCATGACAACGATCCGTCCTCGTTCGTGGATTTTAGATAGTCCTTTTTGGTAGACAATTCCAGCCTGTTATATAGTGAGTTTCGTCGCACGGAAAAAGGGGAGGTAATTGAAGCACGAAGTGTCTAGCTGCCATCGGTCACGTAGGCCCCTTGTAGAGTTGTTCCATCAGAATCTTAGAACAAGTCGGCGATCATTCGATGTTTTTTGGGGTAGTTCTTCTGACAGCCATCAGAGGGCGGTCGGATAGTTATCTTCAATCGTACTCCATGTTGCCACGCCTCAGTTTCAATCTGAGCCGCCGGAGATTGACCCCGTGTTGACTCTATACCTTCGTCAGCTTGGCCCATTTTTCGACATTGGCTGCACGGAGTAGGTCAGCTTTGGTGGCGGCTAGTGATAGAAGATTTCATAGGTAAGTTCATGAACAATTCTAAGTGTAATATTACAGAGGATTGTACTGTATGAAATATACTGTGCCGTATTACCTTGCCATATTAGCCTATAGGGACTACAACAGAGAAAAGTACTATTGTAGGGATTCTATTTGCGTCGGAACTATTGGAGTGGGTGGTATGAATTCTTGATAGTTACGTATCAACATTATAATGGGGTGGATCCAATTGTAACTAACTGTAAGTTAACGTTACATTTCTAAGTGGGGGGGCTGGTGAAATGAGTGTTTAAAATTTCCAAAATTAGAAGAATGAACGGGAAATTTCCAAGATTAAAAAATAAGTTAATCCTCTATTACCTTAACCATATAATGTTAATTATTGGCAGCGCTAGCTGTATGGTACTAATTCCAGCCAACTGGTCGGTTCGAATCCCGGCAGCGTGCACTGAGTGGGGTGGGGGTGGGGGGTCACTATATTTTCTTCAGGTAAATGCTAATATAAACTAACAAATGCAGGTAGTTACATTCTGTTAAGTTCTATTCATGTGTAAAGTATAGACTTAGACAACTAGCGATACTATACTACTATACAGATCTGGAAAGCAACATACATAGTTAGCTCCCGTCAAAATATTGTTTACACAAAGTGTAACTATAACTTAAAGTAAACAAAACGCTAACCTTTAAACATATGGTATCATTTCCAAAAGTGTCACAATAGTATGAATGTATTAGTAGAGAGAAGGTAATGTGAGTGTGTGAGTGTGTGAGTAGTGTGCACTTGTGCGCCACTCACGTGACGTCACTTCTTGGATACCGGCCAAACATCTTCACTTTGGGCTACCACATTCAAAAAAGGAAAACGAGCACAATCTATTCTGAAATCAATTGAAATGGAGAACATTTAAAAATAAAACAAAATTTGATATGTAAACTTTTATTACGAAAGAAATATCAACGTCAACATTGAAATAATCATATAGCTTAGTGCTGATCCCACCTGTATAGGCATAGGTATCTAGTAACCTCTTAAAATGGCCATGACTTTCTACTACCGGGATTCAAACCCCGATTTCTTCGTCACCAGCAACCCACTCTTGCGAGTTTTAGATAGCAACATCCGCAATGAGCGCCAGCAAGCAATATATAGGACAGTCATTTAATGAAATGATTGTGTTGACAAATTGGACGCTTTTAGTCCATTTAGAGCAGGGATTCTCAACCGGTGTGCCACGGGACACAAAGTGAAACAATTATTAATTGGAATAACTCTTAGTGATCTCACATTGTAGTTGGTTAGTGTGATAGTTTATTGATTTACAAAGCTATTTTACTCTATTTCATTCAATGTTATTGTTATTTATATCTTTCAACTAACTCAGTAAAGTAGCAAGTAAAAACCTTACAAAAGTAAAATTCTGTTAATTGTTTAATATGATACTTAAAATGAAATTAAAAAAAAAATTGTAAAACAAAACGCTTACGAAAATTCTTCCAGGAGTGCCGCGAGATTCTAATACCCTTCACAAGGTTGCCGCGAGATTCTAATACCCTTCACAAGGTTGCCGCGAGATTCTAATACCCTTCACAAGGTTGCCGCGAGATTCTAATACCCTTCACAAGGTTGCCGTGAGATTCTAATCCCCTGCACAAGGGTGCCGCTAGCCTAGAAAGGTTGATAATCCCTTATTTAGAGAAAATAAACAAATGTATATTTGAACCTCGTTTTACTACTCGTGCGGGCTATTTACATTTAATTGCACTATTGTGGTAAAAATGAGGAAGCTAAAGTTGAGCGGAAATTTATTCGAATTTACTTAGAGGGAAAGTGGAAAACCGTATAGCAAAATCACCCGCAGATTACACAACCGAGACTCGAGCCCAAGCCTTCACGTCACCATGAAACTGGACCAAGTGAGCTTGACGTTTATTCCGCGTGCTTACCAATAAGGACAACACTTATGTTATTCCAAAGATAATTTACCTAGTCAGTTTTCACTATCATGCCACAGAAACTTGTAATAAATTAACTTTACAAATAAGTTAGTTACTATATTTTCTATTATGAAATGTGGGTCAAGTAAAGTATGGCTTGTTAATATAAACTTTATTATAAATCTTTATGTTAATAGTTTTCAAAACAATAAGTAAAAAACACGTCAAGTGTCCCCAGCCGGGAGTTAAACCCATACCTCTCATCTCTTGTTGCTCTGGCCTGTAGGGTCAAGGGTGAATGTTAACTGTGCTATCCTTGTCTGAACGATTCATTTCTCTCTTTATCCCCACCACACTTTCAGACCAGCATTTTCTGCCTCAAAGAAGATAATAATTTTTTGCTTAGATAGTGTGTTGTGTGTTAAAAGGACTACTACATTTTTTTTTATATCTGTGGCAGTTGTCTTAGCAGGGGAAGGGTTTATTGGAGGGGGTATTTTATCATATTTACTGATTTGGAACTCATTTCAGCCCATGAACAATTAAGGGGCTTATTACAAAAACGACACTTGTCAAAATTAGAAATTTTTCAGTAAAAAAAACTCATTTTTCTTCATGTGGGTACAGTCAACTAAACAATTATTTTTTTCTTTAAAATGGCTTACCAAAATTGGTTTTTTTGGGATTACATTTAAGTTTAGTACATTTAATATCGACTCCGACAAAATTAAATTTTGATTTGACAAGTGTTGTTCTTTTAGGAATACTAGGCCTATAATAAAAACATGTATTGATGGTTTGTGAAAGCTATTTTATGAGAGAATAATAAATGATCTAAAATAAAATACCATTCTGTTCTGAAATATTTTTTTCTCGTATTTTTAATGATTAAATAAATAAATATTAATTTTCACATCCATTGCTGTTGGATTCTCCTTCTGGATCAGAATAGTCATTGGTTTCTCCATCATGGTTTAACGTACCATAAAAATATATTTTATAATCTGGATTTTGAAGAACTTCACTTGGTTTTTTAAGGTATTTTAACTTTGATGCACTTACGAGTAATGTGTGCCGATACAGATGACTTAGTATCAGCTCCCTAAATATTGTTACTTTATTTCCACGCACCTCTGAATGTGTCCTTTATATTTAAAAATGAACGTTTATTTGTTCTATACATCCGTAAGTTTACTAACTTGCGATTTTCTCCAATTTTCTTTTCCACTATAAATATTCCTTTATGATTATAATGTGGGAAGCCTTTGACTTTCTTATCTCTGACTACATTTTCTTTTCTTATCTTTTTTATTCTTCACTTCAGTGAAACAAAGTCACTTTCAGATTAAGGCATTTTGAATATATAAAGCTTACTCTATTTACTCCAGTAAATACTATATTACTGTACTCTAATTTACTCGCTATCAGAACCACTTTTTACAACACGTTAGTTTGCTTATTGACATATGGTCAGAGATTATTAGTAACAATTGACTGGAACAGAGAATTTTTCTGCAAAAACAATTGCCGTTGACAAATGAGTTTTTTTTTATTTATTTTTTAGGAATTCTACGTGACATGTGGTGTTTTTGTAGAATCACAATCTAAATCCTAGCCATTTTTATATGACTAAAGTGTTTTTTGTGAGAAATGTTTGTTCCAAATTGTAGATAAGACTATAAAAAAAACATGTATATACATAGATCCCATTTTGACCCAAAAGTGACAAATGTCGTTTTTGTAACAAACACTTAATTTTATAACTTGAACGATTCCCCTAAACGGAACAAACCAATTAAGTTCTTTAATAATAATTAGTTTGTCACTTCTAACTATGCAGTACAAACATTAGTTAACTAACACATTGTTATGTTTCAAACCCAAAACCTCTACTTGCTCTTCTCAACTTTTGGTCTTCTTTAGTATCAGAGTTGGAACAAAGCTTCCCCTAAAATAGTATCCAACTTTTTGGGGGGAAGTTGGAAGTGAGTTGGGCCCAATTAAAATACACCAAACCCTAACTCCATACCCAACCCGGCCAAAAAGACACAACAAACTTCTTTGAGCACATTTAAAAACAACGTGCAATTTATCTGGATGTTGGTTTGGTTGTCAATGGGGCACGGCTATTGAGGAAAAAGTATTTTTCTCTGATACGTTAAGCTCACTGTTCAATTGTATGTAATAATACTTATAATAATAATACTTAGCACCGCGTCTTACTACCCGTTCGGGTTATACGCTTAAGTACTAATTACGCTAATGGATTAGGAATGGGTAAGGTTGAATTTAGCTTAAGTGAACCCGCATTTGCGTGGAGGGAGAGTGGAAAACCATTTAGGAAAAACCACCCCCAGTTCACCCGACCGAGATTCGAACCTCGATCTCCCCGTCCTCGATGGTCTAGCTCAACGTGACTGGCGCGTTAGCTAACCACGCCACCGAGGCGGGTAATTGTATGTAAACATGTTTCATGACAGCCTGATTATATATATATATATATATCCCATTTCCCCCCGCAATATGGTATTTGTCAATTATGGGTAATTTATTTGATGAAGATTTCCATTATTTAATTAATATTACCATAATCTTTGTCTTTATTAATTACAAAACTAAACTAAAAAATAAAGTCAATATTGTAATTTTTAACTATGTGACCATTATTATGTAGTTTTGAGTCATATTTAAATCTCTCCGAAAGCTTAGTCTGCTGGCAAATGTCACACTTGATAGTTCTATAGTTATATTTTGTGTATCAAGTATGATACAAACCTTCTTTACAGGGATACACAATGAAATATTCATAAAAAATGATATATTTTATAAAAAATTATAAAATATTAATATTTCATTGTTCACACCTCATATGAATCTCTAGTTGTTATAAATTTCAGTCTCGTACATTGACTACTTTACTTTAACAATGATACGTAAAAAGCATAAAAAAAGGGCAGGTTTTAGCTCTTATAGCTCGTGAACTGTAATGATTTGAAATCATTGATGTGGTGACCTGGCGGTCTAGGGGCAAGGTGTCGGACTTCTGTGTTGGGGGTCCGGGGTTCAATCCTCGGTACCGGCACAGATTTATCTTATTGCCAAATCCTTCCCTCACCTCTGACAAGACGTGTATTAATCACAGCTTGTGAATGTGGAGAATGCCAGGCCTCCACCGTGGTTCGGATACCACGTTAAACTGTAGGCCCTCCATTTCATCTCGCAATCACCCTACCATTACACATTAGCGTAAGTGCGTACAACCCGGACGGGTAGTAAGACGCAGTGCTCATAATAATAATAATGAGATTATTGAATAGCTTATAATTACTATACACCTTGTTAAAATTGTGCAAGATAATTTTTATTGTCGAATGACTTTAATAGAAACTGGCCAAGTTCTTTGCTGTGTTAGATAAGTTATTTTAAAATATTTCACTTAAGGACTCACTCGAAAAACCAACGTTCATAAAACTATATCTATTGAAACATGAAATTAACATAATTTAACCCGCCTCGGTGGCGTAGTTGGCTAACGCGCTAGTCGTGTTGAGCTCGACCGCCGAGGACGGGGAGATCGAGGTTCGAATCTCGGTCGGGTGAACTGGGGGTGGTTTTTCCTAAATGGTTTTCCACTCTCCTTCCACGCAAATGCGGGTTCACTTCCTCTAAATTCAACCCTCCCAATTCCTAATCCATTAGCGTAATTAGCACTTAAGCGTATAACCCGAATGGGTAGTAATACGCGGTGTTAAATATTATTATTATTATTATTAACATAATTTAAGCGGTATGTACCTATACTTGTAAATATTTTGTTTTTATTTGGTTCTTATTTTATTACTGTCATGGATATTATGCCAGTCCTACTCTTCAGTAACAGAATCAAATAGGCTATATAGTATATCATGATTATTTTCAATATTAATTGAAATACAATAGTAGTCATTGATGCTAAAACTATGACAATTCGTCAGCAATAACTAACACGTTTGGCTACCACAAGACATTTCATACACTAATAGAATATATTTTCCGTCTGCTGGATATAGTGAAGTTCATTCTTCTCGCACTCTCATTGGCTGATAAGTTTCAAGTTCAAATCCATGCGTTGTGCACTATTGCCGAGTGTTATCAAGTCAAATAAGCTGATCGCCATTAACTCAACAATTACGCTGTTAGTGAGGTCGTTAATTGCCTCCATTTATTTCACTATATACTTTTTTTTAGCAAGTATGATCATAAAACCTTGACATCATATTGGATACAGTACTCTTATCACTACGTACAAAAAGATTACATTGTAACATTCATTTTAAAAATAATTGAATAATGTTTTCCAGATGAACCGCATCAAAGACGGTCGCATCGAAGCAGTGATGGGAACCCAAAACTGCGACACACACACCACCAGACGACTGTATTCCACACTCCTGTTGCAGAAGCGCTTCGAGCGGAGCCACAGCAAACTACTTACTCGAAGGTGGGTGATCACAGCATTCCAATTACACAAGTTGAGCTACTCAAGCAATAACACAATGCTCCACGTAGCTAGCCACTCGGGCAATAACAGTATGCTCCACATAGCTAGCCACTCAGGCAATAACAGTATGCTCCACGTAGCTAGCCACTCAGGCAATAACAGTATGCTCCACGTAGCTAGCCACTCAGGCATTAACACTATGCTCCACGTAGCTAGCCACTCAGGCATTAACACTATGCTCCACATAGCTAGCCACTCAGGCAATAACAGTATGCTCCACGTAGCTAGCCACTCAGGCAATAACAGTATGCTCCACGTAGCTAGCCACTCGGGCAATAACACTATGCTCCACGTAGCTAGCCACTCGGGCAATAACAGTATGCTCCACGTAGCTAGCCACTCGGGCAATAACAGTATGCTCCACGTAGCTAGCCACTCGGGCAATAACAGTATGCTCCACGTAGCTAGCCACTCGGGCAATAACAGTATGCTCCACGTAGCTAGCCACTCGGGCAATAACACTATGTGCTCCACGTAGCTAGCCACTCGGGCAATAACACTATGTGCTCCACGTAGCTAGCCACTCGGGCAATAATACTATGTGCTCCACGTAGCTAGCCACTCAGGCAATAACACTATGTGCTCCACATAGCTAGCCACTCAGGCAATAACACTATGTGCTCCACATAGCTAGCCACTCAGGCAATAACACTATGTGCTCCACGTAGCTAGCCACTCAGGCAATAACACTATGTGCTCCACGTAGCTAGCCACTCAGGCAATAACACTATGTGCTCCACATAGCTAGCCACTCAGGCAATAACACTATGTGCTCCACATAGCTAGCCACTCAGGCAATAACACTATGTGCTCCACGTAGCTAGCCACTCGGGCAATAACACTATGTGCTCCACGTAGCTAGCCACTCGGGCAATAACACTATGTGCTCCACGTAGCTAGCCACTCAGGCAATAACACTATGTGCTCCACATAGCTAGCCACTCAGGCAATAACACTATGTGCTCCACATAGCTAGCCACTCAGGCAATAACAGTATGCTCCACATAGCTAGCCACTCAGGCAATAACACTATGCTCCACGTAACTAGCCACTCGGGCAATAACACTGCTCCACGTAGCTAGCCACTCGGGCAATAACACTGCTCCACGTAGCTAGCCTCTCGGGCAATAACACTATGCTCCACGTAGCTAACCACTTGGGCAATAACACTATGCTCCACGTAGCTAGTCACTCGGGAAAAAACACTATGATCCACGTAGCTAGCCACTCGGGCAATAACACTGCTCCACGTTGCTAGCCACTCGGGCAATAACACTATGCTCCACGTAGCTAGTCACTAAGGCAATAACACTATGCTCCACGTAGCTAGCCACTCAGGCAATAACACTTAGGGGGCGGCCAGACTGAGCGAGCGCGCGAGCGACTAAAATATAAAATAGAACACATGGGTTGTAATGAGAGGTGGCCAGACTGGAGCGCGCGAGCGACTGAGCGTGCACGTTTGAAATATAGAACTGGTTCTATTTTTCAAGCGTACGCGCTCGACCCGGTACAGTCTAGTTTACAGGCGATAGGTAATATTATTATATGTTGGTTCATTGAGTGCCAAGAAAACTTCTCATTTTGACATTTTTATTACAATGGATAGGTTTAGCACACTTTTTGTAAATTGAAAAATGACACCTGGACACGGGAATCAAACCCGGGACCTGTGGCTTAGTACGCCAATACTCTAACCACTGAGCTATCCATGATTCGTCGTCATTCTTCACTCATATTTTAAGGCAGAGCCTATGATGGAGTGCGGAAATCGTCGGCTACAAGTATGTGATTATATTAATATCACGAGCTATCGGATAACGCAGCCATCTGCGACTCGGTAGTTGGCTTATTGCAGCCATTTGTACAATTATTATAATTGTACGAGATTTCATACTAAGAATTAAATAGCCAAAGCTATTATTTATGCTTTTAGTGAGGATTACTCCATCTAGATATCATATCCCGAAATTTGAAAAATGACACCTGGATAGATCAGTGGTTAGAGCATTGGCGTACTAAGCCAAAGGTCCTGGGTTCGATTCCCGTGTCCAGGTGTCAATTTTCAGAATATGATAGCTAGATGGAGTTAATCCTCACTAAAAGCATAAACAATAGCTTTGACTAATAATAATAATAATAATAATAATAATAATAATTATTATTATTATTATTAGCACCGCGTCTTACTACCCGTTCGGGTTATACGCACTTACGCTAATGTGCAATGGTAGGGTGATTGTGAGATGAAATGGAGGACCTACAGTTTAACGTGGGATCTGAACCACGGTGGAGGCCTGGCATTCCACACATTCACAAGCTGTGATTAATACACGTCTTGTCAGAGGTGAAGGAAGGGTTTGGCAATCAGATAAATCTGTGCCGGGACCAAGGATTGAACCCCGGACCCTCGGCACAGAAGTCAGACACCTTACCCCTAGACCACCAGGTCACCGTTGGACTATTCAATATTTATTTTTAGCACACTTGCTATTAACGGCCTAATTTAATTGTTAAGATCATAAACCATACTTATATATATATATATATATATATATATATAACTGATATGTTAAAATACTTCAATATTATCAAAGTAGGCCTTTACCAATAAGAATCACCATTAGCGTGGAGAGAGGATGAGAAAACCACAACAATAAATCACTTGTTAAAACCACCCTCAGTTCACTCAGCCAAGATTCGGAGCCTCCTCGTCAACAAAATTAATAACGAGAGGTATCAGCTAATCACGCTCTCGCTTGCGCGCTCGCCAGTCTGGCCACCCAGTCGCTTACGCGCTCGCACGCTTATCAGTCTGGCCGAACCCTTAAGGGCATTACTACCACTCGCAACTCTAGAGCTTCGCATGGATACATGACTTCAGCTTTATTACGGTAGTGTACGTCAAGCAGCCTTGTTTTGTCGGCACAGAGGCACAGACGTAAGCTGATACTCCGTGGGTCAACTGTTTGAACTTAGGGTTTGATAATTTCGTTGGCTGGTCAGTGATGAAGCATATGAGTAGCAAGGGCTAGGATGTGTTGATAAGCTTGCAAAAAGAGCAATACATTCAGTAGAGTTCTCTTCGAATACATTTCTGACAGGATATCCGTCAATTACGTCCGTAGTTGGTCTATCATTATGAAAAATTCAAATTTTTATGATTGCAATCGTTTGTTCTGGATTGTTCCGAAAAATTTTTTGTTTGTTCCATTTTGATAAATCCACAAATAGTGTGTTTATATTGGGATTTGGGGGGGGGGGGCAACTTCACGATAGACCCCCCCCCCCCAATACACTTTGGAAAATTGACATTTACATGGTTGCGATAGAGTTTGTTCCGCAAAAAGTTTCGTTTGCTGTATATTGGTTCTTGCACAAATGGTACGTGAATTTGAAACTTTGTTTACTCATGAGGGGCCAACTTCATGGAAACCCACCCCTAAAAAAACCTTTTAAAAATTCATGGTGTTTTGATTGCACTCGTTTGTTCCGGATTGTTAGACACAAATTTTTGTCTGTTCCGTTTTAAAAAGCCCACAAATAGTATGTTTACATTGGGGGGGAGAGGGGCCAACTTCATGGTAGCCCATTCCAGTTTTAATAATATCCAGGAACTTATCTTAAATTAGTATATTTTTAAATGATATCGATATTTTATAATGCTTAGATACTCAAACCTATTCTTTTTAATCAAACAGTTGTAGGGATGATAAGATAATGTTGAAAATTAACTATGTATCCTAATTGTTTGTCATGTTTGTAAAATCCACATAACCGATTAGACGCTGAAATTAAACGGTGAAAAGTTGCGTTGGGATGGGAATTCTTTTAAAGTAAATTTTTGTAAATCATTATTATATTTATGAGAATGCAAGAGTTTATCTGTTAAAAGACTTTATTGCATAGCTATTTTTAGTTTCCATTTGTAAAGAACGTTTTTGATTTAGTCATGTGCATTCATTTCAATTTTTTGTTTAAATTCTTAGTTTGTTTTTTTGGCAAATTTGTAGCAATTTTTTTAGAATTTCAGGCTATTCTATAGATATTTTTAATCACTTTTTTGAAAATTTATTCTGGGTCCGCTTAGTAAATTTTGTTTTGAAAAAAATATTTTTATCGTCAAGGAATTTCTTAGTCTTCTTCGTGTCAGAGTTGGACTAGTTGACATTTTCTTCCAATCATGTCTCTTTGTGGTCAAAGATACTATTTACTACATCTTAACAGTAATAGTAGCAAACAAAAGAAAGGTGCGATGTCAATACTTTAGGGTAACCTAGTTATGAGCTCTCTTGAGGGGGTAGGAGATCTCGTGTATCTTTCGGTAATTTCACAACTGCACAAGTAGACGAAACCAATCTTTTGGAGCTTAGGAGGAAGTGAGGTCCATAAAAATACTTTTTTTACTATGAGTTTTATGGCATGCAATAAGTTGTAGACCAAGATCTCCCTAGTTTTTGTATTTCTGACTTGCTTCGCCTTTTTATTGCTTTTTTGTGCATAATGAGTGAATCAAAGGCAATATTTTTCATACTTTGACACAGAGTGTGGGACAATTCTTTACTTGGGCTCTGTGTGACCATACAGATCGCACACACAAAAGGCCATCATTACTAGTGACACTAGTTTATTTAGCATTTGTAAGAGATCTAAGAACTAACAAACTAAAATCTAATGCACAATAATCTGGAACAAACTAATAAAGTTATAAAACCAAAATTACAAACTTTGTTATATTTTATCTAGTTGAGAGAAGGAAATGGAGCTTAGCATAGTGATAAAAATATATTAATTTTAAAACTATCAACATGAAATAAACACATTTTTTAAAAATAAATTCAGAACAAAATAAAGATAAACATGTCAAGGAACTCAAAGAAACTAACAACAAACTTTAAATAAAAAATGTTCAAGTTTTGAAAGAATGTGAGAGAGCTACTACTAGAAAAATTTATCGAGGCTTTACAATAGGAATAAATGGAAATCTTCGCAAAAAGAAATCTAAATGAACCAAGAACGAATTATTGATTGCAAAGATAAAATATCGATTTTTAAAAGTTGTGTGTGTTCATGTGGCGAATATGGTTGCCATAAAGGTGTCAATCCACACTCCTAGTGTAAATAAATCTTGTGTTTTCCTGCCAAAACGAAATGTGCGTTTATTTTAAGGAACCATCCGGAACAAACTAAGAACAAACGATTGCAATCATAACTTTTTTTTAATGTTATTAGGGGAAAAGGACGGTGAAGCAGCTTCATGAAGGTCCAAAATAAACATATCATTTGTGAGCGTATAAAAACGGAAAAACTGATTTTTTGCGGAACAATCCGGAACTAGCGAAGAAAAAACTATTGTAATCATAAAAAAAGTTTTTAAAGGGGGAGAAGGGCGAATTCATGTATGTCAAATGTTAAAGTATGATAATTAATTTTGGGTACGTATCAAGACTTAATTTTTTTTTCAAACAATCTGAAACAAACGATCGCAACCATAATAATTTCAATTTTCAAAAGTGAGAGGGAGATATCGTAAGTTGATACTACTAATGTAAACATATCATTTGTGAGATTATCAAAACGGAACAAACTAAATATTTGTGGGACAACCAGAAACAAACGAATGCAATCGTAAATACATGGATTTTTCAAAGTGGAGGGGCTACCGTGAAGTTGGCCCCTCACGAGTAAATAAAATGTCACAAGTTCATGTCCCATTTGTGCAAGAACAAATGCGGAACAAACGAGCCTTTTTGCGATACAATTCGGAACAAACGATTGCAACTATAAAAATGTAAATTTTCCAAAATGGGGGGGCTGCCGTGAAGTTGGTCCCACCAATGTAAACATATCATTTGTGGGCCTATCAAAACAGAACAAACGAAAATTTTGCGGAACAATCCGGAACAAGCGAAGAACAAACGATTGCAATAAAAAACTTGAATTTTTAAATTGGGGGGAGGGGGGGGGGCAAACCGTGGACATATTTTTTTCACAGTTGGACCTACCCATGGTACAAATGGTGGGATTATTTAAATTTGGTTAAGAAAATATTAAATATCTATCCATTCCTGTTATATTATTTTTGACGGAGATATCATTCTCATCAATAGGCCTAATCTAGGTATGTCATCATCACTTTCCTATACAACTCAAAATTCTTCATTTTCTATTGAATTAATCTCACAACTATCACCTTCCTCAGAACTTTGGAATTCTGAATAGGTACATTCAACATCAGAATACTTATAGCTAATACTGTTATCAATTGGGGAGGGAGGGAGTTCTTCCACACCGGACATGTACTCCGTATCACATATGTCTTCTCTGTAATAGAAAAAAATATTAGGGCCTAAATTATCTCAAAATGTATATTATTTATTCTAATAAAGAACAGGCAACTAATGATTTTGCAATAGAGATAAAGCGTATTATAAAGATAAATATGTTTTATACACCTATATAAGTTGTAATTTTATATATATATATATATATATATATATATATATATATATATATATATATATATATATATATGAGAGAGAGAGAAAATTGAACAAGACTGATGATTACGTTGTTCATTTGTGCAAGTCATGTGACATATAATAATATTTTCTTTCAAAGTGTGCATATATTATATAAAGCTAAACTTCGATAAGGACTTGAATCAGTTGGTGAATCAGGCCAAAAATATATAATTTTTACATATTTTTTAGGTGGCTTGCCACATGAGTTCTCTTTCTATAGTTTCCCCATCCACTCTCCACGTAAATAGGGTGCATTTACTAGAAAAATGTGTTTCCTTCTCCTTGCACCATAGAATAACTCAAACCTCCAAACCTAATTACTAAATAATTCAAAGTACCTAAAAACATAGGAGAGCGATTATATATAAGTTTATAAGCTACATCTTGTTTGGATAGTAATGCTTTAGTTATTTTGATTAAATTAATTCAAATAAAAATCGTTCTTTCTCTTTCACACACATATTTTTTTATGACTCATATGTAATAAACGACATTCCTTTGTGAATAAAATAATTATTTCATTACATTATTTATTTTCAAAAAATAATAAAAAAATTGGTAGAAAGACTGTCGTTACAATAGTAAATAGTGGTTTTTCATTTGAAGTAAATTCAGAGTGCTTACACACTTGCAAATGCAAACATCAATTACTACTATAATATCATACTTGGGCCTAAAATTACTCTCTAAGTGAGTTCGAAATATATAAATAATCAATACTATACCTTCCTATATTGTTTAGGTACCCAACAGGATATCTCACTGATTGGAACATCATTATAGACTACATCTAACTTGACCTGATTATACCCTTATAGGTGGGATTAACAGAGAAATTCTAAATATTCAAATATAATAGTTTCCAAAATGTAAGCCATATAAAAGGCTGGAAAAATTGCCAGATTAAACGTAGATTCTTGCATTCATACCATTTTTAAGGCGATAAAAAAATCTATTTCTTATCAAGCATATTTTCAAGAGGCCACTCAATTAATAATTTTACAGCTGTGGGAGAGAACGTAAGAAAATATAGGCTATACATGTGATATAATGATAGTACCATAGCCCGACACGTTAGCTCACTTGCTAGCAGGATGGTCTACAGTGCAAAAGGTTTCGGGCTCGATTTCTGGTAGGGGTGTAATATTTATTATTTGATCAATTCTCGGCCTTCTTCTGGATGTTGTATAGGCCTATGTCTTAGAGTTCAATAATTCTTTTTAACCGTGTAAACTTGCAGTATTCCTAAAATTAACAAATATTTGAACAATATAATCAATTTAATTGTAACCACTTGACATTTTGGGCTTGCTACTTAAAGTAAAATGCATATATATATATATATATATATATATATATATATATATATATATATATATATAAATGCTTTCATAATCACCATCTATGCACACATTATATTTACCTATAGCCTATGGCTAACTAATTTGAGGCAAATCGTCCAGATGATTTAAAATGTAGATAATCACAAAATTTTAATGTTAATTAAAATGTAATTGATCAATAAAATTTATCATGCAGATAATCCCATATGAACCAATATCTAAGTCTGACAGTATAAATATTCTTACCTCTAATTAAAAATATAGATACATATTAAAACATAGATAATTTAAATGATATTAAAAGTTGTGTGTGTTCATGTGGCGAATATGGTTGCCATAAAGGTGTCAATCCACACTCCTAGTGTAAATAAATCTTGTGTTTTCCTGCCAAAACGAAATGTGCGTTTATTTTAAGGAACCATCCGGAACAAACTAAGAATAAACGATTGCAATCATAACTTTTTTTTAATGTTATTAGGGGAAAAGGACGGTGAAGCAGCTTCATGGAGGTCCAAAATAAACATATCATTTGTGAGCGTATAAAAACGGAAAAACTGATTTTTTGCGGAACAATCCGGAACTAGCGAAGAAAAAACTATTGTAATCATAAAAAAAGTTTTTAAAGGGGGAGAAGGGCGAATTCATGTATGTCAAATGTTAAAGTATGATAATTAATTTTGGGTACGTATCAAGACGTAATTTTTTTTTCAAACAATCTGAAACAAACGATCGCAACCATAATAATTTCAATTTTCAAAAGTGAGAGGGAGATATCGTAAGTTGATACTACTAATGTAAACATATCATTTGTGAGATTATCAAAACGGAACAAACTAAATATTTGTGGGACAACCAGAAACAAACGAATGCAATCGTAAATACATGGATTTTTCAAAGTGGAGGGGCTACCGTGAAGTTGGCCCCTCACGAGTAAATAAAATGTCACAAGTTCATGTCCCATTTGTGCAAGAACAAATGCGGAACAAACGAGCCTTTTTGCGATACAATTCGGAACAAACGATTGCAACCATAAAAATGTAAATTTTCCAAAATGGGGGGGCTGCCGTGAAGTTGGTCCCACCAATGTAAACATATCATTTGTGGGCCTATCAAAACAGAACAAACGAAAATTTTGCGGAACAATCCGGAACAAGCGAAGAACAAACGATTGCAATAAAAAACTTGAATTTTTAAATTGGGGGGAGGGGGGGGCAAACCGCGGACATATTTTTTTCACAGTTGGACCTACCCATGGTACAAATGGTGGGATTATTTACATTTGGTTAAGAAAATATTAAATATCTATCCATTCCTGTTATATTATTTTTGACGGAGATATCATTCTCATCAATAATCTAGGTATGTCATCATCACTTTCCTATACAACTCAAAATTCTTCATTTTCTATTGAATTAATCTCACAACTATCACCTTCCTCAGAACTTTGGAATTCTGAATAGGTACATTCAACATCAGAATACTTATAGCTAATAATGTTATCAATTGGGGAGGGAGGGAGTTCTTCCACACCGGACATGTACTCCGTATCACATATGTCTTCTCTGTAATAGAAAAAAATATTAGGGCCTAAATTATCTCAAAATGTATATTATTTATTCTAATAAAGAACAGGCAACTAATGATTTTGCAATAGAGATAAAGCGTATTATAAAGATAAATATGTTTTATACACCTATATAAGTTGTAATTATATATATATATGAGAGAGAGAGAAAATTGAACAAGACTGATGATTACGTTGTTCATTTGTGCAAGTCATGTGACATATAATAATATTTTCTTTCAAAGTGTGCATATATTATATAAAGCTAAACTTCGATAAGGACTTGAATCAGTTGGTGAATCAGGCCAAAAATATTTATTAAAAAATTACTAGGAACTTGCAGCAATAAACTCGAGTTTACAAAAATAAAAGTTAGGTTTATTAATAATTTACCTATACAAATAATAAAAATATATAATTTTTACATATTTTTTAGGTGGCTTGCCACATGAGTTCTCTTTCTATAGTTTCCCCATCCACTCTCCACGTAAATAGGGTGCATTTACTAGAAAAATGTGTTTCCTTCTCCTTGCACCATAGAATAACTCAAACCTCCAAACCTAATTACTAAATAATTCAAAGTACCTAAAAACATAGGAGAGCGATTATATATAAGTTTATAAGCTACATCTTGTTTGGATAGTAATGCTTTAGTTATTTTGATTAAATTAATTCAAATAAAAATCGTTCTTTCTCTTTCACACACATATTTTTTTATGACTCATATGTAATAAACGACATTCCTTTGTGAATAAAATAATTATTTCATTACATTATTTATTTTCAAAAAATAATAAAAAAATTGGTAGAAAGACTGTCGTTACAATAGTAAATAGCGGTTTTTCATTTGAAGTAAATTCAGAGTGCTTACACACTTGCAAATGCAAACATCAATTACTACTATAATATCATACTTGGGCCTAAAATTACTCTCTAAGTGAGTTCGAAATATATAAATAATCAATACTATACCTTCCTATATTGTTTAGGTACCCAACAGGATATCTCACTGATTGGAACATCATTATAGACTACATCTAACTTGACCTGATTATACCCTTATAGGTGGGATTAACAGAAAAATTCTAATATTCAAATATAATAGTTTCCAAAATGTAAGCCATATAAAAGGCTGGAAAAATTGCCAGATTAAACGTAGATTCTTGCATTCATACCATTTTTAAGGCGATAAAAAAATCTATTTCTTATCAAGCATATTTTCAAGAGGCCACTCAATTAATAATTTTACAGCTGTGGGAGAGAACGTAAGAAAATATAGGCTATACATGTGATATAATGATAGTACCATAGCCCGACACGTTAGCTCACTTGCTAGCAGGATGGTCTACAGTGCAAAAGGTTTCGGGCTCGATTTCTGGTAGGGGTGTAATATTTATTATTTGATCAATTCTCGGCCTTCTTCTGGATGTTGTATAGGCCTATGTCTTAGAGTTCAATAATTCTTTTTAACCGTGTAAACTTGCAGTATTCCTAAAATTAACAAATATTTGAACAATATAATCAATTTAATTGTAACCACTTGACATTTTGGGCTTGCTACTTAAAGTAAAATGCATATATATATATGCTTTCATAATCACCATCTATGCACACATTATATTTACCTATAGCCTATGGCTAACTAATTTGAGGCAAATCGTCCAGATGATTTAAAATGTAGATAATCACAAAATTTTAATGTTAATTAAAATGTAATTGATAAATAAAATTTATCATGCAGATAATCCCATATGAACCAATATCTAAGTCTGACAGTATAAATAGTCTTACCTCTAATTAAAAATATAGATACATATTAAAACATAGATAATTTAAATGATATTAATAATTGCAGTTCTCACTAAATTGAAGATCATGAAACTATTTTTACTATATGTATATTAATGTATTCAGGGTATTTTATTATAATTAGCACCGCGTCTTACTACCCGTTCGGGTTATACGCACTTACGCTAATGTGTAATGTTAGGGTGATTGTGAAATGAAATGGAAGACCTACAGTTTAACGTGGAATCCGAACCACGGGGTAGGCCTGGCATTCCTCACATTCACAAGTTGTGTTCAGGGTAATAAGTTTTGCCAATTTAAGTTATATAAAATAATGCCTTTTTCTGCATAGATAACGACTAAACTAGTTCAAATAGCTAAGAAATTAAAACACTATAAACTGCCTAAATTACTTTATTTTTCATGAAAAAGATTATTTTTACAATGGCTGTAAAAAGTGCTTTCAAATGTTAAGTATTTACTTCATCATTCTTGATATGCGATGTGTCGAAGCCTTGGGCTATCGCTTACAGCCATTTATTGTTTATTAAATTGTATATTCTGTGTTACTGATTCTGGAAAACCCTTAATATATAAAATAAACATAAAGCCTATCTGCCCATATAATACATTATGCTCATTCTCGGTTTCAAAGATTGACGTTTTCCATTTTGTAATGGAAGAAACCATTGTTTATTATTTTAATAATTTAATATATATATTTAATATATCTTTACAGTTCACAGAGATCACAAATAAAACACAAATCTTTAGATTACTACAACATGTTTCAATAATGAAATAACTCCGGCATTGATATAAAGATCAATATCACTAAAACATGAGGCTAATTATTTCAAGAGACAACTTATGAATGATCGTTCAAACAGAAATCTCGCATGGACGGCAGATTACTTGGATTTCTGTGATAATACAGCTGGAGTAGCCGCTGTGTGTTGCGCGAATTGTGGAGGCGGGCGCTATCACCCGTTCTTGTAAACTAAGCTACACTTCCCTACAAAGTTTTGATCTGGCGAGCCAACTTGGAATTTCAGTGCATATTTTAATGTCATACGGAAATCAAGTTATTCAGTAAATGGTTTCATATTTAAATCTGAATATATATTTTATCTTAAGTATACACATCTATAAATCGTATGAATACTAATATTTAATATTTATAGATTAATTAGTATTAGTAAACAATTGTTGAATTGTGTTGATTTTAAGGGAACTTTAAGTATACATATATAGAGTATGCTTCTACCTACGGTAAAATCCCAGCTTTATCAAATAGGCATAGTATTAAAGATACTAAATTTAAATTTTCAAATTTTTATTTCAAAAACTGTGGCCTAAAACCTGATTTGGAAAACGTAAAAATGGAAGTTTCTTACCCTCATAGCTCGTTAGAAAAAATACATAAAAATATATTTATGGTGTGTAACATTTCACAGAAAAAAACTCTTTTGAATGGTGAAAAAAAAAAATTTCTGTACATATGGCCTTAAGCGCCACATTCACGGAATATTGACTAAAGGCATTTTAAGACAGTAAATGAACCAAACTTTGTCACACGAACTTACCCTAATTATTACATCTAATAGTATAGAGGGGTGTAAGCAATGGTGTATATTTTTAAATATCTCTTAAAGGTTGTTACATCTTCCTAATGTCTCATTGGCGATAGTAAATATCAATGTGTGTGTGTGTGTATGTGTGTGTGTGTGTGTGTGTGTGTGTGTGCAGTGGCGGATTCAAAATAGGGGCACTGAGGCAAGTGCCCCCCCCCCCCTTCCCCTTGTCATTTTTCAGAGCGTATACATACACCTATTGTATTATTTTCCTTTAGATACAAAAATAAAATAAAAATTGGAGATGTACAAAAGAAATTGCCAAAACTTCAATTAGAGTTTCTTTCAACATGTTTTATTTTCTTATCTCAAAGAAGTGAATACTAAATACTAAATTTGGTAATAACATTTTGTAACACACAATTTGTGACTTTCACTCCTGTACACACTTAATAATCTTTAGAGGGTAAATATATAAAACGTTAATTTTCATGTTCCTCATTTATACTGAGATAGTTAAATTATCTATCAGTATTGCAAAAATTTTTTTTAGAAATTAAGTAGGCTACATATTTTTTTAAAGTGGTAATTGGTACATATATAAATATATCATTTTTTAGAAAAAAGGTATATAGTAATAATAATAATAATAATATTAGAGTATTTATATCATGATGTTATTCCTATAATTATCTTCTGTATCCGTCACTGTGTGTGTATGTGGAAATGTTTAATCTTATTTTCCTGATAAGGTAATAATAATAATAATAATAATAATAATAATAATAATAATCAGTGTGGTCAGACATGATACAATCTGTATTGTAAAATTGCCGCCAGGCTGGCACAGGTAGGTCATAACGCCTTTTATCTGGTAAAGGTGGGGCAACTTTCAAAACACATTGCGATGTATAAATTATTCTGATCACGTCACCATTAAATTATTTTTTTCCCAAGTCTCGGTTTAACATGTTTTGACCTTTAAGGCTATCTCCGCCAAGCTGGTGCCTACATGCCATCCCTTTAATAAGTTTATCAGTCTAGATTCAACATGTCGAGAAAATGTCGTCCTAAAGTATTTGTTATAATCTTTCGAGAACATACTAAACTCGGTATGTTGCTCTATTATTTCACAAGAGTTAAACCCCCAGATCTTTTCCCTTTTACATAAACAAACTTATCACACTGGTTTGTACTCTCGTCCTCTGAAGTCAGGAGCAATGGTTGTCAAAGGTGTGCCGCGAAATTCTCGACTTTATTATTGTTGATACAAAAAAGATAGTTAAAAGAAGTTTCATTAAATATACAATTTTAGAGATTTTTAGATTTTTCGAAGAGAAATAAGTTAAAAATGTGCGAACGTTTTTATGTATTAATCATTCAGAGAATACAATGGCTTAACTCAACTGTACACTTTTCAACTGTATTTCCAACTTGATCAAATGAAATGAAGACTTTGACTATTATATCTTAACTGCAAGCTGTTCGGGGGTTGATAGCTGCCCCCGTCCCCTTATTTTATCCTCTCTCTTTCTCTTATTTCTTTGGTGACTCATTCTCGAACTGTTCACGGAACTACTTTTGTCTTGGTCTACCCAGCTTTGTTGCCTCAATAATGAACACGATAGCAAAATATTTTTTTTAAATGCACAATACTTAAACATTTGAATGTATATATTCTCGTATTCTCTTGTTTTGTATAAACCGTAAATAAGGCAGTATTAATTTAGAACCCCGCGCCCCCCTCTCCTTCCTGGATATGGCTTTTACGTCAACAATCTACTTCATTATTGGATAATATCGAGTATAAAAACCCTTTGACAGGCCAGGTTAGACTAATTGCATGGTAGGAGAGCTCTGCTCGGTAGTATCCAAAGTACGTCACGGGGCAACACCAGACACCAATATTAGAGCATCTGGAGGGGGTGGGGGGGCGAAGGGTAGCCCCCCGCGCTCATCTCTACACCTACACGTGCGCCCTATCCAAGGAGCTACACGCGCGCCCTATCCAAGGAGCTCTAGCTCATTAATAGGATCAAACACAAGTTATTATGAAATAAAACTGATAGCGGTGTAATGTGAATGATTCTAGATAGTCTTGGAAAATGTGTGAAAATATAGACAATACTATAATGAATATATTTAATCAAGTACTTAGTTAAACCCACTAACTTTTTTCTGAAAGGGTGTGTGGCGGGGTAAATATAGCCAACTAATTTTTTTACTAAATGGAAGATAAAAGACGATTTTATAATGTTTTTTTAACATGTTTACCTGTGCTTTACTTTAACTAATAAAACTATATTTTAATTATTTAATCTATGAAAAGATAAAATAGGTTATCATCATCAACTAAACAATTAAATGTTTTACGTGTATTTAGTAAACAAAAGCAAATAACGACACAAACCTTTCTTGGGTGAATTAGAATTAAACTTACTAGGCGCTTGTATATAAATTACTATTACACAAATGTTATAATCAGCTGTGAACCTTTGAAGACAAAAAACACTATTTATATACACACTGGATTTCAAAAATAGGATAAAGCTCTCTTGGGCTCCCTATAGCCACGTGTGAATTTTGATTGGTTGTACTAGGCTCCCTATAGCCACGTGTGAATTTTGATTGGTTGTACTAGGCTCCCTATAGCCACGTGTGAATTTTGATTGGTTGTACTAGGCTCCCTATAGCCACGTGTGAATTTTGATTGGTTGTACTAGGCTCCCTATAGCCACGTGTGAATTTTGATTGGTTGTACTAGGCTCCCTATAGCCACGTGTGAATTTTGATTGGTTGTACTAGGCTTCCTATAGCCACGTGTGAATTTTGATTGGTTGTACTAGGCTCCCTACAACCACGTGGGGGTTGTGATTGTTGTACTAGGCTCCCTACAACCACGTGGGGGTTGTGATTGTTGTACTAGGCTCCCTACAACCACGTGGGGGTTGTGATTGTTGTACTAGTCTCCCTATAGCCACGTGTGAGTTGTGATTGTTGTACTAGGCTCCCTACAACCACGTGTGGGTTGTGATTGGTTGTACTAGGCTCCCTGTAGCCATGTGTGGGTTGTGATTGGTTGTACTAGGCTCCCTGTAGCCACGTGTGAGTTGTGATTGTTGTACTAGGCTCCCAGTAGCCACGTGTGAGTTGTGATTGGTTGTACTAGGCTCCCTGTAGCCACGTGTGGGTTGTGATTGTTATACTAGGCTCCCTGTAGCCACGTGTGAGTTGTGATTGTTGTACTAGGCTCCCAGTAGCCACGTGTGAGTTGTGATTGGTTGTACTAGGCTCCCTGTAGCCACGTGTGGGATGTGAGTGTTGTACTAGGCTCCCTGTAGTCATGTGTGGGTTGTGATTGTTGTACTAGGGTCCATGTAGCCACGTGTGGGTTGTGATTGTTGTACTAGTCTCCCTGTAGCCACGTGTGGGTTGTGATTGATGTACAAGGCTCTCTGTAGTCACGTATGGGTTGTGATTGTTGTACTAGGCTCCCTGTAGTCATGTGTGGGTTGTGATTGTTGTACTAGGCTCCCTGTAGCCACGCGTGGCTTGTGATTGTTGTACTAGGCTCCCTGTAGTCATGTGTGGGTTGTGATTGGTTGTACTAGGCTCCCTGTAGCCATGTGTGGGTTGTGATTGGTTGTACTAGGCTCCCTGTAGTCACGTGTGGGTTGTGATTGTTGTACTAGGCTCCCTGTAGCCACGCGTGGCTTGTGATTGTTGTACTAAGCTACCTGTAGCCACGTGAGAGTTGTGATTGGTTGTACTAGGCTCCCTGTAGTCACGTGTGGGTTGTGATTGTTATACTAGGCTCCCTGTAGCCACATGTGAGTTGTGATTGGTTGTACTAGGCTTCTTGTAGTCACGTGTGGGTTGTGATTGTTATACTAGGCTCCCTGTAGTCACGTGTGGGTTGTGATTGGTTGTACTAGGCTCCCTGTAGCCACGCGTGGCTTGTGATTGTTGTACTAAGCTACCTGTAGCCACGTGAGAGTTGTGATTGTTATACTAGGCTCCCTGTAGTCACGTGTGGGTTGTGATTGTTGTACTAGGCTCCCTGTAGCCACGCGTGGCTTGTGATTGTTGTACTAAGCTACCTGTAGCCACGTGAGAGTTGTGATTGGTTGTACTAGGCTCTCAGTAGCCACGTGTGGGTTGTGATTGGTTGTACTAGGCTTCCTGTAGTCACGTGTGGGTTGTGATTGTTATACTAGGCTCCCTGTAGCCACATGTGAGTTGTGATTGGTTGTACTAGGCTTCTTGTAGTCACGTGTGGGTTGTGATTGTTATACTAGGCTCCCTGTAGTCACGTGTGGGTTGTGATTGGTTGTACTAGGCTCCCTGTAGCCACGCGTGGCTTGTGATTGTTGTACTAGTCTCCCTGTAGCCACATGTGAGTTGTGATTGGTTGTACTAGGCTTCTTGTAGTCACGTGTGGGTTGTGATTGTTATACTAGGCTCCCTGTAGTCACGTATGGGTTGTGATTGTTGTACTAGTCTCCCTGTAGCCACGTGAGAGTTGTGATTGGTTGTACTAGGCTCCCTGTAGTCACGTATGGGTTGTGATTGTTGTACTAGTCTCCCTGTAGCCACGTGTGGGTTGTGAGTGTTGTACTAGGCTCTCAGTAGCCACGTGTGGGTTGTGATTGGTTGTACTAGGCTTCCTGTAGTCACGTGTGGGTTGTGATTGTTATACTAGGCTCCCTGTAGCCACATGTGAGTTGTGATTGGTTGTACTAGGCTTCTTGTAGCCACGTGTGGGCTGTGATTGTTGTACTTGGCTCCCTGTAGTTATAACTACCAAAAGAAAGGTATTTTCGTATTTAAAATTATTGAAACAAATCCCTCTAAATTTAATTTAAATTGAATCTTGTAAAAGCTTAGTGTGCAATTATTTTGGCTGTTTTTGCTATCATCATCATTATCATCATCAATGGTGAGGTTGCAGGAGGTGGTATGCTTGATGCCTAGGTCGCAAGGGAAGGGATGAAGAGGGTAATATTTTCGGGCGTTGGAATAAGTCTAGTTGTTTACTTGAGTGATGCACCAAACTAGGATTTGAAACTTTACCTCCCATTCTTCATAAATACAATGTTTTGCGAGATAGACAACCTAAACTGCATGACCACTAGTATTCATATATTATTTAATCTTTTAAATGATTGTGCAAACTGCGATTGGTTGAAAAACATATTTTATAAATTTTAATAAATAATTTGGGCAAGAAAATTCAAGTGGAATATAAAAACTGGGATTAAAAATGTTTATATTAATATTGACAGTTTTCAAAAAAATGTAATTGTAACTGTCACAGATTAAAATAACTATTATTATTATTATTATTATTATTACCGCGTCTTACTACCCGTTCGGGTTATATGCAATTAAAATAACTATAATAACTAAACATAAAACATTTGTTATGTTTCACGTACCATATTATTATTATTATAATTTTGCACAAAAACAGTTTTTTTTAAAACCTAATTACTAGTAATAAAAGCATTTTATTTGTCAAGATGTATAACCATCTAGTGATATTCACTGTTGGTCATGTTTCAGTTGACGGTGGCTCCCGGCACTACCAGACTAGTGATCCAAGACAATCACAAGCCAGTGTTCACCAACTGCTCTACGTATCAACCCACAGTCAAGGAGGAACAGGATCCTGGCACATATGTGTTCACGGTACTGTATCGACACAACATTCACATTGGAAACTGTCGAGAACGTTTAGTTTATATCTATTGCTCTGTTATTACAAGTTATATTATCACTTCAACATGGCAGTTTACTGTATAGTTCCCAAATATTATTACCTTCAAATAATATATATTTAACAGAACCTTTAAGGTTTGATCACTACAGTCCAATTTCATATGATGAACCTTTCAAAAAAAACTTAAAATATGAATTTTTGACTATTTTACTATTGATATTTTATAGGTATTGATAAAATCTATAAAAAGTGACAGCTATGGGTCCTATGACTTGATACATGAATGAATGAAAGTAGATCTAGTAACCTTTGTAGCTGTTCCTATGGTTGTTGTGTGTCCATCAGGTGACAGCAGTGGACAAAGACCCTCCAGAATCTGGCGGAACTGTCACCTACACGTTCGTTGAGAAGCGGGACGAGAAGACCCCCAAGTTCAACATCGACCCCAACACTGGGGTGATTACTACGAGAATTGTAAGAAAATACCACTTCCAACTAACATCCAGTGTATTGTATCGACTCAACTCTACACAATATCTGTATGACGCTGGGCGAGATCTCGCACGTCTATAGACCATGTGTGATATATGACGCTGGGCGAGATCTCGCACGTCTATAGACCATGTGTGATATATGACGCTGGGCGAGATCTCGCACGTCTATAGACCATGTGTGATATATGACGCTGGGCGAGATCTCACACGTCTCTAGACCATGTGTGATATATGACACTGGGCGAGATCTCACACGTCTCTAGACCATGTGTGATATATGACGCTGGGCGAGATCTCACACGTCTATAGACCATGTGTTATGTATGACGCTGGGCAAGATCTCACACGTCTATAGACCATGTGTGATGTATGACGCTGGGTGAAATCTCACACGTCTATAACCCATGTGTAATGTATGACGCTGGGTGAAATCTCACATGTCTATAACCCATGTGTAATGTATGACGCTGGGTGAAATTAACATGTCTATAACCATGTTAATGTATGACGCTGGGTGAAATCTCACATGTCTATAACCCATGTGTAATGTATGACGCTGGGTGAAATCTCACATGTCTATAACCCATGTGTAATGTATGACGCTGGGTGAAATCTCACATGTCTATAACCCATGTGTAATGTATGACGCTGGGTGAAATCTAACATGTCTATAACCCATGTGTGATGTATGACGTTGGGTGAGATCTCGCACATCTATAGACCATGTGTGAGTTTTGACTCTTGGCATGAGTTAAACTTAAGTAGATAAGTGTTAGAAATTATTTCGGTAAGCCAATGCCCCAATAATGTCCAAATTGTTGATATATATTTATGTGTGTGTGTATATACACACACACACACACACACCTCCCTCTGTGGTCTTGGGGTAAAATGCTCGCCCCAGGACCCGATGTTCATTTGTTCACACTCAGCCAAGGTCAACAAATCTTTCTTAGATGATAAAAAAATCTGTAGCACAACTTCCTTCTGAGGGGAGGTAAAGCCGTTGATCCCATGTCGAGTGTGGCATGTAATTGAACCCTGGAAGGTATGTGAATATACCTTCCCTGGCAACATTGGTATGTCCTTCTGCACTTGCTAATAGAAACACTCTGTGGAAAGCAACACAGAACCATCACACTTCCTGAAATATACATTTTGATTTCAGGACATTCTGGGCGGGAAAGAGAAAAATATTAAAAGTAATTTTACATTTTAGACCTATATTTATTTTTTAAATTTGTAATTTTAATATAAGTTTAGCCTTTCCGTTCATACAAAAAACAAAATTGATCAAATAACTAGAAGCTTTTGGCAATTTGATCATTAAGGAATAAAATTTTATAGTTTGGATTAAGTTAAAGCATAGTGATAGATGTCAAAAATATTTTTGAATATGGTCAGGAAATGGGGAAAAAAACCTCTGAATCGGTCAGGTATAGGTCTGAACAATAAATTTAAATTCTTTGTGTGTGAAATTTTTCAAAGGAAAAAAATATTAACACTCAAAATTTGTGTAGCCTATTAACTTATTTCTCAATTGTAAGTTAATCAAATAAAAAAAAATTGTATTTGTGTAACAAATATTGAAAAAGGTAAAATAATAAACCTAGGCCTAATGCAACTATATATAATTGTGTATTTTTAATCAAGCATGTGTAGTATGAATATAAATATATTCTAAAAATAGATTTTAACTTAAAAAAGTCCCTAAATAAGAAATTTCATGGCGTGAATTTTAATAACTACTATTTAAGATATAAAATATAAAGATGTTAAATTTTTTTGAATAAATACGTGAGCCAAGGTCTTGTCCATAAAATACCAAAAACAGTTCTCAACTTCGCCAGTGGGCCTAGTTACCTCTGATGTGTTAGTTCACAAAAAGCGCTGTTGGACTCCAAAATATATTAATTTAGCCAACTGTTATTATTTATGAACACAATAGACAAGTTTTTATGCAAACAAGTGTGGTGAAGGGGTATAATTTGATATTTAAAACCACTTTTATCATTCCTTTACACTAAAAATGTTTTCCTGCCTTAAATTTAAGGGATATATATATATTAAGGTTACTTTAACTTTTAATAAATTGGTAATATTCTCATTGAGCTATAAAAACATGTGATATTAATAAATAGGCATTTTATTGAAACTTTTTTTTATATTAATTTTTTCTCAAAAAATCCTGTGAAATGATTTTTCCCACCCGAGTTTCAGGAATATCCAATTTCTTGAATTTTCTATGTCCTGCCCGCTGGCTAACTGCTCTTAGCCATAATTTATTTTATTCTTTAAATTGAAAAATTATACCTGGGCACGGGAATCTATTTAAAGAATATGATATCTTGATGCGGCTTTAAGTGTAACTAACGGAAAATAATAACTTTGCTATTTAATTCATAATTGATTTGGTAAAACAACTCACTTTTCCATTTATTAAACCTAATACTGTATCTTTAATTTTGTACAAGCATGTTAAAGCTAAACAAATATATTTATTGTGAAGAATAATTGTTGCCATAAAAGTTATTGCACATGTTTTTAGCCGATGTAATGTTGTTATGTTTGTTGTAGCGTTTTGACCGGGATGAACCAATCCGAGAAAAGGAAGAATATTTGGTTGTTAGAGCTACAGATAACGGCAGACCTCAACTGGATGATGTTTGTAACATCAAAGTCGTCATAGAAGATATCAATGACAACTCGCCAGTTTTTGATAAAGTGGTACGTCATTAACTATTTTTAGTAAATCTGAAGATTAAAAATTGGCTAAATGTATGTACATAATTTATTATTGTGATCTTTGGTATCTTAGAATATAAGTGTGTAGCTTCACCTATCTCACGTCTTTAGGTGGGAGGATATAGAGAGATTCCCACACTCAAGACTCTGTTATGATTGTTCCGCAAGGTCACTGCTCGGTAGGAGCACAGTACCAGCACCATGCTATGGTCCATCTAGTGTGGTTTGTACCAGTTTGACTTCTTCCGCCAATCGAGAAACTTCAATTCAGTCCTTTTAATGATGTTATCAGATTTTTACAGATAAATTATGTTTTGTAGTAGTAATAATAATAATATAGTTTGGAAAGTAACTTTTGATGGGGTGTAAGAAATACATTAAGTATGAGGTTGGGGGTTGGGGTAATATCACATGCAAAAAGTATCTACACATCTAAATTACTTTTCCACTTAGTCACTACTTGAATTCAAGCATCTTTAATATCAGGGAACAAGCTTTTCAATTCCCTCATAAAAGAAACAGCCTGTTTTATATTCCTCGCTGTCCTTGAAGCGCTGTGTACACAACTACTGTTTTATGTGTCTGAAAAGGTGATAGTCGCTCAGAGTAAGGTCAGACCTTAAAGGCAGGTGTTCAAACCATTCCCAACTGAATTGATCAAGCATTGCTTCAGTGAAAGCTGCATCATGTGGCGCACATTGTCATGCAGCAAGACAAGAAGTCGGTATTCTGCGCCTTTTGTTCTGAATGGTCCTCAGAGGCTTCTGTAATATCTAACAATACAATTAGCAATGTACTGAGGTTCCTGTGGCATAAAGTCAACAAGCAGTAGTACTCCCTCTCGGTCTCAAATAGACTTTCATCCTATGTTTCCTGGCATTCAATATTGCTTGAACTGCCTTGGAATGTTCAGTTAATGGGTGTGTCCCCACTGCATAGCTTGTCTTTTTGTTTCAGTATTAACGTAGGAAATACAGGTTTCATCACCTTTTACAATTAGATTAAAGAATTCATATTCCACACTATGGTATCGCTCCAGGAAAGTGAGTGCTGAGGCCATCATCTTTGTTTTGTGGTATTCTGTAAGAACCTTAAGGACCCACAAAGCGCAAAACTTGTGATAACCTAATCTGTCTGTGACAATTTCATGCAGAACAATAATGAAATTTGCATAAGATTAGGTTAAAGCTCAGTTAATGTGAAACACCGATTTTGCCAAATTTTTTCATTCACTTGTTGCATAAGCTCAGAAGGGCTAGATCACTCTTCATCGTGAACATTTGTTCAGCCGTTTTTAAACAACCTACACTGTTTTACGCCTCCTTCACTTATAATGTTTGGTCAGAAACTCACATAGTGGACAAAGAATTTCTGTAGCATAGTGTGTTTTTATTATCATAAATAACACCTGTAACTGTGCACACTTAATAACTGTCGGCGTCATAGATGATATCTGTCATTTTAAATTCTTCACTATATGATTTGAATCAACAGTATACAGCAAACAATGTGACGGTTAGATGGTTGCTGAGCATGCTTAACCTCCTGCCAGCTACCTGCTGTATTGCAGGCAGGACACATTACTAGACCAGACTATGACTTTCTCATTTATACTCGGGGAAATAGATTTGCACAATCACAGTTATACTTATGTAGGCCTCGAAAGTAATAGGATTAAATTATTATTAAAATTACTAAAAGAGCTTTTATTATAATTTGAGTTATGTTACCCTAAGTTGACAAATTGACTAGCATCATATAGATTTGTTTTAGTACATTTATACTGATTTCTGTGATTGGTTCTTTGTTACTGTTCTTGGCTTTCCAGCCAGTAACATTTTGAGGTTACGGGTAAGACCGCAGAACTTTCCTTGCCAATGTAAAAGTTATTTTGGGAGAAGACAAAGCAATAAGATTAAATATTTCACAGAAGTCTGTTAGTTGAATAAGCAGGCTTGTCATTAAAATGAAAACTGTGAACCAAAGCGAGTCTGTTAAACCTGATGGTTTGTCCTGCCTCTACTTTCTGAACCACCACCGTATATTAAAATATGTAAAGAGTTTGAAAGCAAGTTTCTCCAAAGCTTTACTAAACGTTTTTATTGATAGAGTGAGGTTTCCTTTCTTCCAGACTTATTTCATAATTACTTTATAAAACACCCCTCCATCGGAATACATGTGCTACTTTATTTTGTCTTGTGCATTACAGTATGTATTAATGTGGGAGGAGGAGGGTGATGAACAGTTTAAAAAAAACAGGAGCAGGAAAGCAACCAACTGTCAAAATATTTAGTTTATTGATAATATTAATATTTTTCTAGTTTTGTTCCTCCCTTTGTGTGGTTTCTAATGTAATTGTTCTTCTAGCTTGTAATCTCTTTACTTGTAACAGGTCTACCGAGGATATTCAGCCAAGGTTTGTAAACACTTGCTGCATTTTAATAAATAACATGATTTAGTTGCACATAATTACATAGTATTTACCACTAACACAACAAAATGTTTGCACACGCAAATACATTTAAATAAAATAAATGGTACGGAGCACTACACAGACTTTCTCATTCCTTTAACTAAAAATGGAGACACTTAATGATATGATAAACATTGTTGCAGAAACATAATGGGGGAAAAAAAGCATCACATTCTGCCAAAGAGAATAATAATAAACTCCCCATTTCCTTGACCTGAATTTAAAATATATATTTGCTGATAGCTTAGAAATTATTGGTTTAATAAAAATACATTTCAAACAAAAGCTTTTTATTTTTAATAGTTCTACAAGTTTCAATAGTAAGTAATTTATCTCAAAGAGTTGTGGAGCTGATCGCTAATGTAAAGTACCCACTCTCTAAGTTTCTTTCCTGAAAAAGTGAGATGTGCATAGACATGAATTTAATAAAATATTTAGAACTTATTTCAAGAAAATAGCGTTTTTCTGTTTTTTCTAATTAATAAATTGGTATTTAAGAATAGTTTTTGTAAAAACTTCAGGCTTAATAAACATCTCTAATTCTCTAATATGTGTGTGTGCGTGCATGCGCACACAACCTAAAAAGCTGAAATTGTGCGAACTTCTAATTAAGACCACACAAAATTTAACAAAGACAAATATTACATTTTTTTGCTGTTGTCTTATTGACACTTTTAAAGCCTCTTATGAAAAGAACAAAGGGGGGGGGGGAGGTTGCATTTTTTGCTTAAACTTTAAAGATAATTTTCACTCTCCCTATTCAAGTTTAGTTCATGTGTTACCAACAGTAATATATATTCTCTTATGTGTCCATATACCAGTATAAATTATCTCTCCTGAAGTATTCCCGCCCTCCCACCCCTCATATCCTAATACACTCTTTTAAACCATCATTGTTGGAGGGGTGTGGGTCGAGGCTATTTTAGGAGCACTAAATGTGTACATTATGAATTTAAAGTCTTGGATCTCTTTGCATTTGCCACATCTGCAGTGCTCTGTATTATATTAGTAGTTGATCTAAGTTACTATTAGACCAACATTATTTGCCACATCTGCAGTGCTCTGTATTATATTAGTAGTTGATCAAAGCTACTATCTAACCAACATTATTTGCCACATCTGCAGTGCTCTGTATTATATTAGTAGTTGACCAAAGTTACTATCTAACCAACATTATTGCCACATCTGCAGTGCTCTGTATTATATTAGTAGTTGATCAAAGTTACTATCTAACCAACATTATTTGCCACATCTGCAGTGCTCTGTATTATATTAGTAGTTGATCAAAGTTACTATCTAACCAACATTATTTGCCACATCTGCAGTGCTCTGTATTATATTAGTAGTTGATCAAAGTTACTATCTAACCAACATTATTTGCCACATCTACAGTGCTCTCTATTATATTAGTAGTTCATCAAAGTTACTATCTAACCAACATTATTTGCCACATCTACAGTGCTCTGTATTATATTAGTAGTTGACCAAAGTTACTATCTAACCAACATTATTTGCCACATCTACAGTGCTCTCTATTATATTAGTAGTTGATCAAAGTTACTATCTAACCAACATTATTTGCCACATCTGCAGTGCTCTGTATTATATTAGTAGTTGATCAAAGTTACTATCTATCCAACATTATTTGCCACATCTACAGTGCTCTCTATTATATTAGTAGTTGATCAAAGTTACTATCTGACCAACATTATTTGCCACATCTGCAGTGCTCTGTATTATATTAGTAGTTGATCAAAGTTACTATCTAACCAACATTATTTGCCACATCTGCAGTGCTCTGTATTATATTAGTAGTTGATCAAAGTTACTATCTAACCAACATTATTTGCCACATCTACAGTGCTCTCTATTATATTAGTAGTTGATCAAAGTTACTATCTAACCAACATTATTTGCCACATCTGCAGTGCTCTGTATTATATTAGTAGTTGATCAAAGTTACTATCTAACCAACATTATTTGCCACATCTACAGTGCTTTCTATTATATTAGTAGTTCATCAAAGTTACTATCTAACCAACATTATTTGCCACATCTGCAGTGCTCTGTATTATATTAGTAGTTGATCAAAGCTACTATCTAACCAACATTATTTGCCACATCTACAGTGCTCTCTATTATATTAGTAGTTGATCAAGGCTAGATAAAATTTACTATAATGTTTTTAAAGTAGTTTTATTTTGAAGTCTACAATTATTTTGACCAAATTTCAGTGGTGGCTCGACACTTTAGAAGCTTAAGGACGCAGTCAATTTGGTTCTTTAACTATTTCTAGATACATTTAAAAGAAGAAAGATATTTAGGCAATATTTATTAAAAATTCATTGATTTAAACTTGAATAAAAAAATCACACACAACATGCAAAAATAAAAAACAGCAAATTCACTTCAAAGAATGTGGATCTGTGTTATTAATCTGCATATATATATATATATATCATATGTTTGTTCACTATCCTCACAAATTCACGGTAAATCATAGAAAGATTTTCCTCATCACAGCCGCAAATACAGCTCTTTTTTTTTGTATACATCTTTGTAATTGAGCTGCCTTTTGAAAACTTGATCTTCATTTTTCTTGGTTTCTGTTTGCTCTATACAGAATTCATGACATGGCCTAACTATGATTTCAATTCCCTTTTTACTTTCTCTCGACACCTCGGATATAAAGTATTATGATCGTTAAAAGATTCAAACTCGAGATTTGGATAAATGTTGACCTTTTATGACCCCCTGAAACAAAGAAAAAATGTTTTTGCAATTCCGTCTGTCTGTACCTAGGGCTAGAGTATAAACTATTTTACTGATCGAATTATAACGTGCCATCTGGGTTGTTCATAAGGTCATTTTGTCAAAACTTTTTAAATAAAGAGAAAAAAGGTTGTTAAAATTCCAGGACACCCTTGACAGATCAAGATCTGTTGATATTAGCATGTGTTGCTACTGGAGAAATATTTTATTTATTTTGGCCAAAAAATGTAATGCTATAAAAACTGTAAAATTACTCTCACTCCCTTCTGCCGCACCTTAATGATAACTTTAACAAACCTTTTTTATCGCCCCATTACCTCCATAGTGTAGTCAAGAGCGCTAAGACACTAAGCCTCAAAGTATTAACTAACCAACTCTAGTATCCTGGTCAGTTTGAATCTTGGTCAGGTCAATTTTACTTTGTCCTAATGTGTTGTGAGATCATGTGTGGTAAAAGAAGGGGTGGGTATCTCTAAATACAGTTTGTTCCCAGTGTAGTAATCCATAGCTTCTAATAAGAGCATTAAAACAATAATTAAGGAAACAACAGCGTAGAGGCTTCTGGTTATAGATCTTGTCTCGCATCTCGGATCAAGTTTTGGGGGAAGGAAGGGGTTTATACCGGCCTGTTCTTTGGCCACATCCATCTTTTAGCAGCTAGATGTAAGAGCATCTTAATATGAATCAACTGATTTGTTAGTCTTGGGGTGGTTGCTAAACAAAGGGAAGGTTCCCAGCGAACTGGCAAGGGGAAACTGTCTAAGCTCAACTTTACAACCTTATATTCAACAAAGATGGGATAACACTGTCACAGTTAGCTTTACTGTAGTAAAACTACATTAGTAGGAAGTGTATATTTATTTGGAAGAAAGTATTAATAGGGCTCTGCAAATACTTGGTTTCAAGCTTCGAGCAAGCTTGTCATTATAGCTCAGAATTGAGATTAAAAATTTATAGGCTCTTGATGTACTTACAAATCAATTTTTAAAATGTAATGGTAAGTATAAAATATTTAATTCAGATGATATCAGCAGTTCCTCTTATAAAGCATTTGGTAACTTAACCAATTGTTAAGATTAATTTCAAATTAATAGCGTAATAAAGCTTTAGATCTACTTTCGGCAGGTAGACTAATTCAATATTTTCGTCCAATTTGAATTATCCTTGATTGAAGTTGAATTGCCATGACAAGGCAATGAAAATAAAAGTAGCTAAGTATATCACTAAATACTTGAATAATCATTATTTTTACTATTTTTACATGGTCCCTTTATAAAAATTTAACATTGAGAATACGTATTGATTGTTTTCGAACTCGTATATTTTAGAACTTGTATTAATCCGTTCATAGCTACAAACAAAACTAGCAATAGTTAATATTTAGTTCTAGAATTATGTTGGTTAGCCTGTCTAAAATTGATGTTGATCAAAATTGTGATAAATATTTTACCAAACTTACCACATTTAAATAAAATAAGGCATTTACTATTTCATATTGTCTAATAGTAATATTATTTTAACCATCTTATGTTTAATTCTAAAGTATGAACATTAACATTTATAAGCATTAAAAATTGAGTTGAAATAAATTTCAAAGTAAGATAATTTCTGGTGAGAGCCCATATAAGGTGCATGCACATTGAGGAATGGAGTTGGAACAAGAATTGATCGTGCACGCTTATTACATCAAGGACTAATTAATGAAAAATTAAACATTTCAAATTTTTAACTGATTGTGATTCTTACATTTTCTATGGGGTGATTAAAGCTACGGAGGCTTATTTTGGGGAAATTTTGGACCATTAAAATATTAATTTTATTAATTTTTTCTTTGTAATTGTTAGTATAATAGTAGTGTTTTAAAAAATATGGGTGTTGAAACCATTTTGATTATTTTTTTCTTATATTTTTATTTGGCTGCTGTACTGTAGTTATTTTAAAATCTTGTTTTTTTTAAGTGTTATCTATGATTTAAAATTTAAAAACGAATAGTTCCATTTATTTTTAATAACTTTTTTCAAAAGTATTTACTGATTATAAAAATTAATGTAATTCTTATTTTAAGAACATTTGTTGTTTTTATATATTTTTAAAATCTTACATTTTAAAGATGTGCTATTTTCATTTTATGTTTTTTTTTTTTGACTGTGATATTTTAAATATAGTATCTTACTTTTAAAATAAACACATATATATTCTACCATTTTAAAATTATGATTATACTCGAACTTGACAAAAACTCGGGAGCTTATTTAAATACTTGACTCTAGTTCATCTCGAATGAAAAAACCCAAGCTTGCAGACCCTTAGTATTTAATATTTAAAAATAACACACACAAAGACTTGATAAGCTAATGATAAAATGATTGATATTTTATTTAGAATATAACAAACACTGAACAATTATTATGATCTTTATTATTTACTATCCTTACACCCCTAAAATCTTCTTTAAAATGAACATTAATACAGAAATTTCTAATTCCATTCTATCATTTTTTTCTCAACTGATGTATAATATCCATGAACCAAGCTAAAAGTTGAGTCTCTAAAGCCAGTAATGGTGCAGTTGGGCCTATAAAGATATAATTAAATACTTGTGTAGGCCTACATTTGATCCTCACAGGAACTGTCTGTCATTAATTATTATGTAACTGTAGTGATTTATTTTATCTTTGCAGACGTACTTGGAATCTGTTCCTCAAGATTTAGCAGTTGGTCGGGAAGTAATGAGAATATCTGCGACTGATATTGATGATGGTAACAACAGTCGTGTAGCCTACAGCTTGGAAAGGAATCCTGGCTACTTTCGCATCGACAGTAATAATGGAGTCATATTTTTGGACAAACCTATAGATGTGAGTAGGAATGCGTGGTAGGCTATTTTAGAACACATATGTCCGACACAAACAAGCCCGGGTCACTAAAAAGTGCAGAGTATGTTGTGAAGAACCCATGTGTTAGGAACAAACAAATTGAAACATTTAGTCGATACATGTTGTAAAACAATATTGTTGGTGTTTTGGATGGAACTATAGATACTTAAACAGGATTTGTTGAGTGAAAATTTGTTTATTCTTTTAAGACAGCCTGGACACTAAAATGAGACTAACAATTTATCCATATAGTGTATCTAGTTAAGAAGAAAGATATAAATAAAATAACAAAGCACACCATATTGTTTTACTCTGACATCTGAATTTATGTTCTAGATGTAACTTTATCTTTAGTCAATGTTAAAATACTAATTAACAATTGTTCTAAAAAATGATTTAAGTGTTGTAATGCCATATTTAGAGAGATATTTCAAATCATTTCATTATATATCAAAGTTGTCTTCTTCATTTGAAATGTTTCGATGATATAAATTTTATTTTTGTTTTCAAAGTTGGAACAAAGGAGTTTAGACCTTTGACTTGAACATTTCAAAATTTGACACATCCCTGCTAAATATTGTATTTCATTTGTTCAGATGGATCCTGGTCACAAGTTCACGATGACAGGCCGAGCGGAGGACAGCGGATCTCCCCCTCGCATGACTGAGATTGAGCTAGAAGTGCTGGTGTGGAATCACACAAGAAGGCTCCAACCTTTGTGGATGGTGGTGCCACCTGGGACATCACACTTCCTGAGAACTACAGCAATTACACCGCAGCACTACCTAATGGGGTCTTCAAGGCTGTGTCAGTGGATTTTATTCATCTTTTAAAAAATACATGTGATATGATATAAACAAAACTGAATCCTTACATAATCACACCTGATTCGCTTTGTATTCATCAAAGGTCTGTGGCAAGTGACAAAAGTCAAACTTTGGTAGTTAACTTTGTGGCAATAATATTGGGCTCACACTCAAATGTATGCTTATAAAGTTCTATGCCCATGCATCATGTTTAAATTTGAACTAAAATAGGCTTTCTTTGCTGTTGTTGTTGATGCATTGTTGTTGGTGGTGGGGTCAGTATAAAACAAACGAACTGCTACAAACAATGATGGGCTTGGTACAAAGAAATTCTTATCTAATCTTGACTTGTCAAAGGGAGGTTGACATTCAAATACCTCTCGGCTGAAGGTTCTTACTAAATGGTTTCCCCTCCTTACACACCTTGTGTGACTAGTTTAATAATCTATATAAAATTTGTAAGCTGGGTATCAATAATTCATTAAGTTTGTTCATATTTAATCCTTGTAATGTTATTAAAAATAATTGTTAACCATTCAACTAAATTCACACATAATTTTCCAGTTAAATGGTTTATCATCCCTCTAATAGGAATCTCTGGAAATAACAATTGCGCGCTGGTTCATGAACTAAAAGCCACTAAGAACCACTGGCTATTGACCTAAAAGACAGTTTGTGGTCAAATATAATCACCCTCCATAGTCACAAGCATCATCATGAAGTTTCCTCTTTCCTGATGCCAATATGACTTATGGTTAATAAAGTCTAGCTTTAAATTAACATAATTACAATAGTAAACACATTTTCTATTTGGAAAAACTAAACATGTATCACCTTAAAGTTTAAGTCATATGAATTCAAACATATTTATCAAACTTTCATTAATTGTTAATATTAGTAGAAATAAATAAATCACAAATTAACCAATCAAAAATATATATTAAAAAACCTTCAGTGCAGTTATATATCATAACTACAGTACTTTTTCCATATTTGAAACTTTATAAATGATTTAATTCAGTGTTAAAAACTGCACTATAAGGTCATGTTAAAACTATGTTCAACAAACAGTTTGGAAAAAAGATTGCAACGTTCTTCAACATGCAAAAACAAATTAATATTGTAATTGTTTTAATGACCTAGAAATGTAATAGAACAGGGAGTAAACACTGCACTAATGTAATGTGATTGTTAAGGACAGAGAGCTAGGTCATTTCTTGATATAAACAAACTCCTCTCTTCATTTCTTCACACGCTCTTCACACTTCCAACTTATTACCACTCTTTCACTGTTCAGAGCTCTGAATGATTTTAAATTGTCATTATATAAAGACATAAAAACCCAATAATTGTTACTTACATATTTGAAAAAGTAGTCCTAATGACTCTTGTAGTTCATTTTCCATTTTCAGGGTTTGTTGAATAATTAGTCTGCTTTTCTAGTTTAAAGTCGTTAACAGGTTTTCGCTAATTTCTTACTCTCTATTCTTTGTTGATCCACTAACGATCTTGTATTGAGCATAGCTAATATTGCCTTTATTACTATTATTTGATTGATCCACTAAGAACTTTTGATATTAGCTTATTAACAATATTTGTATTGTACTACACTGTATTGAGTTAATAATTTGTTATAGTTGTTGTTTTGTTTCTCCCTCTCAGTTCGAATGTACCTGAAGACAGTGAAGTAATATTCACACTGGTATCTGGCGCAACTGAGCAAACTAACAAGCTCGGCACTTTCATCCTGGAAACCAAGGGTGACACAGCTTTCATTAAGCTTGGCAGCGCCCTAGACTACGAGACCATCAACGAGTACACATTGACTCTAGGAGTACGCAACAAACACAAGTTGGCTGCAGAGACGTCCATCAATGTATTTGTGACTGATGTGAATGATCATATACCATCATTTAACTTCAAGGAGGTTCCCGAGGGAATTGTCCTTGAAAACGAACCTCCAGGAACACCTGTCATGCAAGTCCGGGCGATAGACATTGATGGAACATCGGCCAACAACATTGTGAGTACATCATTCATCATCATTTAAGCATGCAAGATACAAAAATAAACTATTCTTGATTTAGATCTGAGCACCAAAACGTTAAATCACATTTTATTTATTTATTTTATATGTTCACTTAAACTTGTGCATTTTTAAAATATATAAATTATGTGTATGTGCTTGTGTGTGTATGTGTTTAATGTGTGTGTTTCTGTTTAAAACAAGTAAAGAAGTGGACAGAAATTGTATTTCATCAAAATATATCTTGTCTTCTTTCACCCAAAGTAGGGTGACCATACCCCCACCCTTTTTTTTCCTTATGTCCCGCCGTCTCGTCTGTTTTAGTAAAAACTCCATTTTTGTCCTGTTTTTTATAAAAAACTTTAAAATATGTTTAAAATATTGGTTTCACTCCATAACCTATAGTCAAGTTTGTATCATTGGTGCTTTTGTGGATACCAGTCATTTGTGTAACCATTTGATAGAAGCCCGTTGATTGTAACCAACAATTACTCATTGAATAAATAGTGTAATTTTAGAGTCATTTATTAAGAGAAAATAAGAATACCTGTTGCAACACTTGCGGGGCTCAGCGTAGCATTAGTTTTGTTCTGGGTTTGTGTGTTTGTTGTTATGTTGCACAACATAAAATTGATTTTACATTTTAAAAAGTTTTTAAGCTCAATTTTAAAATGTAAAAGAAGCGAAGGTGCACATTCAACGATGAGCTTCAAAAATAATCCAAATTCATTAAACTCACAAATTGTAGTAGTGGTAAAACTAAAGTGGTATGTCACATTGTAATGTACATTTTCCTGTTGCTCATGGAGGAGGAGCGACATCAATTAACATCTTCAGAGCCAGAAACTTAAGGATGCTGAGATAACTTTGAGTTTGGTTAAAACATCATCGTTTATTGTGAGACGTGGTGGTGATGGTGATGGTGTGGTGAAAGTAGTAAAATTACAGCATGCGAAGCTCTTGTTGCCTTTGGCATCATCAATCAGAGTTTTTCGAACAAAGGATTGCTTGTCAAAATTGACAAAGAAGATTTATGAACCAAAATTGTCTTCAGCACATATTAAGTCAGAAGCATTAATTACCAACATTTTATCTCCAAATATACTGGACAAAGTAATAATGGATTTGAATAAAACTAAAAGTATTACGGTAAGTTTGGTGCATCAAACAAAAACATCAAACTGTTTCCGAATGTTGTGTGGTACTTTTACCAAACTGTGGTGTTCAAGTTAAAATTATACATTTTACTTCCTTACCTGGTGAAACTTCCGACCTATAAAGTGCTATGTTGAAGGAATTAATGGATAATTTTGCCTTACAAAACAAAATGGTTGTTTGGTGTGCTGATAATACAACACAAATTTTGGTGGTTGCAAAGATTGCTTAAAGTAATCTCTGGCGAAAGGTTGAAATTGTACTGGAGCGAGATATTATTGGGCCCATCATATGACAGAATTTTAAGCATGTTTGATGGACTGCGTATTTTCTTGCTCAAGAAAAATGCCCTGCCATGTTGCAGAAATTGTTTGAAGATCCCTGTTGGAACCTGTGGCTATCATTTCAAGAGATTAAGTTCTACACTGCAAACATACATTAGCTTCATTGAAAAATATACTATTTCAGCTAAAGAAAATAGCCGCGAACTTATTAGAAGCCAGAAAAGTGAACTTTTTGTAACAACTGATGTCAAAAATAAACTAAAAATGTTAGTAGGTTCAGGCGAAATTAATGAGGTTAAGTTTTTTTGAAGTGGTTCAGAACTTCTATGAAACCAACAACAATTAATGGAAGTCCAGCTGAGGGAATATTGAGAAATTTAAATGGGTGTTACTAAGGAAGATGCCTGAATGGAAAGAAATACAGGACAGTTTGAACAAATAAATGATCACATGAACAGGAACAGAGGAAACTCTTGTATTCAATCAGTGGGCCCTCATAAAAGCTGTAGTTGTGAGAATGTTGGATGCATGGAATGCTGAAAATATTTCTTTATCTGATAGATGGGTGCAAATATTTTCTGAAATTAGTGAACATTTTTTAGATTTTCAGGATTTTTATAATGAAGCAGAGTGTATTCTTTGTTTGCCAGGAAGTACAGCATCAGTGGAAAGATTATTTTCTATTCTAAATAGCATGTGGTCTGAAGGCTGATAATCTAAGATTAAGTGGGCAAAAAACCAAGTATTTTCTTATATCTGGTATGGCATGTGGTCTGAGGTGAAATCTAGATTTAGTGTTGAACCTATTAGAAGCCATGTGCTAATCTGTATGGAACCAAAATTTGTAACTATGGAGTGTAATATGTCTCATGACAATATTTTGAAAAACCTAAATTTGTTACACAAAGTAAGTTCATCTGAAACATACTCATGGTATGAGCAGGACAAGATGCAATTCCCATCTACAGCAACCTAAAAGTGTTGGTGTGAGTTCTGTGAAGCATGGCTGTAAGTTCACAATGTTTATGATAGAAATTTTTTTTTTACTTTACTCCCTCCGTCTTGTCTCGTTTTAGTCTAGAGGAATTATGGTGAGCCTAGCACAAAACCACATGGTCATTAGTTTGTCCCCGGCTAGTACAGTGTGTTTAAAGCATTTTGTTGTCCCTAGGTGAGTTACAAGCTCGACGAGAATAGCAAGCACAGAGACTTGTTTCAAATCGACAAAGACACTGGCAACATCACGACTCTCCGGGAGTTTGATAGAGAGGAGAACAACAGATATCAGATCAAGGTCATAGCTTACGACAACTCGCCATCTGCACTGAAGAACAATGGCGAGCCCAATACAGGTAGAAATAACAATGCTTGGAAATCATTACATTTTAACAGGTGTCATTGTTACTGGGTTTTTTTTTTCTGTTTCCAAATCATAAATTTTAATCTCTATTCCTCAAAATTTAGACTTTTAATCCTTATCCAACCTCACATTATACTATGTTATAAATATACTATTTATTTATTTACCATATTGGTACCTTAATGTTTTAGTAAAAGAACAACAACTAAAAAGATATAGTTTAAAACACTGCATCTTACTACCTATTCAGGTTATATGCTTAAAAAGATGTAGATAGTAAGTAAAAAAATACTTGACCAAAACAAGCATGTTTAGTTTTTGTAAACACACACTACTTGCTGGTACTAAAGTGAAACTGCAATAAAAACTAATAATGGTCACAATGAAATTACTAACCTGATTCTGAATATTACTGTTTAGTTTCAATGCAAGATCTCCAATTTATTTGTATTTGAGGGCTAAGAATTGATATTAAGATTGATTATTAGTTTTTCAATACTGGTAATAATGGAGAGTATTAAGTTTGACAATGACTTTTCTGGAATGGCAAAGTTGTAGATCTACCAATAATTGGACCTCTCAAGTGTCCAAAACTGCTCCGATACATTCATCTCAAATCCAGTTTGGACTAGAATATTATTTTAACTGAATTCTTTGAATTGGATAGCAATAAATGCTATTTTTTCTAGTTATTTAGCACTGCGTCATACTACCCAATAAATGCTAGTTTAAAGATAATTTCATATTGCCCACTAATTTAAGAAAAACTAATGAAATTATCAGGGATACAATTTAATAATGTATTTAAGTTTTGAACTCATATATTCATTTTTCTTAAAAAATACCAAGCATTTAATTTATTTTACAACAATTTGGTATGTTATCAAAGGAAAAATGGCGCCAAATGGCTGTATTAAATTAAACATTAAAAAGGATAGAAGGGTAGGAGGATCTACCAACACACCAGGAAATTGTAGACCCCACAAAGTTCACAATTAAAAACACAGCAAAACGCATAATTATTAAATTTTCAGGGCACATCAGTCCCCTTCTTTAGCAGAAGAGAGTAAAACACAGACTGGACTTCTAGAGTTATACCGAGCCCTCCCCAATAGTTGCAATGTTCCCCAGATTCGTAGGTGGGAACTTTCTCACCAATATATAACCAGATCCACCACCCACCCCCTCGGTTCTTGTCTCAACCTTAGATAACCTCCTCTTCTTTCCTTCCAAGCAAGCCTACTCACCCCAGTCAGTAATTTCTATATAAACAATATTAGTAATAATAACTGACAATTTAATAATTAATTAATATGAAAAAATACAACATTCTATCCATCTACCAAGAATAAAGACATAAGTTTGAACAGTCAACTGCAGAATCCAAGCCTAAACTTTTTTTGAACTAAGAAACAGGCAACAACAGAATCTAAGTGACCATGATCAACCTATAGCCTTGCTGCCATGGTCCAGTCTGTGTTTAAATTGTGAACTTTGAGGTCTTCAGTTTTTTGGTAAGTCTGTAAGCTTTGCCTTTCTATCCTCCTTTCAATGTTTAATTTAATACAGCTTTTGGCGTCATTTACCCTTTGATTTCATTTAACTCAGTAAGGGAGTACTTAGTAACAATCCTATTATAAAAATTCTTACAAGACTGCCACGAGATTCTAGTTACCTTCAGAAGGATGCCACGAGCCTAGAAAGGTTGAGAATTCCTGCCTAAACCCTCTCGTTTGATCACTTCAACATGGTATTGCAAAATAATTAGTGTAAATGTTAAAAAATTTACATATTATCCTTTTTTTCCCTTAAGTACATGTGTGCTTGTTTTGATGTTGCAGCTGAACTGAGTTTCTGGATCAACATCGGAGACAAGAATGACAACCCCCCAGTGTTCACCCAGAAGATCTATGTTGCGGAAGAAATTCCAGAAAATGCCAACACAAATGCTTTGGTGACTGAAGTGAAGGCTCTTGACAAAGATACAGGTTAGTGTTAAACATAGCAATGTTTGTTGTAATTATGTTAATGTGGATACAAGTTAGTGTTAAGTAGAGCAATGTTTGTTGACTTTGTGTACTTTCTCGCTCTTTAAAACATTATGTAGGCGAGTGATTGCACATTTTTAAAAACATAATTGTAGTGTTGTGAAGGAGGCCACCTCGGTAAGCCAGAAATAGCTGCGCAGACTTTCATTTTTAACGCAATATTAAATTATGCCATGTGTGTTATTTCAAAATAAGGCCCACACCAAAATAAATTCGAAAGATTTCAACCAGGATCTTTTTCCTTAACACCCCTGTATTTTCAATTTTAGTAATAGAAAAAAGTGTTAAAATTTGACATTAGCTTATTCTCAACGACTTTTAAAGCATATTTGCAAATACAGTAATTTTTTGATAGGCTCACAACAGAAAATATTAAGATATTTGAGAAATAGCAGTGAACTTTTCTGTTTACATTGATATGAGAAGCTTTGTAGTTTTCTTTCCCCTATTTCTTATTGACATGACAAAGGGTGGTTGTATTTGAAGGGCGAATGGGAGTATAAGCTTGGACCAAATAGAGAAGTAGTTTAAGAAAATTACAGTCCATTGTATTTTAACTGCTGTGTGGCTTCACAGTAGTTGATACTTTCTTGTCGACTGAGGCAGCTGCCTTAAAATCTTAATTAATTCTAAATTTGTAATATGTATAAAAGTTGTGGTGTTTGTATTTTTATATTTAAATGTATAATATTTTATATAATTGCTTCAAAAGTGGGTTTAACATTTCTTATTACTGTTTATAAACCTAATCTTATATCTTAAGTTTGTTTAGTGCAGTATGAAACTTAACAATATATGACCATACCATACCTTATTAATCCATCATGTTTTATAAACATCTCTGTTTCAACTTTGTTTTACAGCTTCCCCTGTCACGTATGATATACTGGAAGGGAATGTCGGGGATGCCTTCTATATTGAAAACACCACAGGAAAGATCAGGGTCAAAAATCAACTGGATTATGAAAGCATCACAGCTGTAAGTATTAACTAGCTTCTCAGAGTATCCCCAAATATATGTGCTTGTTTGTACAAGTCACAAGCTGTAATTGAGGTGTATAGGGTTGGTGTGACTCATGTTTCATTGTTTCACTCACAAATTAATCAAAGTAAACTTAAATTTGATTTTTAAAAATTGATTCTCAGCCAAAAAATGTAATAGTAACTCTTATATGTGCTCTAGAACTATAGTATATTTACAGTTAATAGTTTGTTTGGTAATAAATAAATGGTATGATTCACCGTGTTATTTATTTATGTTTCTATTTATATCAAAAAGGAATAATTCTGGAAATTTAAAAAAATGCGTGAAAATTGTAAGATGTTTGCTGATGACTTAATGTTATGGGAGAAGAAATGGAATGAGGAAGTGAAAGAGTCTGCAATGAAATTTAGCTTGGCAAAGTGTGAAGTGATGGTAATGACAAGGAAGAGAATAAAGCCTAGTAAAGTGGAGTAGAACTGAGAAAAGTACAGAATGTAAAATACCTTGGAAGCATGATTGGAGGCCATGGGAATGAAGTTTGTGAGGAGCATGTTGGCTGTCGTGAGGAGAAACAAGATTAGGAATGAAGTTATCTGGGAAATAGGGGGAGTACAGGGAGTACATGAGATAGTAGAGAGATGGGAGGAGCAGATAACAAAGTGTGCTAGTGAGAGGAGAAGAATGGAAGAAATCAAAGGAGGAAGAATGGTGGATGGATAGAGGAAGATGGAGGCATTTCACAAAACTGACCCGGCCATAGGCTGGAAACAGTTAATGATGAAACAGTTGATGATGATTAGGAAAAGTGGCATAGATAACATTAGAATCAGCAGACTAGATAACTTGAGAATCCTCCCACAATGACCGGCTGTAGGGTACTCACTTGGACATTGATGTTAACCCTTTTTAGTGCCACGCCTAATCCAGAATTTGCGCACAAAGAGTGCCAAAGGCCTGTTAGATTTTTTGTGTGAAGAATGCAAAGCTATTTCTTTATTTTTTAAGGGTTTGCAAGAAAATTCGCCAAACCTTTACTTATGAAGCGATTATTTTGATTTTTCTATCATTTTAATCTGCATGTACTGTTCCTTAATAATAATAAATTAATACAATTTTATTACAATTTTTTTAAATTTTGGTTATGTTTTCAAAACTAAGGCTAACTAACATATTAAAAATATATATACATACGTTTCACTATTATTTTGTGTAGTGCATTTAGTTTTATACAAGGAAATAGATTTTGAATAACTATGATTATAAATAGAAATTAAAGGAATTTTTATTTGATTGCTTACATTAGATATTTTTGTGCCATTATTACTTACCGTACCTTAAAGCAAGATTTATTACAATGCTTACCTCATGAATAAATATTTAGGCCAACACATAATGAATGCGTCTTTCCAAAAAAAACTTTTATAATGAATAATTTCATATATTTTATACATATATAAATTTATAAAGTTATTACACCTATTTAATTACATTGGTAAAGAACTCTTTCAATCACATGACATAACATGATAATCTAAATAGTATATTCTTCTAAACTCAGAACAATTTATCCCATACATTTGAAAACTGTTTACAAAACTATTTACATCAGTATGAATGTGAGCCACACTTATGTTTTTCCATGCAGCTCGTATGTAAGCCGGAAATGCGCTTAGCACATTGAGTACATGAGCATCCGCCAATGTAAATGTACTAAATTCCCAGTTCCAATAACAACTATTTAAGGTTGATTTTTGTTGTTATGATTGTTGTTTTTTTATTATGGCAATAGCAATTTGACCCGTTCTTACCACAGTTAAGCAACACCAAAACTATATCAAATTATAACTTTTGATAGTTCCTTGTAAAACTATCATCAGCTAACCCATCATGGTAATTAATAAATTAAATTAAATTAAATATTTGAGACCTTGTTCACAAACTGGGTGCACAAACAAACACAGCCCATTAACAACACAATATTTACTCAAGTACAAGCATAAAATAACATAAACAAACTAATATACATTGTTACAGAAATATTTTGGATAAAAAAGTATCACAGTTCACCAAACAGCATAAATAAATATCCTATGTTACAGAAACACATTGAATATTAAGCTTCGTGGTTTTCCAAAGAGGTTCACGGTTCACTGAGCCATGTCTTCAAAATTTGTTTATTTTAATTATGTCGCTGCTAGATAGGCGCTTTAGCCTTCGATCTTTAGCTTTTTTATTGTAATGCTAATCGATCCCCTTTAAAATAATCTTTTAGTTTTAATATTAGTTTATTTTTAGGTTTTTCTTGTCAGCCTTACAAAATTATAATTTTCTACCATATCAAGAAGTTTGTTTTTTATTAGCCATTTCCAACCCCTTATTTTTTAAATTCCAAACTTTTCAGCTTTTATGGTTATTGTGTGCAAATTAAAATTTTCTGCCATGTCAAAAAGGTTTTGTAATACTTTTGGAAAGATTTTAACTACTCTATCCTCTCATCTCTTTTTTCAGGCCCCTTTCTAAATAGTAAATTAGTAACATTTTGTGTATGAAGTAATTCCACTACATTCCTGGCAAATTTCAATTTTCTGCCTTACCTAAAAAGCTGTTCTTCTAATTGTGTATTGTGTAACTGCCCATCCCCCAATTTCCGGAGCTCAATTTTGAAATCTCCAAGTTTTAGATTTTACTGATTATTTGGGGCAGTCCTTCTACCTTCCGGACAGATCCACTTTCAGATTTATATTATTTAGGTATAGAGAGTTATTATGGTATTTATTATTCTTCTGATTTAAACATGTTTGGACAGTTTATTCTGAAAAGGGAGAATGCTATGTTGGCTTAACTGTTAAGGGATTTTGTAAGAGAACTGTTAATTTGGAAAGCCGTCCAGACTGGAATGCCACCTTGTGTCGAGAGATGTCTAATGAATATGCAGAATAAAGTCGGCCATTCATGGAGATAGTGGAATGTTCAATAATTGGACCTTAACTTTTGGTACCTTGAGGAGTGCTGTGATAAATTCCATTCACGGTAGGAATTACTCTCTGAAAGGTCTTTTTTCCTACCAATATCCTACTATATAATAGCTTTCTGGTAAGAAAAAAGGCCTTTCGGAAAACAATTCCTACAGTGAACAGACTTTACCTGTAATCCATGACATGGTAAAACATATGTTGGTCATTATCATTGTGTTTGTGAGTAGTGAACTGGGCAGTTGTGAAGTTTAAATCTAATTATATATTGATGTCATGTTAAATAAATAGTATAGCAGGCTATGCTAAAAGAACCTATAAAACTAAACTAATTTAGCAACATTACAAGTAACTTGTTATTTTATTAATGATCTCCCCTCTGTGGACATGTACATACAAAACATTTGAATTTTGTATTAATATATTTGTATCATGTTATATGGAACATTTAAAACATTATTCTTATATTGAACACTCATTTTTTAAAGTAGTATGAATAAATCACATGTAAATTAGATCAAATTGTTGTGTTTGGCATTTATTTATATAAAAAAAAAAGCTAAAAAAGGAGCCTTCTCAAATATACCACAATCATTGATTTTATTAATCTGGTCTATCTCTAAACCTCAGAATTAAATTTTGCCCAACATGTCTACTTGTTTTGTTTCAGTACACACTAACAGTTCGCGCATTTGACGGGAAGTACAACGACACCGCTAAAGTGGAAATCAAGATCGCCAACGTCAATGACAACCCTCCTGTTTTTTTGAAGTTCAACAATAATATAACAATTCAAGAAGAAATGATTGTGGAAGGATGTATTGCGAATGTAAGACTTACTTACAACTTAGTTTTATGTGAATGTTTCTAACCATAAAGTGATTTTAACTCTGGTTAATACATGGTGGAAAGTGGTGATAATTTTGGATAAAACTACTTTCAACTTGGTATATTTAGTAGTAAATGTAAACTTGAGGAGCCTTTTGTTTGACTCTGAAATGATCCTAGTTGTAGAATTAACCATATACCTGCTCAGCTTGATGAAAGTTGTGTGCCAGCTGAGATTGTTTGGTACACTCCAAATTGAACCCATACATGATTTATGTTGATTTCCTAAATTTAAGTCACACTGGATAAAACACATCATCCCCCAGTATGTTGAGTTTTTGTAATCTGTTGGAAAATTATATATATATTTGCATACAAAATGTTCCAATCATTACATTTTCCTATAAAATGGTAACAATGAGTACTTGGTTGTGTCCAGTTGGAAGCGTATGACCCAGACATCCAGGACCGAAGTGCTCCGCAGCATATTCAGTTTGATGTTGTAAAGGAAGACCAGAAGGCACTGCTCAGTATCGATGAGCAAGGCTGTCTCAGACTTATCAAGGTAACATCAGATTGTATTTATGACAGTTAACACTCATTCATATATTTTAAAATTACACCTAGGCTTGGGTTTATTGTGCTTAAAGAACTTCTAATTTAGATTATAAAAAATATTAAACTTTGCTTTTCACTATAAAACATTGTCAGCTAAAATACTCAATTTATGTTCAATTATTGCCCTTCTGAGTGCAATAAAAATGAAATGTAAAAAGCTGGAGCAATTAAATTGCTTGTGATAATAACTGGAGTTATCAGCAATAAATCAAATATTACAAAAATTGTCCAATAAAGCACTTTCTTAGTAACTATATTGCATTAAGTCATATAAATAAGCACAATATAATATTCTTTCAAACATAGAACAATGAACAAATATTTGATCTTCAATTCAGCTTTGAGAATATTTCATACATTCAATTCTAGTTCGCTTCAGGTTAAAAAGCATACTATGCACACCCTTAGTAGAATCAAAAATAAAATTTTCCATTCAGGTAAAATTTGAAAATGTCATGTAACAAGGTATATTAAATACTTTGAATATCTTATAGTCACTCATATTTTGGGATTTTTGTTTGTCTGAGTTTTTGTTGTTTGCTCTCATGTGTTTTATTATAGCTGTCCAAGATTCAATTTTCAAATATTCTTACCCCTTGTAGCAGTTTAATCTGGAGCTATCGTCGCTCCTAGAAATGTTAGAGTATTTTAAAATAATGAGAGTTCACTAATTGTTCCAGCCCCTTGATCGAGACCCCCCCAATGGCTCACCAGTGTGGCAAGTCCTGATCGCTGCCAATGACGAAGATGGGGGTCCCTCGTCCCTCCAGTCCACCGCAGAACTCATCATAATCCTGGAGGATATCAATGACAATGCTCCGATACTGGACATGGTCCAGCCGGTTGTGTGGAGGGAGAATCAACCTCCTGGTAAAATAACTACCCTCAAAGCAAAGGACTACGACAGTGAAGCTAATGGAGCCCCCTTTAAGTTTAGAATTGATGACTCTGCAGGACCAGAAATTACAAATAACTTTGCCATCAGAAATGGTGAGTGGTATGCTTTGTCATGTGTTTTGTGATTATTGTAAACCCTTAACTATATATACACACATAAAAATAAAAAATTCAAGTAATGTTGGTAGAGGTGTTTACTGAAAAGTTTTAATTATAATGTATTTTGAAATTAGATTAAATTAATAAATGTAGAAAATATTTTAAAACAATATATAAAAATGTATTTTTAAAAAACACAATATTATAGGTGTAAGATAGAATGTATTACAATATAATTATTATTAATTTATAAAAGAACATATAGGCCTACTTGATATATGTTTTTTCCTTACATGTTCTGTGCTAGCATTTTAAATGAAAGCCGACAGTAGCTAATGAATGATTCAAACTAAAGACTTTCAACTTCTCGTCTATTGTAAATGTCTCAAGTTAATCCCCGACATATAAACTGTATGTATATAGTCTAGACAAAAACTCTAACCTCCAACAAACACAGCTGCACCCACTCCACAAATAAATATTCAATATTAGATAGACTAGACACAATTTGGTTTACGAACACACTTCAGTCTGCTGGCCTTGTTTTAAGAGGAATGGTTGCATCTTATAAAATCTATTGAGCCTGCCCAATTCAACAACCAAACTGTTTGTCCATATTAAATGTTTATATTAACGATGTCAAACTCTTCCTCGCTGCTTTATATTATTATGAGTAAGTTAAAGAATTGAGAATCAATCTTAATACTTGATTCTTAACTCTCAAAATCCACTATGCACTACAGAAATTAAGTGACACTCAGGAAGTGTTTTCGTAAATAATATAAGGCACCCTTGAGAAGTTGATTACTTAAATTATTCCTCTCTACATCCACATTTCACCTCAATCACGCTTCCAATATATTTTACACTTTGTACCTTTCTCAACTCTATTCCATCCAACTTTATTGCTTTACTAGACCTTACCCTCTTCCTTGTCATTACTATCACTTCACACTTCTCCATGCTACATTTCATTCTACACTCCTTCACTTCCTCATTCCATTCCTGTAGTTGTTCCTGTATGTACTTCCTCTTCCTTCTCCCCCCATACCATCAAGTCATTAACAAACATCATGGCTTTCATTCTTTCCTCCCAGAGTGTTCCTACCACTTTGTTCATGACCATTTACATTACCATTACCATTATAAAGAGTAATGGTGAAAGGGCACCCCCTTCTTCAGTCCATTTTTTATTTGGAACCACTCCATTCTCTCATTCTCCATCTTAACACAACTCCTGTTCTCCTCATACATGCTTCTCACTCTCATTACTAAACTACTATCCTGTTGTGCTGTGCATGATAATTTGTAGATGAAGAACTTGAGGCACTGGTCACATTTGATCGCGAGGATCGGAAGATATATTTGCTGCCGATTGCAATCACGGACAGCGGTATTCCCCCTTTGACTGGAACAAGTACACTCACCATCGTTATAGGAGACGAGAATGACAACCCAATGAAGCCAGGACAGAGCAATATCTTTGTCTACAACTACAAGGTAAGACCAACAGATCAGTTCTTGTCTGTGTGCTCACTTATTCTCGGGAGGGTTTATTTAACACTCTTAACTACAGGTAAATTATCTTACTTAGGGTCATTCCTTAAAATTAAATTTGAAATAACATTAAACATGCCTCAGTATCAAACTAAAGATTAGGCCTACATTCATAGACTGTACACAAAGCTTATGTTGAAAGGTGGCAAGCTTACCTTGACTGATTTTGCTATGGTGTAGCTTATATGATAGGGCCATAGTGTATTCTGTCAAAGTAAGACTGTAAACTAACATGGTAGATGGAGTTGAGTCATTTCACTTCTTATAGTAATTTTACAGTCTTTAAAAAAAAAAGACATGTTTAATATCAAGAATCCATATATCTGGGAAATTTTGACACACTTCTTGGAGATTAAATTCAGATTATATAAAATAGCTACATCATTGGAATATGGTGAATGTCAACTCAAGATATCAAACTTATCTATTTACAAGTAAGTTCCAACAAAGTTGGACCATTAAGAATTGTGTCAAAAGTCTGGCAAATAAAAACTTTTTGATGTGGTGTACTGTACGCTCATAACTCTCAAGTTGTGTCCAATGGATGAACACTTCCTGTCACCAGGGGGAAGCACCAGACACGGAGGTGGGCAGAGTTTACGTTGAGGATCCTGATGACTGGGATTTGCCTGACAAATACTTTGTGTGGAAGAACGGGAACCATCCCAACTTTGATCTGAACTCAAACACCGGAATGATCACCATGCTGTCCCATATTCCGGATGGAACTTACACTCTCGAGTTTACTGTGAGTACAATCAAACCTGCACTGGGCATCACTTCACCTACAAAATGGTCATCATTTACATAACACAAGTGTGAAATGTTAGACCAAGCGATCATTGATGTGGGCTACGTTTTATTTGGATATTTCAATAAATAAATACATTTTATAATACACAAACACTTAATAAACAAATATTTTCAATAATTATAAATTTATAATAATGGAAATTGACAAAAAAAAACTAATAAGTGTAAATTTATTGAAGAAAGCCCACCTAGGGAAAGAGGAAAAATGTGTGAAGAATCCAATGTACAAAGGTGACATCTTCTTCCTTTCTTCTGTCTTCTATAGTAGAAGTAGTCACACACACATTTTAACACAAATAGCGTAACTTAATAGTTCAGCATTGTTGTCTCTATAAAAAATAAAGAGGAATACACTTTACACAAAAACTAAAACTCCATTTTGTATTATTATTTTTTAATTGCTAGAAAAACACTGTGCCAACTATTATAGGAGTAAATATAAATGCATCAAAGCTTTGGCCAGAGTTATCTAACATAACTAATAAAAGTTGAATATAAATATTTAATACTTAATTGGAAAATGTGTAGTAGTAAAAAGGGTAATAGTATTAAAATCTTGAGAAGATGTATGAAAAAAGTACATTGGGCAAAAACATTTAGTAATAAAAGAAAATGATAGAATATTAGGAAAATGGTAGAGCACAAATAAAAAAAAAACACTAACACACATTTACACACACTTCAATATTTTGATGCTATTATAGCATCTTCCTCAGGAGGTAGTAGTAACTATACTTAACAGGATGTTGTCTTCAGTGATGCTAACTTGATCGGTAAGGCTGAAAACTTCTCTGGTGGAGTTGAAATTCCCTGAATGATTCCTTATTACTCTTTGGATGGTAGGTGGTGCTGGTGTAGTCTCTGGGTTGAAATTAGCGAATATTTAGGTTGGATGGTTTTCTAGACTTTGTGATCCATTGATGTGCCAGTTCCCATCTTATTGACTGAGACATATTACATTGTGTCTTGTGGAATGATTTTAACACCTTGAGAGTGTAGCAGTCCTCAAAGTTGAGGCTATGATTGGAGGCACGTGCTGAAACTGTTTTTTCTGGATTCTTAATTTTGGTGTCATGGCGGTGTCCATTCATTCGTTTACGTAGAGTTTCAGTGGTGAGGCCAACATATTGTGCAGTACATTGTTGGCATTCTAGTTGGTAAATTAGGTTACTAGACTCGCGTGTGTGACTGCCTTTGATGGTATAGATGGAGTTGGTGATGTTGCTAGAGAAAGTGGCTGCTGGATGATGTATTTGGCAGGTTTTGCCAGCTGTTCTCTTATAGGGTTGAGAGCCTTGTTGTGGTTGAATGAAGGTTGTGTCATTTTCAGTTTTGAGTTTAGGGTGTACCAGAAGATTTCTAAGGGATGGAGACTGTTTATACACAAGGAATGGAGGTTTTTTGAGAATATTGTTTGTACGGCTGGATGCTTCCAATATGTGAAAACCCGACGCTAATATTGTGTTTATCTTTTGTAGGCCTATTAGTACTTAGTCACTAGAGGTGTATATAGTATCTGGTTTTTCAGTTTGTGTGATTGTGGAGTTTCAGCTAGTCAAAGTAGGTTATTAATGAGAGGTTTAGGGTATTCTCTCTCTGTAAAGGCTTCTTGAAGGTTTTCAAGATGGTTTTGAAGACTTTTTGGTTCGGAGGAGATGCGGTGAGCCCGTATCGCAAGACTGTTTGGGATAGATCTTTTAGTGTTTCAAAATTTTAAGTTCAGGTTTGTGAAATGAGGTTGTAAAAACTTTAAACTGATACTGTTGTTTGGGTGGCAGTGTCAACAGCTGGAAGTGCTGTCGTAAGCTGTCTTAAGTTCAAGCTGTTAAAGAAATTAATGAGGGGGTGGGGGTAAGGGGTATTGGGTATTGGTCTACTCTTAATGTTAGAACATAGTTCTTAAATTCTCCGCTAGTTTCAGGTATTGTCAAGTCAGTCAAACATGGAAGCTCCATGCAAAAATGTATTAAGCGAAGTGATGTGTTAAAACAATTTACACCACGAGATGGATTCATCTCTAGTTTTAAAAGCCGACCTCCTAGAGCCAGTAATCAAACATCTGCTAATTCATAACTAATCCAGCAGAAAATTGAAATAAATTTAAAACCTTAACACAGTAAGATAAAAATTATATAAATAATTACAAACTGCTTTATAAAAATGTTATTTTTAGATGAATTAATATTTAATTATTAAATAAAAGTATTTAGGCGATTTTATTAAACTATTTACACTTTAATCTAAAGCAAGTTATTAAGTCAAATATAAAAAATCAAATAATAAATTATTTCAATTTATACAATTTTAGAGCCCTTGTTTCATTTTAGCCTCCTTTCAATTACATTGACAAAATACCAATATCTCAGTTGTTTTTTCCAGTATGTATGTGTCCGCATTAAACTAATGAACATATTTTAAAAATATTTTTCTACCTCTAAGATTGTTCAAACTTTTCCCATAGAATAGCTTTTATTCCAAACGGTGATGCAGCTAATTGTGGATCCCACTCTTAGTACACCCAACCATTTAATTCATGCCTTATCAATGCTCGTTTGGATGATTGTTCCAATACTCTACAAATAATATTTTTATAGCTAATAGCTAAGGTTAGGTATGTTTTACTAAGCATTACTCAAGCTGTTAGTAGACTTTTTTTTTTACATAAACATTAAATAACTTTGTTCTATTTTTTTAACTTTATAAAGAAGTGATGCAAACATAATATACATATAATTATTAAGTATGCAAGGTTCGAGTAAATTTTTAAAGACTGTAATTATTTGAAAATTGGACAATATTAATTTGTATCTAAATATGAAACATTGTGGTTTTGTAGGTAACTGAGGAAGCACCCTTGATTCCACGTCACTCTGTGGACGCCATAGTCAATATTACTATCAAGGTTATACCTGAAGAAGCAGTGGACAAGTCTGGTTCCATCCGTTTTGCAGGCATAACAGCCCCGGAATTTGTAGCTCCGGGTCCAAATGGGGTACGTTTTTAAAAATTGTTAAACTTCTTTATCTATTACTGTATTTATATATATTTATATAATACAAGACATAGTTTTTCCTTTTGTTAAAACATTTATTGGGAACTTTAGATTTGTAATATTTGCTTATTGATGGTTTATCCTCACTATAATTATAGGGAAATCTTAACAAACAGACCCCAAAGTATTAATCTAACACTTAACTGAATGTATGAACGTTCTAATTGATGTTTCGGGTTTTGTTGTAAAATTAGATTCAAATTCGTAAAATAGAGGATTAGGCCAATAGCTTACTATTGTAGTCGTCATCATTCAAATATGTGTCTAAAAAAAATTGCACTTTTCATCACAAACACAACTTGAACTTGACGACTATAGTAAAACTAAACATGAAAACTAAGTTAACTTGCCTGTGTAGAAATAATGGAACAATGACCAAAATGATTGAAGATTAAAGGAAAAATGTATTCATTGCTATGAGAGTGACTTGAATATATGTCAATATATTGTTGTTATTGTTGTTGATGTAGTCTCCGAGCAAGCAGGAGCTGCTACGGTGGCGTCTTGCCTCTCTATTGAACGTCAGTGTGGAAAATGTGGATGTATTCACAGTCCTACACTCTCCCCACAACACCAACGGCACACAACTGGATGTGAGGTATTCTGCGCATGGCTCACCCTACCGTCAACCGGAGAAGCTGAACAACCTCTTGGCTGCCCATCAAGAAGAGGTGACCCTTCTCATCTGACTAAACCATCACCTCTATACGAGCAACAAGCACTATACTACTTGTATGCTTGAGTAGAATAACAACTGTTTCTACACGCCTTTCCTGTAGATTCTTACAACATTAATATAATACAATTACCTCATAAAGCAAAGAGAGGTTTTCCTAATAGAGATAGACTACATTATATATTCTTCTAAATATAATATTGATGTATAATATAGATATACTTTCAGGCATGCATGCAGTTAGTAGTTTGACTTGCATCTGTCATCTTTTGATAGGATTATTATTACCTATCCACCCTTCCTGTACCTACTTTCATATATATACAAAACAAAACAAAACTCAAAGTGAAAAGAGATTGTCTTTAAATAAATTTATAAAATAACACAAATGCTGTAAATTTTAGCCACAAAAAATGTGTTTATCATTTCTAAGCGAATTGAACTGAATCTATTATTAAAGGTGCCCACCCACTTGCGGATATTGGGGAGGCCAGGACTGAAACCTGGCCCACATTAGAGCAGTTCTATAACAGAAGGCTAAGTTCTTTCAGTTAACGGCCAACAGGTAATCTAAGTATTCGCTACATGCAGCATTTAACTTAGGATTCTTAAGAGACTCTTGGCCTGTATGCTAACTACCAAGTGGTGTGCGCATGTGTGTGTGCATGCGTGCATGTGTGTGCATGTGCATTAAAAAGTGGTTATAAATCAGGAATACCTTGTCTCACACCATTTAAAAACAAACTTAGATTTTAAAAAAATATTCACGCTACACACCATCAGCCGATGTCCCAGTTTTCTATGACTTCTTTACTTTATTTAATTCTTTATGAAAATCACTTCTTACATTCATGTATAACTTATCTTTAGATTTCCATAAATACAGATCTAATTGATGTATATCAATAAACTTCTTTAGTAAAATGAATTATTGCCTCGTGACTTGTAAATGTGTAATAAGACAGTGTAGAAACACTGTAAAATAATGTAAAGTAAGTGATAGTGAAGGAAGCTAACCTGAAAGGAGGGTTAGGTTAGGCCTAGATAGAAGCCAACACACTTATCTCCTCATTTCTTCTTACCCTTTCCACTTCTTCACAGTTACAAATTGTATTATTTTTCGGGAATATTCCTTTTTCACATGAAGAGAGACATAAAACACAAAGAAAGAGATGATATGGAACTGCATGCTAGAAGAACTTGAAATATTACAGTCATACTACTTGCTGGCTGTTCCTATTTTTGAATGCATTTTTAAATCCACTATCGGCTTGCTAAGCCTGGCAAAGCTTCACCCTCCATTTAATATTGACTTACTGCTCTGAAACCTGGACATGGATGAAGAGAGATTTAAGTAGATTGCAGGTAGAAGAGATGAGGTTCCTGAGAGGAATTGAGAATGTAACAAGAAGAAACAGGATAAGGAACAAAATAATTAGGGATGGTTTAAAAGTTATATCATTAGAAGACACACTGAAGAGAAAAGGGTTGCTGTGGTTAGGTCATGTGATGAGAATGGAGGACAGAATGCCTAAGAAATCCTTACATAACAAAGAGCAGAGTAGAAGACCTATTGGAAGACCACGGACAAGATGGATGGACCAAGCGCAGGACATGGAGGCTAAAGAAGTGGACTGGAGACACGTGATTGAGAGAGAAGTATGGAGAGATCGACAGGAATGGAAGAGCAGAGTGGACTGGAGACTAGTGATTGAGAGAGAAGATGGAGAGATCGACAGAATGGAAAGCAGGATGACTGGAGACACGTGATTTGAGAGAGAAGTTTGGAGAGATCGACAGGAATGGAAGAGCAGAGTGGACTGAGACAAGTGGCTGAGGGAGAAGTGTGTAGATATCTACAGGAATGGAAGAGCAGAGTGGACTGGAGACAAGTGGCTGAGGGAGAAGTATGGAGAGATCGACAGGAATGGAAGAGCAGGAGTTGGACTGGAGACTAGTGGCTGATGGAGAAGTATGGAGAGATCGACAGGAATGGAAGAGCAGGAGTGGACTGGAACTATGGGCTGAGGGAGAAGTATGGAGAGATCGACAGGAATGGAAGAGCAGAGTGGACTGGAGACTAGTGGCTGAGGGAAGTGTGTAGATATCTACAGGAATGGAAGAGCAGGAGTGGACTGGAGACTAGTGGTGAAGATATCTACAGGAATGGAAGAGGATGTGCCAGACGACCCACAGAGGCTTAATCGCCGGATAATGATGACGACGACGACGACATGCTGGAAGTATTTGAAAGAAAGCAGTTATATTTCAAATTCTTCTAGAAAGTGGTTCCATATAATACCTTTTTGTTTTATGTGTTTTTATGTGTGTCTTGATATAATTGAAAATTAAAAAATGTCTAACTGAAAGTGTGAAGAAGTGGGAAGTGTGAAACGTGTAAGAAGAAATGAAGAGAGAAGTGTGTTTATTCCTATCTAGACCTAACCTAACTTCTTTCAGATAAATTTCCTTAGAAATTCTGGATAATTTATCTGCAGGCTGGCAACTGCATGTGTATAGTGAACCGCGTCCTCAGACAAGACACTTGTGGGATCATCATCGTTTTCAATGAACACCTGCGACTATAATCACTAAACACACACAAGCAGCTTTCAGTTCCAATGAACGATCAGCACTTCTCTTATAACTGCGAGTGAGTGGGCACCTTAGGTCATTCTCAGTGATTTGTAAAACTAATTGTTTTGTACTAGATTGAACAAGAGCTTGGTTTGACCATCCTGATGGTTAACATTGATGAATGTTTGATGGAGAAAGTATTCTGTGAGACTGAATCTTGCACAAACTTCCTCAACAAGAGCAATGTCCCATACGCTGTCTACACCAACACATCATCATTTGTTGGAGTGAGGGCAGTCGTTGACCCTCTTTGCAACTGTAAGGTCAAAGAAAGACCAATATGTCTAAATGGAGGAACACCCATCGGACCATTTAAGTGAGTTATTTGAATATGTTTTCAGTAATCACCACCACCTTAAAAATTAAATGTTACATTAAAGCAGAAAATACAAGTCGCAATTTTTACAAATCAGTATATTAAAATTAACGATCTACGTTAGAAAGATTTAAGCCTTTGCAAATCTAAGAGTTTAAAATTTGAATCAGATCCATATAGTATTTGTTTGATAATTCAAATATTTCCTGAATTGACTTTCATGCTTTAGAAACTTTTCAGTTATATTAGGTTAAATGATATACTTTTTAATCAATTCCAGGCATAAAAATGACTAGCTTTTACAAAATGACCAAGTTTTATGTTAAACTCATGTCAAGTAATATTAGTTTACCCATTAAAATGAAATTTAAATTTAGTCATTGGCCACATGACTAACGGGAATCCTCGGTCCTGGCACAGATTTATATGATTGCCAAACCCTTCCTTCACCTCTGACAAGACGTGTATTAATCACACTTGTGAATGTGTGGAATGTCAGGCCTCCACCGTGGTTCGGATCCCACGTTAAACTGTAGGTCCTCCATTTCACATCACACAATCACCCTAACCATATACACATGGCATAAGTGCGTAATAAACCCGAACAGGTAGTAAGACGCAGTGCTAATAATGATAATGATAATGATAATAATAATGATAATGATGATTATAATAATAACGTGAAATGTTATTAAAGAACTGTTAATTAAATTTTAATTAGGTATTGATGTTAGTTTCAGTAAAAAGTTAAAATGATTGTAAACCATAAGTCCAGAGTGTGTCAATCTATTGAAACGTCAAGTAATGGCTAAAACACTCGTACAGCCGATACATTGACGCAAGCCACATTTTTTCTTTTGGTAACACATTTATTTACTAGATGGTACCACAAGATCACGTCCTAAATGTATTTTTTTGTTTACAAAAAAGGTTCTGTCTTTTAGCAAATTAAATATGTTATGCACACCATGTTTATATCATAGTGTGAAGATGTTTCTGGCTTGTGTTTTCTCTTTATTTAATGTTTATGTAAAGTTAACAGTTAGGCAATGACATAACATCTGTGCTGACTCCTAAAGTATGTATATATTATCTTACAAAATGTGATATAGCTCATAATTGGACAACACTACAAAAACCAAACTAACACCAAAAGTTTATAGAAATAAATGCTTTATTTTCAGGATCACTAATGAAGAAAGATAATATAAAGTAATTTTTTTTTCACCTCTGAATTATAAATTTTAAATTAGTACTTCAAATTTTCTAAATTTCAATTTTAATTACAATTTTTATGGTCTGAGTAGTGAAATATTTTTTTCTTTGTCTTGTATTTTATAGTAGGCCCTACAAGTTTTTATATATGTATATGTTCAGAGGATGGAAGGGCAAGACCTACACACTTACAATGTTTATTAAATACGGCGATTTAGTGCCATATTTTCTTTGTTTATATACAAATACTAACATTTGAAATTTCTAATCTAATATTAATTTCTGTTAGATTCAGATTCAAAATTTCAGAGCTTTGCAAAAGCTATAGAAGTTTTTTTCTAAAATATTGATTTTAAAATATTATAATATTGAAACTAAAGCTGAGATTGATGAATCTTTTTTATCACAACACAAGATTTATGCCTTTGGGACTTTTTACACCTCTGTTTTAATCATGTAATAATCATTGTTGATGTTGTTTTGTGTAGTTGTGAGTGTATAGATGGGTTTGAGGGTCCATACTGCGAGTTGATTAGCATTGGGTTCCATGGTAAGGGCTGGGCCCTGTACCCACCCCTCTCTGCGTGTGAAGAAGCTCGGGTCAGCTTGGAGGTCACACCCTACACAGAGGATGGACTCATTCTATATGTCGGACCTCTTCGCTACAACCCTGCGTTACATGTACAAGGTAAAACAAGCATTTGTTGAGTCATGCAATCACTTAAATTTACTAATGCAACTCTTAATTGCACATTTGGACTAAACATTGAAAGGAGGACAGAAGGCTAAGGCCTACACACTTACCAGAAAACTGAAGACCTCAATATTAACGATTAAAAACACAAAACACACAATCATTTAATTTTTGTGGTAAATCTAGTCTCATGCTTCTGCAGAAGAGTGTAAAACACAAACTGTACTAAGGAAGCATGGAGAGAGGTTGATCATGGTCATTTAAACTCTGTTGTTGCCTGTTTCGTGATTCAAAAATTGTTTGGTCTTGGAATCTGCAGTGGCCCGTTCAAAATTGTGTCTTAATCTAAGGTTGAGACCTGGGGGGTGCCTGGATCTGGTTATATATTGGTGAGCAAGTTCCCACTTACGAAACTGAGAAGAATTGCAACTATTGGCGAGGGCTCGTATAACTCTAGTATGAGTCAAAATCTGAATTATTTGTTTGGGCATGAAGTGCTACAGGTTTCTCAGGTTTGTTGTGGTTGGTATCAAAACAGTGACCATTCATTTGTTATCTGTAGTGAGTCCAATGTATTTATCAATGCAATAGTTGCAGTGTAGTATGCAGTCATAGAAGCCTTCCATGGGGTATTCCATTTGTGTGAGTCTGCTGTTGAATGAGGTGGAAGGTTGGTGAATTTTGCAGGTACTGCATCTCAGTTTGTTGCATGGATAGGAACCTTTGGCCTGATGTTTGTAATTGTTTGTGGATGACGTCCACAGTAACCTTCATATCTTTGAAACATTACTTAGGAAGAAGGAAACTTTGATATATTATAATATGAACAGATTTTATCACACTAAATAATACAAATTTCAACACACAATTATTTTTGTAACAGCTACTAAACATTATTTTAACACCAACTAATGAGTAAATGACAGCAATAACATAAGCATTGATACATTAAGAAATGTCAGCCTAAAATAATAAGGAATGCCTTGTTTCTTATCTTTAATCCTTTCTCTCTACCTAAATGCACTTATTGGATGATTTAAAATATATAAATATCAGTCCTGTACGGGAATGATATTTTGACTTCGGGAAATTTTTGAGCCAGAAATAACGTTTTCCCGCGGGAATGGGATGGGGAAAATTTAATAGTAATTTTAAACTTTAGTCTTATATTTGTTTTTTTAGATTTATAACTCTAGTCCAAACTTAGCCTTTCTATTCATTACAATATAACAAATCAGAAAAATTGATAGTTTTAATTCAGTTTAATGTTAGTGATGAATATTAAAAATATTTTTAAATGTTCAGGAAAAGGGACGAACACTTTGAATAGGATATAGTTATACATATAAACCATAAATTTAAATTTTGTTATTAAAAAAATAATTTAAAAATATGCATGCTATCATTTTAATTTATTTTTAAATTGTAAGCTTTCCAAATAAAAACTACATAATATTTTGTATAACTGGTGTTGAATAAGGTTTTTGATGTAATGGTAATTAGAAAACCTAGTCCTATTCCAACTATTATAAATTTTTTGTATTTCTAATTGGGGCCAAATCATTTTTGGTATAAATATAAATAACTTCTTAAAATAGATTTTAAGATTGATTAAAAAGTTCTTAAAAAAACTCAAGGCGTGAATTTGAATTAATACTATACAGTAAAACATAGAAATATTTGAATTAAACTGAATAAATAAAAGTGAACTACAGTCTTGTATGTACTGTACATAAGAAAAACAAAAACATTTCTTAACTGAGCCAGTGTGTCTGGTTACTTATTAGGTTTTAGTTACTAAAGTTCTCACTAAAATGTGCTGCAGCACTCCAAAAATATTAATTTACCCAATTATTATAATCTAGGATACAAAATCAAATGAATGCCATTTCAAATAATAATATTTACAAAATGAACTTTTCTACATCCAAATACGTGTGACTCGCCTCTTTGGCATATGAGAAATTTGACCTAATTTTTTGTTTCAGATTTCATGTCGTTAGAGTTGCGATCAGGTTTCCCTCGTCTCCTGATGGATTATGGGACTGGTACTGTGTTCGTGGAAAATAAACAGATCAAACTCTCGGACAACAAACCTCATCATATTGACGTCATCTGGAGCAAAACTGTGAGGAGATGTTTACATTGTTAAATAGTTGACTCTGTTAAAATAAAATGTTACCATACCTGAGGCACATTCTCTTGTAGAACTAATTTAAGATAAAAGTGTTAGCGTGAACGTGTATAAATGTTTTGATTCATTGGTTCATTTCACAAGTTGATTTGATCATGAGAAACACAAGCTAGTTTCCATGATTTCTTGTTCAACAAAACCTATTGAAGTTTATCTAATGATAATCACTAAATATATATGCGAGATGAATCCTTGTTGGTCATCACTACTGTAGTTCATTAAAGCTCACTGTTTTATTGTTTGCTTTAGAGTTGACTCTTGCAATAGCTCACATGTACTTTGCAGCTCTTTATTTGTAGGTATACAAATATTTCTATCAATCACAGCTAATGTCAAAGTGTCTGAGATGGGTGGATAAATATGTGACATAGTTTAGTGTGTCATGACAATTTGTTACAAATCTTGGAGCAATTTTCAGATGTAAAATTGTAAATGTTTGTTTTACAGAGCATAGAACTGAAGGTGGACAACTGCCAGATGAGCTCTTGTCTGGCCTTGACAACACCTCAAGGACCTAACGAGTTTCTGAATGTGAATGGCCCCGTTCAACTGGGAGGAACAACAATTGATCTTCTATCTCTTTCTAAACTCATGAACTGGACCCATGTGCCCACTAGTGAGGGATTTTCTGGTTGCATACGCAATCTCACATTCAATGAAAAGGTAATGATCAATAAATAGCAGGTTATTATTACCTTAAGTTAGTATGAAGAAGGTTATAATGTTATCTGTTTTTAATGGTGATGCGAATGTGGACCCTAATGTGTCCTACTGTTGGGCAGCAATTATATCGTCACAGGATTTTATGATGTGGATACGGATGTTGATGATGACGACGCGTGCAAGTGCATGCCTTACTACGCACTTGTTATCACACGGCTATGACGATCTGATTTTACGTGCATTTCTTACTGTGGGATTATTTATTGGTTTATTGTTGAAATTAGTAGAGATTTAACATTGTACACGATTTATTTTATTAATTGCACTTCAGTATTAGACATTTAATATTTGAACGATACACTTTTTATTCGTTTACAAACTGCCGCAGGGAGCCAGAGCTAGTGCTGTTACAAACAGAGATTTTCTCTGAATTATTACAATGTTCTATTTGATATTAATATGTTTTCTGTCTGTTATTATACGCACAAGCTGCTTGATATTATGTTTTCTTTCGAGATTACTATATTCTGTGTGGATTTATATGCACAAGCTGCTTATATATGACCTACCCTTTGCTTCTTGAACCCCTTTTTGCCAGTGTTAAAACTAACAAATAGGAGAACTCCTGGCAACCTGATGTTAAGGCTAGCTTCCCATTGGGTAAAGGCAGCCAGCTCATCCATCATCTGATTTTCAGATACAAAGGAAACTTTACATATTGTTCCATAAAGAAAAATACAATTCATCCATGACTTTTTGAATATATGAGAGGGGTCCAAAACAGCATCATTACAAGAACTACACATTTCCCAGAAAAAACTCTACCTCGCACAACACAGACAGTTTGAAGGACATTGGACCTTATAGAAAGTGTAAGACTGGTACACTAGAAGCTATTCTTGTCTTCAGATTAACAACAGCGACACAAACAACTCCACATTAGACTGTGCATATAGGGACACCATAGACTGCAAGGGAAGAGGTTAACAGCTGCCTATTTAGTATTCCCTTGGGTCTTTTAGTTGAGAGCTCTTGTTTGAAGAATAAGCCTCCATGTACCCTTCATTTACCATCTTACTCCTGGGGACCTGCACTTCTTATAGAAGGCATGCAAGCCTTTTGCTCCTCATATTTATTGATTTCAGCTGTTGGTGCCATTTTAACTTTGTTACCAAATATTGATAATATTAGAAATTTATTTATGTGGGTAATAAAGTAGTTCTCTAGTTTCATATTCTTCTTTTAGTCATTGTTCTTATGATTAGTTGGCTGCATCTCATTGTTTGTGAAATACTCCTATAATATGCTCGCTCACATGATCATGAAAGTTCGTATTGTTTTTATAAAGTGTAGATAAAAAATATTTTAATTAGGCTTTCTCGTACAACTTACAAAGTAAATATAAAGAACCTGAATTTTGTAATTTGTGAACTCTAGTAGGTTCTATAAATTAATTAGAAATCTAAACTAGTTTTACTTTCTTTGATTTTGATTGGGTCCTAAAGTTAAATGTATTTGTATGTGTTTTTATAAGTTGTGTCAGTGTGTTTATAGATTGTGTGTGAAAACTACATAACTATAGTACATAAAGTGTAATTAAATAATGCAATGGGGAAGTTTTACTAATTCTTTATTTTTTCTCTTAATTCCAATTGATCTTAAAGTTAATATGGTAGCTACAGTGCTGTGAAGAGAAATGAACTACCCACCCTGTGTTTCTCTAGACAGCACTAACCTCACACGTACAATGCCTGCACAGCCTGGATATGAACTAGTCTGATATAACTATTTCATCCTAAAAGTGTCTTCTCTGTGTTGTTATTTAAAATGTTTCCCCTTCCTTTACAGACATACAATTTGGGTTACCCAAGTGATTCTAAAAATGTCAACCCTGGGTGCACTATGGAGATGGCGAAAGCTGTTTCCTTTGGCATTGACAGCAACTTTTTGGTAGCAATCCTGGTGTGTGTCGCTATTCTCCTGAGTAAGTTGACCATTTTCATAGACTAATAGAACATCACTTGTTTGGGAGAGAAGTCTGGTTCCATGGAAATGTCATGAAATTATATTAATATTTGAATTTGGCATGAAATTTATTATTTCTAGTAATTTTGAAATGGATTTTGAATAACTTACAGTGTACTATGGCTCAGATCAAATATTTTCAGTACCGTAAACTTCCCTAAGTAAGTTTTCCTCAGAAAATCGAACAAATAATGTTTTTAATCACTATATATGTGATGCAACTCATTCACATGTCGCAAAACGCATTTTCCTGTTTTTTACTTCTACCAATAGAAAATGTAATTCTGAAATTTAAAAAAAAAAAAACTTTCTAGCTATAAAATTACATTTTTTATAATATTTCAAACATTTATTTCTAATTTTACAAATTTGTGGTAAATGGCCGCCAAAGTTAAAGAAAAGAAAAATATCTATAAAATTAAATTTTATCATATTTTTTTAACCCTTTTGCTGCGTAATTAATTTTTACTTCTTACCTTCAGAAATGTAAATTATAGGTCAAAAATTTGAAATCTGAAAATTTGCTTGATGATCATGATTATGATTGAATAATGTGATTTTCAACTAGTAATGCATTTTAAATATTAAATTTAGCACCACGTTGTCTATAAATCACATAATATATATTTTATATCGATAAAATTGTATATGTCACATATTATTTATGTCACATTTTACCCAGATGCAATGTTATTCTGCTATCAGAACCATTCTTTATTTTACTTTCAACCCACAATAGTGTCAAACTAATTGCTAAATAAGGATTTTACAGCCCTAATATTGGCCTAATATGGTTCAAATGTAATAAAAAGAACATTTTTGAAAATTAGGTTACAAAACAACTTGAACAATTTTGTGCTACATTGGTACTTTTCTCAGTGTAGTCTAGTCTTAAAAAATCATATATTTGTCTTGGGCATGATTTCAAAATAGGAAATAGGTCAAGAACAAAAATAAAATAGCAATCCATTAATCCCTCAACAATGTTTTCCACCACACAAATACTGCACGTGTGCTACAAGTAATTAAATGCGGAAATAAACAAGTGCTATAAATTCAATTTACTACTGTTATGATTTAGCAGCCGGTAACTGACTGTTCTCGAAATTAAAAACCCGATGTCAGAGGCGCACGTGCATGCTAGTATGAAAAATTCAACGTTCTAACACTCTTGTGGCTATTTCCGACTGTTGCAGCAAGGGTAGATAAAGTTTACAAGTCGTGGGGTAAAGTCAATTTCCGCAGTCAATGGGTATAATTCTGAGATCGGATATATCCGATTAACACAGCAAAAGGGTTAAACCATCTAATGTATTTAAAATGCTCTCTTTGAACTGGAGAATACATTTTTTCTGCTAAAAAACATTTTAGATGTCTTTTTTTATCAGTAAAAGAAATGCAATTATTAACTGAAAAAAATCATCTACCTGCAGAAACAAAATTCTTAAAATTGGATTCTGTTGAAATTATTTTCATTTACTGAACTAAAGATGCTCATTTTGACCTAAAGGATGTATTAACTTTATTCATAATTACTATAACTATAGCTTTTACTCTTCTACCTTACTCTTTAATTAGCACATTAATATATTTTTTTAATTGCTAACTAGGTTTTCAACTTAACTGATTGTGACTAAAATGATCTCCTTTTTCTAAATTTTGTCTTAGTTTTAATTACTAGGAACAATCACTAACATATGAAAGAATAACTCAAACTAATCACTATCAAATTTATCAAAACATCATCACTTTGGCACAAGACAGAATTAACTGGTGTAGTTGGTATTCCCTCTATAGAGGTGCAGCCTTCTTAGGCCCTCCACGTGACCTCTTAGTGGTGTGTGCTGGGGCTCAGCGTTAGCTTTCAAAATTCACAAAACATAAACATTACGAGTATCAACTATTAAGCTTTCAGAGCAACAAACAAAACAGTGTGATCAATCCCTAGGATTATGAAAAACAAATCAGTTTTCTTCTACAAAACTTACAGCACTAAAACAATTGAAAGGCGGTGGTTTTATTATTGTTTGAAATACTCAATCAAAATAGAAATACATCAATACCACTGAATATGTAACTTTCAATAAACCGCGCCTCTTGTTGCAATGGGAATTTAGCATTGGAAACATCTGGCTTGGTTTCACTTTCCAGGTAGTACCTTATTTAAAAATAGATTTCTTGTATTATTAGTGTTGTGGTATACCTGTTTAATACAATACAAAATACAAAAATCACTTTTCTTGAAATTCGCTTTAACAATTTTGATTAAGTTTTGTAGCCATTATTTAACAATACAAACCATACGACTAGTTTTGTTTTCCCATAAAAATAATTTGGAGGATGCTTTACATAAGCACAGATTTCATATTCTGATCAATCTCCACAACTATTTCAGATACGAAATAACTTATCATTGTTAAGTTGTGGTACCATTAATAATAAATAGTTTTTATTTGAAAAATATTTTTATAAAACCAATCATTTCTGTGCAAAGGAAACGCATATTAATAAAAAAAATTTATGAAGCATTTTGAAATTGCAATTTATTGTCATGGGTTTGGATAGACAGAGAGAGTCCTTTTTTCTCAATGTTTCTGCAATCATGTATATTATTTTGTTTACAAAATTTTATGAGGTTTTAGTAAATATCTTTATTTTAAGATGAAAGAAATCTAAAGTTTGTGCGAAGCTCCATACCATTTATTTAATGTTGAGTTTGGGCATAGCTTTAGGGTCGATCCTGGAATATAGTACAGTTGGCAATATCTGAAATTACATCACTAAATAATATAAGAATGCCAAGTGATTGAATATTCTAAATATTCTCAAAGCTAAATAAAATTTTGAATACTTATTGTTAATTGTTTTATGCTTGAAAAAGTATTATTTTGGGATTTTTTATATATATATTGGGAGAGGAAAGAACTCCCATCATTAGACCCGACCATGATTTGAACCCCAGTATTCCTGCCATATATTACGAGAGTGACGCCTTGGACCATGTAACCACAGCAAAGGTTTCACTTGGTTGAAACTCAGTTATGTCAACTCCACAGTATTATTTCAATCATAATCTTATGTGTTGCTATTACGTTTGTGCCATATAATAAATATGGTAATAATAAAAGTGTATTACAGGAGAGTTGTGTTTATGAAAGAGGTTTGCATTAAGTCCTGGGATGAACTTTGTTTTCTGTCTTAGGATATGACTGTGGAGTTTTATTGCATGAATACATGTAATGTTTCACCAAACCAGCTAAAAACAATATTCATTATAAAATAAAATGTATTTTAATATGCAGACTTTTTTATGTGTTTACTCTTTTGTATCTATTTTGGTGTTTTCCTTCGATGAGAAAGTACTATTGGTATTGACCAAGGTTTTAACTAGAACAAAACCTTAGAGAAATATTTATAGATTACTTTAATTTTTTAATTGAATATAATGTTTTTATTCCATGCACGGGTGTAATTCATAGTTGGCGGGACTGTATTGGCAAATATTCAAATACAGAACTGACTATGGTTATTTTAATTTAATGCATCTATATTCTTTAAAAATGGACTTTATTCTTAACTTTATTTTAAAACATAAAATATTTAAATTTGTATGTGTTTTAAAATTATGAATTTAACAGTAGCAAAAAAAAAAGTGTTTCTATTCAAACACTATTGAGTTTTGTTATATTGATATAGCATATCAATTTGTTTCATAAATATTCTTTCTCTTTTTGGAAAGAATATAAAAAATTTAAGGTCCAAAAGGAACTAAACAGCTTTGTTGTCGATCGGTGTAAGGCTCCACTCTTGCAATAGACCTCACTGCTGATGACGGGGAGATCTCGGGAAGCTGTACTCAGGGTGGATATTCATAAATGGTTTTACACTTTCCCTCCACGCAAATTTGGGTACACTTCCTCATCCCTAACACATTAGCTTAATTAGTTAATATGTTTACAAGCCGAACAGGTAGAAAGACATGGTTAAAAAGTGAACTACTAATAGTAGTGGTATTGGTAGTAAGTTTGGTCAAGCTCTGTTACTATAACACTAATAACACCAAATTCTGAACAAATCTTTAACTCACAATACTTGTTGTTTGTATTTGTTTGTTAATCTGATACTGTTTGTTCGCAGTCCTCCTCCTTGCAGTCGTCGTGCATCGACGCAAGACCGATGACATGTTCAAGGACACCGATGACATCAGGGAAAACATCATCAACTACGAGGATGAGGGGGGTGGTGAGGGAGACATGACAGGATATGATCTCAATGTTCTCAGATTGATGTACGACCAAGATGGACTTCCTATTGTTGACAAACCACCCCTCAAAGAGAGCTACCACACACGAAGTGGTCAGTTGAATATATTATATTATATTATATTGTACCTAGTCAACAAGTACTACACTTATAGAGAATCTCACAGCTTGGACATTTTCAACAATAAAAATTGAATCAAAGGGAACAAAATATCATTTTTAAAACATTATGGAATTTTTTTTAAATTGGGAGAACAAATTTTAATGGATTTAGGCTTATAATTTGTTGTCGATATATTGAAAATGATAAAATACAATGTAGCTTTATAGGCTAACATTTTAAAAAGCTAAACAGATTGCAAGAATTTACTCACACTCTTCTTAACCAAATGCATTCCCCACGTTGTTTTCCCCAATCCTAAACAAGTTTATCAATCCTTGATTGCAAGGACAATACAACTCATTCCAATCAACACTCATAATCATTATTATTGGTTACTTTTGTAATAATCTACTTGGTGTAGTTAATATTCCACATTTCTATGAGTCACTTCTAAAAACTGTCTTGACATTACTGTTAGTTTTCATTTTTATCACTTTGCACATTTGGTTTGTTTGTTACCACAGAGTAAAAAAAAATATTCCTGTTTAAAACTGTGGCTTTCTCTCTTTCTCTCTCTCTCTGTCTATATATATCTAACTACCTGTCCAGGCGGAATGTATTCAATTACACTGCCGGTAGTAAACAATTGGTACCAAATGGTTGTATTCAATGATGATTGTAAAGGGGATACAATATACCAGGCTAAACATTTTGACACCAAAGTTAACAACCAAACATCACAGTAAGTTTCAGGGCACATCAGGCTCCTTCTTCGGCAGAAAAGAGAGTAAAACACTGACTGGAGACTAATATTGAAACATCAGTCCTTCATAATAGAGTTGCGTTAGATAACAAGGTGGAACAAATTCCCACAAAAATTATATTTGCTTATTTGTCTATTTGCAATTTCGTATACAAAGTGTATTCTAATTTTTCATTGTTCTTTGTTTTAAGTGGGTGGGATTTATATTTGACTGATCTGAAAGAGTAAGCTTCAAAATGAATGAATAATGAAAATGGTTTTCTGCGCTCCAAAGTCCTTGAGAATGCTACCTGTGTGACACTTACTGCTAAAGGTTTATCAGGTATTATACATGCCAGCCAACAGCGAGGTGATGAACGCCATGAATTCTTGAATCCTATGCCTACTCATGCTGTCAAAGTCCAAATTGAATGTCGACGTGTTTATGTAAATCCACTTAAAATTAAAAGTGATTTGAAATTGAAGACATCACAAGAACCTATTGCTTCAACCAGCTTGAGTGCTACATGGAAGTGTACAGTCCTTCATTTTCAAAGAAAATTGTTTATATTGTGGTAATTTTACTACAGAGAGTGAGAAGCGAGGAAAATCAGCAGTCATTTCTGTTTGTACTTTTATGTTTTGTGAGACAATTGTTAAAGCAACCAACACTAGGAGTGATCTGTGGGCAGCAAATGTACATGCCAGGTGACCTTCTATCAATGACTTACCAGCTGCAGAAGCAAAGTACCACAAAGTATGTAGTATTTAATTTAGAAAAGGAGATCCCATTCCTGAGAGATAGAGACAGTCGTCCTTTTGACGCAGCTAGTCACGAAGCTTTTGTAAAAACATGCGTGGTTTTCTACTAGAGGGAACCAAGTTACAGTTTTCGTCACTTACAGAAGACACTGCAAGAGAGTTTTGGGAACATCACAATTCATGTAAAGAAGGAAGAAATATAATAATAATAATATGATAACCTTTGGGAAGACTATAGACAAGACTACCCTACCTAATGAAGATGATGGTGGAGTAATAGTTCACAAATTACCATGGTCTAAATCTGAACTTTTGGTGATACGATACGACAGCACGAATTGTATGTCCAAAAGCAGTATGGAAAAGTGACTATAGTTTTTAATGTCGATCTAACACCTAGTACAAAAGATATGGACCACAAATTATGAGTGTAGCAGTCATCTGGTACCATAATTTTGATAAACTCACTCGTGCTTATCAAGAAAGAAAGGCTTCTTTAGAATACCAAAAACAAACAATGCTTCATCAATATGCTTGTAAACTACTTTCAACATAAAGGACATTCTATAATTAAGCAAAAGCCAATGCAGACGCGCTAATTGTGAAATCAGCTTTAAACATTGCAGAGGAACAACTTGTCACTGTAGTGGTAGATGATACTGATATTTTATCTTACTAATATACCATTCTTGTAAAAACATGTCAACTCCGCAGCATCTGGGGATTCTTTAGAATCCTCATTGTGGGTAAAATACATCCCTCTGTATCACTGCAATCCAGCAGGTTTGCTATGCACTGGTCTCGGTGGCCAACCTTGATGGCTCGCAGGAGTATTGTAGTAGAGGAGACGGAGTATGGCAGACGTAACAAACTCGAGCTATTTTACATATACATGGATTATTATAATTAGTGATATTGGGAAGGCAGTCCTTTTATTTTGTACCAAATAAAATGTAAGGGTGCATTATTGAATCAGGCAGAAATAGAAATATGATTTTTTTTACTAATAATTGTGAATTTATGTTTACAAATTACAACTAAAACTAATTTTTGGATGCCCCAAAATTAGATTTTGTGTTAAATTTGCTTAAGAAATTTACCATGTGTCACCTTGCTCTTGCCCTCTGTATTAAATCCGTTGCCTAGGCACACACCCTCCTGTTTTCTAATGTCTCATGTTGGACTTAAAGCCTTGGCTTATACAGATGACATATATGTCTTATCTATCGGTGCTAATCCATAGTTCCCCTGAGGAGATGACTATTTCTCCCTTGTGACCTTCCATTCTTCAGCCATTGTCTGGCCGCATTGCTCCAGTCTCGAGAAGTCCATGCTGCCCCCGTCCCCTCTATCTTTGTCATAAAGTTATATGCAGGGGGGAAATATGGAGTTAATAATAACATAACTTATAATGGATAGATTAATAGGATCTATTACATCATTGTACAACACTGGTTATTGGGGAACACAAAAGGTGTGAAAAAATGAACCTGGTCTTGTCTTACTGGCTCATGTTGATTCTTAATTCCCCAATTCACTATTGGACTATTAACTGTTTCTTCTCTTGGGTCAAACACAGACCTGAACTTAGTCATGGTATGAAAAACTATTCTATTAGTTCTCTACTATGGCCTGGAATCACCTCTAGTCGGCGAAAATAACCATCCTCAGTAGATCTATCATCTTTCCTCGTGTTCTTAACCTAAAGACTGTTCTTTCTGCAGTTTGTCACTGTTATTTCTGCAGTTTGTCACTGTTATTTCTACTCTCTGTTATTGACAAATCTACTTAGAGCTTAGATCTATGACTGTTTATCCCAAATATGACTAGTTCTCATCAGTTCTGTTGTAAGAAACCCTTTAACAGCTCCTATGACTCATTTTTCTGTTTCAGAGCTTCCTTCAGTTTTTCTCTGCTGATGTTTTCTTTTTTTGTTGCATCTAGCTAAGTTTCTTAGTGCTTGAGCTGTGTTAATGGCATTTATCACACCTCTTGCCAGGATCATCACGGCACAGTATGGCCAACATGACTAATTAAAAAAACACCACTACCATGTTTGTTTGAGTAATCAGAGTTAAATTTTCACCCTTCAAATGAGTATAAAATACTTGTTCAAACAGTTTACACAAACACAATCAATAATACTGTTACAACTAACTTAGTCTTTATATCAGTAAAGCTGTGGTAGAAATCGGGACCTTTTCTACAGGGTGTCCATCCAAACCATATTTTTAAATTCCCTGAACTTTCCAGGTTTTCCAGAGATAATTTCCAACTTTTCTAGTCAATAAAATATTACAAACATTTTTAAGATTGTAACTTACTGTAATAATATTTTATGTACATGCACATTCTGAAATTGTATCACTCTATGAAGGGGTTAAAGGAGTTCAGTCTAAAGCAATGGGCCATTGGGTAGTAAGATCTAAGTTAGATTTCAGTGATATCAAATTGAAAGTTCACCTTACTCCAGTACAGTTTAAAAGTGTTGTGAGCCACATTCATTTTTAGTTTCTTCTTCCTGTAGTGTAATTGAATTCTCATGCATGCACATAACCATGACTCAACTTTGGCTAGCAGTGTACATTAGAGGGTGAAAAGACGACATGAACATCACATGTTGACCTGATGAGATTGGCAGACCATTAAGGAAAACTGTGTTAAAAGGGATTCACGGTAGGTATTAGCTGGAAGAAAAATGTTGTTCTGACTATTATAAATGAAATGTCCATATTATTTTAGTGTCTATGTGAAAATTCCAGAAATCAGACCAAATTCCCTGACTTTTTCCCACTTTCCAGGTCGCTGGACACCCTGCTTTAGTTTGGTTACAGTTACTTTTAGACCCACACTTTTACTAGTCTTTCAAAAATTTGTTTTTATCATTAATTCATGAAATAATTAATGTGTAATATAATTTTTTGTAATTTCTTTCTTAGCTCCTGAGGAAGTTCCAGACATATGTGGCTTTCTGGATGCCAAAAAGAAAGTGTGTGACAACGATCCCGAGACGTATCCTTTTGACGATGTCCGTCACTATGCTTATGAAGGTGATGGCAACAGTACTGGATCTCTTTCCTCGTTGGCATCAGGTAAAATTCTTACTCTGGCGTCGATCATCGGACTAATTAGAACATGATAAGAAAATTCAGATAATTAATCTTAAAGAATAATAAAGTGTCTCATACAAATGACGTGTCCACTGTTTTAAGACTGGCGATGAGAAGGGAGATGTTACAGAACTACCTTTACCTCCCCACTTGTCTCTGCCAACTTCCTCACTTGGATATGTGTTTTTTTATGGCTGTGGCTCATTTCTTACACGAATTGACTGTCTTAACACAGTAAGAATCAGTCTGTCCACTTCATACATATAAACCCCAAATCCAAACCACTACAATCCGGATATCCAGTCGTCTGAATAACCTTTGTCCAGAAAATGGGAGTTGTACTGTATTCCCATTTTTGTACTATTTGCTTAGCACTCTCTGGCAATAGTTCACAATAATAATAAAACACCACCGGTTTTTTTCCAACACGTGTGGTTCCTTATAACAGTCCTGGCTTTGTAGTGGGTATTTCTGAGTAGTTTGCGGACCTATCACTGCACAGCACTGTCTGTCCAGCAACACTGCACGTTTGTTACTTTTGAACTCCAAAAAGAATTATATGTTCAACCTTTTTTGGTGGCTGCTTGGTCTAAGGCCTCACTCTCACTTTAGAGCAGACTGCCAATGACGGAAATCAGGGTTCGAATCCCAGTCGAGTGTACTGAGGGTGAGTTTTTCACTCTTCGTTGACGTCTAAATTCAACCTTCTTCATCCCTAACACATTAGAGTACATAGGCATACATAGGTGTTTAATTCGAATGGTTAGTAAAATGCACTGCTAAAAAAATGTGTTTTTATCATTTTCTTAAAATGAAAAAAACATTGACAAACATTAAAAATATTGTGTGAAAGTGTTAACTTGAAAGTGTGAAGAAACGAAGAGAGAAGTTTATTTGTTTCTCTCAAAGCTTAACTAAACTCTCCTTCCCTATTACTTACATTAAGCCTAGCACCCACTTGGAAACATTGTGTTCTTCTTTTCCTGTTAAAATATCACACAGTTTGCTCGCCAACATTAAACTCGTTCAATAACTACTCAACCGATGACCCTTTTTCATTTTTTGTAATTATTTCAAGTTTTTGTTCTTTTGTAAGAACAATTCTTTTACATGGTCTTTAAGGGTTTGGAAAAATAAAAATGATGAAAAAAGCAGAGCATTCACCCATTACAAGATAACAAAACACAAACTGACAACAGACACAATGCACTAGCCCGCCGTGCCTCAAAAATAGTAAACACACTATACGTGTGTTCAAATAACAATGAGTCATATGACGTGTTCACAAATTGTTATAATGTACAGTCGTCAAACAGCTATATTTTATGGTAACTAGTATAACTGAAATATTATTAAATAATACTTTGAAATGCAACAAAAAAAACTACATAATTTTTTACTGCCACAGTTGATGCAACCTCAAATAATAAAAATCTTCATATTTTGTTCAGACACCAGGTAGCTATGTAACCTTATCTTACCAACAAGTTATTTTACATTAATTAAATATCAAATTAATCATTTCCAATTGTTTATTGAATGACTTCCTAGCATATCTTACTATAAAAGTGAGACTAACCAATCATGACACATCTCTACCATGTGACTGTTGAAACACATTGGTCGTGGGAGTGCTCTTGCCCTAATCAGGGTGATCATCCAATTAGAATACAGCCAGACATAATTACACTTAAAAAGTATCCAGAAACTGTGCCAATGCTATATCCATTTCAGGCATTTCCTCTTGCTTTCACTTTTTTTTTAAAAGTGTGCAGCTCACAATAATCAGATAGTGGAGCTGAAATCCCTGAAAATAAGTTATTTCAAGATAGCATGTGTTTTTCATCCCGAGATTATAAAACATTGTCCCGTTATCAAGCAATTATTATCTTGGTTTAAAAGGAAAGACAAAAATATTTTACAAATTTTTTAAATTAGGAGAGTTTGATAATATATTAAATATTTCATTAATCAAAAAGTCTGTTTATTGAACATTTGGTGTAAGTATAAATGTTTTAATAGATAGTTGTCAAGTATCTCAATCTGGTGTCTCCACTTGCAGGCACAGATGAGAATGACCTGAACTTTGATGACCTGTCCAATTTTGGTCCTCGGTTCCGCAAGTTGGCCGACATGTATGGGGAGGACCCTAGTGACGAAGAGGAAGAGGAGAACTTCCACAATGCTGCATCAGAGTCGTGGTGTTGAGGTTGGGCCCGATGGCGGTCAACCCATCTAGAGCACACATTGACTCAACTGTATAGAGAACGAAAGATATCCGAGCAGGTGATACTAAGCATTCCGAACTTATGGTCTGGCTATATCACAGTATTATATCATAACATCTTTTATAAGAAAATAATTACAATGCACTTCTATTATACAAGAAAACAAATTTTGTGCCGTGAAAATATTCTAGAAATTTATAATGTGTTTGTTTTATATTTTATAACATGGTTTTAAGATGATCAAAATATAAAACTGCTGTGATCCAAGCTTTTGAAAACAAAATCGCTCAAAATATGAAGCACACTCTTATATTAATTTGCATTAATATCATTCCTCCATTTATAAGCAGAATATTTCAACCCAACTGGTTAAATCAACGAAGATTTGGTGCTTCAATTCTGAATGAATAATTGAAGGTAAGAACAAAAGTGCCAAACCTATTTCCAATTTTCGACTTGACTGTGTTCTTTTGGGTCTTTTGAATACATTGCAGGCATCAATATTAATTTGATGTTAGGTGAAAGACATTCCTTAATGGTAAGTTATTGTCTCAATATAATAGCATACTTAGATCCCATCCTAAACAAAGCTTAAAATAAAATATACATGATGTTACTTATGTGACACATTGGCACATATTGAACAAAAAATTTGACTGCTGTGTTTTATAAATAAAAAAAATGTAGCCTAGAGCTTATTGTACTTAACTACAAACTCCTTTATTTATGTTATATTACTTGCAGTGGTGAGCTCTAATGGACTTGCGCGAGCCCATTGTTAACATTTTTGTTTATTTACCAGCGACCAGAAAATGTCACTACTATTTGGCATAGTTTTCATCTTTTTTTATAATTAAATCATATTATATCTAGTGATCCTTGTGAATTTGTTTTAAATAATTAGTGATTTTTTTCGTTCATGCATCTGGCATAGCAATCATAAGCTATTTTAACATTATACTAATTACCAAGTCAGAATATGTTTGAAATAATATTTCATTTTCATATATCCGCATTTATTGAACACTTGTATATAGGTATCTTATTTATAATAGTATCATAACTTTTTTTTTATATTACAAACAACATTAAAATATTTTCCTGTATCATTTTATTAATATTTCCATATATTAAAAAAACTGCGAGCCTATTGTTACAATGTCGGCAGCTCACCACTGATTACTTGTAAACGAAATAATTGTTACACTGTCAATTGATGATTAAAGAAGTTTAGTGTGAAGAGTTTGTTCTTTTTGCATACCAAAGAGACTGAAGGACTTCAATGAACACTTCCTAATATCAACAGAAAATTGTTAGTATAAGAATGATATGTTTGAAAGATAAATATTTTGTATAAAAATCAAATGTATGCACTGTATTAAATTTTCATTTGCAATAATCTTTTTGTGACAACTGTTTGAAGTTATGTGATTTATCTTTGAATTATGTTTCTGTTTTGTAATTGGATTTGTTCACGACACTTGCACTACCTACCTACACTTTGGGTGCAACACAGACTCTCAAGTGTAAAAAGAGTACAAAATAATGTTGTAATAATACCGTGTCATTGTAAACTATTTATAATCTATAAATACCACTGTTAGTTGGATATTCCACCACTTGTTTTCTTTTACACTACTATTATGTACAAAATATAATACCAAAACAAGTTTTAACTTGTTTAATGTTGAACAATAGTGAGTATTTTCAATCATTCTTTTACAGCAGAACACAACCCAATTGATTCACAATCTAACGATCATTATCAAAGAGAAACAAACCATTAGGATGCATTCACTATTCAACATCCTCCCACTTGAGTTGCAGAAGGCAGCTCGCCAAATTCTCACAAAGTTCAATGATCCAACTTTTATTCAAGGTTTTATTACTAAAAATAAAACACATACACTGATAAGATACACTTAAATTAACTATAACTAAAAAAAGTCACAGAATTAAATAATAAGCATAGTATTTAATTATTGAAAATATTAATAATCTAATAAGAAAACATAAAACCGAATTCAATTCATAACTACAAAACACATAATAACTATTCAAGTATTGAAAGCATTCACAATTTTTTGTGTTATTAATATAGTTCACAACAATGACTATGTCACCTGTGTAGTCCCCATAAGTCGCCACTTGTTCTGCGTACGACACAGCGCCGATCTGCACTATGCAAACACTGGACTCTTAGATTGTCTCTGGGTTATTCCAACCCACTCGCTGTACACGCCATTCCACTCATTTGGCTCTTGCTGACCTTGTATCTACTACTAAGTTTGAAGAAAGTGAACCCATACTGCTATATGCGCGTCCCTTCCAAGAAAGCTCCTCGCTGTCCCACTATAAGCCCCATGGATGACAGTCAGTATTATATTTTGTAAATACAAGAGTAGTGTAAAATAAAGCAAGTGGTGGAATATTCTAATACTAATTAATATAAAGTTGCTAAAATGTATAATTAAAACATGGTCACATATGAATACATGATATTTGCAATATGCAAAATCACTAAATGCAAGAATTGTTATTTAACCTTAAAACTATCTAAAACTACTTCAAGCAATTAAAAATAATCTGTTTTATTGCAAAAAAGTTTTGCGATATAATTGTGTGTAGTACATGAAATTTAATGGTTTTATGTAAAATATTACTAAACATGTTGAACTAGTTTAAAATCTTATAAAAATAATTAGTTTTTTTTTTCCAAAGTTTACTTTGATAAAAATTTAAACAAATGCTAGAATAGAATATTCACTAATTATTTTGTTTTAAAATGTCTCAAAATATAAAGATCGGAGGAGGTTTTAAACATTTTAACACAACTTTATCATCTTATATCATGATGACATCCTCTTTTTATCTTAAGGAAATTTAATTAAAAGTATTACCTTAAACATGTGACTTTATTGATGTAATTGATATATTTAATTGGCCTTTCCATTTCAAACGTGAGATGGTTTATTGTAAGAGAATGTAGCAAGTTGTGTACACTTACTTGCTCCTTGTTGTTTATAAAGAGATCCGATGTGCCTAGAAAACTCCCTTAGTCTGTCTCATGTCCAGGCCTTGTCCTTACACCTCTCTATTGCGACACAACATACACTAAATGGTCTTAGTTGTTCCTTATTCCATCTTACAATTATGATGACAAAAGTAAAACAAAGTTGTCTTTAGATACTTTTAGTTGTCACCCATAAACCCCTCTTATTACTACATGCCTTATAACATATAAAATTTAACTTGATCTCTATTTATACACTTTTGCTACAGGCTGTTTGCAGACATTTTAAGACATTGTTGGTCTTGGGCAATTAAGGTTTTATGTTTTGGAATGTTGGAATACATGATTATTAGATACACAATAAAAGAGCATTATAAATTTAGATTTTAGCTTGATTATTAGTTTAAAAAAAATCATATTGAGTAGCAATGTAAATTGATGGAGCAGCGTGCTATAGCAGTTTAAGTTACAATACCGCCGTCCTTACTCACTTGAGCTTTAGAGCACAACACACTTATTGGGTGGACTTAATTCACCCTGCTAAAAATAGAAATTATTGATAGTCGAAAATCATGAAAAAAATCCTTATCTAATTTAAGGACTGCCCCTAAACGTTGGTCGGCACTGATTATTAATGTATCTGTTTATTTTTCATATATATTTTGTGTCAGAGAAAACACTTTTTGAGTGATTCATATGATTTCTTGCTTCTCATTTTTGCCTGAAAGCAAATAAATTGTAATTTGTACAATTATAAGAGTATATAATTAATGGCCTTAATGAGTGGAATTCACATTTGATTTCAAATTTGAATCTAAAGGTTTTTTTTTCAACTCAACGATAATTTCTTGAGTACAAAAGGACCCGAGGGATGTCATCTCTATTTTAAATGTAACACTACAAGCGAATGTGTTGGTGAACAAATTAATCATGTTAATTTTAATTAAATGGTAAATAAAATTGATGTGTCTTAATTCATATAGCTTCAAACGGTGAACTTCAACTTTTGACTTAATGAGGCAAAGTGCAAACAAGACATTCACAATGTAACTGTTAGAGATTGTTGTGTTAGTTCCTTCGGAGAGTGTGGAGGGAGAGGAACTAGTGTTTTGTGGTAGAGATTGTTGTGTTAGTTCCTTCGGAGAGTGTGGAGGGAGAGGAACTAGTGTTTTGTGGTAGAGATTGTTGTGTTAGTTCCTTCGGAGAGATGTGGAGGGAGAGGAACTAGTGTTTTGTGGTAGAGATTGTTGTGTTAGTTCCTTCGGGCAAGTTGGAGGGAGAAGAACTGGTGTTTTGTGGTAGAGATTGTTGTGTTAGTTCCTTCGGACAGAGTGAAGAGAGAGAACTGGTGTTTTGTGGTAGAGATTGTTGTGTTAGTTCCTTCAGACAGAGTGGAGGGAAAAGAACTAGTGTGTTGTGGTAGAGATTGTTTGTAGTTAGTCCTTCGGACAGAGTGAAGGAGAGGAACTAGTGTGTTGTGGTAGAGATTGTTGTGTTAGTTCCTTCGGACAGAGTGAAGGGAGAGGAACTAGTGTGTTGTGGTAGAGACAATCCCATGTTATTTGCACTCCTGTCCAAAAAGTGTTTCTGTGTGCCTTTCTAAAGATGGAGTTCTGTCACAAAACTAGTCGGGGAGATAAATAACAAAGAAAACTGTATTCATTTTTTATTTGTTTATTAATTTATGTTTTGTTTAAGTAATGTGTCCAAAATATTTGAATGAATATCCAGACAAGTGGTGCTGTGAATTATTTTTAGTTTAAAGATTTAGCTTTGTTGACTTAATATATTTTTATTTTTTCCAAAATAAAGTCATCACTTTTGTTCATCATTAATTCATATTTTATCTCCTATATTAAGATATCTTAACATATCTGTTTAAAGTAATAGAAATACAAATTGGTATCTGTCAGTTTTGCAATTGTTAACACAAACATGGAAAGTGTAGAAATTGTGGCTACATTGTATCATTCTAGCTGCTAGGGATAGGGATGTGGTATCAATATTTATTAATTTATAGACGTTTTAGAAAAGTATCCATATTTGTTAGTAGGTATGAATATTGAAAGAATCAACAATTTTATCCTAATTACATTGTTATTTTAGTATGTTGTATGATACACAAATGTAGATGTTTTTTCTTAATATCCTTAGTATAGTTGTAACTTATTACTGTTAAGTAACTGTAGATACAACTTTGGCATTATAATATAATAGATTTTTATATTCCTCATATCACCAAACGTATTAATGTGATCACAAGATTGAAATACAGGGTTTTAAACTTACTACATTACAATACATACATTATAACCAAAAAATTGTTTCTTTTGATATTGATCCGACACCAGGGTGTAAGACATACTTGTCTGGGTAAAAGTATTAAGTAAAAAAGTATTGGAGTGGAAAGAAAGATATTGATACCAGTAAAAGTAATAAACTTTTTCTACATCCCTAGTTAGCCCCCCCCCCCCAATCCTTCAAATAAAGAATATTGTAATATCACATTACTTTTTTCTATCCATTTGCACAAAATCAAGGACCAGTTTATGTGTGCGTATGTATGTGTGGAACGTTATAGAAAGGAAGTGAAATAATTTGCATTTATATCATTTAACATTCCTTTGTTTGAAAACTATTTTATAAAAAAATATTAGTTGTGATACAATTTTCTTATTGATAAATGCAACACATATATTTATGTAGTACTATAATTTAGATGTTACTTTTTATTTTTAAATGTTAAGATTACAAATCTTATTTTTATCATTTTACAGTGGTATATACAACCATTTATCTGTGTTAACTTTAAAATGTACCATGAATAATTATTTATTCCATCACTTGAAACCATAAAATGGCATTAACACACTGCCAGTAATTTCATGGTCTTAATAGTTTAGATAATATTTTTGAAACATTAGAAGCTATTTTATGTTATCATTTATTATTTTGTAATCTTATTCAGCATATTATCAGATTAATATCAATATATGCTGATTTTGTACTGTTATTATTATGTATCTATTAGTTGTATGCTTAATAGTAGTGTTTTCTTTTAGTAAATTTTTAATTGGGGCCAAATGTTGTCAAAACGCGATCTCATTTCACACAAGTATGTTGATAATGACTATAGCTGAATATTTTTGTTATCAACAAACAATTATGAGACAATTTTACTAAACTGTCACATTCCATAAAACTAGTTTTGTATTGTTCATTTCTTTGTTTAGAAGTATCTTATAAAAAAATGTGTTACCAATGTTTATTGAACTTGATTGTTGTATCTGTAAAGCAACAATTATAAAGAACTATTTAGTACATAAATAAAATAGTTTAATTTCATCATCTTCCCAACCTTTATGAATAGGACAAAATAACATATTAAAGACCTGCTAGTTTTTATTGACAATGCATCATAGGTAAAATGTATTGGTACTTGAAAAAATTGATTTTGAAATTTTCAAGGGTGATGCAAAACTCATTTGTTCAATTGTAAGATGTCCTTCACCCATATTATGTACCTTCATATTTATTTGAAATTATTCTAAAAATGTTTCCTGGTCAAATTATTAAACATTGAGTTATATTTGTTATTAAAAATAAGACAGCTAAAGAATCATAGGAAAATAACAGTAAGGCTATGCTCTTAAAAAATACTGTAAATCACAAGAATATTTCAGTTTGTGGGTTATGAAGGTGTTTATAATTAGCTTGTTCAAAATTAACTATATGAACGTTTTATGATTAGTTTGTTCAAAATTAACTAATGGTTTTTAACAATTTTGATAAGAAATGAGTAAAGTTTGTTTGATTGCTGTGTAATTTGTCCTGCATTGAGCAATCAATGTTGAATAGTATAAGATAAGCTATTACATTCTACATTGGGTGGTGAAGATTGTTCTTGTTTCTCTGTAAAAGCCATATTGTGTTAATTCCTTTTCTTTAAGGCACCATTAACTGTTAAGCATCCACAATCTGTGAGTTGGGAGTTTTGAGTCATCACCCCAGATTAAATTAAATATGACTTTAAGAACCCAAGGTGATGAATGTTCAAATGTTCTGAAACAAATAAACAATCAAGTTGAATCTAGCTTATTGGAAAATATGACCTTAAGTATCGGCATAACACACCAGTATGGTGTACACTTTGTTGACCTTGAAAGTAACAAGTCTACCTTGCATTATTCCACAATGGTATGACTATAAGATAAGTCATTGTGCAATCTGTCAAGTTGTTGTTGAGGTCCTCATGTGAATTTTATTGTGATGATAGCGCCCTGCGGCTATGTGAGGAACTACACTCTCTATCCAGGAACAAGTTGAACCTCAGAGGTGTTACCCAAGGACTTGTTATCTGTGACTTTGTATTGTAATGTCTTATGTCGTCAACATGTATTTGACAGGATAGAACTCGCCTTGTACCAAGTTAGACTGTAATGTATTTGACAATTCTCGCTGTAATATCACATGGTGGCAGTGGTCGGATATTGTGCTGTATTTAAGTATAACTAAGGTGAAGTGAAGAGTTCCAACATATATAAAGAACCCAGTTCCATTATGTCAGCTCCTGTATATCAAATACCGGCTCCAGACACTTTCGATTTCAAACCAACATTGGAATGGAAATCATGGAAAGATCGTTTGATGCGTTTTAGACGTGCTTCAGGTATGATAAAGGAGGCAGAAGAAGATCAGGTAAATTCTTTGATTTATTTGATGGGCCCTCAGGCTGAAACTATTTTTCTATCGTTCAAGCTATCATCAGCCGATCAAAAGAAGTTTGATACAGTCCTTCAGAAGTTTGACAGCCATTTTATTCCCACCAAAAACATAATCTTTGAACGAGCACGGTTCCATACTAGATTCCAACTTGAGGGCGAGTCAGTAAGTGATTATGTTACAGATCTTCATACTGTCGCTCAAGATTGCAACTTTCCTGTCACTTTTTTGACGAAGCCATTAGAGATAGAGTCGTAGTTGGTATTATAGATAAAAATCTATCGTTTAAACTACAATTAGATGCCAAATTAACTCTGGAAACGGCTGTTAATTCTGCTATACAATCTGAGCAAGTTAAAAAACAGCAGGAGACTTTAACAGGAGCTAGTCAAGTTACAGCTGACAAGGTTAATGCTACAAATAAACCTAAAAAAAAGAGTGGAAATTTTTTTGGTTATAGTAGGAACACTTTTTCTTATGAAGATAAAAGTCAAACTAGAAAATAATGTTTTTGGTGTGGGAGTAATACTGAGCACCATAGAACCAAATGTCCTGCTAGGAGTGCTATCTGTCATAAGTGTCGATATAAAGGGCATTTTGCAAAATGTTGTAGATTTAGATCAGTTGATGCTGTTGACACGGAGGACGAGTTAGATGAAGATGGGAATTTGTCGGGCTTGCCTCTACAGAAACTAATTATTTGCATGATAAATGGTTGGTAAACACTAAATTCTGTAGGAAAGACCTTTCTGCTAAAATTGATACAGGCGCAGATGTGAATATTATTGGAAAACGTACATACGAGGAATCTTTTCAATATATGGAGTTTTTACCATCAAATAAAATCCTATCCGGTCCAGGGGGCGCTCAGCTCATAACTATTGGCAGGATTCAAGAGAAACTCCAATTAAAAAACAAAAATATTTTTTGAGACATTATATGTAGTTCAAGGAGCAGATAGAATTCTTCTAAGCCATCATACTAGTGAGAAATTAGGCCTTATAAAGAGGATTTCTGGAGTAGGAAAGGCTAGTTTTGTTCCAAAAACTGTGTTCCCCAAGCTTTTTACAGGACTAGGAAAAATTCGAGAACCATACCACATAAAACTTAGAGAAAGGGCTGTACCACATGCAATTAGTGTTCCCCACGTGTTCCTTTACCTTTAAAGAAGGTTCTTAAAAAAGAACTAGATAGGATGGTTTCGGGATGAAGTCATAGAAAAAGTTGACAAGCCATCAGATTGGTGTGCTCCCGTGGTTATAGTTCCAAAAGCCAATGGATCCCCAAGGTTGTGTATTAACCTGACTAAATTAAATCAACATGTAGAACGAGAACTTTTCCCTATGCCGGCAGTTGATTATTCCCTAGGTCAACTAGAAGGGGCTAAGATATTCTCAAAACTAGATGCCAACTCAGGATTCTGGCAAGTTCCTCTCACAGAGTCTTCCAGAGCTCTAACCACATTCATCACACTATATGGAAGGTATCGGTTTCTTCCGTTGCTCCGGAGGTTTTCCAGAAGGAGGTCAGTGAGCATTTAGAAGGATTGGAGGGAGTGGTCTGCCATTTTGACGATATTATAGTATATGGGTCAACTATTGAAAGAACATGACTCACGGCTTTATAAGGTCCTTTCTAGGCTGCAAGAAGCAGGTTGGACTCTAAATGAGGAAAAGTGTTAGTTTCAGCAAACTACAATAAACTTTCTTGGCCATATCGTATCTGCGAAGGGTGTTTCTCCAGATCCAAAAAAAGTTGATTCTATTCTCAAACTGAAACCTCCACTAATGTAACTGAGCTAAAAGGATTTTTGGGTCTTGTAACATTTCTGGTCAAGTTCGTCCCAAATCTGTCTGCCTTATCGCAACCTCTTAATGAGCTTCTCCGCTCAAACGTCGACTGGTTATGGGATTGTACACAGGCTCAAGCATTTGAAAACATAAAGATAGCCATTGCAAAGCCACCTAGTCTTGCTTTATATAAGTGCAATAATGACACTATTTTGTCAGTTGACGCATCATCATATGGCCTTAGTGCAGTTTTAATACAACGCCAAGATGATGGATCTCTAAGACCTGTTAGTTACGCTTCTCTAACTCTCAGTGAAGCTGAGAGAAAGTGGGCACAGATTGAGAAAGAGGGACTGGCTCTCGCTTGGGCATGTGAACGCTTTTCAGATTTTATTACAAGCATTCATATAACAATAGAGACTGATCATAAACCTTTAGTTCCTATTTTCACCACCAAAGCCCTAGATTCTATATCCCCTAGGCTACAAAGAATTATGCTTCGATTGATGAGGTATTCATTTGAGATTGTTCATGTAGCTGGTAAAAATCTACTAATTGCTGATGCTCTTTCCTGCAATCACAGCCACTACTTGCTGGGGAAGATGAACTAGCTGAAGAAGTGATGGCATATGTCCAAGAGGTTGTCTCTGGTCTTCCTGCGTCTGATGCTAAATTGGCAGAAATTGTTCAGAATCTACATAAGGTTGAGGCTAGTATCCACCTAATGCAGTTTTGCCAAGACGGATGGCCTCTAAAGTCACAAATACCGGAAATGTGTTTACCTTATTGGCAACATCGAAATTAAATATCTCTACAAAATGGCCTTCTACTAAAAGGTAATAGACTAATAATTCCTAATTGCATGCGGAAGAAGATAATAAATAAACTACATGAAGGTCATTGGGGGATTACCAAATGTAGAGCACTTGCTAAACAAAGTGTTTGGTGGCCAAGATTGTCCACACAACTAAGAGATCTTGTTGAGAACTGTGCCAAGTGTGCCAAATTTAGGATAAATCGATCAGAACCTTTAATACCTACTATGTTTCCTGAGCGGCCTTGGCAAACAATTGGCATGGATCTTTTGAAGTTGAAAGGTAACTGGTATCTCCTTGTCGCTGACTACTACTCCAGATATCCAGAAATGGCTTTGCTGGGCGCCTTACTACAAGTTGTGTCATAAATCATCTTAAATCTATTCTAGCCAGCATGGAGTACCTGAAATTATTAGAGCTGATTGTGGCTCACAATGGACCATAACAATATAATAAATGGAAAAGTTTTTCCAGTTTGCTAAAGATTATAATTTTAAGCTTGTTACATCGAGCCCAAAGTACTCACAAAGCAATGGCTTTATAGAGTCTGAAGTAAAGAATTTTAAAAATCATATTGAAAAGAGCGAGGACCCATACAGAGCCTTACTTATGCTAGCGCTCCACACCTCTAGAATCTGGCTATAGTCCTGCTGAGCTCTTGATGGGGAGAAAACTTAGGAGATTTATACCAACATTGCCGAGTAACCTCGTTCCCTCACTGGTTAATTTGGACCAGCTGTTCCGTAGAGAAGAACACAGACTGTCGAAACAACAGAAAACTAATATCATCATCATGGGGTTAGACCTCTCACAAATTTGAACCCTGGAACAAAAGTCTATATCACCGGCCAGAACCAGGAAGGTACTATAGTGAAGAAACATGATACACCACGGTCATATATAATCCAAACAGAGGACGGACAATTTAGAAGGAATCGAAAGTCTCTCCAGCCTCATAATGAAAATGGTCCTCGGGTCCAGCAAGAGCCAGATGAGTTAGCAAATAACAGCTCATCATCTCCAAGAAGAGAGTCAACTCTACCAGTTCACCCAACGCCTTCAGAGGTGGCAATTGAAGTACCTCAACTTGATGGTTCTTCTCCGAATCATCCACTCCCGCTCGAAGAAGCCAACGGTCCAGGAAACCTGTAGACCGTCTTGATCTTTAGAGGGAAGAAGTGATGATAACGCCCTGTGGCTATATGAGGAACTACACTCTCTATCCAAGAACAAGTTGAGCATCAGAGGTGTTACCCCAAGGACTTGTTATTTGTGGCTGTTATTGTAATGTCTTATGTCTGCAACATGTATTAGACAGGATAGAACTCGCCTTGTACCGAGTTAGATTGTAATGTAATTTGACAATTCTCGCTGTAATATCACATTTATATTTTATAATAGATTGTAGAACTTTGCACTAAACTATGTAGTAGTTAGGGTAAGATGCTTTTGGCTCACCTTTTTGAACAAGGCCGCCTACTCGCTCAACAAATCTCTCCCCACCAACCACTTATTCCCCTTTCCCTCATCCAAAATCCCGTCCCCTCTCCCCCGCTAGACTACCTGAACCAATAAAGGTAAATTCCCCTCTCTTGATCCATTAAATACTACATCTCTCCTAGTAATACACAGTATTGATACAATGTTATTCATTGTTTAGTAATATATACTATAAAAAGGTGTATACATAATCACTACTTGGATATGAAACCATTCTAACTGCACACATTTTCCTTAGAATACTTTAAATAACTAACTACATTAGCTAAATATCAAAAGAAATGGATACAACAAGGTTTCTGTAACATTGCAAGAACTCGAGCTAGCAAAAGATGTTGATACCATCCAGAAAGCTACTGACAATTTTGTTAACCATGCTAACATACAGTTGCAAGAAATAGAAGATTATGATCTTGAAGTGCAATGTGCTCTTCCCTCAAAGTGACCAAGGAAGATGAAAATAAGGCAATATTAACCCACCTCTGATTTAGTTACAGCCAAAAGTTAGATTACAATGTGATTCTTAATATGATTATTTAAAGCATGAATCCTAGTTTTCAAGGAAGTAGTATATATAGTATGCTAATTTTTCACTCCTGGATCCATGAAACTTTTCATAATTAAGAAATGGAGCCCTTCTGTTTTCGGCGCTGGTTAAATTAAACAAATGCTTGATTTATTTTGATGATAGAGCTACTTCTAAACATCTAAGAAGTGAACTTGAAAGTCTTGCTTTGCAGTGCAATAATTTAAAAACGTCAGTAGTACTTTAATAATATACGATTCAGATTGAAAAAGAGATGGGGACAAAATGAATAAAATCAAGATAATTATTATATTGATGTAGAAATAACAAACAAGTCATACTCAGAATGTAAAAACAGACGTATCTGTTGTTGCCTTATTTTACGTCCATATAATTTCTTACTGTTGCTTATACTATAGTTGTCTAGCTTATAAATACATGTCAACACACTTTTACTCAAGCTGCTAGCGAGAGAAGCGTTTCTATGTTGATATTAATAAAACATCACTTGAGGAGCACAGTTCAGAATTGTTTGTGGCAATGGCAACCATAAAGACACTCTAATGAACCTTGATTTGGACAAAATAATTAATGAAATTGCAGAAACAAGTGAGCAGTTGAGAAATAGGCTGATCTCATAAAAGTATAAAACCAAGGAATGTTTTTTGTGATCATTATTTACTAATTAGTTATTAGTCATACACCAGGTAATATTGTATATTACCAGGGCCGGTCTAAGGCGTGTGCTACGTGTTTAACCGCACACACAAACAATTCAAGGAGGCGCCAAAATGGCCAAAAAATAAATAATTTTTGTTTTTATTGGGAAATTATAAGTATAATTAAAGAAAGTAATTCGTAAGAAGAATGCTTATTTCTTAAATTAATATTTACATCCATGCCAAACAGTATTTTTTATTTCAAATTAGTGCATTAGAACACACTCACAAAGTAAATACATTATGAAGGTTGTTTTGTACAACACACTCCTGTCAACTACATTGGTGACGAGGACTATACTAGTTTCCAAGCTGAAGAGTGCCCGATCTACAATGAGTCAGCAGTCAGGCTCAGGCCTAACTTTTAGTGGGGGGCGGGGAAGGTGCAATATTTGTTTTTATTCTAAGTCAGTCACCTAACCTCCGTGAGAGTGATTTATTGACAATCGCTTACTCGCTTTATTTATTGTTCGACGTGTTGCAATTCGCTACTTATTATTTTTAGTTTACATGGTGCTCTGTGAAATTTTGCCTAAGTTTTGTTTTCAATTATTATTTTGGTGCAAAACTTTTTAGTAGGTACTGTACTCCGTGAAGTGTATTGTGTTGTATGCTGTATTGCTGTTATTATTGTGCTTTTACTTTTTATAGTCCCGGTTTTTTTAATAATATTAAATCTATTTTTTAAAACGGTTACTAAAATGTTTTCCAAACTTTCTGCAGCCGAAAATGGAAAGCAAAAAGTTACAAGAAATTAATCAAGCGCTAAACTACTTTGTAATTATTTAATGAAGCCAAGCACTAGTAAAGAAAGTGAAAGTGAAATTGAAATTGAAACTCAACTCATAAATTCTTCCTTAACATTTTTCCCCCTTTGATCGTAATATCTAAGACCTATTGATAGTTGCTCCTTTCCTGATATAACAGCTGATTCATCAGCCAAAATGCTGTAGGCACTTGCGGCTTTGATATTATCAACCAATTTTTCTCTGATTAGGACTCCACATATGTTTAAAATCTCATTTTGTATTTTTGGAGACGTATGTATGTAATAAGTATTCCACGATTTTTCTAAAAACCAATAAATCGATTATATTTATGCACCATGCATATTTGTCAGCACCTTTTGATGGATCAAATAACAATTGAAATCACGAAATACGTTTGAAGATGTATCAAAATCAAAATAATCTTTATTCAAGTACCTATTCATAGATAGAAAAAGATTATTATGAAAAAAGACATATGGACAAAAACTAAATTTTATCAAATCAAGTATCAAGAACATCACGTCTACTAACTTATACAGTTTGACATTAAAAGTTGACATTTGAATTGTGTGGTATTGACGTTCGTAAAAACGCGAGGTTCAGCTCTCGTTAGCCAGACTATAGAGAAATTGCAAAGTTTTTACGTAGGTAAAATCAGTTCTATAACTGCATAAATTGATATGATGACCACAACTTTCTTAACCATCCGATAGGCGCGCCCTCCAAAGGTTCGCGGATGGTCGCGCGTATCTTACAGATACGCGTCTAGGTTGATCTCACCGCAGGCCATAAAACACGAATTAAAAGTAACATGACAAGTATATATTTAAGCATTTATTTAGACTCAGTCTTAAGGGCATAACTGCTATAAACATTATTTTTAGTCCATATGATAGCCTTCAAGTTTTTTGTGTTCCCTACAATTGGCTGGATTATATTAATTGTTTCTGTATATCAAAATAATTATTATTAATAGAATAACATCTAAACGTCTCTAGGGAACAATTAATTTGCAAAACAAAACATGTAATAATACTTTTGATGCTATTAGTATAAAATTTATTGCAAGTTTAAATTAAAATGAAGAAAGTGTTAAAACTTACAAGAGCGGTCGCACGTATCTGTCGTTTACGGCACAGGCTATATCGGAACCAAGGTCAACACTACAGAGGTCCGAAGAAGACTGCCGATTGGTCTGGTGGGGGTGGAAGAATAGCTGAGAGTGGGAATCCCAACTCCCTCTGACTTCCAAGAAACAGGAGCTAACTCAAACTGGCCGTATCTGATGGATACGCGCGCCTATCGGAAGGTTAATATCAGGTACCTACCTAACCTACACCTAGGTACGAACAACATTGTTTCCTTTACAATTAAAATATTAAAATTAATAATAAAAAATACAAAAAAAAATTCCGAATGTCCATTTTAATTCAACGTGACACTCTTTATTATTGTTCAACAGAATGCACCTATCACAACACAATATAAACCAGATGTCTTAATATAGTTTGATATGAACATTGAATGAATATTTTTCATCACCTACGTTTGACTCCTTCAAAACAATAACGTCAAATAAATGCAGGTCGCTCGCAACTATCTCCCACTCCCGCCGCTTTGAATCTCGCATTCGATTCGAATACTCGCAGCCGAGTATACGATCGCTCGGACGGATTCGGTAATCTTCGTCGGTCGTCGGTGCGGTGGCGGCTAGCGAGCGAGGCGCTTGCTTGCTGCGCTAGCGTATTGGATGAAAGCAACTTGACCGGGCGCGCAGCGCGGTTTTTTCAAAAGTTAACTGCATAATATATTGTAAAGTAAGTCGTAACGTGACTGTAACATAAATTTTATCGACAACAGTAGGTATAGGCATACAAAATCAGGGGGTGGGGGGGCAGCTGCCCTCCCCTGCCCCCTCCCCTGGGTACACCCATGAGCGTATCACTGACTAAACTGACACGCGTAACTTATTTTTGTTAACGGTACTTGTAATTATGTATCTATTTGGCCCTGGGTAACCTTGCGTCTATGGAATACACGCCACTGCCAAACTGTAGCTCGTCAGTCAGTCACTGCTACTTTCGACACAGCCATGCTTCCACCTACCAGTGCTACTGCCCGTCAACGTTCACTTAGAGTGTACCTGCAGGTGCAACAGTGGTTAGATAATCTGCTCACACCAACGGACTGGGGCTGGCAGCTTATTGGAAAGATAAATATATTATTAAACTGAGGCAATTTTTTTTTCTTGCATTTTAATTTATTCGAGCTAAATTGAGCTAATATATTTTAAATAAAATGGCAAAATTTCGAATTATTCGCCTTGTTGTGTTAACAATTTCTCCCTCCAGCCCCAGAAAAGCTCTTGTATCTCATCTTATCTGTTGTGGCTGCAAGAAAAGTTGCGAATGTAAGAAGAGTGGGCCGGCGTGCTCTACAATATGTCGCTGTTCGGGAGAAGTGTGCAGCAACTCCCCTTCAACGTCTGTCACTATGGATAGTGAAGAAAACATGGACGACCTAATTAATATATTTTGAAAAACAAACTCTAACATTAAATTCATTGATGAGGTGATAGAATTTTGTGTGCTAACTTTAAGGAATTCACTTGAGGATGAATTTAACTGGGACACAAGTGAAACTAATTTTTGTTTATGCCTTGAAGGCTAATTTACTAATGCATTTTTTGAACTTTTGGGTCTTCTACCATAAAATCCAAGCCTCAGACCTCAGGGAACTTTTGATATGTTGTAAAGCATTTGATTCTGAGTCAATCCTGAAATTTTCAGCATTCCAATAATTTTTTTCGGCCTTAAAATAATTTATGAGTACAGTACTTATGGTGTTTTTGAGATTTGGGGTCTTCTATCAAATAATCCAAGCCTTATACTTTAAGGGACTTTTGATATGTTGTAAAGCATATCATTCTGCGTTCTTATAATTTTTTTCCCGCCTTAAAATAATGTATTAGTACTTGGGGACATTTTGAACTTTGAGGTCTTCTGCCATAAAAGCCAAGCCTTGGGGACTTTTCATATGTTGTTAAGCATCTAAATCCGAGTCATTACTGACATTTTCAGCCTTTTTCTAATTTTAGCTCGCTGTAAAATAATATTTAGGTATTTATGGACTTTCTGAACTTTGGGTTCTTCTAAAAAAAAAGCCAAGCCTCGGACTTTATGGAACTTATGATATGTTGTAAGGCATGTAATTCTGAGCCTATCCTGAAATTTCCAGCTTTCTCTGAATTTTGACCGGGTTATTTGATCCAAGAGCAGTTTGTTACTAGTAGCTCCAACACAGTTCTGCTTGCACTCACAGTATTGGTCTTTCAAACTTTTTATGCAGTCCATTGCTTTTAAACTAACCTCAATGATTGTCCGTAAATATTTTTTATGTTCACCTCTTTCAAGGTCCATGCCACAAAGAACACATAGTCAATCAAAATTGTCCATTATCTTCTTTTTTTTCTGTACATATAATCAAATAAGAAGTTGTAAATAATAATCAATACCTTGTTAAAAATATAATGAGAGTAGTTAGGTGGCCCATATAAAACAGCGCTCTGATTGGTCGGTTTTGGTCACGTGACCACGCCCCCTCGCTCTGATTGGCTGTTGGCTTTTCCCCTCCCCTCTGCTCCCCCCGGTAACGGGTTTTCCCGATGACGTCATCGCTCTGTCGCAACCCGGCGCCAATTTGGTGGCTTGACAAGACAGGAATAGATCGTGACGACCTTGAATGATGTCGCAACCTCTCCCCCCACCCTACTGTGGTAATGGGTTTTCCCTATGTCGCAACCCGGCGCCAGTTTGGTGGCTCGACCAGGGAAGTCGAGACAGGAATAGATCGTGACATTGAAACCGTGAGTTAGGTCATTGACCCTGGCAACTCTCCCCCCTGGCAATGGGTTTTTCCGATGACGTCATCGCTCTGTCGCAACCCGGCGCCAACTTGGCGGGTTGGCAATACAAGTCGAGACAAGAATAGATCATGATGTTGCAATCCGTCCCTTCTATGTGGCAATGGGTTTTCCCTGGTAAAGTCATCGCTCTGTTGCAACCCTACTTTCCCCCCTCCCCCTCCTCCCGCAACCACCACCCGGTGACGTCATCGAATTTAATTATGCACAATCAGGGGCCTCGGAAGCCTTACGGTGATTTATAATCCTCTGTTAGGGGCCGCTATCCCCCACCACAAAAGTCTACTAAAATTGGTTGTTTGGTATCGTCCGTCGACATGCGTGGATGTAGGTATCAGTCATGGACCGGAGGAGTAAGGCAGTAATGTTCCAGAGTCTACGTGGAGTGAGGGAGAGTAGAAAACCACCCCCAGTTCACCAGGGCGAGATTCGAACCCACGACCTCCCCCCACCATAACTATATGAGTGACACGTACCCTTTCTAGCAAAACGTGTGGTAAGGATGAATAAGAAAATGTTCCAGAGGGAGAAATACCTACAATTTACACGGTGGGGATTCGATTTCCTCCCGCCAGAATTAGATGAGCCTGACATTTAGAAGGCGTGCACACCGGGACTCAAACCTCTATATCTTTAGCACTTTCTAATGTCTGCTATAGCGGCCGTACTTCCTGCACCCGCACCATTTTGCAGGTCGACCAGGTAGAATGTATACCCTCATTTGCTTCAAACGTCAATCACCGGCCGTCTAGTGGCGCCTAAGAACATGCGACCATAGATGGCACTCACACCTGGACTCAAACCTCGATATCTTTAGCACTGCTAGTGTCTGATATAGAGGCCATACTTCCTGCACCCCTCCCCCCATTTTGCAGGTCGACCCGGTAGAATGTGTACCCGCATTTGCTTCAAACGTCAATCACCAGCCGTCTGGTGGCGCCTTAGAACATGCGACCATAGATGGCACTCACACCTGAACTCAAACCTCGATATCTTTAGCACTGCTAGTGTCTGCTATAGAGGCCATACTTCCTGCACCCCTCCCCCCATTTTGCAGGTCGACCCGGTAGAATGTGTACCCGCATTTGCTTCAAACGTCAATCACCAGCCGTCTGGTGGCGCCTTAGAACATGCGACCATAGATGGCACTCACACCTGAACTCAAACCTCGATATCTTTAGCACTGCTAGTGTCTGCTATAGCGGCCGTACTTCCTGCACCCCTCCCCCATTTTGCAGGTCGACCAGGTAGAATGTGTACCCGCATTTGCTTCAAACGTCAATCACCGGCCGTCTAGTGGCGCCTTAGAACATGCGACCATAGATGCAAGTATACAAATTTAGATGGCACTCACACCTGGACTCAAACCTCGATATCTTTAGCACAGCTATTGTCTGTTAGAACGGTCGTACTTTCTGCACACCCCCCATTTTGAGAGGTTGACTAGGTAGAATGTGTACCCGCATTTGCTAAGAGTGAAAAAATCAAACGTTGATCACTCTGTCACCGGTCATCTAGTGACACCTTAAACCATGCGTCCGTCGATGCATTGTGACGGTAGATAAAGTAAAAGCAGGCGTTTTATTCCTCGAGATATTTAATGTTCTCATGTGAGGAATGTCGGGCCTCCACCCCTCACAATCATCCTACATTAGCGTAAGTGCTTATAACCGAACGGGTAGTAAGACGTGGCGCTAATAATGATATCACTCTTACATCAATTCATAAGTAATATCGAATTTAATGTTCGCAACTATATTTTGACGTGATAATATATAATTACATAAGTAATATCAGGCTTGAGGGAGATATAAAATATATACTTGTATTTGTGCGACACGGCCTACCTGGATCCAATACCCCCTACCTCCCCCCCTGCTAATAGCCAAGAAGTTAGCGCGTCACTGACAATCAAACCCTCTAACACCGCCTGAATGAGAGATAAAATAACGAAATTAGTGATGTACCCTCATTTACGGAGAGTTGAAATGTGAAAACAGTCAAAGCTATTATTTATGCTTACTCCTGCTAGATATCTTTGACAGGAGTCGAACCGGGGACTTTTGGCGTAACAGTATAGGGTTTGTCGACCTTGCAATTTGCCTAGAAATAACCAGGAGGATAAAAAAGTATTCAGGGTGCATAAAAAATATGCGTGTTTTTATGTAGAAAAAAATAGCTCAAAATCTTTGAAAAAATTGTCTGTCTAAAAAAGATTATTCAGCCCACGGGATTAGAACCAGACCCCGTGACTGATAAGCACCGATCTCTAGATAAAAAAACGAAACTAGTACAGGGTTTCGAACCCCCTACTAGTTGGGATGCATTCAGTTCTATCACCTAGTGTTTTCTTATAAATGTTTGAAATGTTTACTCCGGTTAGATATCATCGACGGGGTTCAAACCAGAGACTTTGCCGATTGTCGAGTCGAAGTCCTTACCCCTACAGTCACAGAGCGTGATGTGTACCAGCAAGTGTGCTGCCGGAAAAAAAATAAACACGCCGGCATTTCTATTACTATAGCTAAACTTCAAAATATAACAACATACATATATATCTTATTGAGGCTATTGTCTAGAATTAATCAAGTAGGTGCGCGTCCGTCCAATGCTTCAGGCAAGTTGAAAAATGCACCCCACATTTGCGAGAGTGAAAAAAAGGGTTTTGCTCAGATATCATCGACGGGAATCGAACCAGGGACTTTTGGCGTTTGTCGAGTCAACGTCCTTACCCCCTCCAGTCACGGGGCGAGATGTGAACCAGCATTTGCACGCCCGACTGTCATAGGATCCACCCCTAGACAGCGCTGAAGAAAGACCTCAGTCCTCTATGAAAGCTTTAACGCAAATGCAATATAACGGTACTTACACGGACCGGGTAGGCTCCGATGCGGAAATGACTCTGGAACCTTTGCAGAGTGTGTGTAATAAAATAAACTTGAACCCTAGGACAGCTTCAAATACAGTCTAGGGCAGTTAATGTATCACTATGAAAGGTTAAACCCCTCATTTTCACCCCATGTCTGGAATCGAACTAGGGTCCTTGGCTAGGCAAACAAACAAATTATCATGCGCACGCTTTGGGAGCCTCCTGGCTATACGACCCATTCGAACTCCCTGAGACAGCTCGTCTGAAATTGATGAGGTAATCTGGTAACCTGGAGACCTGATCTGAATATTTATCTTTTATCTAAACTGTATCTAGACAATCCATCATCAGAAACTATTATTAACTCTCAGAAAGGACCGCTTTTAAATTGATTGTATTTTTTTATTCTACTCAAGACAGTCAATATTTTCTTTAAAGTTACCTACCTAATAAATATGGAGAATTATTTTAAACTACTCAAAACATTTTAAATTTTGATTTTTATGGCATAATAGTAGTAGAATCTAGTTTCTAATATTTCAAGGCAGCACGTTTATTTAAATATATAAATGTACTTATATTCGGCCCATACGAGCTGAACCTACTAGCTACAGACTATACTACCCGGGTTTTAGACCCACAGGTAGATTTAACAGTCAACTGTTTCCATCATTCTATTGTTTTATTTTCTCATTATCACCTTCCCCCACAGTATTTTTGAAAAGCACCACGTCTCACTTCTTATTCAGGCTATACAAATATTTACTAACTACGCTAGTGAGCGAAAGATGAGGACGGATGAATTTAGAGGAAGTGTACTAGCATTTACGTGGATAGAGAATGTAAATTAATTTTTTTTATAAACTACCCTCAGCACACCTGACCAGGATTCGAACACCAAACTCCCTGTCATTGGCATAGGCACGAGAGTGATGTCTTAGACCATGCGACCACCAAAGTAGGTAAGTATTTATTACAAATTAATCAATGAATCTTCCTAATTAAATGTGTGTATTTGATCCCTTTTCCATGTGTTCGGGGCTATATTTTTTCGCATTAATTCTCAAGTTTATTAAACCTAATATATATGATTTGTGTTCAGTACTTTCTGAGATTTTGTTTGGTTAAAATAGTCTTTCAATGCTTTTCTATGATAAATGTAAGCGTTTCATGTTGAAATCCAACTAATATGAAACATAGTGTTTCTCAATCCGGCCCGCAAGAGAGAAAACATATATATGCAAGAATAATCTCAATAGCGAGATTTATTCCCACTGCACCCCAACGAGATTCAAACCGAATCCTAGAGATGAACATGCCAGCCGAGCACTGTCACCGAACTACAGACCCATTTTCATAGGAACAGCCACTAGATCTAATTTCACGTATTCATACGTCAAGTAGCCTGATGCGAGTGTAGAGCGTTAGACCATGCGGGCACCGAGGCGGTGATTACTACTTTGTTCTCTAGTATAGGCCGGTTTGCTATCTATTACTCTTTTTAGCACTGCGTCTTACCAACCGTTCGGGTACGCTTAAGTACTATTTACACTAAAGGATTAGGAATTGGGATCCTTGGACCCGCATTTGCGTGGAAATAAAGTGGAAAACACGCCTAGTTTATCCGCCCGAGATTCGAGCCTCGAACTTCTTAAGTATTAATAACGCTAACGGATTGATAATTGCTAAGTTTGAATTTAAGGGAAGTGTGCCCGTATTTGCACAACAATATAGGATTTGTCAGCCTTGTAGGGATTGAACCCTCCTACCTCCTTACGTCACAGGGCGTGATGTGTACCCGCATTTGCGCGGATGGAAAAAATAAACACGCCCGCAGAGGCTCCATCGGTTAAAGAACGGCAAATTTACCATTTAGACGATATATCTCGTCTGACAGTGAACCCCCTCCCTAAGAAATAGATGAACCTGACATTTAGACGGCATGCCCATTCTAGCATTTACGTGGATGGAGAGTGTAAAACAATTTTTTATAAACTATCCTCAGCACACCTGACTAGGATTTGAACACCAAACTCCCTGTCGTTGGCATAGGCACGAGAGTGACGTCTTAGACCATGCGACCACTAAAGTAGGTAAGTATTTATTACAAATTAATCATTGAATCTTCCTAATTAAATGTGTGTATTTTATCCCTTTTCCATGTGTGCGTGGCTATAATTTTTCACATTACTTTTCAAGTTTATTAAAGCTAATATATATGATCTGTGTTCAATACTTTCTGAGATTTTGTTTGGTTAAAATAGTCTTCCCCCTTAGTGCGAGCCTGACGTCTTGTACCCCCGCGACCACCGGTGTATAAAATATTAGTGTAACTATGAGAGGGTGAAAAAACTTATTTGCGTGGAAGGAAAGTGGTAACCCATTTAGGGAAAAACCACCCTCAGTTCACCTGACCAAGATTTGAACCTCGAACTCCCGCATCGAAGCGGGTATATATCACGATGCACTCTTTTTAGAGAGTTAACAATATTTACGAGGCTGACTCTTCAACCAACCCAAATATTACAAAAAATCGAAAGAAGAAGCAGAACCGCGAGTCCCGCTGTATTCGGAATTGGGAAGGTTGAATCCACATTTGTGTTTTGGGGGGAGTAAGGAAATGTTCCAGCGTTTACGTGGAGGGAGAGCGGGAAAACATTTAGTGAGAACTACCAACAGTACACCTCAGCGGGTATTCGAATCCCCAACACAGATTCGAACCCCGATATCTTTTGCCGGTTGCTTCATGTTCTTTAGTTACCAAACACAAGAGAAGAATAAGGTGTTTCGCCGGTTCTGACCCTAAAATACGTTGTGACAGAAAGGCGCCGGCAATATACACGTGTCAGCTTTGCCGGAATAAAATATTAAAGAGCGCAGAAGTGAGCCCGCATTTGTATAGAGGGAGAGTGAAAAACTACCCCCGAGGTCAAGACAGCACTCTCACAATATACTAAACTGCCGAGGGATTCGAATCCTGGTCCACTGGCTACCACACGCTAATGGATTGATAATTGGGAGGTTTGAGCCCGCATTTGCATAGAGGGAGAGTTAAAAACACCCCTAGTTTACCCGACCGAGATTTGAACCTCGAACTCCTTAAGTATTAATAACGCTAACAGATTGATATTTGGTAAGTTTGAATTTAGAAGAAGTGTGCCCATATTTGCGCGGAGAGAATGGAAAGTCTATTAGAAAAAAAACCTCCCTAAATACGCTCGACGCTGATGAAGGAATCTCTAATATTGAGTACCTATATCTCACACCATGAAAAGTATACTTGGAATATTTACACAAATCAAAGTTTTTAGAAATATATCTCACACCCTGAAAAGTATACTTGGAAAAATATTTATTAACACAAATCAAAGTTTTTACAAATATATCTCATACTACGAAAAGTATACTTGGAATATTTATTTACAAATATATCTCATACCATGAAACGTATACTTGGAATATTTGTTCACACAAATCAATGTTTCTACAAATACATCCCATACCGCGGAAAGTATGCTTGGAATATTTATTTACAAAAAATTATATATATATTATGGAAACAATAATCAATTTCTTGAGCTCGTAGCGGGAATAGTGGCCTCGGTACTAATTTTATAAAGTCCAGTTTAAAAAGTATTTTAACATATGGTTTCAAATTTGATTAGAATTAAAATATATATATACAACCAAATTTGACTAGAATTAAAATATATACAAAAAAACTAATTTTATTTGACTAGAAATAACCAGGTAGGTGGAGATTTATAATGGCGGATAAAAAAACATAAAAAAATATCCCGGATACATAATATAAATCAATAAAAAAATATGCTTGTTTTCATGCAGAAAAAAAAATATGAAAAAAAAATTTCAAATCTTTGAAAAAATGGTCCTGTAGACTTTATTCTGCGAAACGGTACATACAGTCGCAAGACCTTTTCTTACAATTTTGTGCGGTATCTGTATGTATCTTTCAGCGGCTTGTTCAGTGACCATCGCTTTCAAAACGTCAAAATTAACGTCTTTCCTGTTGCCGTAGTCTAGCTCAGCACAAATCTAGCGCGTTAGCCACAGTACACCTCGACAGGTATTCAAACCCCCCAACACGGACTCGAACCCCGATATCTTTCGCCTTGTGCTTCATGCCCTCTAATTAACAAACCCATTCTTTTCCCTAAAATACGTTGTGACAGAAAGGCGCTGGCAATATACACGTAACAGCTTTGCCGGAATAAAATATAAAATATCGCAGAAGTGAGCTCGCATTTGCGTAGAGAGAGAGTGACAAACTACCCCAGGTCTAAGACAACACTATCGCAAAATACTAAATTGCACGCAGTTCGAATCCTGGTCCACTGGCTGGCACTTTCATTGGCCAAATGATTATATTTGACATAGGTTTGATAACAGCATAATTACTTTTATTTTGAAAATTACTCTAGTTATTCACAAAACCCTGTCCTTCCTAATTTATCACTATGAAAGTTGCGACCAACAGGTTTTTTTTTTCTTAAAGCTACAAGCAGCTTTGGGAATAGAAAGGGAAATTTTGATGTTGCAAGCATCTTCTATCTTACAAGTCTCTAGGAGCATTGACATTCAAGTATATTTCTGTCACAAATGGTCTTGTAAATACGCAGCATTGACCTCTGAAAAACATGCGGGAATTCCCAAGCCCTCGGTGATTCATAATGGGCCGTTCAAATTGGAACCCCCGAATTTAGCATGTATGAACCCAGCTATCTTTTGTAATGTACATCATGACATAACTTGAGATCCAAAGGAGTTTTTAGCATCGCTAATGACTGCTGGAACGGTAATTCCTTCCAACGTCTTTACGTTGATAAATGCATCGTCATTTGCGCAACCGAATATTTAATACACATTAGTACTAATTATATCATGATTTTAGAGATTTGTAAAGCTATATTTAGAGGAAAAGTAACCGCATTTGCGTAGAGAAAGAGTTGAAAACAGGCATCAGTACACTCTACTGGTATTTGAACTTCGATCTCCCTGTCAGCAGTAGTCTTGTCTATCACGAGAGTAGTGCATTAGACCATACTGTCACCGAGTTGGGTGAAATCATGTTGACAAAATTAAATGATGCCGCAAAGGTTTTCCAAATATTAACTGTCTCATTTCACCTTAGTTCTAGCTAGTATTGGATAATCACTGAAAAAAAGTACAATTAAAAGGTCTGCACTTTACCTCTGTCGTTAGTGTGTTTGCCTACTAAGCAATAGGTCCTGGATTCGATCCCCTGAATGGCCTGAAAATGATTCATTAGTGGGATATGGCTTTCCCCCCCCTTTCATAGTGATTCATTTGCGGTAGGAGGGAATGGGTGTTCTGTATGTTATAGATTTGTTAGATTGTAAGTTGTGTGCTGATATAGTCAGTCGGACGAATGTTAAAATAACCTGGTATTGTTGGGTGCCACTGTCCCCAGACAAATTTGCTACGTGCTTGTAAAAGAATGTAGATATACCTTTCTCTCTCTCTCTCTCTCTGAAGAAGCGACTGAGACTGGTATTTGTCTGTTAATAGAAATTTGATTTAATCTCTGTCGAGCGTCTCGCGTCATTGGTCAAGACGTCTAAGAACTCACTTGTGAAAGGTCACTCACTTTAAGTGAGGAGTTAGCATGTCTGCCCACCGAGCCAAGTGTCCAGAATAGATTTCCAGTATGGATGAAAGTGCAGGTTTAACCTTTCATAGTGATAAATTAGGAAGGACAGGGTTTTGTGAATAACTAGAGTAATTTTCAAAATAAAAGTAATTATGCTGTTATCAAACCTATGTCAAATATAATCATTTGGCCAATGAAAGTGCCAGCCAGTGGACCAGGATTCGAACTGCGTGCAATTTAGTATTTTGCGATAGTGTTGTCTTAGACCTGGGGTAGTTTGTCACTCTCTCTCTACGCAAATGCGAGCTCACTTCTGCGATATTTTATATTTTATTCCGGCAAAGCTGTTACGTGTATATTGCCAGCGCCTTTCTGTCACAACGTATTTTAGGGAAAAGAATGGGTTTGTTAATTAGAGGGCATGAAGCACAAGGCGAAAGATATCGGGGTTCGAGTCCGTGTTGGGGGGGTTTGAATACCTGTCGAGGTGTACTGTGGCTAACGCGCTAGATTTGTGCTGAGCTAGACTACGGCAACAGGAACGACGTTAATTTTGACGTTTTGAAAGCGATGGTCACTGAACAAGCCGCTGAAAGATACATACAGATACCGCACAAAATTGTAAGAAAAGGTCTTGCGACTGTATGTACCGTTTCGCAGAATAAAGTCTACAGGACCATTTTTTCAAAGATTTGAAAATTTTTTTTCATATTTTTTTTTCTGCATGAAAACAAGCATATTTTTTTATTGATTTATATTATGTATCCGGGATATTTTTTTATGTTTTTTTATCCGCCATTATAAATCTCCACCTACCTGGTTATTTCTAGTCAAATAAAATTAGTTTTTTTGTATATATTTTAATTCTAGTCAAATTTGGTTGTATATATATATTTTAATTCTAATCAAACTTGAAACCATATGTTAAAATACTTTTTAAACTGGACTTTATAAAATTAGTACCGAGGCCACTATTCCCGCTACGAGCTCAAGAAATTGATTATTGTTTCCATAATATATATATAATTTTTTGTAAATAAATATTCCAAGCATACTTTCCGCGGTATGGGATGTATTTGTAGAAACATTGATTTGTGTGAACAAATATTCCAAGTATACGTTTCATGGTATGAGATATATTTGTAAATAAATATTCCAAGTATACTTTTCGTAGTATGAGATATATTTGTAAAAACTTTGATTTGTGTTAATAAATATTTTTCCAAGTATACTTTTCAGGGTGTGAGATATATTTGTAAAAACTTTGATTTGTGTAAATATTCCAAGTATACTTTTCATGGTGTGAGATATAGGTACTCAATATTAGAGATTCCTTCATCAGCGTCGAGCGTATTTAGGGAGGTTTTTTTCTAATAGACTTTCCATTCTCTCCGCGCAAATATGGGCACACTTCTTCTAAATTCAAACTTACCAAATATCAATCTGTTAGCGTTATTAATACTTAAGGAGTTCGAGGTTCAAATCTCGGTCGGGTAAACTAGGGGTGTTTTTAACTCTCCCTCTATGCAAATGCGGGCTCAAACCTCCCAATTATCAATCCATTAGCGTGTGGTAGCCAGTGGACCAGGATTCGAATCCCTCGGCAGTTTAGTATATTGTGAGAGTGCTGTCTTGACCTCGGGGGTAGTTTTTCACTCTCCCTCTATACAAATGCGGGCTCACTTCTGCGCTCTTTAATATTTTATTCCGGCAAAGCTGACACGTGTATATTGCCTGCGCCTTTCTGTCACAACGTATTTTAGGGTCAGAACCGGCGAAACACCTTATTCTTCTCTTGTGTTTGGTAACTAAAGAACATGAAGCAACCGGCAAAAGATATCGGGGTTCGAATCTGTGTTGGGGATTCGAATACCCGCTGAGGTGTACTGTTGGTAGTTCTCACTAAATGTTTTCCCGCTCTCCCTCCACGTAAACGCTGGAACATTTCCTTACTCCCCCCAAAACACAAATGTGGATTCAACCTTCCCAATTCCGAATACAGCGGGACTCGCGGTTCTGCTTCTTCTTTCGATTTTTTGTAATATTTGGGTTGGTTGAAGAGTCAGCCTCGTAAATATTGTTAACTCTCTAAAAAGAGTGCATCGTGATATATACCCGCTTCGATGCGGGAGTTCGAGGTTCAAATCTTGGTCAGGTGAACTGAGGGTGGTTTTTCCCTAAATGGGTTACCACTTTCCTTCCACGCAAATAAGTTTTTTCACCCTCTCATAGTTACACTAATATTTTATACACCGGTGGTCGCGGGGGTACAAGACGTCAGGCTCGCACTAAGGGGGAAGACTATTTTAACCAAACAAAATCTCAGAAAGTATTGAACACAGATCATATATATTAGCTTTAATAAACTTGAAAAGTAATGTGAAAAATTATAGCCACGCACACATGGAAAAGGGATAAAATACACACATTTAATTAGGAAGATTCAATGATTAATTTGTAATAAATACTTACCTACTTTAGTGGTCGCATGGTCTAAGACGTCACTCTCGTGCCTATGCCAACGACAGGGAGTTTGGTGTTCAAATCCTAGTCAGGTGTGCTGAGGATAGTTTATAAAAAATTGTTTTACACTCTCCATCCACGTAAATGCTAGAATGGGCATGCCGTCTAAATGTCAGGTTCATCTATTTCTTAGGGAGGGGGTTCACTGTCAGACGAGATATATCGTCTAAATGGTAAATTTGCCGTTCTTTAACCGATGGAGCCTCTGCGGGCGTGTTTATTTTTTCCATCCGCGCAAATGCGGGTACACATCACGCCCTGTGACGTAAGGAGGTAGGAGGGTTCAATCCCTACAAGGCTGACAAATCCTATATTGTTGTGCAAATACGGGCACACTTCCCTTAAATTCAAACTTAGCAATTATCAATCCGTTAGCGTTATTAATACTTAAGAAGTTCGAGGCTCGAATCTCGGGCGGATAAACTAGGCGTGTTTTCCACTTTATTTCCACGCAAATGCGGGTCCAAGGATCCCAATTCCTAATCCTTTAGTGTAAATAGTACTTAAGCGTACCCGAACGGTTGGTAAGACGCAGTGCTAAAAAGAGTAATAGATAGCAAACCGGCCTATACTAGAGAACAAAGTAGTAATCACCGCCTCGGTGCCCGCATGGTCTAACGCTCTACACTCGCATCAGGCTACTTGACGTATGAATACGTGAAATTAGATCTAGTGGCTGTTCCTATGAAAATGGGTCTGTAGTTCGGTGACAGTGCTCGGCTGGCATGTTCATCTCTAGGATTCGGTTTGAATCTCGTTGGGGTGCAGTGGGAATAAATCTCGCTATTGAGATTATTCTTGCATATATATGTTTTCTCTCTTGCGGGCCGGATTGAGAAACACTATGTTTCATATTAGTTGGATTTCAACATGAAACGCTTACATTTATCATAGAAAAGCATTGAAAGACTATTTTAACCAAACAAAATCTCAGAAAGTACTGAACACAAATCATATATATTAGGTTTAATAAACTTGAGAATTAATGCGAAAAAATATAGCCCCGAACACATGGAAAAGGGATCAAATACACACATTTAATTAGGAAGATTCATTGATTAATTTGTAATAAATACTTACCTACTTTGGTGGTCGCATGGTCTAAGACATCACTCTCGTGCCTATGCCAATGACAGGGAGTTTGGTGTTCGAATCCTGGTCAGGTGTGCTGAGGGTAGTTTATAAAAAAAATTAATTTACATTCTCTATCCACGTAAATGCTAGTACACTTCCTCTAAATTCATCCGTCCTCATCTTTCGCTCACTAGCGTAGTTAGTAAATATTTGTATAGCCTGAATAAGAAGTGAGACGTGGTGCTTTTCAAAAATACTGTGGGGGAAGGTGATAATGAGAAAATAAAACAATAGAATGATGGAAACAGTTGACTGTTAAATCTACCTGTGGGTCTAAAACCCGGGTAGTATAGTCTGTAGCTAGTAGGTTCAGCTCGTATGGGCCGAATATAAGTACATTTATATATTTAAATAAACGTGCTGCCTTGAAATATTAGAAACTAGATTCTACTACTATTATGCCATAAAAATCAAAATTTAAAATGTTTTGAGTAGTTTAAAATAATTCTCCATATTTATTAGGTAGGTAACTTTAAAGAAAATATTGACTGTCTTGAGTAGAATAAAAAAATACAATCAATTTAAAAGCGGTCCTTTCTGAGAGTTAATAATAGTTTCTGATGATGGATTGTCTAGATACAGTTTAGATAAAAGATAAATATTCAGATCAGGTCTCCAGGTTACCAGATTACCTCATCAATTTCAGACGAGCTGTCTCAGGGAGTTCGAATGGGTCGTATAGCCAGGAGGCTCCCAAAGCGTGCGCATGATAATTTGTTTGTTTGCCTAGCCAAGGACCCTAGTTCGATTCCAGACATGGGGTGAAAATGAGGGGTTTAACCTTTCATAGTGATACATTAACTGCCCTAGACTGTATTTGAAGCTGTCCTAGGGTTCAAGTTTATTTTATTACACACACTCTGCAAAGGTTCCAGAGTCATTTCCGCATCGGAGCCTACCCGGTCCGTGTAAGTACCGTTATATTGCATTTGCGTTAAAGCTTTCATAGAGGACTGAGGTCTTTCTTCAGCGCTGTCTAGGGGTGGATCCTATGACAGTCGGGCGTGCAAATGCTGGTTCACATCTCGCCCCGTGACTGGAGGGGGTAAGGACGTTGACTCGACAAACGCCAAAAGTCCCTGGTTCGATTCCCGTCGATGATATCTGAGCAAAACCCTTTTTTTCACTCTCGCAAATGTGGGGTGCATTTTTCAACTTGCCTGAAGCATTGGACGGACGCGCACCTACTTGATTAATTCTAGACAATAGCCTCAATAAGATATATATGTATGTTGTTATATTTTGAAGTTTAGCTATAGTAATAGAAATGCCGGCGTGTTTATTTTTTTTCCGGCAGCACACTTGCTGGTACACATCACGCTCTGTGACTGTAGGGGTAAGGACTTCGACTCGACAATCGGCAAAGTCTCTGGTTTGAACCCCGTCGATGATATCTAACCGGAGTAAACATTTCAAACATTTATAAGAAAACACTAGGTGATAGAACTGAATGCATCCCAACTAGTAGGGGGTTCGAAACCCTGTACTAGTTTCGTTTTTTTATCTAGAGATCGGTGCTTATCAGTCACGGGGTCTGGTTCTAATCCCGTGGGCTGAATAATCTTTTTTAGACAGACAATTTTTTCAAAGATTTTGAGCTATTTTTTTCTACATAAAAACACGCATATTTTTTATGCACCCTGAATACTTTTTTATCCTCCTGGTTATTTCTAGGCAAATTGCAAGGTCGACAAACCCTATACTGTTACGCCAAAAGTCCCCGGTTCGACTCCTGTCAAAGATATCTAGCAGGAGTAAGCATAAATAATAGCTTTGACTGTTTTCACATTTCAACTCTCCGTAAATGAGGGTACATCACTAATTTCGTTATTTTATCTCTCATTCAGGCGGTGTTAGAGGGTTTGATTGTCAGTGACGCGCTAACTTCTTGGCTATTAGCAGGGGGGAGGTAGGGGGTATTGGATCCAGGTAGGCCGTGTCGCACAAATACAAGTATATATTTTATATCTCCCTCAAGCCTGATATTACTTATGTAATTATATATTATCACGTCAAAATATAGTTGCGAACATTAAATTCGATATTACTTATGAATTGATGTAAGAGTGATATCATTATTAGCGCCACGTCTTACTACCCGTTCGGTTATAAGCACTTACGCTAATGTAGGATGATTGTGAGGGGTGGAGGCCCGACATTCCTCACATGAGAACATTAAATATCTCGAGGAATAAAACGCCTGCTTTTACTTTATCTACCGTCACAATGCATCGACGGACGCATGGTTTAAGGTGTCACTAGATGACCGGTGACAGAGTGATCAACGTTTGATTTTTTCACTCTTAGCAAATGCGGGTACACATTCTACCTAGTCAACCTCTCAAAATGGGGGGTGTGCAGAAAGTACGACCGTTCTAACAGACAATAGCTGTGCTAAAGATATCGAGGTTTGAGTCCAGGTGTGAGTGCCATCTAAATTTGTATACTTGCATCTATGGTCGCATGTTCTAAGGCGCCACTAGACGGCCGGTGATTGACGTTTGAAGCAAATGCGGGTACACATTCTACCTGGTCGACCTGCAAAATGGGGAGGGGTGCAGGAAGTACGGCCGCTATAGCAGACACTAGCAGTGCTAAAGATATCGAGGTTTGAGTTCAGGTGTGAGTGCCATCTATGGTCGCATGTTCTAAGGCGCCACCAGACGGCTGGTGATTGACGTTTGAAGCAAATGCGGGTACACATTCTACCGGGTCGACCTGCAAAATGGGGGGAGGGGTGCAGGAAGTATGGCCTCTATAGCAGACACTAGCAGTGCTAAAGATATCGAGGTTTGAGTTCAGGTGTGAGTGCCATCTATGGTCGCATGTTCTAAGGCGCCACCAGACGGCTGGTGATTGACGTTTGAAGCAAATGCGGGTACACATTCTACCGGGTCGACCTGCAAAATGGGGGAGGGGTGCAGGAAGTATGGCCTCTATATCAGACACTAGCAGTGCTAAAGATATCGAGGTTTGAGTCCAGGTGTGAGTGCCATCTATGGTCGCATGTTCTTAGGCGCCACTAGACGGCCGGTGATTGACGTTTGAAGCAAATGAGGGTATACATTCTACCTGGTCGACCTGCAAAATGGTGCGGGTGCAGGAAGTACGGCCGCTATAGCAGACATTAGAAAGTGCTAAAGATATAGAGGTTTGAGTCCCGGTGTGCACGCCTTCTAAATGTCAGGCTCATCTAATTCTGGCGGGAGGAAATCGAATCCCCACCGTGTAAATTGTAGGTATTTCTCCCTCTGGAACATTTTCTTATTCATCCTTACCACACGTTTTGCTAGAAAGGGTACGTGTCACTCATATAGTTATGGTGGGGGGAGGTCGTGGGTTCGAATCTCGCCCTGGTGAACTGGGGGTGGTTTTCTACTCTCCCTCACTCCACGTAGACTCTGGAACATTACTGCCTTACTCCTCCGGTCCATGACTGATACCTACATCCACGCATGTCGACGGACGATACCAAACAACCAATTTTAGTAGACTTTTGTGGTGGGGGATAGCGGCCCCTAACAGAGGATTATAAATCACCGTAAGGCTTCCGAGGCCCCTGATTGTGCATAATTAAATTCGATGACGTCACCGGGTGGTGGTTGCGGGAGGAGGGGGAGGGGGGAAAGTAGGGTTGCAACAGAGCGATGACTTTACCAGGGAAAACCCATTGCCACATAGAAGGGACGGATTGCAACATCATGATCTATTCTTGTCTCGACTTGTATTGCCAACCCGCCAAGTTGGCGCCGGGTTGCGACAGAGCGATGACGTCATCGGAAAAACCCATTGCCAGGGGGGAGAGTTGCCAGGGTCAATGACCTAACTCACGGTTTCAATGTCACGATCTATTCCTGTCTCGACTTCCCTGGTCGAGCCACCAAACTGGCGCCGGGTTGCGACATAGGGAAAACCCATTACCACAGTAGGGTGGGGGAGAGGTTGCGACATCATTCAAGGTCGTCACGATCTATTCCTGTCTTGTCAAGCCACCAAATTGGCGCCGGGTTGCGACAGAGCGATGACGTCATCGGGAAAACCCGTTACCGGGGGGAGCAGAGGGGAGGGGAAAAGCCAACAGCCAATCAGAGCGAGGGGGCGTGGTCACGTGACCAAAACCGACCAATCAGAGCGCTGTTTTATATGGGCCACCTAACTACTAATGAGTGAGCAATCTACTCTAAATTCTTATAAGATGCCGTAAATAAACTTGTGGCTATTTAACTTAAAATGTACTGTACATTTGCAGTACCCGTGTTCTTTAATTACGTGTCTTTCTACATCAGCGCGTAAAATCAGAATAAAACAAAATAAATAATTACATCGTTACAGCCATTGGGAATGGCCAGTTTCTAAAAGTCTGCGAATGTAAGGTTCGGTGGCAAATGGGGTTGCGTTGGGAGGGGAGGTTTGGGCAAGTACGCCTTTTATAGCGGTCCTTGCCAAAATTCAGCTTTCCCCTAATTATTCCCGACTTTCACCGTTTCTCCCTTTTATTTCCCGGGCTATTATCAGAAACACAGCCATGATGACTCTTGGTCAGCTACTAAGAGCCATATGAAACACAGCCAAGATACTCTTGGTCAGCTACTAAGAGCTATATGAAACACAGCCATGATGACTCTTGGTCAGCTACTAAGAGCCATATGAAACATAACCACTGAGACTCTTGGTCAGCTACTAAGAGCCATATGAAACACAGCCAAGATACTCTTGGTCAGCTACTAAGAGCTATATGAAACACAGCCATGATGACTCTTGGTCAGCTACTAAGAGCCATATGAAACACAGCCAAGATACTCTTGGTCAGCTACTAAGAGCTATATGAAACACAGCCATGATGACTCTTGGTCAGCTACTAAGAGCTATATGAAACACAGCCATGATGACTCTTGGTCAGCTACTAAGAGCCATATGAAACACAGCCAAGATACTCTTGGTCAGCTACTAAGAGCTATATGAAACACAGCCATGATGACTCTTGGTCAGCTACTAAGAGCCATATGAAACATAACCACTGAGACTCTTGGTCAGCTACTAACAGCCATATGAAACACAGCCAAGATACTCTTGGTCAGCTACTAAGAGCCATATGAAACATAACCACTGAGACTCTTGGTCAGCTACTAAGAGCCATATGAAACATAACCACTGAGACTCTTGGTCAGCTACTAAGAGCCATATGAAACATAACCACTGAGACTCTTGGTCAGCTACTAAGAGCCATATGAAACACAGCCAAGATACTCTTGGTCAGCTACTAAGAGCCATATGAAACATAACCACTGAGACTCTTGGTCAGCTACTAAGAGCCATATGAAACACAACCACTGAGACTCTTGGTCAGCTACTAAGAGCCATATGAAACATAACCACTGAGACTCTTGGTCAGCTACTAAGAGCCATATGAAACACAGCCATGATGACTCTTGGTCAGCTACTAAGAGCCATATGAAACACAGCCATGATGACTCTTGGTCAGCTACTAAGAGCCATATGAAACACAGCCATGATGACTCTTGGTCAGCTACTAAGAGCTATATGAAACACAGCCATGATGACTCTTGGTCAGCTACTAAGAGCCATATGAAACACAGCCATGATGACTCTTGGTCAGCTACTAAGAGCCATATGAAACACAGCCATGATGACTCTTGGTCAGCTACTAAGAGCCATATGAAACACAGCCATGATGACTCTTGGTCAGCTACTAAGAGCCATATGAAACACAGCCATGATGACTCTTGGTCAGCTACTAAGAGCCATATGAAACACGGTCAGGATGACTCACAGTATATTGGTTCTACTGTCAATTGCTACTTGTTATCTGTACATGATTTCCAAGAATAATAAACTATATATTTTAGTGCAGTTTAAAGGCACGCTAAGCCAAAGGTCCTTCGTTTAGTTGTCACACTCCAGTTATGTTTGAATTATTTTTAGGGTCGGCATAGGGTCCAAACCAAAATATCGGATTACTCATTTTAAATTATGTGTACATATTAGATTAAAGCATAATATGTTAGAATATTATTATTATTATTGACTAGAATATTTTTATGAGATTATATTTCTTGACTTGTATTTACGAGTTGAGAATTGAATGGAAACCTGTTAAGTCAATGTTCCTTGGGTACAGTTGTGAGGTTTCCTGCAACAAATGAATTACTCCCGGGACTCAATTAATTGCTCGCGGGTCGAGTGAGAGGAACGTCTCCCTCCAGTTGTTGTTTCAGATGACTGAGGAATGTCTCCCTGCTGATTACAGTTGATATGTTTGCAGGATGGACTGAAGTTAAATGTCCCGCTACAGTTGTTGTTTACGGATGGACTGAATGGAGCTCCCCACAGGTGTTATTGGATGGACTCGTAAGGAACGTCTCCCTCCAGTTGTTGTTTCAGATGGACTGAAGGAATGTCTCCCCTGTGGGATTAATATTGATATTGTTTAGCACATCGGTGGTCACGTGGATTAAATGCCCGGCTCACTAGTCTGGTTTGACCGGAATGGTATATTGGGGTTCATAGCCCACAGGGGTGTATTGAGATGGTAACACCCCCTCCCCCCATGTAAAAGCGTGTACACTTCCTACTGCCTACCCCAATATTGCAGACAAGTAGTGACACGTGGTGTATGCATTTCCCACGCACTTGCACTCCTAGTTTATAAGTTCATGAGGACAACAGCTATGCCTCATAAGTCCTCACTATAAGAAGAATCAAATATTCGAGATAGTTCCAGAAATAAAAATACCTTTCAGACAAGGGTGTTGAATCTCTTTGACAAAACCCGCTGTATCTTCTTGAGCTCTCTACTTTGGTAACAATAGGCTACATATATTTTACACACCGATAGGAAATGTTGAAACTAGTACAAACGGCTGGCTGCCAGATTTAAGTTGTTTATTCAGTTCTTAAAATGAACCCGACTCCTTAGCTTAACCGGTAGCGTGTCTGTCTACTGAGCTAAGGGTCCCGGGTTCAATTCCGGCATGGCCGAAAAATGTATCTTTGATTAAATGTGGGTTTACTCTTTCATATTGATAAATTAACGGCTTGGGACTGGATGTGTTAAGTTAGATCGTAAGGCATATGAAGCTACGACAGGCCTAGTCAGCCGGTAGTGGAAAAATATATAACTTAAAAAAACTGACTCAGGCCATAGGCTGGAAACGGTAATGGATGTAAAAAAAATCAGTTCTTAAATACTGACTAATTGAATGTGTGATGGTAGTTATCGTTTGATAATTTATTGTGTTGAGCTATTTCTATAATTTAGGGCTAGGCATGTAGGCTCATATTTATTGTAAAATGTTGGGAGCAGTTTTGTCTTGATTGCACCAACAATCTTAGTAGGTTGTATTTAACAGCTCGTGGTTGTTTGTTGTAGCAACTCTTGTTGGTGCTAGCGTATTGTTACAGTTATGCCCTCTTCTACAATATTGATTGATGTTGATTCATACTCTACTGTTCTAGAAAACACACGTTGAGATCAACGATCTCCTCCAACTCTATTTCTGGCCGTACAATATTTTGATATAACCATAGGAATGGTAGGAGATTTTCGTAATCTTCATAGAAATAAAAATAATTAAAAGAATGTGAACAAATTTTGCACACAATTCTTTAGCACATTCACTTAAAATCACTTCGGTACCTAGTGTTATTTTACACATTGTTATTTGTGTCTGTATTTTAGCTTCCATGTTAGAAATGTTATTATTTGTTTTATTTGCGTAACCATTTTGGAAATTATACGTCAAATTAAAAGAAACGTTTGGGAATTTAGATTAATAAATTTGAACGTTACCTTTTTAGAGATGAGATTATATAAACAGTAAAAGGAACGAATATATTTTCATTTTTGTATAAGGACCTTTGTTTTCTAGATATAGCTGTTCCAAAATTCAGTTATGTGCATAAGGATGTAAAAAGAGTTCGAAAAATTGGTCTCCATGATATTCAATCTTAGCTGTTTAATAAAACTGAAAACTTCTCTTTTAGTCAAACAAATTTCCTGCTAAATTACAATAATAAAATATATCTAGATCGGTAAAGAATTTTAAATTTTTAAATTGGCTTGAAAAGCATTATAATGTACCCGTCAAGCTACCCGCTCCACCAAATGACCAAGCTACAACTTTTCAGTAGGAATACTCGATTTAATTTTCATGAATTCCTTTATCGCTAGAATGATCTACTACCACTAATTGCGGCCACCTTTAGTAAACTAACTTTCTCATGCACTTACAATAATTGATTCATAATTGCCACAGTTTGTATGCTATCTATCCTCAAGCTGTTATACATTACAGATTCCCGAAGGTTTCTCAAAATTAGATTGACCAAAGATACAATAACTTTTATTATTTTATTATTTATTAGTCAAATTTTTAGATAAAACATATATAGCGAGCCTCTTCTATTTCCCCTTTAGCTTTCCTTACTGCCGTAAATGAGTCTGCCTAATGATTTCATTATCAGCTTCTATTAAGACTGGCTCAATGACGTTACAATGATTACCCTTCCTGTCTAATATGTACCCCGCCTCTTCTTTTCCCATAAGATAATCCTGCCAACCAATAAACAATACAATATCTAGAAGGAGCATGCAGAGGTATATTTATTTGTATGTTGAGTTGCAAAGGTGCCATCGATCAGAATAACTATGTGACCATCGCTACAACTTTGAAGAGTCGCTCTTACTGCTTGCTATATGATGAGTTTTAAAAATCTATTTGGATTTCCACAACCTGTGAATAAAACAAACCCTTTTTAAGTTTTCTAAATATGACAACAATATTCTCTAGATTTTTTCCTATCTAAAGTAGTTTCCGGTAATACAGCTCACTTGGTTCAAAGGCAAGCGTTTACCTTGAATATCTTTGACAGGAATGATATGTTGTTTCAAGAACGCAATTTTAGAGGTTAGTAGGGTCATTAACAGTTGGGTTTACAAAACTGCTTAGATTGAACGTATTACTAGGTTCTTCTAAGTCATTTAAATCGGCGTCTGATGGACCCTGTTTAGGAATCAACTGTTTCCTTAACTATGAGTAGAATTTATTGGGCAGTGGCCACTGCGTTGAGGCCCCTTGACCCTTTCTCGTATTTGTGTAACAATGTGATGGATACTGTTTTACTCTGAGGAAGGGGATGGGAGAACACTTCATCTCTTCAAACACAAGGGAGTTAAAATGGTGCTAGATATTTTATTACGTTTCCGTGAATTAAAAACACACTCCAAAGAGAAAAAATAAATGTTTTAATGCATCTTCCGAGAGCCCCTTTCTGCGATCTGCTGGTCCATTCTGGTAGGCGATCATTGACTAGAAGTCTGGTAGGCGATCATTGACTAGAAGTTGTACGTATTCCTGTGAATTAATCAATCCAAAGAGTAAATAGATAAAGTTTTAAGGCATCTTCTGAAGTTGGTGCGATCTGACTGAATTCTGGTAGGCGATCATTGACTAGCAGACTGGTTAGGCCGACGCTGATTGTACGTTTTATTTAGATAATCAATCGATTACGCCCATTTATAAACAAATGAATGGATCTCAAATAATTTAATATGTTTAATATATTATTTATATATATACTGTGTACATAGGTACATGTTTTATTAACCCAAAATCCCAACTTTAGTCAAGAGGGTTTGAATGTCTAGGAGTAGCTAAACACATTCATATTTTATTTGTTTTAAATTTTAGTTGCCTATTTAAAAGAAGACGCATTTAAACTATGCCAACGTCTTTATTATAAGCCAAGAGACATTCTGAAAAACCAAACACATCATTTTACTCGGACAATCTGTAGAATAGCCCAAGCGAAGAAAGCTTTTCAAAACAAGAAGTCAATTCTAACATCGACTAACATACATTTGTAAATAGGAGAAAAGGTATTTAAGTAGGTTAAAGTTGTATATATTATATATGTATATATGTATATGTATATATGTATAATTGTATATATAACTCGAAGGGTAAGCGTCTTCGCAGGACGTACCAACTTTCTTCCCCTTCTCTCTCCTTCTCTCCCCTTCCTTTATTCACCCCTTCATCATGTTTTGTGCAGAAGCCTTTATGCCCCCGTTGGCGACCTTTGACACATACATGGATTCCCTCGGACAAATAATTGAAACCACTGCTATTGAGCTCTTCAGTGAAAGTGCGCGGTTGCAATATCTTAGTAGAAGGGCCTTAGGGATGACAATAACCGGGTACCCTATTTTTGAGAAAAGCCGGTTGTGTTCATGAGAGTTCTGTACATAATATTGGCACTTTCCTACACCCACTTGCTGCGATGACCTCCCTCCTGGTGATGCCCCATGCGAAGGTTGTCATGTCTAGCGTCGTATGGGGCTCCTAGTCGGGAGAGTGAACAGGGTCATATGTGGTAGAACCAGCATGGATCCATCCTGGGTTTACGATCGCGTACTGAAAAGTTTGTCCCTAAGCGGCACGGTCGAATATTTTGTTAAAGCTGGCACCTTACTGGTCGCTGTCACCATTCCGCCAAACTCTGCTGGAAACTCACTGCCCGGCCATTCACATGGCCGAAATTAGGAAAATAGGCGAAAACAGTAAAGAACATCTAGCCCGATTTTGAATATCCAAGATGTGGAGATGTCTCAGCCCCACTTCTGATTTATGTCTCGAGTGGAAGACAATGAGAGCCTTAAGCGCGTAAGCCCATTTCTTCTCGAAAGAGTGATAAATGTTGCAGTGAAGTCAGATGTATCAATAATAAAACTGGGTGATGGCATGCAATTGATACGAAGCTGCGATGCCGTGGTAAGCCAACCAGTGCAGATTACGAACAGAAGGCTCACAATACACCGCGTTAACTGCAAGTATCCGAACTCTGCCGGGTCTTGGGCTGTCGGAAATAAAGAAACGGAGAAAAAAGTCCTGGAACTTCAAACTTAAAATAAGATCCCCTATGACCAGGTACGCAAAGAATATACATCCAGTCGGCTTGAGTATTTCAGACCATTTATAGACTAAATTGTCTGTCAGAACATCAATGTCCCAACTGCCACTGCACAGTTAATAAGTCGACATGGCCCGTGCCATTGGTCTCTACTCTAGATATTACCAGTCATGCTGTGGCAGCTCATGTGGTGCCAACATTTGTACGGAGAGGAACACCTTCTCAGAGGTTGCCCCCCCTCCCTTTCCCTGGGTTTTCTTGGGTAACAAACCCAAGTCCTTCTCAAGGAGGCGTCCCCCCGGAGTCCTTCTTAGAGACCCCCCCCCCCCACGGGTATCTCCCTTTGACTGATGTGAGGACGTTGAATACCTGCGGCTGTTGTTGGTCAGCCCATCCTCTCCTCTAAGACTTCAGAGTCTGAGTTGGGTGGTTGAAAAGGCAGGCTGCCAAGGCGAGTCCCACTGATGCTCTGAAGAAATCCCAGTAAGGCACTGGTGGAATAAACACAATAACAGGGGACGAAGGCCTTGTCCAAGCCTTCGCGAAAGACAAGGCACCGCTGTCTTAGCTGGAAAAGGGGAAATCTCTCCTAAAACGGGAAGTCCAGGTGGACTTAAAAAGTACTAAATAATGTTTATATTTTTAAGAGATAGTTTTATGGATTGCGTGTATGAATAAATTTTATATGAATAAATAATATAGTTAATAAATGGAATAGGTTTTTCGTAGTCTTGAAGCCGAAATTAAATCACTAATTTATTCCCTGCATCCTGTACCACTTGTTTTTATTATTATAAATGTGTTCCGGTAAATGTCACTTTGTGTTGCTGAGTTCACAGACAAGAAGTGTCAGATGAGGAGTGTATGTTGAGCCCAAGTAAGCGAGGTCGAGGTTGTTGTATGGTATGGTACTGACCACGAGCTGTGCGAGGTGACAACTGTCAAATGGCAGAACAAAAAGTGTTTATTGCCAAGTGTTACAGTGGATCATAGGAGATAGGTTTGTTCTGTTGTACCTGCTCGATTTATATTAAAATTATTAATAATCATTAATATATGTTGAAGATTTCTTTCTTTCTTTTTTTTTTTCAAGTGGACTGTTTCTTATCCATGAAAATAAGGAATAGTAGTTCCCATGGGATTGCCAAACTCCAATGTAGAATATTTCTCGGTGAATTCTCCAACTTGAGCGTTGAAGATTTTCTTTTAGTAAAGTATCGTGTTCTAATACATTATTCGTGTTCAAAAGGAAGATACAATCATTGTTAACTATGAAGTCAAGCAACATAATGTAGTATATACTATTATGAACATAAATATATTGTTAATATGTAAATACAAATAACATAACATAAATAATAAGATAAATATAAATATTATATTATAAATATAAACATAGATATAAAGTTTAAATCTACTCTTTAAATTTCTACTGAGAGAACAGGTTCTCCCCCAATTCATCATGTTACTCATCTGAGCAGATTGTTAGGGAGGACGTATTCCCTCAGTACAGCCAATCACGTCACCTGTGTTGTAAGCCTGTAATGTTTTGATTCATACAGTTTGATTGCATCTAGTGTTTTATTAAGTCTATATTTTTTTCAATATGCGTTGTGACTTTATGTCTTTAAATCTGGTATAGTTTTTTTTCTACATCATGACAGTTTCCTGTCTTTAGTCTGGGTCAGTATTTTATTCAAGCCATATGACGGGTCCACGGGGAAAAAGAGGAATGTCAATGTGGAACAACGAAATAAGGAGGAATGTCAATGTGGAACAGTGAAATAAGGAGGAATGTCAATGTCTAACAACGAAATAAGGAGGAATGTCAATGTGGAATAACTAAATAAGGGGGAATGTAAGTTCCCTAATACTGCTGTGTTTAACTTTCACTTCTTGTATGGCTTTTAAGTTGGCTAGTGAGTTTTGTGTTCTTGTGAGTACTCAGTGGTTTCTTTATAAAGTGAGTAAACAATGGCAGAGACAATGGTGAGCAGTGACCAAGACAGTAAAAAACAACAAAAGTAAAACATTTGAGTCTGCGGTTCGAAGACTAGCCAATTTTTAAAAAAAAATTGATGGATCTAGATTCATTTAACTGGTGTTCTCATGAAACTTGCCACGAAATTTTGAAGATGCTGAGCTATAATGTGACAAGTACTTTAACTTCTCGAATCACTGATGCAAAACACTTTGCAATCATAGTGGATGAGACATCTGATATTTACGATTAGGAACATTTTTCCATCCGATTCAGAACTGTTAAGGAGAATCTCGAATTAATAGAATAAATGTTTCTATTAGACAACGAATACCAAGTTTGAGACGCTGTTCCACACTATCTTGAATGTCGCTAGCAGATTATTTTAATCAGTTACTAAGTGCAGAGGCCAATGTTTTGATGGCACTCAGAACATGCCATAGATCTAAGTGGGGTACAGATCAGAACCGAGAGCTTTCTTCTTGCATCGCACGGCTCATTCCTTAAGTCTTAGTGGGCATGACATGGTAAAGCATATTAATGGAATGCCGTAACGCACTTAACCTGGAATAAGACATAATACATTTTGTCTAAAACTCTCGTAAAATGGTAGGAGTATTCAAACACCATCAACGTCAGGTCAGGGACCGTTTGATATAAATCTCTTCTCCGGGTACAGCGAACTCACGAGCTTCATGGAGGATTGAGTAGAATCGGAGAGATTGAACATGGCGCCAATCGTTCAAATGGAAACATTCGACTGTTTCTCCCAACTTTCTTTGCTTTGCGAAAGTTTTCAGACACGGGAACACGGTCAGCAATGACCTTCAAGAGAAATTACTTCACTTTCAACAGGCCTCAGAAATAATTGATACATTGTTTGAACTCACTAAAAATTTCATAACGCAGTATGAAGCTTTCTGGGACGATAAAAACTCAAAATCAGCATTTCTAAGTGTTCCACAGCCGAGGCTAGCAAAGGAGGAGGATTCCTCACCGATTAGCTGATGCAAGCAACGGAGACTTTCTTCCACCCACCAACCCAAAGGTGCGTTTTGCGTGTGAACGTAAAACTTTCCTTGCTAATAATATTTTACAAATTGTTATTTGTATTAAAAATAAACTATATAGTTCCAGGAAATGGATTAGAAACGGTGTTGTTGTGATTCTACATTGACAGTTTTGCTGAAACATCTCATGCATAATATATTTGCATTTGTTTTGTAAAATATGTAAAATACAACTTATTTTGATACATGACACATAAATATTCAACTTACCTTTTAAAAAAATAATTCTGTCCCTAAATTAATAGACGTAAAAAGGATTTATTATTCTGCCGGCCCTTTCTTGAATGAACTTATTCTATGTAATTTCATTTTATTTTTAGGATAGCTTCATCTTGAAAGAATTAATATTTTGAAGTAGTTCACTATTTTAGTAACTCTCCTCACACTGGAACAATAGTTGAATCCTAAAAAGCCGTGTGTGTCAAGTTTCTAGATGAATGTTGGTGCAGTTCCTGCAACTTACTCGTCTCCTTCTTTCGCCTTTAGATGAAGCCATCAATAGTCTTGTGAATAGTTTGAAGGTCGATACAATTGGTATAATGAAGTGAAGCCTCTCAAGAGAGTGACGCCAGCTGGTCCCGCAAAGAGCGGGGTATATAAAGCCCGATACTCTGGGGAAACCAAGAGCTAGTCAGGGAACTAATTGACCGAGAACATTCTTAATTATAATCTCAGAGGAATACAAGGTATCTAATCTTTCACTAAACTGGAATATGAGGATGTGAATGGGTTAGAAAGGATTTTATTCGTGAGTTGGAGAGAAGCGTGAAGGGGAAATAATTTTTTAAATATTACTTTTACTAGACAAATATGATATTTAAATTTATTACTAAAACAATTTAATTATTAGCTTTGTTATTTTTGAAATACTGGAATTACATTTCATGATTTAATTTTGCTAAGCTTTGCATTCATTTGATATAGTATTTCTAATAAAATATTTTATATATATTGTTTAAAGCACTTTTAGCAAAAGTCACTAGACCATGAATATTGTATCGCAACATTTTAACAAGTGTATAGTTTTAAGCTATAAATAGTGATCCAATGAGTTCAATCGTCACAATACACGACTTACAAGGGGTCAAACTTGCGATTTTATACTTTTTATGTACCATTGTTAAGGTAAAGTAATTAATACATGGGACTGAAATTTAATATAACTAGAGATTCATATGAGGTGTAAATAATTAAATATTTATAATATTGATATTTTTTTAACACTGCGTCTTATTAACCGTTCAGGTTTCACGTATATGTGATAATTAATATAATGGAATAGGAATGAGGAAGGAAATATTGTATAGGTAATCTACCACCATTTGCTTGGAAAGAGAGTGGAACATTTTTAGGAAAAACCACCCTCAGTAGACTCAACTGGGATTCGAATCCTGATATCCTGTCTTCAGTAGGCCAGACTAATACGAGAGGGACGCCTTAGACCATTTGGCCACTGAAGTGGGTATTATATAAATACATACCTAATAACACCGTTCTCTTTGTCCTTTCACACGAGAGATAGTTTACCGCGCGATCAATTGTGACGCTGCCTTCAAACGAGAGAGAGAGAGAGACCCTCTCTTGTCCCATCCATTCATGTCCAGTAATGTTTCAGGCGTGATATAGGATAGTTATTTAGAGCCGGGGGGCCGCAAAGGTTTTCTGGGGTCTCGAAAAATAATCTTAAATATTATTTGCTTATTACTGAAGTCAATTATCTTAAATTTTATGTTTTGGAAGAAAGAATTCGATGATCGTGAGGATGTGAGTACAGTAGACTCTCGATTTTCCGGGACAATGGAGTTGAAGCACGGATAATATAAATCACTGATAGTACAAATAATTCCCATCTGTTTAACATCGTCATTCAACATTTTCTTCCCTTTGTTTCTACTTATTTATGTGAAAATGAATTTTTCACAATATTAAATGCTAAAACGAAGCAGCGAAATCGACTCCGAATTGACTCCTGCATGTGAATAGCACTAACTAATACGATTGAAACAAGAATATACTAATTACCCGCCTCGGTGGCGTAGTTAGTTAACGCGCTTATTTCGTGTTGAGCTAGACTGTCGAGGACGGGGAGGTCGAGGTTAGAATCTCAGTCGAGTGAACTGGGGGGGCTTTTTCATAAATGGTTTTTACTCTCCCTCCATGAAAATGTGGATTCATTTCCTCTAATTTAAACCTTCCCAATTCCTAGCCAATTAGCTTAATAAGTACTTAAGCGTATAACCCGAAAGGGTAGTAAGACACGGTGCTAAAAAAAAATAGACAAATTAGCGGAAAGTGTTCAGCAGCAGAATTCCTGTTAAATACATTTAGGTGAGTTAATTTCTGTTTTTTATTTGTTATTATAATCAGAAAATAGTGCCACTATTTTAGAATACATCTTAATGATTAATATGTTAGTAAAAGCTGGGGGGTCGCGAAAATATTTTAGGATATATAGGGGGCCGCGAGTAATAAGAGACTAAGAACCACTGGTGAAGGATATCTCATGGCTGACAACGTAAACCGTATGATGGATACTTACCTTTTTTTTCGCAGAATAACAAAAATAAAAACTAAAAAGCAGTTCTGGGTACACTCTGTAGTTAGTTGTAGATTACTTGGAGGCTCTGGGTACATTATATAGTTAGTTGTAGATTACTTGGAGGCTCTGGGTACACCCTATAGTTAGCTGTTTTAGTATGTACAGGTTGTTTAGAAGGAATAGAAATATTTTGGGAGGCTTTAGTATTGATTATTCTAAGTAAAAAATTAACATAAACTTGTGTACAATTCTCAATGGATGCGGCGATACACCTGTTTGAAACTGGCGCGTGCAGCTCCGTTGTCAGAGGTATTAAAGAACAAATTGACTTGCTTGTGTTTAGTGAACGTTTGAATGATAATATAACACAAAAATAATGGAAAAATAATCAGTAGCGAGCCGTCAGGGTAGGCAAGATAAGCAGCTATCCCAAAAGGTTTTGAAAAACAAAAAAATTAGCTCTGTTTTGGTACAGCCTGCGATTTGCGAGTTAGCTCGCAAGCGAATATTTTCGCAAGTTTCAAAATTAGGGGTCCTGGACCCTTCAGAAAGCTGCAACCGAAGAGGGGGATGGCATCCATTTTGTTATTTTATTGCCTACTCGACAGACAAGGCCTGTCTCGCACGGTGTGAGGCTGGCGAATAGAATCCACACGCTATTCGATCATGTGACGTCAGTTTTCGCAGTGCAGAAGTTTCAAAATTAGGGGTTTGCGAGATTGTGTGTGAGATGAGAGAAATACACTAGCTAATCGCTACACACATGTTTCAATATTAGGGGCCCAGGAGAATCAGGCCTGCGGGGAGTTATTGAGGGTAATGCGCGCGCACAGCCACTGCAGCAACCAATAAGTTGGCTATCCCCGACTCGTGAGCGATACATTCTGAGCATTCAGGTTGTGTTTCAAAGGCTTATTTCAGTGTAGATTAGTTTAGTTTGGTGATTGTGACTTGACTGTGGTCATCTTATTGAGTTGTTTTAAATGTATTATTATAATACATATGAGTAACGTTGTAGGATTTGGTGTACTATGACTTTTTGTTGAATAATTCTACTGGGGATTTGTATTTTGAACGAAAAGCGCATTTAAAAGGAAAAATAGCAAGAACAAAACTACATATTTCACACAAGGTAAAGCAAAAAATATTTTTTTATCATCATCATTATTATTGGTATTAGTAGTAGTTGTTTTTTATTATAAGGAGTACATATTTATTCACTAAACATGGTCCAGTTAAGCACAATGTGCTTGTCAGCTGGTGCCTCGCCATAAATGTCGTACATACATATAATAGTATAAAGATATAATAAATATATTTAATTCCTTAAAGTCTAGTCTTACAACATAATTCTAATATTTAGTTTAAGTTTCTTAAATCTATTATATTACGTTTTATTTACTATTCATAACCCAATCTCTAGTCCATTTCATAGCTTATTTGTCATATTTAATCACTAGTATATTATTATTTCAAAGTTTGTGAGCCAATTAGCCTTTTTTATTTCTCTTTTAACGTTTTAAATTGTATCTATTCCCAAAAGAGTATCCGGTATTATGGTAAAAAGGGTCAGTATTATTATTTTCATGTGTTGTTTTCCGTATTTATTTATTTATTTATACAGGGATTTATACTGTCGTTTCCTGGTCTTGTGACTATGAGCCTGTCTTACTTTATATTTCTGAGTAATATTACTAAATTATTATTTTATAGTTATTCATGTTTTTACTGTCAATGGTTTCCACTTCTTTGGTGGTGGTGGTAGTAGTAGTAGTAGTAGTAGTAGTAGTAGTAGTTTGCCATTACTATAATAGATAACTTCATAAAAATCCCATTTTCAACATCATTAAGCGTGCCCCTCTACGAGTGTTCATGACAGCCTACCCACAAATTATCATCACGCTCCACCACTGCAAATCATTTACAGTTCACAATCAATGTTTGAAGACCTCAATGCCCTTTGCAACTATTATGGTAGTAATACGTGTTGTTCTCCTGAAGTCATGTTGACAATCTTTTATCAGGGCAGACATATTCATAATGCAAGTGAGTAATTCGTATGTTGTATTTACCTTTTCTTTGAATACTTAGCTTATCACCCATTCCCTCAAGGGAGTGAAATTTGGAGACCTTGCTAGCCAATGAACGGGACCACCACGGCCGAGCCATTGTCCAGAGAAAGTTAGCTTTATATTTTGTGTCACTTGATGTGCAGTTGTTCCGTAATGCTGAGGGATCATACCAATCCTTGTAGCCAAGGGAGCCTCCTCCAATAGTAATGTATGTTCGTTTTGCAGAAATTGTAGGTAAACGAGCCTTGTAAAACAATTATTTCCTAACACAACAGGCCCAATCGTCTGATTGTCGATCAGACCACACCACACGTTTACAGAGAAAGGACGTTGACAATTTGTTTCTACAGTGGCTTGTGAATTTTCATCAGACCCCCAGTACAAGTTGCGGGTATTGTTGATATTGTCACAGGGGAAAGTAGCTTTATCGCTGAACGATATTAATGGAATTAATAAAGCTTTATAGCTGAACGCTTTTAGATGAATTAATCGTTGTTTAGCATTTAACCACTGACAAAATTCCAATAGAATGGCACCATCTCCTGGTTGAGGGTGTTGCACCCGCTAAATGTGAAATTGACACAAGCCGTGATGACGTAATGTTCACCAAACTTTTGTATGTGTAACACCATTACGTGTGGAAGTTCTTCATGTGCTTGTAGTAGGACTACGTTCTACCATCCGAGGAATGTCTTCTACCTCAACTGCACTTTGTTTATTTGCAAGTTCATAGGTAGTAAGAGATCTGGGGACTGTACCAGTCTAGCACAATGTGTTGTAAACACTCTTGGTTCCGGTAATCTGCAGTTAGGAAAACATCAACGGTATTCTCTACAAGCGGCAACAACACTTCCACTGATAAAACCGTAAGCAAACACAATATCGGAATATTTAGTATGCGTCAAGATGTGCGGCACTATTAACAACACTTCTAACACCAAATAGCGACAGGTTATAAACTGCCTCTTAAGGTACATTTACATCGGAGTAGAGGTCAAGGAATACGAACCAGCGAACATTTAGAGAACATTCGCTACCATTCAATCCTGCTATATTAGGAGCTTTTTGGGCCTGTTCAATGGAAGTTTACACCAAGGAGAACAACTTGAAAAATCAGTGATGTTCGCAAAAGATTCACCCATTCGCAGGTACCCCGGGAGTGTTGAGTATTCGTATTTTTAACTATAGGCTATAAATAGAGTTTAAAAAGTGTACCATGGAATGGAGTGTTGATGAAAACCAGATAGCATTAGCTTGTATGGTGGATGCAATTGTAGCTATGCGAGAAATTGTGCAGAATAGAGGGAAAAAGAGGAACTTTGGGTGTCAGGATTTTTACGGAGACGTCAAACGTACGGAAGTGGAGCATTTATCCAAAATTTGCAGCTCAAAACTTCCTTGAGTCTATTTTACAACTTCATCCACATGCCACCAGAAGATTTTCATCGGCTACTCCGAGTAATTGAGGAGAACATTTCCAAGCAAGACACTAACTACAGGAGAGCCATACTACCTGAAGAAATATTAGCACTAACGCTAAAATGTTTGGCAACTGAAGACAGCCACGCGAGATTGATGTACTTGTCTCGAATTTCAAAGCCTGCAGTTTGTGCTTTCATCAGACCACTCCATTATGCTCTACTGCAATAGAAAACAACAGGCTCTAAAAAATAAGTACACACAAGTATGAAGTCTTATCCAGACTGTAGTATAAACACCCTACTCTACAACAATACATCACCCTAACCTTTAATTATAGTGAAAGAATTTAAGGGTTTATAGAAATTACATTTATAATTGTGTGGGATGCTGTATAAAGAGATTACCTTCCTCAGTGATTGCCGGTATTCACGATCACTGACCTCGGGACCACCAGGTGACATAGGACCTGTAGAAGTGGATGATAACACAGGTACACAAACTACCAGTGACTAGTAAATTAAACAAATACTCAGACCTTCTGTGAAATACGATATTTTAGTATATTGTGGCAGTGTAATTAACTTATTGAACATAGAATATTAAATAGTTGCAATTGAAGACCGTAAAATGAGAAGTAACATAACAATAAAATACAGTTAACAAAACAAACTAAACAAATGTTCAAATACATATATGATGTGTCGTCTCCATGGCGACAAAAAGTAAATAGTTTTCGTAAGAATTGAAAAATAATCTTATTGAAATAAGATTTATTAATTTCAAGTGAACAATCAACAATTAATTGTAAAAGTTTATAAATAAAATGTTTTTAATATCTTTAGAAAACAAATAAAGTAATACTTAGAAAAAAATATTGATCCAGAAGGAACGCATAAAAATCAATATGGATTCCTTTTTGTTCTTTAAAGAAAGTTTGTTAATTACGGGACAGTTAGAGATATACTCCTTTCAGTAATGGAGAAATCTCACAAAGAATAGTTCGTTTTATTACAAATGAATGTGAAGTTATCCTCTCTCCACAAAAGTTGTTAGGTTTTAAAATAAGGAATCGTCGTTTGTATTCTGCCGTATTGGTTGTAAACCGTGAAATACTGTATATTTCTGTTAAATAAAGAGAGAACGTGTAGTTCCATCCAAGTATCCTGTACTTATCTATTTTGGACACTACAATGGCGACGAGGATCTGAACCATAGACGTGACAATACAAGGAAAACTATGAGGCCATAAGAAAACGAAGTTGAAATGGTGGCGCGAGTTGTGGTAATTGTTGTGAGACTAGGATGTATTTATTTTCATGTTCTTACCACATGGTACTACTAATTGTTTTAATTTTGTAGTTATAATACTAATATAAATGGGGATGTCTCTGGGATAGATTTGTTGTTGTTTTTTCAGGATGGTTCGACTGCTAGTTATCCTTCTGGTAAGCTCGTGCCTGCTGGTGGCTTTCTGCGGTGCTCAGGTGAACTTCTCGCCAGGCTGGGGGAAGAGAAGCATCACACCAGAAAACTGCAAGACAACAATGGACTCCCTCATGTACATCAACAAACTAATACAGGTGAGGGGAAAACACAGATACTATATTATTTTATCAAGTTGATATCATTGAGATAATCTGTGCTCCAATAAAATCAATCACTTCATAAAATAATACTCGAAAACAAGCAATTAAGATAATGTAGAGTGGATAAGGATAAATAAATATGGGCTACTGTAATCATCACTTTACATTGTTAAGATAATCGAGTCCCGTATATTACGGTTAGCACGACATGCAGAGTGAATGGGAGAATCTAGAACCTTGGTCAGAGTACTGACTGACAAACCTAATGGGAAGAGACCATTGGCAAGACCTAGACATTAGAATGGACCTGTAGGAGATAAGGTATTATGAGGGGGACTGGATAGAATTAGCTCAATATAGAAATAGGTGGTGTACTTGTGTAAATGTGATGATGAATTTTAGAGTTCCTAATGACATAGAGTGCGTTAGTACGTAATTAAGCAAGCAAGTAAGTAATAATTTTGAAGTACCATCTACATTACATATCGTATATCGTATCGAATATCGTATTCATAACAATATCATGTACAGTTATCCTTCGTGTTACATGATTGATTGGTTCCAAAAAATTAATTATAACTGGTATAAAATAGAAATGCATTCTAAAACCATAATAATAATCATAATAATCAATCAATAATCATTACTTCTCATTGTGAATGCTTGTAATTATATTTTGAATGTTGAGCTATGCATTGTTCGTTATTAATAATGCGTTATGCATGAATCTAGACCAAGCCTTAACAACCTCGATACAGTCCCATTTTCACTTAGTCATACATCAAGTCATGTTATCTCTGGCTGTCACTTTTGATAGATTGTTTCAATACATATAAAATAAAATATAAGTATGTATAGTAAAATAATATCAATATGGCAGCAAAAAACTGTGTTTGTATAGTGTAAGAGACCCACCCTATCATAAGTGGACTGTACACAAACAAAACAGTACCAAGATCCCCAACTAAAGGCCCTGACACATACTCCGTATCCCTAGGTCCGTAGTCCGTACTCCGTGCTCCTGGCCCATAAGAAATTCTACTCGCGATTACAGAGTCAATATCCGTAATCACGTGACCGTTTCAGCCAATGAGATAGTAAGAGACTTCATACAATCAAAAAATTTGAAAGAAAATAGTCTACCGCACAGAGCGTGCGTCAAGCAGTCAGCTGATCAAAGAAACCAAAAACAACTTTGTTGAGAAAACTTCCAGTATTTATACTAAAATGTAGGTTAAGTACAATCACAAGAAATATATTTATAACTTGATTTTAACTATCAAACTTAAAATAAATAAGTGTTTGCAATAGCCTGAAAATGCAAAACAGATGTAGGACTACTAATATTTTGGATGAAAACAAAACAAGCACTTTTAAATATTTTTTACTAAGCACCAGGCTTTCCGACGAGTTCTAAAATACTTAGCCAGGCATTTTCCTTTCTTAGAGCGTCTTTAAAGTCTTTAAGTTTTTTATTAAACAAAAGAGGCCTTTTCCGAACACAATAAATAGAGAATCCATTTCAAAATCCCTTGTATCCATAATTTATCAATTACAAAAAATTAAATGACGCTAGTAAATGGAGTATAAACCAAATAATAGGGGTGTTGAACCTACAAAAGCAAAGCCAATATTTCTGAGAACTTGGTATTTCTCATAAAACATTTTCCTAGAAGCCGCTCTTCCTGGGGTGTTTAGATTTTTAGAAAAATGTTTCTGAAATAGGTCCACGTGAAGCCATCTTTTCATTTTGTAGATGTTTCCATAGCGACGGATTCTATCACAGCCATTCATTCTTTATTTCAAGTCGCATGCGCATATTTACTCGGCTGTGATTGGTATTCCGTATAAACGAGTCCGTAGAAAGTTGAAGTTGGGCAACTTCTACGGAGTAAGGACATACGGATAAGGACTCTATGGCCAGAGCAATCTGATATTGTATCATCGATTTCTTACGGACCACGGACTATGGACCACGAACCTACGGATACGGAGTCTGTGTCAGGGCCTTAAATTGTTACGTAAATGTCGATTTACATTTAGTCTTCATGATTCAATTTACATTCTTTGTTTTGTTTATTTATTTGGCTCATGGTGTCAGACACATAATGGCGTATCTTTTATGTGTGCTAGGCGTGCGCCTGACATATATGCCCGAAGGTAAATAAAAATAAAATTATTACTTTGTAAAATATTTCTCTTCTAATTTTATGCTTACAGACCGCACACAACAGGATACGTAATTAGGTTCCCACCTAGATGTAGTTTGCGGCCTCGGGGTGTTAGAGTAGAGGGAGATTGGTTGTAGCTGTCTCTGTCTTAGAATGCATTCAGCCACTGGCCTCTCTGTTATTTCCGTACACTTTCGTGGTTTGTGTGTGCTTGTCTGTTCGGAGTCGCGTCCAATGAAAGTTTGTTGACGAGGGGTGTAGGAGAGGCTGTGGACAGGCTGTAACTATACAATCATGTCGTAATGCGTGCGGCTTGTTCACAGATCCATCAGTTGTAAAGGGAGAGTGGAGCTGGATATATCCCATGTGTAGTGTATTCGTGTTTGTTAGTTGCCGGAGTGCATGCAGAGTATTTCAGTGACAGTAAGTTTACAGTTGTAATCTATTTATTATTTAGGAGATAATTGACATACACACAGAATACAAGTGTTGGACGATCTTGGTAGAAAGAAGTTTTCCTCAATAAGTTTTAGTGAAAAACTATCGATTGTAAGTAACGGTAAACCTTGTCCTGAGTTACCACTCTTAAAAACAGTACATAAAACTAAGACAGAAGTATACACACACCATTTTTCAACAGCTCATTACAAGACGGTGGAATGTCTAACTGATTGCGAAAGAGGAATAAATTGTTCTACTAGCCTTGTTTTATATTTTCTTCAGAAGGAAGAGTATGGAGTAGAAATTGTTTTGATGATCTTAACCACTTTAAGTAAAGCTGGGCAGAGACACAAAAATACTTAAAACCATACATGTTTTTTTAATTGAAAATGTTTGGCTGACAATGAGTGGACTTCATGCTTAATGATTAGCTCGATAAAAGTATCAGCCAAAATAATGGACTCGTAAAAAAATACAGGAGTTTCCTTTCCAAGGATGTGCCGAATGTAATGACTCTTTCAATAGAGACAACTATTTAGAGTTTTTGGATGCACTTCAGCACTTTGAAACATTACCTAGAGAGCCTTACAGTTTCCCGTAGAACCTCTCCAGCTGATCAAAATGATCCCATTCAGGCTATCTCCGAAGTATCATTGATGAAATAAATAAGGAAGTCGAGGTTTCAACCTTTTCCGCCATACTTTTGGATGGAAGTTGTAATATAACGTACAAACCACAGCTGTCAACCGTCTTAAGATATGTATTAGATGGTGCTGTTTGTTTGTTGGGCTTACCAACGTTAGTGAGGACAGAACCTTAGAAGGTTCGTTTAAACATGTTTTTAGCACGGTAGAAGAGTATAAACGTAAAGAGGCGTTAGTTGGGCAAACTTATGATGGAGCATCTATCATGGTAGGTCATTTGAATGGCTTACAATAAAAGATTATGGATGTTTACCCAAATGCACTCTTTACTCATTGTCATGCCCACATATTGAACCTCATCTTGCAACAAAGTTTGATGAATATCAAAAACGGCAAAAAAAAATTTCAAACCTTCAATGGCCTTTCAGAATTTTTTTTCAAAATCGTCCAAGATAACAATAGCTCTTCAATAATTTATTTCTAAGAAGTTGCCAAATGTTGCACCCACTAGGTGGAACTTCACTTCCAGATTAGTACATACAGTGAACGATCATTGGTTAGAGAGTATTGACTTTTTTGAAAAGGTAATTGATTTTTAGGGAGAGTAGGATGCTTACACAATGGTTAAATCACAAGTCTTTTTGGCCCTCTTGAAGAACCTAGATACAATATTCCCATTTCAAGTATTTAAAGATTATTTGCATATACAGATGTTTTATGCAATTTACTTCAAACAAGAAGTTTTGATATTTTGTACTGCTGCAAGAAAATAGAAGATATCAAAAATTAACTTCAACGATCATGGGATACTGCTTTTAATTAGATTTGGTATGTGGCATTGGGAAGGAAAGGAGGGTAATATAAATCAGCTACAAATAAACGACGTTGTGGTTGTATAGGAAAGGATGCATGCCATTAACTCTATTTTGAAATTATTGATAACATTAGTGTTCACACAAAAATAAGGTTTGCGGCTTTAAAGGAACGTTATTATTCCCACCTTTATGAGCAACCAGTTTCAGAAAAATGTTCTAAAGGACCTCATCAATAATTTAAAAGACGTTTATGGAGGAATGTACTATTGAAGAATGAACTTGTGGTACTTTATTGTTCGGATGAGTTCTACAATAAATCAGTTAATGAGTTATGCAGTTTTTAGTTGAAAATGATCCCAGTTCAGGCTTTGAAGAAGTGTTCAAACTGGCAGAATTGATAATGACTATTCCAGCAACTACTTCTCTTGAAAGATAGTTTTCAGCATTAAAGCAATTCACAGTTGCCGCAGATCTACACAAGGTCAAGATCGACTCTCCATTCCTAGCCTATTCTTGACTGAAAAATAACTTTTGAGCAAATTAGAATGAAGAATACATTTTTTGATGTCGTCACAGAGAAGCTTCTACAAAAGGAAAGAAGAATGGATCTTCAAGTGAAACCTGTAAATTGAAATATGCACTATTTAGTAAAACTTTTTCTTCCACCTATAAAACTATCGTTGTATAATTGAATATAGTTGGTTTTTCAATTAAGAAGGGAAGGGGTTAGTTAGGAGGCGTACATATTTGTTTTAAGTGGCAGCACACCTGTCTTGCATTACCAGGATACGCCACTGCAGACACAAGTTTGCAGTCCTACATGTGCACAGTAAAGAGAGGAGTCGTCCATTGAAGGTTGACCATAGTGGAATCGCACTATGTAAGGTCATTAGAATGTAATTTTTGTCTATAATATAATATAATATAATTTTAATTGGAGTGTTATGCCTTACATGATCTATGCATCATACTTTTTCAATGCATATGTACACAAATACTGTTTTTTTTACACCGCAATTGCTAGCGCGCACCGAAATCACGTTTTACCAGTCGCCATGGCAACTGTATACTCACTCCACCCAGTCTGTGTAACCTACGCAATCATTTCTAAGTGAGTTTACAACTCCACCAACATGTAGTACATATCGTCGATGAAGTTTTCTCTCATGTATATATGTTATAGGAAAAGTAGATTCTCCAGTATGAGTCGACTTTACCTAGGCCGAGTCGACTCTTACTGGTCTTTTTAGTAAAAGTTGATTAAAAGCGAAAAGTGATTAATTTCGATCAACATTTACTAGTCAGAGTTGACCGTACCTAGGGAAAGTATACTCTTACTACCTTGAGTTAGTAAAAGTTGACTTTTTGCAAGGAAATGGTCTACTACAGTAGCTCCACGACTTATTTGGTGCTGACTGACAGCTCACAGCTGACTTCTGACACTCAACATTTAGGTATATACCTAAATTTTGACTGTCAGAAGTTACAGCTGTTAAACACATGTTTTTTGTAGATCATATTGTTCAACGTAGGGATTAATAATTTGGTCTGGTAACGTTTCAAAGCCGTCAGCTGTCAGCTGTGAACTGTCAGTCAGCACCAAATAAGTCATGCATAGGGTATACCTAATAAAAAACCAATAAAAAAGCAAAACCTTTATGATACAAAGAGAGATATAAATATTTATTATTTATTACAGAAAGGTAAAGATTTGTGACACTTTGAGTTGCAGAGCTAACCTAACCTAACCTAACCTAACCTAGAAAACAAAGTAAACAAATAGAGCTGGGATATTCAAAACAAAGATGTGCGCGCGAAGTCGCATGTGGAGAGCAACATCGTGGAATCAACTTTTACTAAACCACAACAGGCATAGTTAACTCTTCCTAGGAAAAGTTGATTTGTTTATTCTCTATCAACTTTTACTGATACTTTTAGTAAGAGTCGACTTTACCTAGGCCGAGTCAACTCTCCCTAACAATCTACTTTTCCTGTGACATATACAAGAAACACATGCACTTTCATTTCAGTCCTTACATGTCTCATAGCGTGTTGATAATGTACACTATATAAAGATAATGAAGACACCGCTATATTAATTACTTTAGTTTAGTGAAAACATCCTACAGGAACTTTCGAATAGGTCGAGTCTTTGTGTGGTTCTGGCATACTCCAGGTTCACTGTCATCAGACCTCGCTGAAAATGCTAAGGGACTATCTGGTTTTGTGAAGTTAGAATCATCTTTAGCGGACCTATCATCTTCACTTACTCCAGGCATCCCTCTGGTCCTTGCTGACCCACAATTTGAGTTGTAAAACCTGGGTAGTACATGTTGTTTCAGTTTATCATCTCTCTTAAGTTGACTGACTATATTTAGGAATACTTTGAGCAACACAAGAGTACCTCTGTGCCTAGGCTGCCAATTTGTTAGTTCTCCAGTATGCATTGGCGCGTCACCACCACTTCTATGATGTTGAAGTTTGCTGGAGCATATCTTAGCTTGTCAAGGTATGTTTTCTAATGAGCTGGTTTGTCTAATATCTTGTCGAGCACAGCTTCTTGAATTTCCTTTTGGTGCTTGTTAAGTGCCGTTTTCAGGTATGTAGATGAGACTCCTAACTGCCCAATCATGGTGCCGATACCCACGAAGTGCCTCAAACCAGTATCCAGGAGTTTTATTTACTGCAATATTAAGATCACGTTGGATCTTCTTTAATTCCTTGTTTCAGTCCTTCAAATCTACATGCCGGAGTGAAATTGATATCATCGTTGTCTTTGTTATTTATATTAGTTTTTCTTTTCTTTTTCAGAGTGAAGCGGAGAAGATTCTGGACTGTGAAAAGTTTACAAGCTAGCTTAATATTTGCTTTTAATGTGTACATCTTTCTTCATTGGTCAGTACAACGATGAGCTAGCCCATATATGTTTTCACTAGATTAATTGAGCTGTATAAAATAATTGTATTAATTTTTGTTGGTTGTAAAACAATAAATCTAATGGTTCTGTAACTGTAGTTTTACTTACTATGTAAATTTAGATATATTGATGTGTCACTTCTTTATGATTTATATTCCCCCTTTCTTATTGTTAGGGCTATAAGCTTATTAATACTACCGGGTAAAGAATGAGGGAGGTGTTGTTTAAAGGAAATGTACCCACACTTGCATGCAGAGTGTTGAGAAACTCCGTACAGTCGACAGGGATCTAATCCCTGTTCTCCTCATAGCCAACAGCCCGGTATATTGCAAGACCATGTGACATCCGATACATGATGGATTTCAAGCATTCAAGTAACGGTAACAATAAACTAGTAGCTGTAACTACATACATAATATTTATAAGCACTACATTGACAGAATATATTATCATATTCTATATAGTACACCTTATTAATATAGAATCTACATTTAGCTTTGCTACAAGCACATTTAATTTATATCAAAATAATTTCAAGGAGAGACGTGGGCTAGCTCCTCCTTTCAGTTTACTCTCGGGCAACCCCCACTAAATCCTTTCTTCTTTACCAAATTAAAATAAATTTCCTTGATCCTTTTACTTCTATTACGCCTTCCATCACATTCCTCTCTTGCCTCTTCCCCTTTTCGCCATGAAAATTGAAATTAATCTCCATTCACCTCGTGAAAATATCTCGTGTGTGGGAACCAACACTTGTCGGACTTATCAAAGTCAAATACAATTTTAGAGAATTCTCAATATTTACCAAAGGGGAATAATGATTTTGCCACGGCTAATAGAAAAAAAAACGAGAATCTTAAAAATTGGGGTTAGTGGGCAGCTCGATAAATATTGTTCTTTACTCACATAACCTCCTCGGTGTGCTGGGAGTTCATAACCAGGTGATCTCCACAACAATATCTTGCATCGTTATAAATAGCAACTATCAATCATTGTAATAACAAAAACAATGGTGTTCAAAGCAACAATGGGAAAATAGAACACTGTATTACATGTATTGGTGGCAAATAAATAAGAACATGGTTTGTTATTTAATTCTCACTCACCCTTGAATTATCCCTGCCTAAGCGTGTGTTGTAATGGGTGAGTAGAGATGAAAAAGTAGAAATTGACGGATTCATTTTTTGATAGTTAGAAATTGAGGTAGAGCATGTATCTGAATATTTATTTTTCTCATATTTTGAGAATGTCTTGATAAGGATGGAAACCAATTTGCCAGGGCGGATATTGAACATGGCACTTTCTATTAATGTAACCCAATCCTGTGTATGGGTTGAAAAGTCGGTAATTATATCATTTTCTAGGCGAGGAAAGAACAACTTTTCTCTTCGTTTTCGTCGACAAACATGGAGACGATGATTTTAAATTTTAAACTTCCATTTATTCTAAAAGTTGTTCCAAATCAAAAGCATTGACAAAATAATTTAGGAATGAACATTTGAAAGTATCATAGACGTGACAGTTTAAGGAAAAGGGTGAGAATAAATAAACCATTTCTAAAAACTGAAATAAAATATAAAGAAATAAAGGTCCGAGAAAGAAAAAACGCGATAAAAATAAAATATTCATTAAATAATAATATTTAAATAATGCGGTGAGCTAGTGCTAGGGCACAGACAAGGAAAGAACAGAGTCACAACCGCTAGGTTAAACGTGTTGCTCTCCTTTTCTTGGCTTTACTCCTTCAACGTTGGGATCGCTAGGTACGATCACCAGTGACTACAGCGCAATCAAGTGAACATTTTTTAAACGACTCACTTTAAACTCGAATGTACTAGAAGATATAAAATATGAGTTCCTCGAGTTAACCTGTCGGCTGGCGGTCACCAAGCAAGCTTCAGGTAGCACCCTACCCCGTCTCTAACCCCCGCCTATCGTCCATAAGTACCCTAATACTGCCACACAAATAAGTTTACTCTGACTGCACTTTACAGAGAAAACTTGAAACACAATAAACTTTTTTTTTTTAACTAAGGGACTGGCTGTCAACTGCTGTTATTTGTTAAAGAGCACTGAGGAAAATTGTAGACGTTTAGAAATATCAATTTATTTAAGAAGTGATTGTATATTTTTAAATATTGTTTTCATCAAAATGAGGGTGAAAGTTCTGACCAGTTAAAAAGCTTAGATTTTAATTCTAAAGGTCTATGAAAATTCATAATTCTGACATCTTATATAGAACCATAAAAAAAATCCCACAAATTGTGACCCTATCAAAACACGATTTTATTTGATAGAGGAAGGCTAGATACCATACTGCGTGGCCACTAATGCAGGTCTATATAGCTATTTGATGCTATGTAGTTAAAATCATTAATGTAAACTTGACATAATTTAAAAACTGGTATTTTCCAGGTGTAAATTAAAATTCTCACACTCAAGTATTTAAAGTTAAAACAAAAATATAGCATGGTTTTAAATAGTTCTAAGGGTTTCTGTTATTAAAAATTACGTAGTAAACACTAAAGTTGTCTGAGTACATGAATGCAGGCCGGATAGTAATATACAGATATTGCAGACAAACGGGCTAGTCAGCTATGTCTCGCGGGCCTTTTGTTTGTGAATCCTGCCTTATCATTTGACCTTGAAAGGGGGTTCTGTATGTTAATAAAAGCTAAATCAGCTTGAAATTTTAATTAACCATATAGGGCCCATACATATAAACAGTGGCGGCTCGTAGCTAAAATTAGTAGGGGTGCTGCTCCAGAAAATGTTTAGCCTTTGTTTTAAAATTGTGTAAAAGGAAAAAAAATCTATAAAAAGAAAATTTATTCAGGAACTTGATAAAATCTTAACAAAAAACCAAACTTTTTTACTTACTTTAACTTAAATTGTTATAGTTCAAGCTTTATCTATTCATATCAAAGTGAAATCAATTTTTCTTGTTTTAATTTGCACAAAAAGTTCAATCATTTTCTCCTTAATCTCTGGATGACAATCGTGGAAATTTTTCTCCATTGAAAGTACTGCAAGCGCATTTAGTCTTTCCGAATTCATAGTGCTTCTTAAAAAAAGTTTTTATTCTTTTCAATGTTGAAAAGCAGCGCTCTGCCTCTGATGTAGTCATGGGAACTGTCAAGAGGATTTTTATCAGTTTCGTAATTTCACTAAAAACATCATCTAGATTATTTTACAAGATAAATGTCAGCAGCTCAATTAATTTGCAATATTTATTAATATCAGTCCTACAATAGAATACTTTTAGCTCAGTTTCAACCTTTCTTTGTCAATCATGGGATAAGCTTCAGTGGTCAGTACTATCTCTTTTGTGGGATGTTCATTCTTAAATCTAGTGAAGCAATTCTTGTTGAACAATTTAGCAGCTATTAAGTGTTTAGTGGAAGAATATCTGTCCATTATATCAACACATATATAGTCACACACTTCCTTAGCTTCTGCCATGAGTGTCTTTGACGCATTCTTACAGTACTTTGAGTTTCTCAATTTTAAAATAGCAGTTTTTAAATTTGTGATATATTAATTAATTTTAAACACACTAATTTCTCGAGATTGCATTTGGTTGTAAATTATTTCAACATGAGGCATAATCTGATGAAAAAGCTCTAACCAAAACTTGAAATTATCATCATTCAGGTATTTTAAAATTCCTGTTGCTTCTGAAATGGTTTGATCTGCATTTGATGTTGACTGAATTTCAGTAAGGCAGTTTTTTAAAGGTTGCAAATTTTCATGAACTCTGTTTATGGTTCATATGTTGAAATTCCACCTTGTAAAGGATGGACGTGGAATGCTGACGTCCATATGTTTCTTAAGAATGGACACACGTTGTGGTGATCTTGAGAAGAATGTTGGAATAGCCAGAATGTTAGAGAAAAAAAATTCTTGCGTTTCGTGTAATACTTGCTGCATTTCTCATTATTAAATTAAGTTGATGTGCATAACAGTGAATGAAATGTGCATTACTATGAACTGCTTTTATTTTTGCTTGAACTCATGCTTTTTTTGCCTTTCATGACAATTGCACCATCAAATATCTGAGCTATCAGTTTTTGTCCATTTCCTTGAAGGATTACGTCCAATTGTTCTAAAATACGTTTTTATATGCCATCTGCAGTTTGATTTTCTGGAATAAAGAATCCTCCAAAACGCTCAAATATTTCTCCATTCAATACGTACTGTAAAACAAGGACCATTTGAGTGTGTTCCTAAACATCTGTTGTGTCATCAGCCATGACAGCTACAAAGGAAGCTTTTCTAATTCCCGTCCTTATCTCTTCATGGTATATTTATAGCAGGCAGTCAAGTATCTCATTCTGAATGGTCTTAGAAACACCTTTGAAGACTGCACTGGTTTCTAAGTACTTCTTCAAATCTGATTATAATTTAGATGCAAAAGTTACTAATCCTCTAAATACCCCTGGATTTACTGAATCGTCTTTTTCATCATGTCCACGTAAGGGAGTTTCAAAGTTTCCACAAAAGTAAATGCAGTCTATTATTTTGGACAAGATTTCACGGTTCTTTTTAACTTTTATATTATGCTCATTGATTGAAAGTCTGTATGCCTCACTAAGTTTCTCCTTAATACTTACTGTTCCTAAAAGTGACAGTGAAACAATATTATCAACGTACTTCTTTGACTTCTCATGCTTTTCAGTTTTTTCTTTTATTTTGTTTATATGTTTATATTTCTAAAACCATATTTTGTCCACGGTACATCACCTGCAAACAGCAAACACGGGGAGCAAAACAGTGCATTTTTTACCTCACAGCCGCAAAGCCAACTTTTTCGTTGGTACCATTCAGAATTAAAGCTACGAAAATATTTCTTGTTGTTGCTTTTGCCAGGCTGAGATATTAGAATATCAGGTGTTGAACGACCTCTTTTATTAACTGTAACTTTCTCATGGAGAGATAGCTGTGAAAACTTAAGCTGTTGAAGTTCACTTACAGTCACAGAACTTATTTCTTGGGGATGCAAGGCCATGGTTAAAGTTTTCTGTTAAATAAAAGAACAGAAAAAAATGAATCAAATAAAATAGCTGGAAGAAGAATAATAATCTAATTCTACACTCTTCTACACTTTATTACATTCAAGAATATGGTACACGGTTTTTAAGCACAACACACTCTGAGTAAAAATACTTCCTTCCACCATCACGCCAGAGCCGGCACTGCGAGAGCAACAGTGCTCTCTCTAACTGGCAGTCCCGCCTTCCTGCCCCCCCCTCCTATGTATATTGTACTGAAAAAATAAAGAAAGAATTAAAGAAAAAAGGACTCATTATATTAAATGTTATCGATGATATCAAGTGGAAATATGGGGTGCTGCAATTCCACAGTGCATATACACGAGCCGCCACTGCATATAAATAAAACTATTCACAGTTTATTGAAGCAATTACTCGATATACTATATGCCCTACACTCCATTTATCTTAAAAGGTAGCAAGCTTTCTTTTATGAAATTACCATGATGCAGCAGTGAAGCTTATAAAATACGGCTATAGGCTAGAGTAGTGGGCCCAGCGTATGGGTACCCACTTCCACCAACGGGTCAAAACACTTTTTTCCCACTGACGTAATCATTGCGTGTTATGTTGCAACCCTTCTCCCCTGGGTTTTCCCAGTGATTACACAATGTTATTCTCTGATTGGCTGTTGGCTTTTCCCCTCCCCTCCTGCCTCTCCTACCCTTGACCCCCTTTCCAGACATGTTGTTTCTGGTTCCTAATATGTTGGTACTTGTATTGTGCTAGAGGGGGCCCTTTCCAAACTTGTTTTTTAATTTGTGCTCATTGGTTATTTATGTATGCTCATTGGTTATTAATGTGTGCTCAATATATTTTTTATTTGAGAACAATGTTTTTTTTATCAAAGTAGGATTGGGACGGGGCGTTGGAGTTTTTTAATTTATTTATTGGTGTCGGGCGCTTATCCCGTGGTATGGGGGGGGGGGGAACACGGAGCACGAAGCTATCCTGACGGCGGCATAGTGATGAGTGTGGCCGCCGAACAGCTTGCACCCATGAGACCCTCCCTTTCACTTTTCCCCTCACTCCCCTCCTTCAAGGCATGTGTCGCAACCCCTTATTTGGTATTGGGTTTTCCTGGTGTTGCAACCCATCACCAGTTTGGCGCGTCAACAATACAAGAATAGATCACGACCCTGAATGATGTCGCAACCCCCCTTATGTGTCAATGGGTTTTTCCCTAATGACTGGCGCCAGTTTGGTGGCTTTACCAGACGAGTTGAGACAGGAATAGCTCGTGACCTTGAAACCGGGAGATAGGTCATTTACTCTGGTAACCTTCCCCCGGCAAAGGGTATTCCCTGATGACTGACGCTAGTTTGGCGGGTCGACAAGACAAGTCGAGACAAGAATATATCGTGACCTTGAAACCGTGAGCTAGTACAAAAGGTAATTGACCCTGTTCATGTTTGCTGGCCCGACAAGTTGAGACTCGTATCTACGTGTAAGGAACAGACAGGTTTTTGCGTGAATAAAACACAATATTACAAAACATGCATTTATTATACATTAAAGGTTTTACAGACATACATAATATTTTGTAACTCCTTTTTATGTAACTCTTCCATGTAACTCTTATTGTTGTGTAACTCTTTTAAATCATTGAAGTCATATAACTTTTCCACTTTTTTTAACATTTTATTTTTCTAGTTACTTTAACGATACATTCTGGATCAAACATCTGACATGTAATTTTTCTAGTTACTTTAACAATACATTGTGAATCACAGTACAACTGTTTAGACCTGACTTCTCCAAAAGAGTGAAAGCTCGTGGACCGAGCATGGAGTAGAACTCATGTGCCTGGAGTTGAACTGAGGTCCCGCCGCGCACAGATCAGAGAGGAAGGCGGCCGACCTGCCCTCTAGCGTCACACGCGACCAACACACAGTTCAACCAGTGCGGGTGATACGTGGAGTGTGACGTCACACTCCACAATTTATTATACCCTTTTACAGGAATGATGCATATATTCGTTCATACGTTTGTCTATAGTGTCTCTTAGATGCGTTGGTAAAATTGTTTTTAGTTCACAATCCAGCATGTAATAATCCAAACCGACGACTTGGCGTGTATAGTAAGTAGCACTGATAAGATCCAGGTTTCTGAAGTGCGTTTCCACCGTAGGCTGTTTGAGATCGATGACATCCGCTGATTCTGTTAGCGTGTCGCATACATCCACGACGAGTGTGTCGATCAAATCGTTGCGATAACGTGCAACGGGTGTCGACCACATATCCCGGTGGTCGATAGCGACGTCCATGAGATCCCACACCTCACAAAGACGTGCCCAGCTAGGTGCTAGATAGGCGACCCATTTGAGTACGGCGTATTGTTTCTCGCTGATGACGACCATACGGTCACCGCACATGCGTCTCAGAGAGATTTCATGATTAGTCAGACTAATCTTCTGAGGAGGTTGCGTGTTGCTGAAAAACTTTGATATGCCCGACTTGTAGCTACCCAGTTCTTGCCATTCTGTACGGTTAAACACAGCACAATTCCCTCCGCATTTTTCTAGCTGGACATAGGGTGTAAAGTTGTTCTTGACGCTCATGCCGACGATGACTCGCTTGGCATCGACTTCGTCCTGTGGAAACAAAGTGTTATAAATACTGGGATGGCGAGCGGCTTCACCAGCTTTGCTTTGCGGGTGCAAACGTCTTGACCTTCCATAATGTTTGATCGCTTCGACGACTGTCGCGGTTATGGCCGGCACGCCGTTGGACTCCCCTTTTATAGGCGCACGCTGATTGGACGCAGCCTCTTGAGGGGCGGCAGGACCCTTTCTTCTTGAAAAATGTGTTGTAATATCTCACCACCTTAGCGTCGTTGCCTGTATGATTGGTGGGCGAGAATAGGGTTAGGAAAGTTTTAATCGGAATGTTCTGGGCGCGATAGAGAAGGTACACGAAACAGTAATGACCGCAAACGTCCGAGGCTATACTTTGAAGTTGTAGCGTGTTATGAGACGTGCGGGAAGTGTTTTTGCGTATAAATGCCAGATGTGACTTTATACGGAGTGGAAATGCATAACTGTCAAAATATTCTCCCACGCCGTTCTTGTCGATAAAGATGGTGACCCAATGCGTCCCAGGTTTGGTGTGTGGATCCGTGTTGATGACGAGAGCGGCAGGTCGCGCTATTCTTGCGGGTAGTTGATCAGCAGGAAAAACACCGACGCCGCCCCTGCAAACCCCGCAGGATGAGAAGGGTCGTAGTAGATGTCGGCTAAACGGGCCATTAAGCTCGGAACGGAAGCCACCTGTTTTCGTCCACCCTTTTCAGTTTCTTCTTCATAGGGCGTTGCGACGGTGTAAGTTGTTGGGGTACGGGCGTCGGATCTCTAATGGGTGCCAAACGTTTCGGATTTACAATAAATTCTTTCGGGACGTTTATTTTTTGAAGCGCCGTGAGAAACTCTCGCCACCCCGACGGCTCGCTGTGTCTTCTTGCTCTGACCAGATCGTTGAATAAATCCACAATATTAGATCCACGGAGAGGTGTATCGTGAATACTCACTTCCCCGTTTTCGTCCCAAGAGATACCGTCTCTGGAATTAATATGTTCTAGTAAAAGCTCGGCTTTTATACGTGCCTGTACCGGTACAGTATTGAGTACAGCCGCGATGGGAAGTACAGACACTTCAGGGGCGGTCGTGGTGGTGGTGGTATTTTCAGGCTGTGGAGGGTGTTGACTAAAGTGCAGATAGCGCTGTAGCACTTGTTGGTATAAAGTCCATTTAGACTTGTCATCAAGTTTTCAAGCGGGGATTTTTTCCATTTCCTTGTCCAGCTCGGAGACCACTAGATTTGTGGCCGATACCACTTGTTGGTGGTGTTGCTCGTAACGGTGTAATGTTTCCGGGGACACCAATATCATCTTTTTCGTGTGTTCCATTATCTATTTGTTGAATAAGGAACCGAGGACACCGCTGATTAATGGGGCTAAAAGTAAGGGCAGGAACTCTCCTCCTTTCTGAACGAGTAGCCGTCTCTTCTTCTTCCAGCACTCTCCTCGTTTGTACAGCTTGCGCAACACCTGCTTGTGAGCACGTAACTTTGTCTTCTGCGCATTTTTTAATGGCACCCGCCCTTTTAAAGTGTTGTAGGTACACTCGCAAACAGAGTCAATCAGTTTCTTGTCGGCTGTTTTCAACAAGGTGACACGTTGCTGCTGGTTCATGCTATGCATCTCAGGCAGCAGGGGGGGCTTGCTTCAGCATTTTGGGACTCATTGTTTTGAAATGATATGTAATCTGGACGTGTCGGTGTTTTTATAGCTTTTGCGTGGTAGGTACACGCAGCACCCGACATTTGTGCGGGTTCTATATCTGAACCATTCGGGTGTACCTTGCTTGAAATCTAACAATATATACCCGTGGGGAGTACTTGTAGCGTCAGCGTAAGCCTCCTGTAAGTTACGTGGGTTTTCAGGACAGATTTGAGGTGCAAATTGCTGAATCTGAGCTTTATCCCTGGGATTTTTTAAAAGCACGATATAATGTGCGTTTAAGGAAATGTCTCTTTGACCCTTGCCCTGTTTGAATATATTTTGTGTAAGGTACATGACGTTAATATTTTGATGGTGGCATCCTTTGGTGAAAAGATCGACGACCACTTCGTTGGCTTCACGCATCAGATCGTCCAGGATAATCAGCTGTGGAGCGTCATTACAGGTGTCATCCATTTCCGGTAAATCCTTACAGAATATGACGTGGGGACTTGACCCGTCTTGTTCGAATCCCGGTTGCCATAAAGCATAATACCAGGTGATTTATTCAAATTTAACGTCACACATTGTGTCCAAGTGACGGATAAAGTCGGCTACAAAATGTGACTTTCCACAACCGGAAGGGCCGCTGATGATGGCCGAAAATGGATGTTTCAACTTGTCCATAATGTTTGAGACTGATCTTATAAGCTAAATTAACTTGTATTTATAGGATAGGAGGGAGGGGGTGTAGACGTTAAAACACAAACATAACAGTTTTTATAATATTTATTTACACATTGTGAAAGTATACAATGAATATATCTCATATCGCGAGTAGTATACTTGGAATGTTTATTTACACAAATCAAAGTTTTTACAAATTTATCTCACACAATTAAAAATATATTTATTTACACAAATCTTTTTTACAAATATAGCTCACACCGTGAAAAGTATACTTGGAATATTTATTTACACAAATATTTTTTTTAAATACTGAAATATTTATTTATACAAATATAACTCACACCATGAAAAGAATACTTGGGATATTTATTTACAAAAAAATATAGTTATAGAATATATATATATAATGGAAACAATAATCAATTTCTGGAGCTCATAGTGGGAATAGTGGCCTCGGTGCTAATTTATAAAGTCCAGTTAAAAAGTATTTTAATATATATGTACAGATGGTTTCAAATTTGACTAGAATTAAAATATATACAAAAAATTTGACTAGAATTAAAATATATACAAACAACCAATTCTATTTTACTAGAAATAACCAGGTAGTTGAAGGTCTGTACTGGCGGATAAAAAAATAATAAAATCATCCCGGGTGCATAAAATAAATCAATAAAAGAATATGCTTGTATTCATGCAGATAAAAATATGAAAAAAATCTCAAATCTTTGAAAAGTGGTATTTCAATGGAACTGTCTAGAGTGAAAGAAAAAAGATGATTATTCAGCCCGTCTAAATGATCACCTTTTAGTCGTGGCGAGTGCGTTTACAAGGACTATGATACCCAAACGACAACGTATTATAATCATCGGTTATCCGCCGTTTGGTGTACACCGGCCGGTAGACTTTATTCTGCGAAACTGTACATACAGTCGCAAGACCTTTACTTACAATTTTATGCGATATATGTATGTATCTTTCCGCGGCCTGTTCAGTGACCATCGCTATCAAAACGTCAAAATTAACGTCGTTCCGGTTGCCATAGATTATGGTGATCCCGCGAACCTTGTCCCGCGAACCTTGCATACCGTTTTTGTTTTGGTAGGGTCGCCACCAACGCAAACTCGGTACGCGTAATTCTTGGGACTGCCAGATACAAAGGTGCTAATGTAGCTTCCCGGACCGTAATCTTGAAGTTCGTCAGTGAGGTCAGCTAAAAAATCTCCGGTCGGTGGACTCCAATCGCCGGGACGTTCCGTGAATAGAACGCTATCTGTATCGTGATACAAAACGCGGTCCCCAATTTTTCAAGGATATAAGTGCAACCTAGCCATAGCAGTCGTGTAGCACGCCACCGCCACACTCGTGTTAGGGTTAGGGCGCAACGCGTCACGCATATCCTTGTAATTGAGGAACATAACCTCATCATTTACATCAATGACGCTGTCCACGATGATGTACGGATCCGTCAGGCACTTGTGGATGGCCTGATAGTCGTTGACAACGGCTAAGTGTGGTAAATCGGGTCTTTGCCCAAACTTTCCCCATAGCGAATTTAAAAAGAGTTTAGCCAGAGTGAGGAGACCAGGGTTTTTACAAACAGACCCGAAATTGAGTTTTACCCCCTCCCTTTCCTCATAATTTTGAATGTAAGCTAACTTCTCATCTTGTGAGGTACACCACTCTGGCCACCCGCTGGCTTCTTGTTTGATTTTCAAAAAAGTATCAATGTACCCCTGAAACAATCCGCCAGAACATGTCTGACGGTCGTAAACAGATACATTGTACTCCCACACTTCGTGTACTGCTTCAACGGTGTAGCCTTTCTCAACTGCTTTCCGGATCTCGTCAATCACCCAGATGCCTGTCAACCAGCGATCTTTTTTGTCGTTGTGCTGAAACTCGCCTTGGTGTTTCTCCTCCCCCCATTCCTGCACAAGATGAACATTAGCTTGTCGTGCATCCGTGTAGGCGATACGGGGATGAATAAATCCCGCGGAGGCGTCACGGTAACTTTGGCTATGCGTTCTATTTGTTCTATTGACGGACAATTTGGTTCCAAGTGAATTTTGGGGTGTCCGATGGGATATTTTATGTACTTGCAAACGTGAGGATAAAACGAACACACATCCAAGTACTTGATCTTCTCTCCACAAGAAAGGTCTGACTCGTGGAAGAGTTTGATACAATTCGTACGCCCGCCAAAGAATGCGTCCCTGGGAATGAGGTGCTCCTTGCTGTACACATCATGCTGGAGTACAAATTGTTTCAAGTCCTTGTCTGTGCGTTTCATCGCATTAAACGTATACTCCCACATATCTACGACCGCGTAGCCGGCTTTCTTAAACTTTTTTACGCAAACCATGGTCGCTTTATAGCGCGTCTCCATGGTCTCGTGGGGGCTGTTTTTGATAGGGTTGGTCCTGTCGGGATAACAGAGAGAGCACCCATGCCAATAACAGCCTCTAACTGGAAGACGGTGGTGGTATCTCCAGCTTTATCAACGCCATCTACACGTCGCCCTAACACATATTCCTCACGGTCGTTACCCGCATGAAGAATAGAGACACCACGTTGATAGGCCTACCAGCAGAGCTATTGTACGGCTACGTGCGACTGTTTGTCTGCGCACCGATAGCCACCTTTAGGGATGATACCGATAGTGTTCTCCTTAAGATGACTTCGACGGTAAACCAACATGGCCGCTCCTGCGATCGTACACACCTCTCTGAAAGGATCCACCTTTGATTTTTCCATATGCATGTCTCTAAACTTTAGGCAGGCCTTCTGTAGGATCTCTACGTCTTTCACGCAACACAGTTCCAACTGGCGGTTTAAATCAAAGACATAATTTTCTTTGACCAACGCGTCATACCGCTTCTCAAAATACTCCTTTCCCTCAACCGACATCTCACCGATGCCGTAGTCCTCCTTTGGCGGCAAGGGACCCCTATACACCGCGATTTCTTTTTTATTGAAAAAATGGGGGAAATGTCCCTTGGCCAAAGACTCGTCAAGGCCGAATGTCTTGGGCATCTTGGACAACGACATCGGGAGAAAGTTCAGCGAGTCAATAAAGTTGAGCGGGCCGTAACGCATGGACATGATTTTCCCACCGTTCATTATTAGCTCTGGAGTTCATTTTTTAACCTCCATCATGTATTTGAAAATGAAATTCCTGTCATACCCTTTCGCATTATGCCCGAGGAGGGTGATATCCTTAAATTTTGTTGTTTCAATTTGCTCTATAAATCCGAAAAATTGGGTCATTGTGGTACCACCCTTGAATATGCGAGTCCTATCGCGCCCGCATTCAGTGCAATGATGGTCATTTACATCGATATGAAGGCAGGCCTTGCAACATGTCTGCACAACACAGAGGTTAGGTTCGTGCAAGTACGTGTTGACCGCACCTTGAAGAAGCGGTTTTTGTCGGCATTCAAAATCATAGAATACAAACATGAAATTACTCTTTTCCAGTGACGGCTTCCTGGGCCTTGCTTCATATAGCAGAAATGACTAAAAGGACGATATGTATCGCATACTCTAAAAAAAGTCTCATAACACCTATGTGAATAATTTGATCTTTACAAACTGAAAAATTGCCCGCATACCTCACACAACTTTTTAACATCACAGACCGACATGTGACCTCTGCAAAAACCGGGACGTATATGGTTATCAAAACATGACTGGTTTGTGACGCAGACGCAGACGCAGACGTAAAAAAAGCATGCTCTAATGCACCCTGATGGGGTGCACGAGAGCAAATTCTAACATGTACCGACCAATTGGTCACACCGTGTGGTTTTCGGAAATTCTAAGACGGATTGTCGCATTTCGCGAAGTTACTGGAACAAACAAAAAGCATATTATTGATTAATATTAGTTGAGCAAAACAAACTTATGGGGAACCGACTAAGGTTTTTTTTAGAGTTACGTGCGGAGTCACTACTCTATGGGGGGCTGGGTGAGAGCCTCCCAAAACCACATTTGTCACATCTCGCTTATCCGAGCAGGGCTTTGGGACGTCGGTGGCAACCTCCAGGGTCGATGACGTAATTCCCAAGCCCCTGGATAAGAGGATTGGTGGCACCGGGATGTCTGCCGTAGAAGGACTGCGCCAGCTTCCGTAAGTGGTCCTTGATGGTAGGCATATCCAGGTCTCGGTGCAGAGTCACATTCCGAACGTACCAAGGTGCGACCACAATGATCCTCAGACACTTGCTCTGGAATGCCTGCATCCTGCTTATATACGTGTCCGCCAGGTGGCCCCAAGCGGAACACGCATAGTCGAGGATAGGTCTGAGCAACTGCTTGTACAGTGTCAGACCGTTCCTTGTAGACAGGGTGCTACGCCTGTTAAGCAGTGGGCCTAGGACTCCCAGCCTTTGCCTCGCCTTGGTCAGTCGCTCAGTACAGTGAAGTCGTCAGATCAGCTTGGTGTCCAGCTTAAGTCCCAATTACTTAACACTGTCCGCCCATCTGATCTGCTCTCCGAACAGCCGGAGTGGAGCCGGCCTGTAGATCTTTCTTTTCCATGTGAAAAGCACTGCTGTATTCTTCTTCACGTTAATACTTGTTCTCCAGGTAGTCAGCCACCCCTCCAACAACGTTAGGTGCGTCTGGAGTCGCCTCTCCACCAGTTGCCCTCGCCACGACTCCGCTACTAGAGCCGTGTCGTCCGCATACAGTGCCAACTTGGTGTCTGGGGATTTCGGAATGTCGTTCACATAGAGACTGAAGAGCACTGGGCCCACGAGGGAACCCTGCGGCACTCCAGCGCGGATGCTTCTGACTTGGGATGTGACGTTCCCAAAGGTAGTGGAGAAGGTTCGGTTGGAAAGATAAGATTGAACAATCTTAACTAGGTATAAGGGTAGGTTCATGGAGAGGAGTTTGAAAAGGAGACCTTCGTGCCAAACACGGTCGAAGGCCTTTGCCACGTCGAGAAAGACAGCACCAGTTAGCCTGTTGATGTTGAAGTTCCTCGTGACCTGCTCCACGAGCCGGACGAGTTGGCGAGACGTAGCATGTCCCGCCCGAAAGCCGAACTGCTCGCCCACCAAGATGCCCGTCTCGCGAACATGTCGGGTCAGTCTCGTCAGTAGTAGTCTCTCGAACAACTTGCCCAAACAGTCGAGCAAAATGATCGGTCGGTAAGACGAAGTTAGGGCCGGGTCCTTACCCGGTTTATGGAAACATAGGACATTGGCTTGCTTCCAGAGTTCAGGGAAGTGATACAGGAGCAGTACGGCGTTGAATAATTCCATGAGGAAGTTAATCGCCTCCAAGGGCAGCTTTCTGAGGACCGCGTAATTGATGCCGTCGCGTCCGGGGGCCTTGTTTATTCTTAGAGCGGCTTACGCCCTCGACATTTCTGCACCTCCGTGGGTTCAGGTTCATCCAAGGGTCTGTACGAGACCGCTGCGATGACCTGAGCCACGCGCGCAATGTGCACTGGGTCTGATGGGTCGTCAGTCGATACAAATTGCGCCTCTAAGTTCTCAGCGAGAGCATCGGCCTTCTCCTGATCGGAGTTGGCCATCCCGTTACGACCCCAATAGGCGGTCTTGGTGCGGGAATCCGCATCAAGTTCCTCGTCATGCGCCACAGGGACCTGTCTTTAACGCACAGGCTCTCAATCATGTCTTTTCAGACACTGTTCCGATATTCTCGGACAATCTCCCGAACCGCATGGACTATGCAGCTCCAGTTGGCCTTGTCTACCGGGTCCCTTGAGATTTGCCAAGCTTTTCTCAGCCGATTTTTCTCCCGGACGTGCCTGAGGATAGAATATGGCAGAGAAGCCTGTGGCGCCCTCTTAGGACGGTACCCCGGCGTCGAATCTTCGAGCGACCCCTTAATGGTGGTAGTTATGAACTCTGCACCGCGATCAATTTCCGCCGTTGTTCGAAATGTAGGGATGGGTCCCAACCTCTCTCTCAACACATTCGAGAACCTGTCCCAGTTAGTGGGCTTAAAGTCAAGTTTTTTGGGGTCTATGAAGGACACCGCGCGTCCCAGGTTCACAAGAACGCGGTTGTGATCTGAGTCTAGCTCAGCTAGAGACTTCTACACCAACCGCCTTCTGATCCCTCTTGAGACAACGAAGTCGAGGACGTCCGAGAAGCTAATGGGATTGAGAGGGAAGTGGGTAGGGTTCGGGGGGGCCGGAAGCCACCAAGCCGTGTAGATCTATGACGTCACGGAACAATCCACCGTGAGCGCACATAATCCTAGAACTCCATGAAGGGTGCTTAGCGTTGAAGTCACCACCGATTAAAACAAGCGTGGTACCTCGAAGTTGCACCTCCATGTCAGCCCTCGTGGCCTGATTGAATCGGTGGTAGAGAGGGAAGTAGATGGAAATAAGTCGCACTGGGCCGGTAGAGGTCACCAGTTGGATAGCCGTTGCTTCCATGTGTTGGAGGGGAGGAAGCGAGATGACGTGATGGTCAAAGCCCCTTCGGACCAGGACCGCCGTCCCAACCCTTCCCACATCCCCCGCTCGGTCTCTCCGATGGTAGATGAACTCTGCTAACGAGAACCTCATTGCGGAGCGCAATTGGGTTTCTCCCAGCATCATTACATGAACACGATGCTTTGCCAAGAAACTTTCGAGCTCAGCGGTCTTCCCGCGACTCCGTTTGCGTTCCAGTGTGCAACCGTGAGCTCCTACAGCACTGGGGGTCCTCTATTCTGGTGCGCTGCCATTGGAGATCAGGCTCCATGACCAGGTGGCCACGGATACTTCTCGGAGACTCCTGGACCTTCCTCAAGAGACTCGATGAAAAGTCCCATGGATCCAGTCCCGGAATCTCCTTGAGAAGCTCAATACAAATTTTGAGCTTTCCAGCATCATCCTCAGGGGTAGGGTTGGGTGTAGGGGTGGCAAGGTTGACAGGGGTAGGAGTGGGGAGTGGTAGAAAAGGGTTGGAAGGGTGCAAAGGTGTGGGGAGAGAGGTGCGGGGTAAGGGCTCCCCCTTGGGAGAGGAGCGGTCTTGGACGGGTCCTCGACCGAAAGGGATGAACCGGATGCAACCGGTTCACGTAGAATGGCTTTGGCAGGTGCCTCGGCCTGAAGTGGAGGTGTTGGTCTCTTTGACAGCGCACTGGCGAAAGATTGCACCAGTGGCTTTGGTTTCGGAGCAGGAGTCACGGTCACCTTCCGTACCGCAACGTGCCCCGAGGGCTTCTGGCCTTCGCTTAGGCCATCCGTCCTCCCTTTTTGAACCTTGGAGGCCCGCACGATCCCCGCCGCCCGCAAGGACTAATACGTGGGACATCCACGCCACGCCGAGGAGTGGGCTCCTGAACAGTGCAGGCACTTCGGAGGAGATCGTCTCTCCTCCGGGCACCCGCCCCTCTCGTGATCGACACCACAGAACCCACACCTAGGGTTAGCGTGGCAATCCTTCCGCACATGCCCAAACCGGAAGCAGTTCTTGCACTGCACTGGGCCTCCGGGAGACTTGTACTTCTCCACCTTGACGCGGAGCCCGCACAGGACTGATATGGAGTGCAGTCTTGCGGTGTGCTCCCCGGGAGTCAGAGAGACAACGAAGTTCGGCAACCGTTGCCTTTCTCCGGTCCTCTGGTCCCGTTTCCACTGGGAGAGCATCTGGGTGACGGATTTCACGGGAAAACCCATCTCCGCCAGCTCTTCCTGGATGTCGTCAGGGCTTGTCCGAGTCAGGAGTCCCTTCACCACGACCCTGACCAGTCGCTCCCGTCCCAGCTCGTAGGACCAATGCTGGATCCCCAAGCTCGGCAAGAACTTCTGGAGGGCGCGGTAATCTTCCTCCGACACGCACTGGAGGCGTACTCGATCCCCCAGCTGCCTGACTGCCTCCACAGGCTCTCTAACCTTGGAACGAATGGTCCTCGCCACCTTGGAGTAGTCCTCCACATCACACAAGATGATGGGAGGGATCTTCCCCTTGGCTTTGGGAGCCGGCCAAGAACCACTAGTACCAGGCTGAGGTGAGGCACGGCTTGCGTTTTTACCCTTAGGTTTCCGACACTTCTCACCTTTGCTAAGCGCTGGCGCACCCTAGCCCGGGCCGCCGTTGTGCCCGCTCTCATCACCAGAGCTACCGCCTAAATGGTTAGGGTTGCCCCCCGGTAGCTTCCTGGTGTAGCCGGCCTTACCCCTTCGTCGGAGTCTTACGGTCTGAAACCCTTCAGACTCATCATCCGATCCCTGGCTCGACTTGTCTCGCATCAACGGGAGGTTTGGTCCTGAAGACAGTCCCTCCACGTCCACGGACTTTCACGAGCTGTCAACACGCGGGAAGCGTGTGACCCGGTCTTCTGAGTCTGAAGAGAATTCAGCCGGGCGTTTCTTTCCTACCGACACCCCTTGGCGGGAGGTGTCGGAGTTGACGCGGGCTTTTGAGGCCCTTGCAGTAGCGCTTGCGTCTTTGCCGCTTGCAGCGGTCTTTACCGGTGAAAGTTGGCTAGGCTCTCCCTGGTGAGGGCTTCTGTTGGCACCTTTAGACTTTCACCCATCGTGCTGGCGGGAGCTTTCGCCTCGCCATCCATCCCGGTTTGCGGGCTGTCGGCCCTGAAAAGGGCCTCCAGTACTTTTTGGCCGCCAGCGGCACGCGCACCTCCTGTAGTTTGAGGTGCCCCACTGGACACGCCCGCAACGGCATTGCTGCCGACGCTTTGCAGGGGGCCGGCGCTGGTCAACGAGCCTAGGTCCGAGGACTCATCGCCGGATGCCCCAGTGGTTCCATCAGCGGCACGCTGCCCTCCTGAAGTTAGAGTGGCCCCGCTGACTTCCCCTTGGCCATCTGCGCCCACCTCACCGGTAATTGGTGAGGTCACGCTGGACGACGTGTTGGCCCTAGAAAGGGACGAATCGTCACCGGAATGTTACTCTCGCTGGTCTCGGTCAGCGGCACGCTCACCTCCGGTAGTTGGAGGGGCCCCGCTGCCTACACCCGGTGGACTGGTCACGCCAGCCCTGTTGACCCTAGAAAGGGCTGATGCCTTGTTGGCCCTAGAAAGGGCCGATTCGTCCCACGAAAGAGACTCCCGCTTGCCTCGGCCAGCGGCACGCAAGACTCCGGGAGTTGGAGCGGCCCCGCTGGCTTCGGCCTCGCCTGCAGGCTTGTTGCCCCTCGAGAGGGCAGCTGCCGCTAAAGCCTCGGCCTTCGGGCTCGTGGCAGACCATTTGCCAACCGGCACTAGCTCCTTCCTGACCGGAGGGCCCTTCAGTCCCCACGAGTGGAAACCTTTGACTTCCCCGGCCTGGACGGGCAGCACAAGCTTGCTGATGGCGGCGGTTCCCCCGACGCTTACCGTCAGCTTCTTCCTTCGCGGGGCCGGTCGCTTTCCGGGCTTAGGATTCTTCTTCGCCTCATCCGGCGGTCTTCTCCCTACCCCGACGCCGACACCTTTCTTCACCTTCACCGCAGGTTCCATCCAGTCGATCGCAGCAGACGCCCAGGAAACGCTCAGAAAGCTCGGAACACGTAAGGGAGGCAGGACGACAACTTGCACTCCCATCCTGGTTTGTGAACCAAGGCCCACAGTCTTTACAGTTCACAGTTCGACCTCCACTGCAAGCCGCTTTAGCGTAGCACTTTTTGCACACGGATTCGCATTTGTGCTTGTTCTTATCGTTGAACTGTACACGGCACTCACGGCAAAAGTACGAGCACTTAAATGCGACTGTCAAGGATGTTATGACGTCAAAATGGTTTTGCTTCATGTCGTGAAAATACAAATCAAGGTAGCCCTTAAAGGAATGTTCGGGAGGTGTAGGTCCCTCATATAGGATATGTCTCCCACGACGTTCCCGGAACACCGTGATTTTGTATTCGGAGAGGTATGTTTGAAATTGTTTCAGCTGAGTTATTTCACCACCTTTCAAAAGATTCACACGGCAATCACGGCATAGTTCCTCTGCTTTGTGTTTTTGAATAGGACGAGCAATTTTGATCTGTTTAACGGTGTTCACGTCCATGAATCCTGGTTCTCTTTTAATGTCACACACAGTCTTAGCGACGACCAATGCACGGGCAAGACAAAATGTATCGCCGCCATTTTAAATCGTAATGATTCCTTTGCTATTACGGCTATATGTGCTAGTGGGAGAGATTTTATCACATTTATGATTACCCATCCCACGCGGCTCTTTAAAATGGCTGAGTTTAACGTACAGAAGTGTTGTACTCAAGAACAAATTATTACTTTGCAACACGTGACTTATGTTATCGAGCACGGTTCGAGCGTCTAACTGATCCGCCCTCCTCGAAGAGACGTATACAGGATTCAACGTCGAGTCCGTGCTGTTCAAAAGTAAGCCGACATGATCATCGGCGCTGAAACCATGGTCCTGCATCCGATTGAGCAAATTAGTAATTTGTTCTTCAAGCCAGCTTAATGCATCACGATCGCTTGCTGGAGCACCAAGATGTACGGTAATTTCTCTACCAGTATAAAAGAAACGCCTCAATTGTTTTATTTTCTCCTCGACGTTTCGAAGAGAGATACCATTCGACAATGCTCAACCAACCTGGTTTACCGGGCCACAAATACTCGTTTGTGGTTCTGACGATGGCCCCGCTACCACCTTATCCACGCCTTGAAGGGGGGCTGTGATTCCCGCTTGCCTCACACCAACACCACCGGCTTGCGGGAAGACGTCTAGAGGTGGCAAAGCTCCCGCTGGCTGAATGGGGGCTGCGGAGTTCGGGGTCTAGACCACGTCTTCCCCCCGGCTCGGACAGGCGTCTCCGTTGTTCATTTGAGCTAAAACACAAGAGTTTGAATTCAAACACAAGTCAAACTAAGTTCAAAGTAACCAATTGAAACAATATTCTTCCAACCAAAGTCAATTTAAAAATTCATTCTTTGCACTTTTTAAATCAATCAAGTTATCATATAAGATAGCAAAAAACAAAATGACCATATTATTTATAGTTTGTCCTTGGAGTGGACAGTATGCATATAAAATCCAGTTGCTCTAACCAATTTAAAATACACTTGTTTGGGACATTTCATTTATTTTAAGGTTGGTTCTATTTGAAAAGTGTTTTCACCTATTAGTATTCTATTATAGAGGTTTACCAAGCAATCTGCTCACTATATGCTCTTTCTACTTATAATATTAATAATATATTACACATAAGTTTTTATAATATTTTAACGTAAAATAATAATCTCACCTATAGATGCATCAATCGCATCCAGAGCAGAAAAAATGTCCATTATAGGATCGTGTGGCACTGGGGGGTGGTAGTGGTGGAGGTGATACCGCCGCAGACACCTGATGTTGAGGAGACAGCATATAGTGGTCCCACGCATCTGAAACAAACATAATTTTGTATTAGAATTTTTAACGTAAGTGATAGCTATTAATAATCATACAGAAACTACCTATTAATCTTATTAGTCATTTTCACAATAATAGCTATCCTGCCGGGACTCGAACCCGAGACACCTAGATCAAGAGGTAGGCATTCTACCAACTGAGCCAAGGTGTCATACAATAATATTGCAACAAGGAAATAACCTTAAATCAATATAATATTCACCATTTAGCATTTATAAAACAAAAAACTGATAATCCCAATTTTATTCATGAAAACCTCCCATTAAACACATTATTCATATTTCAAAACAATTTTGCATGGTGCTCTTTTTTGTTTGGTTTTTAAAAGCTAATTATTCTTTTTTACAAATCTGGTCTTTCACTAGTCAGCAATTACCAACCATTTGCGGTCAATTCCTCCATATAGACATCTAGGGCCATCAGATCCGCGGATGTTCGTGGATCTCCTCACAGCTCATTCTCTAAAAAATACAACGCAACAGCTTAGCTTGATATTCAGTATAGCTTAAATTAAAAATAGTAAACAGATTATCTACGTAATATAATAGTAAGGTAAAATAATCTCCAGAGTGTTATGTGAATCTGAGAAATTCAGCTGCGTTAGCTCGTCCAGGGCAATGTGTAATTTATGATAACACAAGCCGCACTTTGAAGCGTTAGCCTGTTCTTGCTATTTGTATTTAAAAGTAAGACAGGAATCAGGCGTCCTCGGCCTTCGGCCGACCTTTACATGTATTCCCCTATGTGAAGGATGGTGACTGTTTGAGATCTATTTGCTTTGTATAGAAATGGACAGCATTTTTAGCGTTGAGAACGGGTGTTTAGATACTTTCAAACATTACAAGAGTGCTTTTGAAACTACAAAAAATATTTTTAAATTGTTTGTTTTCTGCTGCATTGAGACCGGACTATGCGACGTCTTTCATAAGTGCCGGGGTCACAAAAACTGATGGCGTTGCGGTATTTTAAAACTCTACCATCAATAAACACATTATTATGTTAATTATAATAAACACTTGTTCAAAACATCTTCTAAATAAGATTTAGTTTTTAGTAAACTACCCTCAAATAATTTTATAGTTTGTAATAAGTGTATTCATTAAACTACTCTTAAATAAAAATTACATTATTTAATTTATTATAACCACTCTTTTTTATACGATTTTTAAATAATATTCAGCCATTAGTAAACTACCAACAAAATTAATTAGCATTTAACTTTAGCTTCGAATCAGGTTTTTTCAATAAATTACCCTTAATTCTATCTATCTAAATGCTACAACTATGCCATTTATCATTTACTTTACATAAAAGTCATTTATTAAAGATAACATCCTTGAGATGGCCACCTTCCCTTCTTATTCATTCCTGCATTCGTGAACACAAGTTCATCGTAACTCGCTTCAACATATCAACGGAAATCCCTTCAATCGCTTCACGAATCCTGGCCTTCAGTTCATTAATATTTTGAGGAAGATGAGCAATCACCCGCATTTTTCAAAGTCCCCATCGAAAGAAATCACACAGCGAAAGATCTGGTGATCTCGCAGGCCAAATGATATCGCCGTTCCTGGTCGTGAGGCGCTTTCCAAAAAAAGTCTCGTAAAGCGGCGATTGAGATTCTTGCCGTATGAGCTGTAGCTCCGTCCTGCTGAAACCATATAGACTCAAATCACTGGATAGTTCTCTAGTTCATCGTTAAGAAACGTTTGAACCACGGTGACGTACCGTTTTGAAGTACCACTGCATGGTCATTGTCATCCTAAAAAAATATGGCCCGATAGTTCCTTTCGATGAGACCGCATACCACACTGTCACTTCTTCACGGTGTAACGGTCCCTGGTGTAAAAGGCGAGGATTCTCCGCAGCCCAGTATCGAAAGTTCTGTTTGTTAACATAACCATTTAGATGAAAGTGGGATTCATCAGACATACAAAGATTTTCCAGGAAATTTTAGTTTTCGTTACATTTTGCTAAAAATTACAAAGCAAAAACAATTGTCCTATTGAAATCATGAACTACCTGAATCTTGAACGGATGTAGCTTTAAATCTGAGAATAATATTCTGCCTAAAGTGCGGCGAAACAAACCTAACGACACTGCATGTCACCGTGCAGAATGCTGTGGATTCCTCAGGAACGAAGCACTGACTGCTTCTACAGTTTCTGGCATTCGAACATTATTTCTTGGCTCTGGATGCTTCTTTCTTAATACTGAACCTGTTGTTTCAAAGTGTGAAACCCATGTCTTTACAACGTGAGATGACAGAACCGGATCATGATGCCGAAGTTAAAAGTGACGTCGAAATTCTCGTCACGCACTTGAATAACAATAATTGTTTTTGTAAAATGCTTTTACTGCAAATACTCGACGCACACCTGACCATAGATAAAAGTATAGTATAGATCGGCATCTCCCATGTGTTGAGCACAAACAATTTACAGCGCTAATAGTAGCGGTGGTTGTATCGGGTATTAAAATTTCAAACCAGCCGAATGGCACCAAATTTAAATCTAGTGTAGGAATTAATCTACGCTTTGGAATAAATTTATTAATTTATTATAAGCGAGTCGGAATAGGGTGTAAAATAATCAAAAGGTGTTTTAAATGCACTGCACTTTAAATGATTACTTTAGCTCCAACATGTATTATTTTATTATAACCTATAAAACCTACAAAAAATAAATAAAAATATTTTCAACACATCTATTCAACTGTAATGCATTTATTTTGGAATTCAAACAAGACACCCGGGGTCTCAACCAAGTTGGGTCATGGACCCACATGATATTTAGTGAAATTTAAGTTTGTTTTTAAAGTAAATAAAATTCTAAATCTCTATAGCAATTACTAAAATAACAAATATGCCACTCCCTTCAAATAATTTTAAAGGATTCCCATATACTTGCATTGCTAAGTCTAGTGAGATCTGAGGCTAGTCACTTATATACGGTGATAGCGCTCTAATCTTAGTAGCCTATATCTTGGTGGTATCACTTGTTTGTAAGTCAGGGTTAGGTCTGATACGTCGCCTTTCAAACAATGGTAGGTAGCAAGGGATGTGTGCACACTATGGGTATAGTGCTTTTACTATAGGCAATACTGCGTAGTTATAGGGGAATTGTAGAAGTAAAGTAAGTTCAGGCCGGTGCTACCACCTAGGCCCCCAGGAGCTGGGGGTGGAATGGCACACTTAAGTTGCTTTGGTTTGATTATGAAAAAGTAGCTAAAATAAGATTTAATGAAACTAATGAGATTATTTATTACTTTTACATAGGTCATTATTTAAATATATAGTTAAATATTTATCACATATTAACACCGACTTTTGTAAACAATCGGGAAATGTAAAGTCCCGTTGCTCAATTTTTACGAGTAAGTAACATTGATCGACTAGTATTAAGGATGTTTTGATGTTTGTTATATTGATATTTCATTTCTACTAATATATATATTTTTACCAGTGTTAACTTAGGGTTGGGTGGTTGTGCTCACAGGTCTTTCATCTAGGACGCTAAGTTACCTTGCACCATAATATTAAAAATAATTAAATGTTTACACCATGGCCAGGTTAGTTTTGTTGACTCTTTTTACTTCATTGTGACAAGATTTTAATTTTAGATTTTTTTTTATTCATATTACTTTTGTTTTGGTGTGTTATCTTTAATGTGTTTAGTTAGGTACTGAAAATAAGAATTATAAAGATGAGTAAGGTCAATTACATGTTAAAACACCTATTAACTTCATCAAATATCCAAAACAAATTAAATGATGAAATTGAGATCTGTCAAACTAATGTATTTACATTTATAAACATTATTTATATTGGACAAAACTAAGTTTAGATCGTTTAATATGAACTTATCTGCTAGTGATTAAAAAATAATGATTTAGTTTCATTTGTTTAGTGTTTGGTGGTGAAGCAGCTGAGTTTAGGCGCATACACCATCTTCATCCTTTGCCGAAAAACCAGATTTTGGATTTGAAATGAGTCTCTTCCAAATGGCCCATCTTTTTTCATTCTTGATTGGCAATCGATGTCTCATCGATGTTCTATTTTCACATCCCGGTACACAACGCTTATTATTATAATACACCATGATCAATTATATAGTAAGATTTTGAAAAAATACAGATTATTAACTAAATAATCTCAAATGAAAATAACACTAACCAAACAATCACAAGATAGCGCCATTACTCACAATATTAAAGACAAAATCGAACCGATTAAACTCGACAATAACGCTTGCCGTGGTTATGATAAAAACTAAAATAACGTTTAGAGTGTCCCTATAAGAGATATCCGACTGTCCTGATCACTGCTCCATGGTAACTAAACGACATTGACTCATTGATCTCTATAGTATAACTGGATGGACATACACAAGCACATTCCAAGGACAAAAGCGTGACGCTCAAGTGTATCGTCTGCTACACTGAGGGGGGGAAAGATTTAACGGTTTCTTTAAATGTTCTTATGCGAAAACATGTCTCTGATGAATAAAAGTGTTATTGTTTGAAAATAGTGAAGTATTATACCATACTTTCCTGAAGAAACATTTACATTAAAGGATATACAATCCAGTTTTACAGGTAATACTGTACAAATACGAATAAAACCTTAGATATTTCAATTTTTATGTAGTTATCATCAATGTTGTTTACAGTCTGCCACGACAACACTTATATTTAAAGTTGGTTATTAGCGTGTATATTGGTTTCAGAAACCATATTTTATTGAAAGTTCGATAAATATAATGAACAAGGTATCTTAAAAATTGATTACATTTGTTTGAATGACAAACTTTGAATAGTTGCCATGCATTCAAACTATCACTTAGGTTATAGGCTTGTGGAAAGTATTATTGTAATAATACCTGTTTTTTTAAGTTGGCTCATATCTTTCAGAAATCATATTATGTTGACATTTCGATAACTATAATGAAACAAGTTAGCTAAAAACTGTATTACATTTGTTTGAATGACACACTTTGTGTAGAAGTCTTACGTTCAAATAATAATTTAGGTTATTGGCTTGTAGGAAGTACAGTATCTTATAAACCCGGATTTTAGTAATAATTCCAATCTGTAAGGCCTTATTTCGTACCAGAATACTATCATATATATAATATTTTGGTAGGATGAACGGCAATTTAGAACAGAAGTAGAAATTTCCTTCTGGGAGGTCTTTTATCCTAACTAGACACAAATATAGGGTAGGATTCTGGTACGAGATAAAGCCTTAAAAGTAAGCTTCCTTCAAAAATAATCGTACATATTAGGCTACATCAACTTATTTAAAGAAAAAACTAACCTGTTTTGAACTTTTATATGCTCTTCAAAGCTTTAACTAACATATTTATTTAATTTAACCACTCTCACATTGATGTATCTCATATAATCAATCAAATTAATGAACGATGTCAAAATGCCACATTGCCTTGTATGGGTGAAAGAGAGAAAGAGATACCCGAAAATTTCTTTCTCTCTTACCCAATGGTATGCAGACGACAGCTCGAAAATTTCAGCCACAGATGTCCATCCAGTTATAGTATAGAGATCAATGTAACTCATTGATCTCTATAGTATAACTGGATGGACATACACATGCACATTCCAAGGACAAAAGCGTGACGCTCAAGTGTATCGTCTGCTACACTGAGGGGGGGAAAGATTTAACGGTTTCTTTAAATGTTCTTATGCGAAAACATGTCTCTGATGAATAAAAGTGTTATTGTTTGAAAATAGTGAAGTATTATACCATACAATCCTGAAGAAACACTTACATTAAAGGATACACAATCCAGTTTTACAGGTAATTCTGTACAAATACGAATAAAACCTTTGATATTTCAATTTTTATGTAGTTATCATCAATGTTGTTTACAGTCTGCCACGACAACACTTATATTTAAAGTTGGTTATTAGCTTGTATATTGGTTTTAGAAACCATATTTTATTGAAAGTTCGATAAATATAATGAACAAGGTATCTTAAAAATTGTTTACTTTGTTTGAATGACAAACTTTGAATAGTTGCCATGCATTCAAACTATCACTTAGGTTATAGGCTTGTGGAAAGTATTATTGTAATAATACCTGTTTATTTAAGTTGGCTCATATCTTTCAGAAACCATATTTGTTGACATTTCGATAACTATAATGAAACAAGTTAGCTAAAAGCTGTATTACATTTGTTTGAATGACACACTTTGTGTAGAAGTCTTACGTTCAAATGATAGTTTAGGTTATTGGCTTGTAGAAAGTACAGTATCGACTAAACCCTGATTTTAGTAGTAATCCCAATGTGTAGGCCTTTTTTCGTACCAGAATACTATCATATATATAATATTTTGGTTTGATGAACGGCAATTTAGAACAGAAGTAGAAATTTCCTTCTGGAAGGTCTTTTATCCTAACTAAACACAAATATATGGTAGGATTCTGGTACGAGATAAAGCCTTAAAAGTAAGCTTCCTTCAAAAACCATCGTACATATTAGGCTACATCAACTTATTTAAATAAAAAACTAACCAGTTTTGAACTTTTATATGCTCTTCAAAGCTTTAACTAACATATTTAATTAATTTAACCACTCTTACATTGATGTATCTAATATATTCAATCAAATTAATGAACGATGTCAAAATGCCACATTGCCTTGTATGGGTGAAAGAGAGAAAGAGATACCCGAAAGTTTCTTTCTCTCTTACCCAATGGTATGCAGACGACAGCTCGAAAATTTCAGCCACAGATGTCCATCCAGTTATAGTATAGAGATCAATGCATTGACTGGGAGACATAATGACGTCATCACAGTCCTGCCAACTTAAGCTATGGCCTTGAAATATATTATTCAAAATAGCCCGTTCCCGTGCGCCACCTTATACATAAAACAAAAAATAAATACATTAACTTGGAATGTTTAATTCTCATATTTTAATTAATGAATATAACAAAAATACTTTAAATGAATGCTTGATTTTATAATATTAATAATTTATGGATATAATAATAAATAATAGTTTAACTAAACTGCAATGTTTAATTCTCCACATATTTCTTCCCAAAACCTTTTTTAGTGATCCCATATTCTTGTGAATGACATCACTGGGGTCCCACAACGCTCTTCTTTGGAACACAACACTAAGCTCTTCAATATCCATTATTACAAATGAAATAGAACCAGGTTGTTGTTCACTGAAGGGCTACTGAGGGATTTTATTCGACAAGTTGAATCATTTAGCGGGTTCCCCAGACTGAGGGCTTGGCTAGCGGCAACTCTCGAGACACTTCAAGTATACACACGTAGACTAAATGCCATGTGTTCTTTCGGACCTCTAGTCAAGTAGTTCTCAACCATTTTTTGTTCACGGCACACTATTTTTTTTATCGTAAACTATTAAATATCTACGACTACACACATAAATTACAGTTTTAAGTAGAAATTTGTTTTTAATTATTTACTTTATTTTATCTTACTGTGCCAAGGTTTTAAATTGATTTTAAATTATTGGTGACAAACCGATAAATTAATTGTTGTGGGTCTAAATTGCTAGTAATAATGTGTACATGCAGAGAGCAGAGAGCCGAGCCAGCAAATCTGCTTTCCACCATCGTAGTCCTCAACCATAATATATTTATTAGACGCTACGATGACAGTCATGACACTAACAGTTACCCTTAACTATGATTTCCCCCTCCCTCCTTCCTTATCTGTAAAACCATGCTTGTGATCACGAGCCCTATGTACTTAGTCCACGTTTGCTTATAGGCCATTATCTACTAAATCTTTAGTACTTGACTGAGAACATGTCCATTTAATTTAAATTCATTATAAAAACAATAGTAGCTCAATCCGGAACGATTTACATTCAAATTGTTAATACTTTTCCGGATATTAGAACATACTTTAGAGAATAAAAGTGAAACTGGTACCGCCTTCCTTCCTACTCCCTCAACTAAACCCGAATACAATTATTTAATCTATTAATCTATTATCAGCTAAATTTTATGTTTCATGTTGGTACTCAGAGCTCATGCGAATTCTAACGACAGCTACCGAAAACCGAAGGTATGAGCCGAACGTTAGACGCCAATCGCCATGAAGGAAGTAGAATTTCTCGTAGACACTCGTTAAAGCTGGAAGAGGATTTGGGGTATTCACTGTTTAAAAAATTCAAGTTAAGGTAGATATTTATGTGCTCTATTAAATCCTGAAGAATAAGACATGAACGAATAAAACGTAACTGACTTATCAGTGAATACCTGTGTACATCAAATGAATGAAAATGTTGATCTGACATTTCATTGTGTTCTTATGTATTATATTATTTCGGGTCTCGAGTTTTACATTTCTACCATCCTATAGTGTTATAGTGTTATTGCAGCTAGAGCTACTTACATCACATTTAGTAGGGCAGATCTCCTTTCACCAAATAAGGTAAGCGGCCAGAGGCTGTTTTTATTTTTAGGCCAATCGATACAGTGTGTATATGTTATTGAAACAAAACAATAACAAAATAACAGGAAAACATATACAATACTTATGAATGTTCTGTGGACTTATGGAAGTGCTCTATCTTGGCTTTGTTTTACCTCTTGCATTAATTCATGGCTTATTTAGAGCAAGGATGATGTTTGTATTATATGGACTGCTAGCCTAATTACCAAAGAGCAAGGAAACTCAAAACTACTAAATAAGATGAGCTTAATATAATACAAGCTTCTCTTCTAAATTCATAAACAACTATAGTTTATTGATTGTTTGAAACCCGTGATCTGGGAAGAAGGAAAGTGTTTAGATATTATCAAGGATATTATGTAAACAGGCAGGGTTACCAAATTTGTGGGAGCAAGTGGCACAAGGACACTTCCTTTGTCATTAAAGTAAAGAAATTAGTTTTTTAAATCATTAATACACACACAAAAAAAATATTCCAATGATAACAAAATTATATAATAGGACAGACACTAGGCCCTTTAGTATAGTTCATTAAGACACCTTTTCTTTATCACTATACATTTATTTCATTATTATTACAAACTATAGAAGACTGCAAATCAAATAACATCAATATTTGACAATTAGAATTAAAAGCACAGATGTTTTAATAAATGAATGCACTAGATTAAGAAATATAGGCCTAACCTATATTCACACCAAGAATAATTCACAGTTGAAATCATTAACACAAAGTTTATAAAGTTTAAAAACTTATAAAATACATGTAGGTAACATGAGAAAAGTGAAACCATGATCCTTTAAAAAGTTGATAAAATGAAATATTACTGTCAGTTATTTTGTCCACTGTCCCTTCATATACATTTAATTGATGGGAGATGTTTTGGCAATTCATGCCATCATTACATCATTAGTCTATGAAGTAAAAAGGAAGTGAAAGTTTTGTGAAATTTAAAACAATAAACCACGTAAATATCCTAACAGGAATAATATCTACCTTGGAAATGGAGTGGTGTGTCTCGAGATGTGGAGTGGAAACTAATATGGTGTTTGGGGGGCAAGAGGGAGGAGAAATGGTGTGTTAAGGGGAAGGGAGGGGGTACATATTTCCCCAACTTCCGGGCCTGGAAGCTTGAAACTTTGCATGGCCCTAGGTAAGAGATAAGATTGTTTTTTGAAAGTTAACTTCTAAAAGTTTTCAAAATTCACTGATTTATCTTTTGAACCAATGGATATGGGGTGTTGACATTTTAAATGAAGGTTCCTTTCTAGAAAAATAGAGTTGGGGGACTAATTGCTTCACTAATCACTGTATTTTCCCAACCACTGGGCCTGGAAACTTGAAATTTCGTTTAAGGCAGGAACGTAACGGGGCTTCTCCATATAAATATAACATTCTAAAATTTGGAAATTTATAAATGGGCTCCAGAAATTGGAGAGGCCTCTAATTAGAAAAATACTTTTTAAATGTATAAAATTAAAATTTGACACAGAGGTAAAGAGACAACTCCAGATAGTCTAGAATTCCAAATTTCAAAAACTAAAAGGCCTGGTAAACCACCACTTCCCAGTGTAGTAGACAACTGAAATTCAGCAAGAAAATACCTAAAACTCCAAATAACCATAAAAGACTTGGACAAATTTAAAATGAAAAAAATACAAAGGGGGTAGGGGAATTAAGTAAAAAAAACCCTTTTATTTGAGGTATTTTAATTTGCCTGACATTTATAGCAATTAGTTTACCTTTGTGGTCGAGGGGTAAATTACTCACCTCAGGACCTGATGTTCATGGGTTCAAACCCAACCGGGGTTTTGAGCGATAAAAATCTGTAGCACAGCATCCTTGAAGGGGAAGTAAAGCCGTCGGTCCTATGTCGATTGTGGCATGTAAAAGAGCCCTGGAAGGTTTGTAAATATACCTTTCCCGGCAACATTGGCAGGCCTGCTCTCTATCACACATAGAACGTGTGCTGACATAATCAGTCGGCTTAGAAAGTGTTTGTTTAATACTTCTAATAAATAAATAATTTAGAGGAATTACTCTAATAACAAAATAAGTGATACATGTTTATTATTTAGAAAGGGGGCTGGTGGAATGGAGGGGTTTCAAAATTTACCAAACTAAATATTAATTACTTTTTATTTTGGTAGAAATTTGTCAGGTGGGTATAAAAACCTCCCCAAACAACCATTAAGGTCTGATCCTTAAATTTCAAATTGAAGAAGCTTTAAATGTGGTTCCCTCGAGATTCCTAAAACTAATTTAAAAACACTATTTGGTGTGATATAAAATGTAGTTTGACGTGCAGGTCCAATATACTTTCTTGAAAATTGAATGACACATGAACATAACAAATTTCAAAATTGAAGCAGGTGACCTGGCGGTCTAGGGGTAAGGTGTCAGACTTCTGTGCTGAGGGTCCAGGGTTCAATCCTCGGTCTCGGCACAGATTTATCTGATTGCCAAACCCTTCCTTCACCTCTGACAAGACATGTATTAATCACAACTTGTGAATGTATGGAATACCAGGCCTCCACCGTGGTTCGGATTCCACGTTAAACTGTAGGTCCTCCATTTTATCTCACAATTGGCCCAGGGTGGGTCACCCCGCTACCAATTGCCACATGTGATGAATTTACCATAAAAGTGTGATGAATTAGAGTTTGCCAGCTCTCACAGTGGACGAAACATTTTCCTGATGGCTTGTGCTGTTTGTTACTTGATATTTGCTCTTTGACTCAACACTCCCATCCAATACTCTCCTCCAACACTCCCATCCAATACTCTCCTCCAACACTCCCATCCAATACTCTCCTCCAACACTCCCATCCAATACTCTCCTCCAACACTCCCATCCAATACTCTCCTCCAACACTCCCATCCAATACTCTCCTCCAACACTCACATCCAATACTCTCCTCCAACACTCCCATCCAATACTCTCCTCCAACACTCACATCCAATACTCTCCTCCAACACTCACATCCAATACTCTCCTCCAACACTCCCATCCAATACTCTCCTCCAACACTCACATCCAATACTCTCCTCCAACACTCACATCCAATACTCTCCTCCAACACTCACATCCAATACTCTCCTCCAACACTCACATCCAATACTCTCCTCCAACACTCACATCCAATACTCTCCTCCAACACTCACATCCAATACTCTCCTCCAACACTCACATCCAATACTCTCCTCCACTTTGTTTCATCTCTGCGTTCAGACACAAGATTGTCAAATTTTCAATCAAAACATTATTCATAATTTGCGTCTTAAGCAGTTGTAACCCAATAGTTAAAGCTTACATGTCTTGAATTAACAAGTGTTATAATATAGTATGTTGCCCACCTCTCATTCACCACAGTTGTGGCTACATTGGAAAGTATGTCGCCCACCTCTCATTCACCACACCTGTGGCTACATTGGAAAGTATGTCGCCCACCTCTCATTCACCACACCTGTGGCTACATTGGAAAGTATGTTGCCCACCTCTCATTCACCACAGTTGTGGCTACATTGGAAAGTATGTTGTCCACCTCTGACTTAGTCCATTTGATCACCAAAGGGGGTTTACTTTTGATTTATTAGTAATTTATTTAATTTTCCACTCGAACCACATTGAATACTTGCAGTTAGTATTCCAACCAAGTAGGCTATCTTATTATTACAAAAAGAAGAAAGTATTTAAAATATTAAGACCTGCCTACCTGACTTTTTTGCTGAAAATTTTAAAACCTTTTATTTGAAATAAGGGTGTTAAAACATGGCATATGGCTTTAAATCTGATACCCGTCATTTTTAAGGAAGGGTTTGACACTCAGATAGATTTGTGCCGGGACCGAGGATTGAACCCCGGACCCTCAGCACAGAAGTCTGACACCTTACCCCTAGACCGCCAGGTCACCTTCGTCATTTTTATAATTGTTGACAAATGTTTGTCTATAAGCCGTCTATCTCTAATAGAAAACAACTGCTAAACATTGCATATACTCAGTACGCAATGTCAATAATCTATCTGTGCGAAGAAAGACCACAAAGTTGGTATCTACCAACCTCATGCACCACAATTATCAAAATTATACCAAATTCCTAATTATCACATTTGAGAATGTTGTATTTCCACGATATTTATAAAAAGAAGAATAGGGCGGCATTGCATAATAGATCAACATGCCCACCTTAATGTGCATACAGAAAGAAAGAAAGAAGGTTTCCTGCTTTCCGATGATAGTGTGCTCACAGTTGTGACCATTCATAGAGAATGAAGGTTTACCAGAGTGAGTTGTTGATGCTGACAGCTGATGTGTTCTTGAAGATTGTGTGTGTTAGCCAGACGTCCTATATAGGACAAAAGACAGAAAAGCTGTTCCAATAGGAATATTGTAGGGAAATGCCCGATGGAGATGAGTATGGAAATTTGGGTGTTGATGGTGAGTTATAATTAATTCATGGCTATTTTTATATATTATTTAATTCATTAACCTCAACTATGTATACATGTTTAATAAATTGACCAACAAGATAACCAGATCACATCAAGTCACAAACAATCTGATTTGGCAATATTTTTATCGACCATAGGCCCTAGATGTAAATAATTTGTTAGTATTAATTCTTTAAATTCATTTGTTACCATCCCTTCTCACTTAAAATAAAGTAAACTTTCTCGTATTATAAATAAAAATGTATATATACATTTACTCATGGTAGACCAAAGGATAATTTGTAATAAATGTAGTGAAAATATCTTTAATACTTTTATCTGAATTGGCTGATCATCCCATCGGATTTGCCTTTGTTCCTCTCTTTTATTAGACTCAACAGACACTTCAGTTAGATGTTGCTTTATCTAAAGTGGTACCTATTGTGTGAAACACACATACACTTAACAAAATAGTCGGCTTCATGAATGTCAGTTTCATTGCATTTTGAAAGCAAATACCATTTAAAATTCTGAATCTTGATAGAACATTCAATTGCTTTCTTGGCTTTGGAAAGTTCTGGAATGTCAAGTTGTGTATCATTCAATAATTTGCAAATGTCAGAGGCTCTAAAAGCTTCACAACTGTACCATTGTGCCATGATACAAAATCCGAGACGGCTACCCTCCTTTTGGGCGGTAACTTGGATATCGCCCTGAGGCCGGGTCTTCTTAATGAGGAACTGGTGTAACCCCCAACCTGAGTCCAGCTGGTCTATACTGCAGGCTGGCTCACTCCTCCGGTCGAGCTGAATGACATAGGTCACAATCAGCTCTCTCTGAGTCCAGCTGGTCTATACTGCAGGCTGGCTCACTCCTCCGGTCGAGCTGAATGACATAGGTCACAATCAGCTCTCTCTGAGTCCAGCCGGTTTATACTGCAGGCTGGCTCACTCCTCCGGTCGAGCTGAATGACGTAGGTCACAATCAGCTCTCTGAGTGTGGTTGAACAAGCTTTCCCGAAGCGTTGGACGACCAATTGGCCACTGCTGAAGTAACATGTTCTATGGCATCAAGATCCACTGATACATGCTTGAGGTTAAAAAATTTACTATACTTCACCGTTACACTGGCAATGAGTAGCACACTGAACAAAGTCCGCGAATTGGTTAGTGCTTGTGGCAACATTTCAACGTATACTGTACGGTGATTGGATAGTTATAAAACTTCTCTTCGGAACAAGAATTTGTAGATAAGTTATTGTTAGTACTTTAACTGTCACTTCTTGGCTCAACATCGAATCACGACAGATGACTCCACAATGTAAGAACACTTATTTCATTCTTCGCTATAATCTCTGAGAAATGACTACATGGATTCCTCTTTGTGCCACTTCAGGCAAGTTCCTAAGCAATTTTGGACTCTTTAACTATTTTTCTGTCAGTTTGGACTATTTTTTTATCTTTTGTATTTTGACTATTGACTTTGACTTTGGGACTATTTTTGAATTTGTTGAACTAAATATTTTGAATCATATTTTTGGACTCTTAAGTAAATTCAAATGCTACAAATAACTAACTTGTTTTCTCGTGATGTTTGGATTTTGCACTTTCTTGTGTATTTATGATTTGTCGTCTTTCTTGATCTTTCCTGTAGCATAGTTATAATTTGTAGGGATATCAAATTGAGACATTAATAATTATTAGGGATTCAAATTGAGACTTAATAATTTGTAGTGATATCAATTTGAGACATTAATAATTTGTAGGGATATAAAATTGAGACATTAATTAATTTGTAGGGATATCAAATTGAGACACTTATAATTTGTAAGGATATCATAAGATTGAACTATATTGGTATAGCTAAGGCTGTGTGTTATTGCTTTGCTAGTGTAGCTTTCCTAAATAGGTTAATTTATAAGCTTTGTCAAATCAACGTATAGAAAGCTTCATCAACTTCCAAATAACATTGTAAAGGATGTGAGTCCCTGGCACAACAGAATATAACTTGGATGGTGAGAATCAATCAGAAGCGTAACAATGATGGGTGGAGGAGTAAACTCGACATGATCCACAATACTACATTGAAATGTTTGGACCATAGCTTCAATAGATACACACACACACTTACTGACATGTTTACCAACAGAACTTCACCACACACTTACTGACATGCTTACCAACAGAACTTCCCTCGGTTTTTCACACACAGAATGTGTATTATGAGTGGTGGTTAATATCTGAGTTGATTGGTGAAGGGGTTCAAGGTTTTTTTTGAACGAGGAGTGGGGTTGGCCCGTAGTTGTTGGAGGTGGCTAGGTCGCTCATAATGGGCCTGTAGAGTGGGAGTTCTGGATGCCTGAATGTTTACTAGGAGCTGGGGTGAAAGAATGCTAGGGTCTGGACTACAACGATAAGACTAAATTAATATTTTCATTTGAGGCACTTTATTTTAACACCATTTTCATTTATCTAAACACAAACATTCTGATTCTACAAGAAGTGATCTCTCATTACTCTTCTGTAATTCTACCACATGCAAAGAAATAAAATCTTACACTCCTATTGTACACACAAACCTGTCATATTTACATTCCTTGTTTTTTATTATTATATACAAATATCTCTTTAAAAAAAAATATTGTTCTATTTTATAGTCCCACCTCGCGCATCTAGGGGAAAGGTTGACCTTGCGTACCAGTTACTTTCAGGGTTGTCATCTAGACTGCAGCACTGGTCTTGGAATAACAAATCCTTCTACTAAATTTGACCATCCCTCGACACTTGTGTCACTTCCGGTGGGGCTTTGGGTTTGAGATTCTGCTTCTTGGATCGTGTGTGTGAGAGAATCTGGCATGAACTCTGGCAGATGAACAATGTGTGGGCTGTAAGTATAATACTGGCTTCTACATTGTTACTTAATGTGGTGCAGTCTAACCTCAGCTTTTGCTGCACTAATTTCTCTGTTCTGAACTGGGGCATGTTAAGGCAGGGGTTGTCCATTCCTCTGGTATTTTGTACTATTGTTTCCGTCCCTCCCTGAGCTTTACTACAGGGGGTACACAGAGGGCCCACCTTTTGGTTTTCCCGCAGTGGCACATCTTTCATCTGGATTATCTGTGATAGTCAGTTCTGGACATCCCGACTTGGGGAGGTTCCCTCGTTCCATGATGAGCTTGATCTCTGTTGGATGTGAGGTTGGTAAGGTTTCTGGACACCAGAAGAAGAGATAGTTGGATGGAAAGGAACCAACCCACAACATTGGGGCATAAAATAGCTAAAGGACTAACTTAAGGTGGAAATGGAAGGGGACGCGAGAAAAGGACAGTGTTTTTGCACTTTTTATGACAAAACTTTTTTTGGCTTTCCAGTACAAACAAACATAGAATTTAATTTTCTTCACATCAAAATATGTGTAAATGTTTTGGATCAGAATATGCAGAGAAAGGTTCGTATGAATTTGGTTGAGAAGATGTTGATGGAGTGCTAAAACTACAAAATTTCTAAAGCCTCTACCCACCGAACTTATACATGTAGGCTACTTGCAAAACCTATTCTACCAAACGATGACCCTCTCGATATGCTCTTCTCAAATGTTCAACATTTTGCTAATATACCACAAGCAATTCCAAAACAAATAAATAAAATGAACTATGAAAATGTGTATAAAACAGGAGTGATTAAACACTTTAATATTAAAAAATATTTAGCTCAATACATTGTTTGGTGTATACATAAAAGATTAAAAACCACTAATATTTGTTTAATTTTTATGAGTTTTTTTTCTCTGTCTTCTATTATAGCCACCATTTTACAAAATGAGGAGTTATTTTCTTTTTTCATAAGATTACTTGACCTCCAAAACCAATGTTTCGACACCAAAATGAAGTATAAAGGTATCCCGGTTCCTGAACTAGTTGCATCATCACTGAACACATTCCCATTTTTTTTAAATGTCGCCCAGAAAAATTCGCTTAGCATCAGCAATGTCTACCCAAACTAAATTACTTTCTAATGTTTCACAAAACACAATTAAAAATTAAATTCTTTAGACAAATATTTTGTTTGTAGGGGTATATATCAAGGGGCCGGGATTATTAGTAGATGGCACTCATATACAAGCAATATAAAATAAGCTTTCTCTTATCTTTGTTTCTTTTTTATTATTGTCAAAAAAAACAGTCATAATAACACAGGGGATAAGTGATAAAAGGAAGAAAATGTTAAGGTCAAATTAATAGAATATTTTCCCTTGTTTCTTGTGGGGCCACGATCTTCCACGGATATTCTGGGTAGTCTCAATACAAACACGCTCTTTTTATCTCTTAACATAGAGCTCTTCTTGTCTGGATTGTTGTCCATGGGGATATTTTGAACGTGTTACAACACTCGGAGCTGTGTTTATACTTGGGGTCTGTGTGCTGAGCAAGGATAACTTTCAGTTAAGGGCTGAGTTGAAGGAAGGCTCAGGAGGATGGTGACTTTAGGATTTGGCAATTGATTCATTACCGATCTCTCATGTTTGGTAGTGCATTGGGTAATTCGTTCTCTTGACTGAGCTTGTGCTGAAGCATGAAGCTAGATTCGTCCAGCTTTAGTGACCATCTGGTCAGCTTGGATCTTTCATCCTGCATGGTGTGTAGTCTAGTCAGGCATTAAGAATCTGTGTGATGGGTGAATGATTCTCCAGATATATCTTTTCACTGCTCAGATGGTGGTTTGGTATTTACTTTCTCGCAACCTTACAGGTTAGAGAAAGTATTATGATCTTCAAAAATATCAAACTTGAGATTTTGATGAATTTCGATGTTTCATGATCCACCGAATCCGAAAAAGTGGGTTTTGCATTTCCATCTGTACCTCGGAGTAGAACCTAAACTATTTTACGATCGGGCTACCACTTGCTATTCAGGGTTTTCATATTGTTGCCCTGTGGGGTTTTTGGAATTGGATATCTAACCTAAAATTAAGGGTAATTTCCTTAAGGGCAAAAAGAGAAAAAATTCAATTTTATTAAAATCGGCTCTAATGGATTCTGATTAAATTTAATTTCTAAAGCATTGATCACTATTACAAACAAAATGGCTATTCTCAATTTTTTTTGTCAAAATGACTGTAATGGTTTTGTCTTATGCATAAATTTTAATTTTTTATCATATCTCTGTAACTCTTTGAGATATTAAATTACTTATCATTACAAATATGTAGGTCTATTTATAATAAAAATCTTTTATTTGAAACATAGTTTTATAAATCCAATAATTTTCAAGATATAGCAAATATATATATTTTTTAACGTTTCGAACACTAAAGGTAAACTATTGTGACTGTAAAAAAAATTTAACTCGAGATGTTGATTGATGTCGACGTTTCATGACCCCCCAAACTCTAAAAAGTGGTTTTTGCAATGCAGTTTGTCTATGTATCTGTTTAACCCTAAAATTAAGAGTCGTTTAGTACAGGGTGAAAAGCGGGGAAAAAAAAAAAATCGATTTTCTCAAAATTGGCTCTAATGATTTTGTTTAAAATTTGTATCTAGGCGTTGATTAAGATGATAAATAAAATGACTATTTTCATTTTACCATGAAAATTACTTTAAGGGTACTTTAGAGTAGCAGAAATTTCCGTATCTCCACAACTATTTGAGATAGTAAATAACTTATTATTGCAAAATTTTAGTACTATTAAAAATAAAAAAAAGCTTTTATTTGAAATATCATACTACTATAAAGCCACGTCATGTCTGACTCACTCACTGACATTAATGTTTACCCACTTCCAGATGAGCTAGAAACTTTAAATTAGCTTCTAGCCTGTAACTGACGGGAAAATTCCAAAAAGTTTAAAAATTTAATTTTTAATCCTCGAAAAAATTCAAAATGGCGGAGCAACTTTAAAGTCGGTGCAGTATATACATTACAACAAGACCGGTAACTTTAAGTTGTTACGTTCAAAACAACGCTGGAATTACATTAGCTTACATCCATTTGTAAAGAAACCACACTGGGGGGTTTGGGGGCAGAACCCCCAACGAGCAAAGTGAGTATATTCACAACATTAGTTTCAGAGATATTGGCAAATATATTAATACAATCATGTGAGCTTTAGTTGTACAGATATACTAAAGTTTTAACGCAATAATTCTCCAATGCCATAGAGTAAGTAAATAAGTAAGTCTATCAAAAAGTTGATTTTCTTTTTTCTTTAACCTATTAGGAGAAATGTTTGTATAGCAATGTTATATCTCTATCATTTTAGACTCAATAGTCAATATTTACCTTTTTTATTGGTCTAAATTTATAAATGAGGAATATAATAGCAATGCAATAACCTTAAAATGTGCAGTGCAACCCTATTAAAATGTCGCAAGTTTTAACCGGATGTCGACATTTTAATACAAATTGTTGATCTTTGTGGACCCAATATTGGTCTTTTTTATTGGTCCAAATATACAATTGAGGACTTTGATTCTTTAAAAATAAAATTATAAAATTTAAAACAGGGATTCAAAAAATGTTTAGAGTAAGTATAGCACAATTTGTGCCCAGGCTCGCTGGTATATACTATTTTGTTTCACATATATTACAAGTTTTGAGTAAATATCTCTATTTTTAGACAAAGGAGTGAGAAAGTCTGTACCATTTATTTTGTTAAGTGGGTGACAGTTTTGTGATCCTGTATGAATTACTTCTTGAAGTCCTTCAATTTATTGATATAGGACCACACCTAGTCTTGTTACACTAATGTCTGAAGGAAAACTGGAAGATTTGCATCGGTCCTGAGTAATCCTGTGATGCTGTTAAATGCTTTAGTTCTTTCGAACACGGTTTGTTCTTGAGTCTCCCATTTCCATTCCTGACTAGCTTATGCTGAGTGGGCTGGTGGTCTCTGCCACTTGAGGAATGAATTCTCGTAGCCAATTGAAAGTTCCTATAAATTGTTGAAGTTGGCACCACGTCATCTGGGTGGGTAAATCTTGGAGGACTTTTGAGTGTCTGTGGGTTGGGGAGAATTTCCTTCCGAAGATACCATATGTCCCATATAGTGAAGGATGATTTTTACAAATTTGTTTTTCTTCATGAGGCCGGTGAGTTTGTAGATTTCCAGTCATAAATCTAAGTCTAATCTTCTGAACAGGGTACAACAGGGTATAGAGTTGACGATTCAAACTATTGTACATGGCCTGGTTTACACATAAATCTTTATCTGACCCTTTTAAAAGTTTCCCAAGCTATTTTCATACATCCATACATCAAGTCATTTGATCTGCAACTGTTACTTTGAATAGGTAGAAGCAATACGAATTAAATAAAACTAATAATATAGTAAATGTAACAGCCAAAATATATGTTTGTGTTTTGTAACTGTTCTTCCTGCCATTCTCTTACTTTAGTTTGAAATGTGGTAAATATGGTGATTTGTTTCAGGCAAGGTCAGAGGTCACTTATGTTGCCACCCGGCGAGTGACATCACACCCAGGTGGTGGTTCAGCTTGGGGCACTCACCCTGGAGAGGTAACACTCACTCACTTTCTCACCCCTATAGGGACATTTTATTATAGAAACTATGTCCCAAGCTACCATTTCCTCATTCGAAGCTCAAAAGTATCCTATTCATTTCTCTCACAAAACATTTGTTAAGTTCAGAGCCAGAGCTTCAAAATGAGCATTAACAAATGAGTTAATATGATGGCGAGGTTATTACCTATCCTTACTCTCTCATACAAAGAAAGTACTGTAATGGCAGTTTGATGTATTTCATTCAAAATTTATATTTAGATGTTAAATGGTATACCTCAAGGTAATATTAATTCTAGCTTTAAAATTAAATTGACTGATTTTTGAAAATTCAGAATTTTTAAAAACAGCCTTAATAATTAATCAAAAATTGATATCCGGTGATTGCTTTGCACAATAAATAATATTGTGTAGGTACTTTGCTTTTTGATAAATTGTTAACCAGTTTTTGTAAAGTTTGTTCCACATTATTATAGACAAAATGAGAAAGTATACGTGTCATAACAATAATTTATTTTAATGTCAATGTTGGTGACCTGGTGGTCTAGGGGTAAGGTGTCAGACTTCTATGCTAGGGGTCCGGGGTTCAATCCTCGGTCCCGGCACAGATTTATCTGATTGCCAAACCCTTCCTTCACCTCTGACAAGATGTGTATTAATCACAACTTGTGAATGTGAGGAATGCCAGGCCTCCACCGTGGTTCGGATTCCACGTTAAACTGTAGGTCCTCCATTTCATCTCACAATCACCCTACCATTGCACATTAGCGTAAGTGCGGTTAACCCGAACGGGTAGTAAGACGCGGTGCTAATAATAATAATAATAATGCCAATGTTCATAAGCTACTGGTTAGATCATTCAATTACGATTGTTCCAAGTTGACATCTAACAATGAATGACCTGCACAATCTCCTGTTTAGTCAACAAGAGGTGACAGTGGTGAACAATCCATATCATGCTATCTGTTATGGAGGAGTTTGATAGTTTGGAATATTTGTATTATTTTAACACCAGTCCTTTATAAATATTGATTACAGGTATTCGTCTTGTTTCATGATTTATTGTGTCTGAGTAAGTTTCATGTAAAGAAAATTAATTTTAGCTTTGCTCTATAAGGGTGTGTTCCAAAATAGAACAAAATATCTAAAATGTGTATAAAAGTGAATATTTGGTTAATTCGATGAAATTGTAGGAATACTTCTGGATCACAATTTTCTTGCTATAAGAAGATAAAATACAAATTTTCCAGAAATATAAAAACTGCTAAATTCTTCAACTCTGCCAATTGTGCAATTTTTCATCACAACACAGTTTTTATTTTTTTGAAATGACATTAAAGTGAAAACATGTCAAGGGTTAGGTATTGTGTGTAGTAAGAAACCCAGATAGCGTGCTCGTGCTAACATGAACACAAACATGTACCATATTCAGGGCACTATTAACAAGTTTTTCATGATAATGCTTTAAGCTTCCTGTTCAGTTTCCTGAATTCTTGACAGTTCTGTTACTATTATTATTTCATTAGATGATTCTGTTTAACATCCTGCAAGAAGCTATAGTCTTAAATCATATCTAACCAATGACATATCAATTATAAAATTAGCAGAGGACATTCAAAATAGTATTGATATTTTGGACTTTGTGTTTTATATTTTCAAATTGTTGATATCATAAAACAAAATAAATACTCACTTATAATGCAACACTTTATACAAACTAATACTATACAAACTAATACTTTATACAAACTAATAAACTGGCCCAACATACAAAAACAAATGAATATTCTTGGTTTAGAATCAAGTAAAGGATCTTTACTCTGGTGTTTATTTTTTATAATCACTTCTATAATGTGTGTGTATTGTCAAGTCTAATGTTGTCATTATTGTGTATATATATATATATATATATATATTTATTTCATGTGTATATAACACATGGCTGGTGAACCTTTTTGTCCAATCATTTTCTTTGTGTTTGTGCTGTAGTTCTACCAGCCCTGATCTAGTGCAACAACATAGGGGGGGGGGGGGGGGGGGCTATAAAATACATTGAATGTTCTTAGAATCAATTGGTTGTGGGTCCAGAAAATGAAATTGTTCTAAATCTGTTGTGTTTTTTTTGTCTTGGATAAGTAGTTAAAAAAGTCATTCACCTCTACTAAATATAATTTTAAAAAAAAATTGTTTATGAGTAAAAACTTAAGAAAATATATTAAAATGTTTAAAAAGAAGTTAAAGTTTGAAATATAAAAGTATCTTTGTCATTTTTAATCCTTAACTTATCTAATTACAGTTCTCAATTCTAAATAAAGGGTACCCGCCTCGGTGGCGTAGTTGGCTAACTCGCCAGTCGTGTTGAGTCAGACCACCGAGGACGGGGAGATCGAGGTTCGAATCTCGGTCGGGTGAACTGGGAGTGGTTTTTCCTAAATGGTTTTCCACTCTCCCTCCACGCAAATGCGGGTTCACTTCCTATATATTCAACCTTCCCATTTCCTAATCCATTAGTGTAATTAGTACTTAAGCGTATAACCCGAACGGGTAGTAAGACGCGGTGCTAAAAAAAATTAAAAAATTAAATTAAAATTAAATAAAGGGTGTCTTACTACCTGTTCAGACTAGACCTGATTCAGGTCGAAGTTACCTAGAACTAACATGGTGTGAAACCAGATATGGTACAAAAGTTTCTTAGTTATATAAATTACAACCAAGCTTTTGTTAAGAGCCTTAATTAAGTACACCCATGTTCTTAAATATCAGAATGGTGGCTACTGGTTACAGAAATCTGGTGTGTACCTTAATTTTGGTATTTTGATATGGGTTTGACTATAAATAATGCCGTAACTTAGGCCTACTAATTAATTTTTGGTCAAATTTCGTAGAAATCCCTAAACTCCCACTCTAATAGCTTACACTCTTGATATCTCGGGGAAATACTACTATACAATCTATTAATTTGGTAAAATATTATTTCCATAATTTCTTTTACACCACTAAAACACATTTTTTGGGTACTGTACCATTATTCTCAAAAACAGCATTCATTTGTTTTATATAATTTGGATTAATTTTTTAGCGCTGTGCCTTACTACCCATTTGGGCTACCTATACATCTATTTACTAACTAGCTGAATGCCCGTTCTTTGGACGGGATATTGTGTTATTATTTATTTTTGAAAGAAAATGAGGAACTTTTGTTTGAAGCTTAATGGCATGGTTCTTAGCGCTACCCGAGAAACACCGCGAGGAGGTGACCCTGTATCGTTTGTCATGGAGAGTTTTATTTTTGGCAGGCCCCCTTGCCTACTGCCGGATGAAATTACGAGTCTTGGGGTAGTTGTATCTCAAAACTTAAGTTATACTTAAGAAGAATGGGGTTTAACTGGATTAATTTCTTTTATAGTACTTCTCGGTAAACGATGATGGATGTCCTTCCACATGATGCTAAAATTATGAGTTTAGATGGTTTGCTAACCCTCGAACAGGCTACATAAAACTGCCCATGTGATAAACAACCTTCTTGTACATCGATACCAGCCATTTTCAGTTATTGTCTCTGTGATTTGTTTATGGTCATGGCAAAGCAAACCTTAACAGAGAACTGGAGATGTTAAATTCAAAAGGATAATCTGATAGAATAATTGGAATTCTTGGTATGAACACGGTCTCATTCACTGCAGTCCCTGTTAAAATTGTGGCCTCAATGACATGCAGTTGCAGACTTTACCTGAAGCCGTATTCCGTTGCAAAGCTTTGGTGGATGTAGGTTTCTGAGAAGCATCACTGGAGCACCAGCTTTCAGTGTGAGTCGATGAGGTGGCATTCCTGGAGGGTGAGAGTATTGAGAATCTTGACAGGGTAGTTTACTGCCTCATCGCTGTTAAGGACCAAAGTCAATTGATTTGTACTTAAACCTCAACACCCTCAATTCTTTGTGACAGAAGGCCATTGAGTTCTGAAGCTGACACATTTATGGGGGTTAGTAAAGCTCTTTCACAAAGCCATGCCGATGGTTTTTGGTCAATGTGTTGAATGTTGGGGTGGATGTGGTCTATAAGACTATTAACAATATCTACCAAAGTGCAGAGTCCAGCCGGAATGTCCATTACGTTGTTTCGATAATTCAATCTGCCCTCATCAATATCAAGCAACATCTTTGCGAATTCACCTGCCCTGTGATCTCCTCTAAGGTGGACTCTCATATTAGTTGTTAGTGAAAGTTTTCCATTGTGTGGCCATAATGAAGAATGTTTTAGGCAAGAATGAACTTAGTCAGCTCTCGTGCCTATCTGAACAACAGGGAGTGTGTTATCCCTGAATTGTGGTTTCGAGGGAGGTAGCTGGTTTTTGTTTACTGGAACTGCAGCTTCCGACTGGCCTTTGTGATTAGGTATCGGTCTCGTGGGTCTTGTGGGTGGGGGTAAGGGAGAGAGATGGGGGAGAAAATGTAGGCAGGTTGGGGGGTGGCTAGGGGATGTAAATGATAGCCCTCAGGGCTTAAAGGGGAAATTGGAGTAGGGGGGAGTCGGGTGGTCGGTGAGAGGGGAAGACGAGGGGAGGCCTGAGATGACTCGGTGGCAGGGATGCTGGGAGATGTGGGCGCAGTGTGTGGGTGTTCAGGGGTCTGGTGGTTGTAGACGGGAACGTAGAGAATGGGTCCACGAGTTGAGTACTGTTTGGTCGGTGATGTTTTCTCCAGGGTCTTCCGTCGGTGGGCTTTGCCGGCGCGGCGAGTGTAGACCATCCCGTGATGACGAGGACAAGTGGATGGGGGAGGGTGGAGAGGTAGGATAGAGTCCCGGCAACGTAAAGTCGCGGTGGGAGGTAGGATAGCGTCCCGGCAACGTTAAGTCGCGGTGGGAGGTAGGATAGCGTCCCGGCAACGTTAAGTCGCGGTGGGAGGTAGGGTAGCGTCCCGGCAACGTAAAGTCGCGGTGGGAGGTAGGGTAGAGTCCCGGCAACGTAAAGTCGCGGTGGGAGGTAGGGTAGATTCCCGGCAACGTAAAGTCGCGGTGGGAGGTAGGGTAGATTCCCGGTGGAATGAGAAGAGTGATGACACTTGCTGCAAACGACGATTTATTTGCTCTTTCGTATGAGTGTGGTTCCCCAAGGTTGGCTCACCACTGAATCTGCTCCAGAAATCACCGTGTTATATACCCTCCACTGCTGCCTGGCCTTGTCCAATGGGAGAAACAGAGGCTTCCCATTGGTGCATGCAAAAATGGATAGTGCCCATCACGCGAGCCAATAGAGGCAGAGTTCTCTTTGACGCTGAGTATAGAGGTGCACCCATCACGGACGGCTTCGAAGACATGGACTGTCGAGCGGTCCAGGCAGTAGAGAGGGTGGGTGGCGCGGCCTGTGCAAGTGCGGAGGAAAGAGACAAGGGGCTGACTGAACAGTGAGGGACAACAAGTGTTTGTCTGAAGTCACCTGCAAACAATACAGTGACTCCTCCCATAAGGCTGTTATCGTTCCGAATATCTCTGAGAGTGCGATTGAGAGTTTCAATGTCCACCTTATGAGCCATGGTGCATTTGTTCCGAACAATAAGCTGGCAGTCTTTCAACACTTGGGCGATGTTATTTTGTTTAGATATATTGCACGAAGGGTAGTCAACTTTGTTTAGTTTAAGAGGCAGTTTGAATGCTGCATGAGCTGTTTTGCCTCCCTCCAAGAGAGTTGCAGCAATACCTGAGAAAGCAACAGCTATAGCAATACTACCCCCGCTTCTAACTTTGTTCAGCAATAAGTTGATGAGGAAGGTCTTTCCGGCACCCTCTGGAGCATCCAAGAAAAACGATTTTCCTGAAGATGACACTATGCTTTGAAATACATCTGTATAAAGGCTCCTTTGGTCTGCTGAAACACTGCTCATGGCTGATTACAAAATTGCTCCACATGCCAACATCATAGCTTAACCGGGGGTGCACATTTTAAATAGGGTACATAATAACATATATGAATTAAATGAAAGAAAGAGGTGATTAAAAGTAAATGCAATTTAATAGATCAAAAGACATAGACAATATTTTGCACGTAATCTCCTTAAGAACAATGTATAATAAGTAAATACAGTAGGAGGTAGTGTTGCCAAAGCCAGCCGGCGTGGGGCGTAAGTGCCAGAAGAAACAACTCAGACAATTGAGTTACGTTACTAGTAGTTCTACCATAAAAGAACTTTGGCTGTGAAAGCACAATAATTACTTATATAGAGCAAGCTTCAGTACAGTTACATGAGAGGACCTTGGGTACAGTACAAAACAGCTCAAAGAGGTACGAACAACTTCATAAATACCTCAAATACTACGGGCCATGCCCGTCGATAACGCGTGCCACTATTTTGGAACCTAGAGGGCGATCGACCTCATTGTACATGATCAAGTACTCAGTGAAACTCCAGTCGAGCCTGAGGGGCAGAAGCGACTGAAGAGTTGTATGCCCCCAAGAGGAGCAAGGCAACTATTGAAACACAAATAAATCATGGGCCAATCTTGAGCAGCAAGAGCGGCCACAGGTTAACTACCAAACACAAGTCTTTGTGATTCATCAATAAACCTAACTAGGTATAAAACCTGGGCCTCCATTTAACTTGGACTGTCGCTTTCCGGGCAAGCTACCTCATTGTTACATGAATGGACACATAGTGTGTGTCGTTATTATCACCGTAATGTCTAGTGGCTGGCCAAGCGGCTCAGTCACGGAAAGCGAGAAGCGCGGAATTAAACAAATACTGTTTACAGCTTGTTCTCTAGAGCAAGTAGCATAACCGAATACTATTTACACTTGTTCTCTAAAAGTGACATAACTCTGAATACTATTTACAACTTGTTCTCTAGAAAAAGATGACATAACTCTGAATACTATTTACAATTGTTCTCTAGAAAAGAAGACATAACTCTGAATACTATTTACAACTTGTTCTCTAGAAAGAGAAGACATAACTCTGAATAAACTAAACTAACAAAGCAATACTTATAACGCCCTAAAGACAGAACCATGAATATTTCCTATTCCTAACTAACAATTTGTCCTCGACTTATCCTAATCTTAGCCCTTTCGACTGATGATATTCATCCTGCCATGTAGTATCGCTGCTATAGCGGCTTCCTCCTATCCAGAGGATCCATTCTCCAAACTGTATGTGCACGTTGAAATGTTTATTTACTGGAATCGATGAGAGTGTGTAGCAAGACAACGGTGCCGGTTTGGTCCCAGCGTGTTCTGTGTTTTTCTTCCATGCGGGCCGGCGAATATATAGCATGAAGACTTCACGTGGTGGAGTGGCCAGACTGGAGTGGAGGGAAGCTTCCTCCATAATTTTCCAGAACCCCGAGTTGAGCAGGCCAACAGCGTTCATGTTGCTTTCAGTTGCCTCGTATTCGTTGTTGAACGCGGAGCTCTCCCTTGTGGCAGCGGTCGGTCATTTCTCAGGTGTTGTTTATTCCATTGGGGCATTCCGCTTGCAGCCAAGGTTGGTGAAGTCGGTATGTAAACAAATAAACATACGTTATGGGCGTAGCATTTAACACAAGATTGTCCTTTATTAACTCTTAACGACTTGCTTGTACTAACAAACATTCGTATCTTATAATTGAATGGGGCTAAGCCGATTAGCCCGTTACAATCTCTGTTGAAAATTTCTTGTCTTTGCACTGCAGTGATTTCTTCCATGAAAGATGTTCTTTCAACCTGTCACATGACGTCTTCAGAGAAGTTAACTTTGTGTTTTTCCCACAGAACTGCATCACTTACCTGGCAAAACGCTCTCTCAACTAATGAGGCGAATCTGACACAGTTGCCTCTTCCAATGTTTTATCCCAGTGACTGTCATCTTCTAACAATCCAAGCTCTTTACAGGCAGACTGGTATGTTGGGTGAAATACACCATTTACAGTTTACAGGTTGGGCCTCGGACATGGTGATGGAGTAATCAAGGGTGGTAGCATTCTGAGTTGTTTGGATGCACGATGTAATCTCTCTGTACTTTTTTACACTAGGATGTTCTGGGACAGGAGTTACTTGCTTCCTTCTAACAAACTTATTGTTCCTCCATAAATAGTACGCATGCAGCTCATTATATAAAAGGCTCTTAGCAAAGTTATCTGTTCGACATAGTTCAAAGAAGGCCATGAGTGTTGTATTTTTAGGGCAGGTGACTTGATCTACAACATTATCTGTAGTAAAGTTAACCCTTTGACCATTTTCCAAGTGAACTGAAAGATGCATTACCATTGGGAATCTTTCATGAATTGAAAAACAAAGTAGTCTCCAAACTGCTTCCGAGCTGCTGATGTATCTGCCAGTTTGAAAGTTGTGGACTTCATCTCATCTATCATCTACGGCAAACATGGCCCGATCACTGCCTTTGTTCAAACTACTTACAGACGTATTTGATTGACTTAACCAAATTACAATATTCAACATTAATGTGGGCATTGAACGTGCACAGAAGTACAGGATTGTATGGAACCACCCACCGAATTATCAGACAGTTATGTTGCCAGAGCGCTTCTCTATTGTGAGAGTAGAACCACCATCACTGGGAGATCGCCGCTGCCTGTACTTAGGATAGCCGTCATCACCAGTCTGTGTGTGATGAGTGGCCAAGGGTATTTCTTGGTGCATTTTACATTTGACTTGCATGGTAAACTTTGGTTCAATTCACCACATGGACCATTAATTGTGTGCCTCTTTACAATGTCATGGAGGATAGGGTCTTTGTCAGGATTCGGGATTTCTGCGCTAATGACGTCATCACTACGGTTTGGAGTAAGCTTTTCCTCCAATCACAGTAGAAATCATAGGAAGACTACCTTTTTGTCACTTGACGGAATACATGTGAGACAGAGGAGAACCAAACAGTTCACCTTTGGTAGTGAGATTCATGAATATCTTGATTTTCAAGTGGAACACACGCCTACAATATCATGTTGATGCTGAGGTTTTTATCCAGGTTAGGGTGTTCAGTTATTTCAGGCTAGTTTGGTCTACATGTAAATGTAATAAACAAATCATGTCACACGAACTGCCTCACGTAGGTCATAGCGTCCTGTGTGAGTTCTAACATATAGCGGGGACCGGCGGTAAATGACGATGGCAATATCACAGCTTGCCTAGTTCTCAAACATCCACAGCATCATTTTGATCAATAGCGTCTTTTAGGTTGGTGTAGTTGTCAGCTCTGAATTTTTGTTGGTTGTTCCTAATGTACCTTAGTCTTTCAGTTTCAACTTTTGCGTACATAACGACTAAGAACTGGTTTAATAAGCTGCGATAGTAGAGCAAGAAATTATTGGCTTCTTCTCTTGTCATCAAATAATATACGTAAAAATCAACAACAGACACAGTTTTTGATGTGGGCCTATTTAGTCTTAGGGTCAACCTGAGGTAATGATATCGAGTAACCGGCCTCCATGTGACAAAACATAATGGGATATTGTAAAGCATTGTACAATCGGTGAGTCTCGCGACTTTGCAATACAATATTCTGGTTTTCAAATGTTTGATCAACGATAACAACTGCAACCTCGTTTGTAGTAGGAGCATTAAAGTGGCCTCGATGTTCAGCTGCTGGTCTTTTATCTGCGTGTATCACAACTCCTGAACTGTTTGGTTTTCAGCAGAAGAACTTTCAATCGGAGTTTTCAACTCTCTAACATATTGGTTGCAGGTATGTATCAATTGCTGCAAGGAAAGGACTAAGGAATGTCTAAGGCCTACGATGTTGGGACATCTTTTATCTGCCTCCCTGTTCTCGTCAGCTATGAAGTATACTTGGAGGAGCATTATGATCCTAGTTGGAGGCGGGCAGCAAACTCCCTTCAAGTGATACATCTGGCCCTGCACCCTAAAAGTAGGCATAAAGTTTCCCTCAAAGATCTGTTGGCAACGAAGGACGTCATTTGGAATTTACTATTGTATTTCCTTAAGTTGTTCAAGAAATGTTCGCTCTCAGGATTGTCACCAGTCAAGAGGCTGTTAAATGGCTCAGGAAGGTCCTGTAAAGGAAGCAGATTGACTTTTCCCCCATTGCAACATAAGCCCCAAGGCTTGTCTTTCCACTTAAGATCTTTACAGAACTCACAGGTCACATCCTGCTTACCAACTATTTTACTCATTGCCGATATTGCGGTCGTAATTAAAACCTGAATTCATAGTTTTCTTCCAAGGTATATTTTACGTTGCTGATGTTTCTGGGAGTTGGGTCATTTCAAGACACAGCTTTCCAATGAACCTCGTTGCTTGTGATCGCCTGACTGGATGCTTTGTAAATACCAAGCAACAGCGTCTTCTCATGTAATAGGAACCTCTTTCGGGATGACTTTGTAAATATCAGGCAACAACTCGTGAACCTCGGATGACTTTGTGAATACAGAACAACGTCTCTGTGACCTCGGATGACTTTGTAAATACCAGGCAACACATCGTCCATCTTGTTGAAAACCCTTTACCTCGGGATGACTTTGTAAATATCAGGCAACAACGTCTCTGTGAACCTTCGATTTGCCTTTCGAATATCGGGCAACAGCGTCTTGATGTATTGAGAATTTTTTTCGTTGTATTTTTTATCAGATTTTCGATTGAATTGGGATTCTATTTAACATATTTTGCTGAGGCTTCCCTTACTGTTTACTACTTGCTGTAGTAGAAATTTACCCTGACGTCGAATGCAGCGCTGCTTTCACTTTGGGCTGGCGAGTTCTCGAGAACTGTCCCCTGATGATGAGCCCTGGCTGGCGTAAGGGGTGATCATTGATTGTTCAGGTCGCCTATCTGAATCTGAGGTATTTAATTGGGTTAAAAGGACAATTGGGTCTAGGTTTAGTTTGGGATCTTGAACAGGTGGGGTGGTTAATGCAACGTATACATCAAAATAGTCATCTCAGAGGTTGTTCCCAGTGAACCAAAGCTTGCTGACCTGCCTATCTACTGGTCCAAAACTGTAGATTTTCCGTCTTTTCGGTACACTTCAAAGTGGTAAGGGTACAGTTCAGTATCAGCAATCAGTTCACAAGCAACACCATAGGTGGAAGACTTCAGTATTTCGTTACTGTATACTGCAGGCGTTGGATAGTTGTCACCCCTCCCGCTGTCACTCCAAACCTTCAGCCTCTCCCATCGTTACTGTATACTGCAGGCGTTGGATAGTTGTCACCCCTTCCGCTGTCGCTCCAAACCTTCGGCCTCTCCCATCGTTACTGTATACTGCAGACTTTGGATAGTTGTCACCCCTCCCGCTGTTACCCCTTCCGCTGTCGCTCCAACCTTCAGCCTCTCCCATCGTTACTGTAATACTGCAGGCGATTGGATAGTTGGTTACCCTCCCGTGTTGCTCCACAACCTTGCCCTCCCACTTACTGTATACTGCAGACTTTGGTAGTTTACCCCTCCCCGTTACCCTTCCGTGTTCACTCCAAACCTTCAGCTCTCCCACTTACGTTACTGAGGCGTTGGATATTGTTACTACTCCCTGTCACTCAACCTTACGCCTCTCCCTTTTCCAAGACGCGTGAAACAATTGCCTTCCTATTTCTTTAGGCATGTTCTGTGTTTTCTTACAAAATGTACGATAGGAATGGAAAAGCAGGATCCATCTTGGCCATTTCAACCACACGATGAGGCACAGTGCTTGGCCAATTTATAGAACTCAATAATCACTCTATTGTCCATGATGATTAATACTAATGGTTGCTTGAGGGTTAAATTATTATACTGTAACTATTGAAACTTTAAACAAAAGGAAAAACAAACTTCTAACAGACAAATTACTGTACAAAACTTAAAAAAATGTTATGAAGTACTTACACACAACTAAGCTTAGAATGACTGATTAACCTTGTACAAAGTAATAAATAAAACTGTAGGGATAAGCCATTGACCCATTAAAACTGCCTTTGGTCACAAACAAATCAAAGACACAACAAATAATTATCTCAAGACAAAAAATAAAACTAATCTGCGAATGAGCTATAAATGAGAGTTATGGAATTGAATTAAAATAAATATATACATTTGCAAACTAGTTATAGATGAGAGCTACTCATTAGGATAATTATGGTCCTGATTTTTGCTAGAGTTACCAGTACCAAAAAAAAAAAATCTCCACAAAAATTATGTACAGTATATTTAAAAGTACTGTAACATCCAAAACTAAAGACCTGATGTCGATGGAAAGTGGATTGAAGAGATGGAAAGTAAACTGAATTGTAATAGTAAAGACCTCCAAAAGTGTAGTAATAAACAACTAAATCCAAATAATAACATGTGTATGGAATGTAAATATGAACTAAAACAGAAAGCAAGTATATAGCTGTGTAATAATGTTGTTGAACTTGAAGCAAATGATGGGTCACAGGCTTGTACGTGAACCGAGCGATGGTGTCTGGGCGAGTGACCACGTTAATAGCTGAGCGCGGCTGGACAGGTCTCTCCCTCCCACCATTCCCCAACACCATACACCGCCCCAATCCGGGCCCTCTCACTCACACAGACACCACAAACACCACACAATTCAGCAAAATATAAACTACAGACCTCTACCATCTCTTGGAGTTGCATATTAAAACATAATTACATATTTTAATTAATTGTCGTTATTCATTTTTTTTCCACCCCTTAGAAGCATCTAGGGATTAAAAATAATTGCTATTTTTTTTTAAGGCATTATTAAATAAACTTATCCGATAATTACCCTTTAAATGCTTAAAAAGAGTTTATAAAGAACTATTGTTGATTAGGGTAGCTACCCTGATTTCACCCCCTTAATCACAAAACATCGGAATGAAACATCTTTACTTTTCCTAATTAGCTTGTAAGGAACATCTGCACCAATTTCAGCCCTCTAGCTTCGTGGGAAGTTTGAGAATTAGTGATGATGAGTCCAGTCAGTCAGCTTTCGCTTTTATATAGATTATACTAATGGCTTTTTGAGATGAGGAAGGTTATGTTTATAGGAATTATACCCGCATTTGCATGGAGGGAGAATGGGAAACCATTTTGTAAAAAACACCCTCATTACACCTTACTGAGATTTTAACCTTGCTCTCCCTGTCATAGACAGTCTTGTCAACTGCGAGAGTAGCGCTCTAGACCATGCAGCCACCGAATGACTCAAGATATAATGATCAAAATCAAACAAAATAAAGCCAGATATGTGTAGATCATTATAACATTACAAATTGAAAACAAAACTAAAACTAAAACCAAAAGTTCAAAAAGTAGTTCAAAGATAAAATAAATTGTAACAAAGCTATATTTCAGCTGTTTTCAACAGTCAAATCCCAATAGTAATAATAAGTAATGTGAATGGTCTCTGATAAAAGTATGATATATAATTACACTAAGCAACAGCAGTAACTTGCCATCCACCAAATATCTATTGAAAGTGGCGCTGACAATGTTCCTGATGTTGTCTGATGAACTGGGTGATTGTGTTTCAGGCTGAGTGTACCGCACTATGGGGCTGGCTGCCTCATATGCAGGGCATTTGGGTCTGACAGCCTGGCGGCGCAAGTCCACGCTGTTGGCTGTTGTGGCAGGACTGGTGCTGCTGGTGCTCTGTCTGCAGTACAGCATCATCGCTAATAAACAAGGTGATACTAAATGGACCCTAAAGATACTCGATATTATTATCATCATATCATTTTATTAGTTGTTATCCTTTACGATAGTAAAGTACATTTTTCATTTAAATAATTGGTAGGTACTTAAAATTATGTAGATGGATTTAAATGAGTAGGACTTATATAAACAGGCATTTATTTTTTCTTAAATCTTCTCAAAATTAAATTGAGCTTAGTGAAATAGCAAAATAATTGAGCCATTTTTTTCTATAAATAAAAAGTGAATTGAAGCGAGTTTTTGCACATACTCCATACCACCCTTCACTCTGTTTCTTTAAGTTTTACATTAGAATATTCTCTCCTCATGGGGAAAACATAATCTTTATTTTAGATTGGCATCCATATGTGTACATTTAACTTAGCGCTCTTTAAATATATATGTATATCTAGCACATAAAACACAAATTTCATATATTTAAAACTAAGAAATATTTAACTGCAGCATAAACATTTAATTTAATTAAAATAGTAATGATTTAGTATCATAATAACGACTATCTAACTGTCGGCAGGTGTTAAAGTGGAAGAGTCGGCTGTGCCCCAACAGAGAACGTTACGACACCACGATGACGACCAATGGCGGAGGATGGGAACAAAGGAGGGGGCAATGTACAGTTTGTCCAGAGCGAGGAATCTGTCGGTAGAATAATCGGCGAAGTGGTGTTGCCTCCGGAACAACCCTCAAGGGATGAAGTGGCGCTTCGTGCAGAGAGAAACGATGTTCATGAGCTAGTCGGCAGGGGAAGCGGAGCAGAAACTGCAACCGGTCAAGCACAGCAGCTGCAATACAACTCATACGAGCAACAGGGGCTTTACCAAATGGGGATTCCATACGCAAACCTGGACCCCCGGAAACCGTACATTCCTGGCCGAAGGTTGGTTTGAATGCTACAGAAGGTAGAGAAAAACAAAAAATATTTTATTTTTTATTATAATTATAATTTAAAAAAAGCATTTAAACTAAATTAATAAAACAAATTATAAAAAATTTAAACAAAAACTAATCTTAGGTTGAAACATTGACAACATTGTAAAAACGTGTATAAAGACTAAATAGTAGTATTGCAAATCACATATTTATAATATATCTTAATATATTCTTATATTTAAAGCTTAACCTTTATTAACAAAGGAAAAATAATGCCAAACAGCTGTATTAGATGAAACGTTGAAAGAAGGATGAAGGTCAGGGCCTACACAACTTGCCAGGAAACTGTAGGCCTCAAAGTTCACAACTAACACAACAAAACACATCATCTGTAATGTTCTGGTACATCAGTCCCTTTCTTCAGCAGAAGAATGTGTTTACTCTCTATTGCTGAAGAAAGGGACTGATGTACCAGAACATTACATGATTATGTGTTTTGTTGTGTTTTAATTGTGAACTTTGAGGCCTGCACTTTCTGGTAAGTCTGTAGGCCCTGACCTTCTATCAATGTTTCATTAAACCTTTATTAGGAAACCATTAACTTTAATTAACTAGAGTTGGGTCATATCCATTATTTTATGCATCCGAAACTCGAATCCAAATCCGAACCTTGGAAAAAATTATGAACATAAGAGGAAATATAAATATAATATAAAAAGAGAAATAGTAACTAAATATTAACATATTTCTTATAATCCATTCATTAGAACTTTCACACATTTATTTAGGTTTTAAATTACTGTTCTGGGGCCTGGTTGTTTAGTTCATCTTATAATGAACCACCAATAAGCAGTATTAGTGCAATACAACAAATTTCACTAAAAAAATTGATATTTTTTTTATCAAATCTGAAATTTTCTTGAATCTCGAATATCCTTAAGGAATGGAGGAATTCAAGGATTTGAGGGTCCCATCCCTCCTTAAAACTCATTACTTGCAAATCTGGCAAAACCAAATGAGAATGTTGCAGAGAAGATAATACAATTATTAAGACAATTAATTTAAAAAAAAATTTGTACCATACCAGAAGTACACAAACAAATCTATAACTTCTTAATCATCACAAGCTGCCAATCCACATCAAAGCACAGCCACGCAATTATAATGTCATTGATGATTTAAGACCAGCCATGGATAAGAGGGCAAAACCTGAAATTTGCGACCATTAGCATAGAGACCTAGGCTTTGGTCAAAAGTATTATGGCCGACCACTTTGCGAAAGCAAAGTCCTTGCGAGCGCAAATATATTTTCCTAGTAGAGTGACTCTTTGTTGGACAGACATTTTACTTGTCCTTTGGTTTGCATTATAGATAGAAAAAACTAAAAATTGTGTTATATACTGTATTATTATTATTATTATTATTATTATTATTATTATTATTATTATGCACCTTTAAAAATTTAGCATATTTTAGTAATATTGCTTATTCAAAATTTTATTGTTTTGGTATTTTATATATAGAAAAATTAAAAATTGTGTTATATATACTGTATTATTTATTATTATTATTCCAAATTATGGGTTTCGGCATGTGCTGCTACAGGCTTATCTTTATTTTTCATTTTTGTGTCATGTCGATGTATATTCTCGTTTTTGTTTGTTTAGACCAATGTTTTGTGCTTGGCACTGGTTGCATTCCAGTTGGTAGATGTTTTCAGAATCACAAGTATGGTGGCCTTTTATAGGTAATAATTTATTTTAGTTATGTTGCTGGAAGGAATTTGTTGGTTATGTATGGTGCAGGTTTTTAGCAGGGAAATGAACCTGATATTTGTTTGGGTTGGGTTGAATAGTGGGGTCTGGGAGTTTGGGTTTTACAATAAGTTGCGTAGATTGGCTGGTTGTTTATAGGCTGGTTTTGGATGCTCCTTGAAGATATGTTGTGTAGTGGTGAGGATTGCAGTATGGGGAAATCTGGTACCAGGACCCACTACCGCATTCCTGATAAAACTATCAAATTTTATTTTGGAGAAAATTACTTCAGATTTCTTTACAAAATATACCTACAAATTAAAGGTACTGCCATAGGAATCGCGCATGGCTCCCTTATATGCAAACTTTATATAGGTAGACTGGAACGTATCTCTCCAGGCGAATTCTGATGCAGTTGACATATTCTGAATACCTCATCTACACCACATCCTCAACATCCTAACCCCATAATGGTAAATTTCCCACGTTTCCTCTAAGGTTATTACATTTCTTCTCTTTGACTTACCTTTCTCTCCCTGACACACCAATTTTTGACTGCAAAATTCCCTTTTTTTACTATTAACGTTATTTTTGACAGCTTTTGCCCCCGAGCCCTAAAGCCCACAAAGGTGAGTTACCCTTGAAGCTCTGACACCCCCTCCAACACACGTCCTGACACCCCAACACCCGACTCCATAAGGTAATTTACTCTCAACGTCTGGAGCCCCACGAAACTAGACACCCTGACACTCCCAACAACTCGAACCCATAGCGGTAAATCCCTGGAAAGATGAGCCCATTTCAATAACTCCTCATCCTGACCCCCTCTCTACCAACCAGTGCAGGTCTCGACAGGCTTACCACCCCCTTTCCTCTAACCCTAAGCTCCATACCTCCATTCTTAACCCGCACGACAATTTAGAGATGGTGGCACGGATTTATAAAAAATTATAAATATAAAGTTATATTTAACCTTCTAGCGTGACGTGGAAAATCAAAATGGATCCTCCCCCTCCCCCTTGTATGCAACCTATGCAGGTCCCGATATGCACCCTCAAACCCAGGTTCTATTAGCCCTCAAGGCAAGGTCATAGGTTTCTAAAATCTAGGAGGTGATGGATTATTTTAATGTTGTTTATTTGATGGTCATGATGGGACTGAATATTCGTAATGAGATGGAAGCTATAATTTATTACACCTAGCCTTATAAGACCTAACGGCACAAGACCTAAATGTTATAAGAACTAAACCCCATAAGACCTAACTTCACAGCACCTAATTTTATAGTTCCTAACTTTACTAGATCTAAAAGCACTGAACCTAAAATTCATTTTTCATAGATTACTTTAAAATATCCTTAACTGTTCAAACAGGCAGTGGACCTAAAGGCACAAGCCTTTAACTTTATTAGACCTAACTTCACAAGACCTAACTTCACTGGACCTAATTTTATAAGACCTTAAGTCATAGCTCCTAAACGCTTGGTCTTGTGAAATTAAGTCCACTGCATGTCATCCGAAGGCCCACCTAGGGAAAGAGGAACAATGTGTGAAAATTCAATACACAAAGGTGACATCATCTTCCTTTCTTCTGTCTTCTATAGTAGAAGTAGTCACACACACATTTTAACACAGAGTAATATTTCGGCACTTTTGCCTTTATCAAACACAGAGAAAGAAAGAACAGAGATTACACTAGTACACATTGGAAATGGAGTAATCCATTGTTTGTGTCAAGTGTACTCTCTCTTCTTCATTCTTCTTTCTTGTGTTTGATAAAGGCCACAGTGCCAAAATATTATTCTATTTGTGTTAAAATGTTTGTGTGACTGACTACTATAGAAGACAGAAGAAAGGAAGAATTCACCTTTGTGCATTGGATTCTTACCACATTTCTTCTCTTTCCCTAGGTGGGACACTCATCAAATTTACTCCTATTAGTTTATTTTCCCCTTTTCTTTAGTTTTATCAATTTCCTTTATATAAAATTATTTAGCCATTGGGCCACCTCACTTCTAAAAACTTTAAATAAAATATGCATTTTATTATTTTTAACCATCCAAACACCCTCTCGTTCACTTTATTTTAACTTAGTAGACTGACTGGGTGTAAATACCCATTGTTTTGACATTAAGTTGTCGAAAATATTCAGTGTAAACACTATTTTTGGGAGTTCTTTGAACGCTTTCATCAAATTTAAATAACTAGTTTTATTTTCTAAGATCTTCACACAATATATTTGATTCAATCTTGAACTTGAAAATCTTTTCGACACTGTAAATTAACAAAATTAGCACATAGTAGGCCTATGTATGTTCAAGTTGAGTACTGCATAGATAGATCTTCTTTATCTAACCTCAACTCACTCAAACAAAATAAAATTTAAAACACTTTAAAACGTTCACTTTTTAACTTGACAAAATTGAGAAGTGTTTTAAAATAGGCCTACTAAGAAAGCAAATATACAAAATATTAATTTACTGTTTGTAAAGTGTTTTTTTAAGACAAAGTTTTATAAGGTAATTTAAATAGGTCTAAATATAAGGATAAGTCTACATTACAAACTGTAGAAATTATTTTTTGTTAATAGAATAAAACACACTTGTTCCAGTACCAACATAAATATATAAATAATAAAGCATTGGGTCCTAAAGCAAACATATTACAAAAAAAAATTGTTTCTTTATTGACCAACTTCTCATACTAATTCATTTCCTCGTGTGACATTACTATTTGAATGCATATTTCACATTATGATTTTTTAACTAAAATATGTTGTGTGTATTGTATAATGTAGGCTAGTATTTTTTCATTTCCAACTGTAGGCAAAGAAAAATTATGTAAGAGATTTATTAAATTATGCTAAGTTAAATCTTTCTTGCAAATAATGTGACTTGTGATCAGCTGTTTGAGAAAATAAAAATATACTAATCATGTTCGGTCATGAATACAATTTTTTCTTGAAATTAATTTACCTAATTTCTAGCCTCTAACTTCTTAAAAGGTAATATTCTTAGGAAAAGTGTTGCCAACTGTTGACACAAACTGATTTTATTCTATGAGTTGATGCTAGAAATAAAGTCATAGCTAAAACTAGCGGACGATACAAAGTGTGGTGGTCATAATAACCCAAACGCTATCTTTTCCTCACGAGTGTGACGCTAACTAGCGGTAGCAACTACTTTGCATCAATTGGTCATAATATCCTGCTGACGCTGTTGGTACTCTTTGACTTTAGCAAAGTTTTTGACACCATTAACCACGATATTCTTCTTGATAAATTGCAAACAAACTTTCATTTTTCTGTAAGTTTGACTCAATGGATGCAGCCAGCAATGTGTCACGATAGGTGACACTCAGTCAACAGGACATTCAGTGACATCTAGAGCGCCACAAGGTTCGGCTCAGATAAACTCTACACTTGATGACCATCATAGACAAACTATTGACTTACATTTTCCACAAGAAAACTCAACTTTCTTTATTTCTATTCATAACTATAATCACTGCCCATATTATTTCACTCTCTCAGCTTCTTGTTTATGGAATACCCTAACCAACAATATAGAGAAATTAGAATTGTTTTAAGGTAACACTTGCAAATATTCTGCATGTGAGAGCTCAGCGATATTGAGGAATGTGAGACGCGATGACCCCTTCTGGTGTGTGTGTGTGTCTGTGCTTGTGTGTTTCTCTCTCTCCTTTATTTCTACTTTTTATTTATTTTATTCTAATATGTGTGGGGATTTACAATTATGTATGTGAACAATATGTTTTTTATTATTAATATTTTTGTACAGATATTATAAATTAATTTTTAGCGCATAAGTATTAAATGTGCAGTCTTTATTATTAAGAGGTTAAGTGTAAGAAAAGGCGCTGGCCTTAACCCCGCCCAAATAAAGACATTATTATTACTATCATCATTATCATTATTAGGATCATCTCGCTTTTGAGGTCAAAATGGAAATGATTGTATTAATAAATAATCCGTTGTATTGTAGATCATGATTAGAAAATCATCCTAAGGTCAATGATTAAGACAAAAAAAAATTAAAATAATATTAGTATAAAACAACTAATTACCATGAACATTAGGAAAGCTAAAGGAAACAGGGTGTAGGGGAGAGTGGGTACCTAGCAATGGGACAGCTTTTAGTTTGGAATTTTTATTATTTTTTATATAAAAATCTCAAATATTTTGTTAGCATATTATTAAATTATAGTCTATTTGTTACCTTTAAATGTGGATACAATATGTTTTTTTATATATATAGTGACAAAATACCACTTTCACAAGTTCAGAACAAAGAACAATATAAAATTTTAATAGTTATGCTCCTTAATTAAAGTGTTTAACCTCATTTTATCAAATGACTGCATACTTTGACGTTAAATCAATTTCAAAGTTACATAGAGCAAGGGCTCTTGAGGAGGTCATGTCGTCTTTGTTCACAGCACTGACATCTTCTCTTCCAGGACCTTTTCTTCTGAGAGAACTAATCTCGTAAAAATCATCAATAATATTTTACACTTTTCACAAAAAGTGCACTAAATGTTTTGTTACAACATAATCCGCCACCTTGAGTAATCTTGTGTGATAGTCAAAATTATCATCACTTTCAAACAAATTGTCTTCACCATCAGATGAATCCATCAGCTGGACTTCATCTGAATTAGAGGAAGTTTCTACATTTCCTTTATGAACTTTTACGTGTATTTGTTTCTTTGTTTGCCTTTCTTGAACTTCATTTTTTTCATATGTATTGGTTAAAGTTTTGATTTTACATTTTTTTCATATGTATTGGTTAAAGTTTTGATTTTACCTCACTTTCGTCCTCTGCCATCAACCTTTTTGGGGGGCGCTTTAGGATATGGCTGTACATCCTCAGGTGTCAAAGTAGCTACAACTTTGCTTTGCAAAGCCTTTTTAGGCGCAAGAATAATTGCAGATGCGGGTGGACCTGCACCTTTTGAATTGGGTTGAGCCAATCAGTTACTGCTGACATCCTGAAATCATCCTCTGTAAAAGAATTTGGTTCAAATAGCCAGATTTTTGTTTTAGGAAACCCTTTAATTATGTTCTGTTTTGAAAAAGCAAACGTAAACGCATTGTTCACTAAATGGGAAATGTCATATATAATTATGGTTTTACCAGGTTTCAATCACCCAATTACTGCAGGCTCGGTTGTAACGGGTTTTCAGTGAGCCGTAGACTGATACATCAAGTGGTTGTAATCAATGACTGCAATGAGGAGGAGACATGATTAGGTAGACTCCACTTGACCTTGCCTCTTCAATAACTTCTAAGTTTATATGACTTTAATGGTTGTCTAAGAATAGCACAACAGGATTTTCCTTGGAACATTTCACATGTAAAATGGAATACCTTAAGGTGCGGCAAAAGGGAGTGCAAGTAATTTTATACGAGGGTGATCCCAAAAGTAAGGTCTCCGAGGGGCTGGGGGTGTAACGAAACTCTTTTGGCAGCTGTTGAATATCTATTGTGATTGGGAGTTCCCCCAACCCTACCCGAGCATGCTGGCGCTTCTCCATGACGCTCAGTCTGGTCCTGGCAGCCATTGAGAATGAGGCTCCCATTGAACTTCGCCGCCAAGTGCGAAATCCACGCTGTTATTCGGTTTTTGAATGCGAAAAGCATTACATCTCTTGAAATTCATCGCCATTTGACCGAAGTGTATGGCGAGTCGTGCATGGACATCAAAAATGTTCGCAAATGGTGTAGGGAGTTTATAGCCGGTCGTAATGAAATTCATGATGAGCAAAGGAGTGGGAGACCATCAATTTCCGACGAGACACTTGAGAAGACGAGGAAAGCCTGCATGAAGATCGACGGATCACTCTGGATAATCTTTGAATTTTGGTCCCTAAGGTGTCCCGAAGCACCATACACAGGATCTTAAACGAAAAGTCGCAATATCAGAAGGTTTGCGCTCGATGGGTTCCAAGAATGCTGACAGAAGATCACAAGCGGCAATGTGTTGATTCTTCCCGCGAGTTTCTTTGCCGCTATGCGGACAATGAAGACTTTTTGGACTCTATTGTCACAGGAGATGAAACCTGGGGATTTCACTTCACCCCAGAGACGAAACAACAATCGCGGAACTGGTGGTATTCCTCTTCTCCGAAGCCGAAAAAACTCAAACAAACACAATCTTTTGGTAAAGTCATGACAACTGTCTTTTGGTATCAAAAGGGAGTATTGTTGGTCGACTTTATACCTGCGGGGACCACATACAAACACTGATCGGTATTCTGAAACCCTGAAAAAACTCAGACGGGCAATTCAGAACAGGAGAAGAGGAATGTTGAGCAAGGGCATAAGCATTCTCCATGACAACGCTCGCCCACACGTCGCCCGTCAAACTGTCGAGCTTCTGCAAAAGTTTGGATGGGACATCATCAGACACCCACCCTATAATCCGGACTTGGCACCCAGCGACTATCACCTGTTCCCTAAGTTGAAAGAAAATTTGGCAGGACAGCGATTCAGCTTTGACAACGAGGTGAAAGAAGAGGTTCAACGATTCCTCAAGGACATGGCGGCGAGCTGGTATGACATGGGAATACAAAAGCTGCCACAGCGTCTACAAAAATGCATCAACCGAAATGGGGATTATGTAGAAAAATAGGTAATTGTTCAAACTTTAAAAAATTTAAAGATTATTGCAAATACTTTTTTTTTTGAATTAATAAAAAATAAGAGACCTTACTTTTGGTATCACCCTCGTAGTTTTATAGCAATTTTTGGCCAAAATAAATCAAATATTTCTCCAGTATTAACATAGAGTTTAGTTTTCTGCACATGTTAATATCAACAGATCTTGAATACCTATCAAGGGTGTCCTAGGATTTTTTGTCAAAATATTTTCTCTTTATTTAAAAAGTTTTGACAAAATTCCAGTACACCCTTTACAGATATTAAAGATCTATTGATATTAGCATGTGCAGAAAACTAAACTCTATGTTGCTATTGGGGAAATATTTTATTTATTTTTGCCAAAAAAGTCTTCTATAAAAACTGTAAAAATACTTGCGCTCCCTTCGGCCGCACCTTAAAACAAACAGGAAGTTTTCCCTCGTCATCCATCCACTGGAGTGTGCCAAACCAAGACTGCCTGGAGGTGCATCATGCAGCATGTGATCTTTAAAGTGTTTCCTAGGAAAAACAAATGTTGGAGGAACTGTATTTCCTGAGGCATTGACAAAGCAGCACACAGTTCCAGATTTTGTTAGCACTGAATGGGTGTCTCTTGTACACATTCTTTGTATTATTATAAAATATTTCAATGTTCAGCTTATTAAAACTGGTTGAACGGCTTAAACTAGTTGCTTCCGGAGATCTAATTGAAAGATATATATTTATTCTCATGAATCCAAATATCCTGCTGTTTCACTTTCTTCCCACCCCACAGAGCTGTTTAAAGCCAAAGCAAACTTGTAGGCTAGTTTATAGGCCAGGACAGTTGTGAGGCCATAATGCATCTTTGCACATTAAAAAAAAAAATACTCATCAAGTAGTCTTTCTTGATCCTCTGTAAAAACTTGGCTCACATTTGTGTTTGCCTTATAAAAATATTTCTTGCCAGGATTTAAACCTAGGTCTTTGTTATTCTGTACATGACGGGCTAGAGCTGATTTAGACATTCCATAACTTTCAGCAACATCCCTTATTGAATTTCCTTTCAACATTACTTCTTTTATTGCATTATTTAATTGCTCCCAGCCTTTCCTTTGTCTGTTAGTTTTTCTTTGCTAGATTCTTGGCATTCTTGTACAGAATTATTTAACTGAAAAATAAAAACCACTTCTTTAAATTAGTGACCTCACCCTATAAGCATGGTGTCACTGATTAGGCCTACATGGCCTAAATCACTGCTCTATAAATAATTATTAGGTTAATTGGTGTAAGAGAATGAAATAATATTTTGTGGCATTTAAGTATTTGGGGAATAATGGTTGTAACTAGGTTTGTCTAGTTATAACAATTTATTTTATTGATGTGCAGGACATTTGGGACATGTCCCATTCCTCCTGTCTTGTTTTTGTACCAAACCTCATGCATGGCCCATATTTTAATACAAAATACTGGATGAGAATGTGTTGGATACAAAAATAAACTAAGATCGATTAATATTGCTCACATCACTTACTATTTCATAGTAAATCTTGAACAAAGAAAAATCCCACCAATAAAAGTTTATCAAAACAATATTATTGAGCCAATAACATTACTTTATAATGTGTAAAAGTCCACTACCAGCACAAATGCAGTTAGCTAGCCGCCACTATACACACATGCAGTAGAAGTACTGCTTCAAGTGGTTGAAAGGAGAACTATAAAAAGTGAGGAAGATTTGAAATACAGTATTTGTCCCATTCTACCCACTCTCCCCTATTTGATTAGTTTCAAAGTGGATTTATTTTCACACAAATAGTTTTTTCCTTTCAGCATGATCATTATATAGTGTTGCTGATATTCGAGGTCGTATTATTTTTGACCCAATACAATAGTGTAAGACAAGAAAGAAGAATAAGGGTGTGGAGGTTAAAAAATTAAGAGGAAAAAGAGGTGAACATAAGAAAGACAAGAAGCTTAATATCCAAAGATGAGATGTAAAGTGTAGAGGTTGAGGAGAAGAAGAAAAGAGCGAAGTGAGTGGTACAGGAAGCCAGGAAGGATTGGATGCAAAATTGAAGAGAGATGCTGGAATGGGACGTGGAAGGAAGTAAGAAGGTGGTATATAGCCAAGTAAGAAACAGGAGGAAAGAGAAAAGACAAGAAGTTAGGATGAAGAAGGAAGAATGTTGAAGACAGGAGAGGAAGAAAAGGAACTATGGATGAGATATTTTGAGAAGATGTTCAACCCGGAAGAAGAAAGTAATGAGAGAGGATGAAACGAGGAAAAGCACCAGGTGTGGATGATGAGAGCAGCAGGTGAAGTAGCTATACAATGGTTATACAGGGTGCTGAGAGGGATATAGAGAACAGAGGTCTATAATAGGCTTGACCTTTGCCAAACAACAGCTGATGGAAAGAAAGTATGAATATGGGAATGACTTGGTAATAGTATTTATTGATGTGGAGAAGGAATATGATAGCGTGGATAGAAATAAAGTTTGGGAAGCAATGGATGAGGCCGAAGTGGAAAGAGGAGTTGTAATTATAGTGAAAAGCATTTACGACGGTAACAGGGGTTGTGTTAAGACAGAGGAGTGTACAAAATGGCTTCAAATAAAAAATGGAGTGAAGAATGGGGTGCCTTCTCACCACTACTATTTGTAATGGTAAGAAGATGGAGGCATTTTACCAAATTGACCCAGCCACAGACTGGAAACTGTTGATGTTGATGATGGCGATTACTTGTCTTTGGTCTGCCCCATAAACCCTTCCCTTCTCCATATCTTGCCAAACTAAACTTCATTTTCCCCTCCTCATTCGACTATTGTCATACTCTCACACTCGCCCATGACTCACCAGATCCCAGATAATAATTTAACTCACCTCATAACTGCTGTAAGATAATCTCTACTACATGACAATTGCTAGACCATTTGTGTTATAATTACTTTATCTTCGTACAGCTAAGATATAATTATTACTTTGAGGTTTGAAGTGCATTTTCATAATGCCATAGCATTATGTAAATTTTTTACTCTGCTCCATTGGCCATAATTACACAATTATTTTATTAAATGGCGGGAAAGCTGGGTGCAACATTAGAAACTAATAACAGATAAATTGGTATCATAAACCTGTATTTTTGGATCCAAACTCTTTAACTCGTGTTTCCACATACTTAAGTAGATTAATTTTTTCTAACTTAAAATATATTTATCTAATTGAATGTTGACTAGGTTGGTTCACCTGGATCTGAAAGGGGCTCCCCCTAAAGTTAGCTACTTGAAAAGACTGTTCCCATTAATAAGACAGATGGGAGCTACAGGCATCTTGTTGGAGTGGGAGGACATGTTTCCTTTCAAGGGGTCTCTCGCTGGGATATCTGCCTCCAACTGTTATACTCGCCATGAGGTCCTGGACATCATACACACTGCCAAGGGCAGCGAGCTGGAGGTGAGAACATCTTTCATTAGGTCAAGGGTGGTGAGCTGGAGGTGAGCACACTCTTCATTAGATTACAGACATCATACACACTGCCAAGGTCAGTGAGCTGGAGGTGAGTACACTCTTCATTAGATTACAGACACCATACACACTGCCAAGGGCAGCAAGTGGAGGTGAGCACACTCTTCATTAGGTTACAACATCATACACACTGCCAAGGGCAGCGAGCTGGAGGTGAGCACACTCTTCATTAGATTACAGACACCATACACACTGCAAGGTCAGTGAGCTGGAGGTGAGTACACTCTTCATTAGGTTACATACACCATACACACTGCCAAGGGCAGCGAGAGCTGGGAAGGTGAGTACTCTTCATTAGGTTACATACATCATACACACTGGCAAGGTCAGTGAGCTGGAGGTGAGCACACTCTTCATTAGATTACAGACACCATACACACTGCCAAGGTCAGTGAGCTGGAGGTGAGACACTCTTCATTAGATTACAGACACCATACACACTGCCAAGGTCAGTGAGCTGGAGGTGAGTACACTCTTCATTAGGTTACATACATCATACACACTGCAAGGTCAGTGAGCTGGAGGTGAGCACACTCTTCATTAGATTACAGACACCATACACACTGCCAAGGTCAGTGAGCTGGAGGTGAGCACACTCTTCATTAGATTACAGACACCATACACACTGCCAAGGTCAGTGAGCTGGAGGTGAGTACACTCTTCATTAGGTTACATACACCCTACACACTGCCAAGGGCAGCGAGTGGAGGTGAGTACACTCTTCATTAGGTTACATACATCATACACACTGGCAAGGGCAGCGAGCTGGAGGTGAGTACACTCTTCATTAGGTTACATACACCATACACACTGCCAAGGGCACGAGCTGGAGGTGAGTACACTCTTCATTAGGTTACATACACCATACACACTGGCAAGGGCAGTGAGCTGGAGGTGAGTACACTCTTCATTAGGTTACATACACCATACACACTGCAAGGGCGCAGGAGCTGGAGGGTGAGTACACTCTTCATTAGGTAACACTCACACTGGAGGGCAGAGCTGGAGGGTGGAGGTACACTCTTCATTAGGTTACATACACCATACACACTGCCAAGGGCAGCGAGCTGGAGGTGAGTACACTCTTCTTTCATTAGTCAACGGGTGGTGAGCTGGAGGTGAGTACACTCTTCATTAGGTTACATACACCATACACACTGCCAAGGGCAGCGAGCTGGAGGTGAGTACCTCTTCATTAGGTACATACACCATACACACTGCCAAGGGCAGCGAGCTGGAGGTGAGTACACTCTTCATTAGGTTACATACACCATACACACTGCCAAGGGCAGGCAGCTGGAGGTGAGTACACTCTTCATTAGGTTACATACACCATACACACTGCAAGGGCAGCAAGCTGGAGGTGAGTACACTCTTCATTAGGTTATATACACCATACACACTGCCAAGGGCAGCGAGCTGGAGGTGAGTACACTCTTCATTAGGTTACATACACCATACACACTGCCAAGGGCAGCGAGCTGGAGGTGAGCACATCTTCATTAGGTCAAGGGTGGTGAGCTGGAGGTGAGTACACTCTTCATTAGGTTACATACACATACACACTGCCAAGGGCAGCGAGCTGGAGGTGAGTACACTCTTCATTAGGTTACAATGGGTGGTGAGCTGGAGGTGAGTACACTCTTCATTAGGTTACATACACCATACACACTGCCAAGGTCAGGAGCTGGAGGTGAGTACACTCTTCATTAGGTTATATACACCATACACACTGCCAAGGGCAGCAAGCTGGAGGTGAGTACACTCTTCATTAGGTTACATACACCATACACACTGCCAAGGGCAGCGAGCTGGAGGTGAGACACTCTTCATTAGGTCCTCAAGGGTGGTGAGCTGGAGGTGAGTACACTCTTCATTAGGTTACATACATCATACACACTGCCAAGGCAGCTGAGCTGGAGGTGAGTACACTCTTCATTAGGTACATACACCATACACACTGCCAAGGGCAGCAAGCTGGAGGTGAGTACACTCTTCATTAGGTTACATACATCATACACACTGGCAAGGGCAGCGAGCTGGAGGTGAGTACACTCTTCATTAGGTTACATACATCATACACACTGGCAAGGGCAGCAAGATGGAGGTGAGTACACTCTTCATTAGGTACATACACATACACACTGGGGCAAGGGTGGTGAGCTGGAGGTATAACTTTCATAGGTACAACTCATTACACTGCAGACAGTATGGAGATAACTTATTAGTTACAGAACATTAATGAGTGAAAATATTATACAACTATAACTGCTTTATTTATTAATTTTGAATTCGTCGGACATGTTATTTGATTATTCAAAAACAAGGAACAGAATAGAAATTCCATTTCAAATCCAAAGATAAATTATTGCTGTGACCTGTTTTCATAGTTTTGTTTGTTGTTTCAGTATTCATATTATTATCTTTGGTAGATAAAAATTTCACAGGTAATGTTCAACATCATTATTTAAATTGAGTTAAATCTATAACTGTGTTAAGCCCAATACATGACTTCTCTAGCTAAAAGGCATCTTGAAATGAAAAATTGTGAGGCAGAAAGACACTTGTTTTAGTAAAAATGCCATATCCTCTCTGAGGCAGCTCCTTACCTTCATTTGTTATTTAGTTCATACGTCGATCCTAAGAAGCTTTGAGAAGTTTGTTTTTATATTTCAACAGGGAAATTTGCCAGGAATCGCGATGATCATACTACCTGATGTTTTGATTGTTAAAATTTGACTTCTGGGATGTACAGACATATTGACATTCGCTCTTAACTAATGTAATTGGCTGATGGAGAAGTGCAATTCTTTATTTGCATTTAATATGTTGTCATTGTTAATAAATGTACCGGTATATACCTACATTTTAAAATGTTATATTAATCAAAATCAGCTTAATATCTACAACATCCCACCCAACTCTACTGAAGGATAGGAATATGGTTTTTTTTATCCAAAAATCACCACAAAACACTAACATTTTAAAACCAAACCACTGAAAAATAGTAACGCAATAATTAACTTTAGTTACAAATGATTGGGATTGTTATTCATCTTGGCAGTATTCTTGTGTTTGATCCTGTTAATGTGAAGTATCGGTCAGATTTAAGGAAAGGCAATTCTAAATTTGCTTTTGTTTTTTGACTATTGCTCTAATTATTGTCCAAGTGTGTTGTTAATATATATATATTGAATTTGGGCAGGTGATCCCGCTGGTTCAGACATTTGGCCATGTGGAGTTTGCACTCAAACATCCAGAGTTTTCCCGCCTGCGCGAAGTTCCGGAGTCCCCACAGGCGTTGTGTCCTTCCCTTAACGCCTCCATGGACTTTGTTGAAAAAATTATTGATCAGGTGGGTATAAGGTTTTGGGAGTTTCAGGGTGAAATTTTCAAGGTCAAGATAATACATTTAAAATAATTAATATCTAGTGCAATTAATATGGTTCTTATTTTGTGACATAGAATTGGCTAAATTGTGTGAATGTTGCCCTTAGTTTATTGTTTTATAAATTAACTGGTAGTCAGATAAATTAATAGAGAAAAGCAACAAAATTATGTCTAAGTATTTTAGGACATAATTCAGTAATATCAGAATAAAATATACATATGTAAGATGTGGTAGGGGGAACAGTACGGATAAATACAAAAGAAGAAATATATCATCAAATTGTTTTTATTTGTAATGCTTGCCTGCCATGGCCATAACTAGCTCTCTGGCCTAAAGCAACTGGTAAATTAATGACCGCCAGAATATAAACTGGCCATTCAACTCTATCCTGAGACCCTGCCATCCCCTGCACCCTGTCCTCTGCCTCCTCCTTCAGCTCCCAACATTTTATTCTTTCCCTCACTTCATCTAATATTTGAATCCTCCTCCTTTTCAAGCTTCCTCTTTCCTTTAACCTTTCCTTCAATGATGCCGTGCATGAGACTGTTTCTCCTAAGGATGTATCTGATTCAGTTTGCTTTGTATCGAAGAATCACATCCAAAATGGTTATCTTTCTTGGCCACGGCCATACCCTGCACTTATTTATAGACCTATGCGGATCCTGAACTTTGGGGGAAAATCAACATTTTGTTCAACTTCATCATCTCCAGAACTATCCTCAACTCTATAATAAACAATTCACCACTATCTGACTCACTCCCATCATGCAAAATATTACAATTACCTTCCCAATCAAGGGGAATTAATTGTAATATCACTGTTTCTTAGTACCTTAAATTATTTTATTAAATGCATATTTTCAAAATATTCATTTATTTGGTTTTAATATTAAAGTAATTTATATTTAGTACATGAAGTGGTTTATTCTTGTAGCCAGCTTGTATAGAAAATAACCCTTGGCTGACCCTAGCTTCCCACACTCAGCACAACTGAGTGCCATTAAATATCATAACTACACTGCATACAATTGATAGTAGGCATATTTATTCTAGAATACATACTAGCCAGGAAACATCTTCTAGAACAAAATAGTGACAAGTCACTTTTATATATCCAATAACGCACCTTCACGACACTTGTTTGCATCAACACACTCTTATTATGTTAATTATATTATTTGTAGTATCATGCCAGAATAGACAAAAGATGTACTAATCTTTTCGGAGTGTAATAGCGCTCTTTGTGAGGGTTTAGTAACTAAAATGTAACACTAGCTCAGTTGAAAGTTTTTGGCATTCTTATGGACAAGACTGTGGCTCACTTTTATTTATTCAGATTAATTTAAGTTTAAATATGTTGATATTTTATTGTAAAAGTAGTTATTAAAATTCACACCACAATGCTCTGTAACTATCATAACAAATAATTTAGCCATTGGGCCTCCTCATTAATATGTACACCTTATTTGAACCTAAACAATTTGATTCCTTTCTTATCAAATTACCATAAGCTTTTAATTTAATCATATTATTTTGTTTTGTTTTTTATTGGAGGATGGGAAGGCTAAGTTTGGACTAAAACTATAAATTTGAAAAATAAATATAAGCCTAAATAGGAAAATTATTATCAAAAAATTTCTCGTCTCGTTTCCGTCAGAAATTGTTATTTCCCACCTAAAAAATTCTCTAAGTCAAAATTTCACTCCCTGATCACTATATAAACACAAATTCTTATTTTCTAAAACTCTTAATAATTTTGTTTTTTAAATTTAGTTGATGATTTTTATGGTTTTAAGATGTCTAGGTAGGCATATTACTTATACTTATGTCTGGCACTGAAAACTAAAGTTCACTAAAAAAAACGGATTTATGGAAAATTAAAACAACATAAAAGTTATATGTGTATGTGCAACAAAAACAAATTGATCCATTTTAAAAACAAACAAGAAACGTATGATAAACCACTGAAGTTAGCGCAGCGGTTAAAAGTGAGAGAAGTGCCAAGCCGTTTAGATCATGTTCTTCTAGGTGTTGTAGCACACAAGTTGTAAAATGATGTAAGGACAGAAGAAGATGGAGGCACAGACTGGAAACAGTTGATGATGATATGCCTAATGGATAAAAATACTTAATAAATGGTGTGGAAACATTATAAAAACTAATAGGAAAGAGACAGTGACTAGCATGTTAGTATGCAGCAGAATGTGCAAATCCTTGACATTTTGATTTGACTTCACAAAAATAAAATAAAATAGTGATAGCTCTAGTTTTCAATTCATGTTCATTAATTGCCATTTTGAGCTGTTAAGTACACTTATTTACCCCAACTGTACCTTGATGGGTGTACTCTAGACCACAATAGGGCCATAGTGTAATTGGTCAAGGATAGTTAAGTTAGGCCTGGATAGGAACAAACACACTTCTCTCTACATTTCTTCCCTTCTTACACTATTGCACTATTACACTTCACACATCGTTACATTGTCGGAGATGTTCCATTGAAAACACACAAACAAAGATAGGCTATAGAACTACATGTTTCTAGAATGATTTGAAATATGTAACTGAAAACTTGCAGTGTTGCCAAATCGATGTAACTAAATATGGTTCGAAAAGAAAAATAGCTTGCTGAGAATTCATAACTAAAAATAACTTAAAAACTAACATTCACTATACTTGAAATAATAAATAATTTGATTAAAAGATAAATATATGAAATAATATAACTTTCTAAAACTGAAACCAGTGTACTAGCCAAGAGATTGTCGTTTTCGCCAAACACAAATTTTGACCACCTCGCCCTGGTACAAGATGCATTAGCTTATGCACACCCTTAGACTCAAATTCTACTTCAAAAACATCCCGCTAGCTCTGACCCTGAGAAAACAATCACAAGATTTAGGCCTTCCTCGGACTGGGATCCTCCACCTCTGCCTACAGACCATCCTCTCGAGCAATACATCACCTATTTTCTATCCAACTTATCTGATCCACACTTCTCTGAAACTAGCATAAAACCAAGAATCTTAATTTCAATGAACAAAAAGCAATAAAATCCCTTCGTGCCAACAAGGATATAATTATTCTGCCGGCCGATAAAGGATCCACTTGAACTACATTGCTGAAGCATCACCCAGCTTTCGGACATGTCCACTTACAAGCTCCTCCAAGAAGACGCCACAGCAGACTACAGCAAATAAATTAAGGAATATGTTTAGAGCGAGGGCCCCCGTCAGAAACTTTCACCGAAGTCTATAATGCTTCTTTCCACTGATAAACCTCAAACTCCCGTACTCCACCTTCTTCCCAAAATTCACAAAGGACTCCTCCCACCGCCAGGACGTCCCATTGTCTCTGGATGTGGTCTCCCCACAGAAAGAATATCTGTCTTTGTTGGCTCTCACCTACAACCCTTGGTAAAAGCACTGCCATCATACATTCAAGACACCAAACATTTCCTAAACCACCTCCCAAATTGGGGAACTACCCCCGGAATCTTTCTTAGTTACAACTGATGTCACTGCACTATACACCAATATCCCCCAAACTCATGGCTGAGCTGCAATGGAACATTTTCTAAATCTCAGACCTCAATATTCCACACCCACCACTTCTTTGCCGCTTGAATTAGCCAGAATAATTCTGGAAAAGAACAGTTTCCTCGACAGACATTATCTACAGATCAAGGGCACTGCTTTGGGTACGCGCGTGACCCCCTCTTATGCCAATCTCTTCATGGAACGACTGGAAAAAGTTTCTTATGTTCTAGACTCATCACACCACCAGTATGGCTCCGGTACATTGGTGATATTTTTATGATTTGAATACAGTCGAGAGATATGCTCAACAACTTTTTGGAAGAACTTAACAATTTCAGCACTCTCAAATTCACTCACGATATCTTACTACAGCATATCACCTATTTGGACGTTGATGTCTTCAATGAAACAATAATGTTCACACGACAGTTCACATAAAACCTACAAACCACCAACTATACCTCCACTACCTCAGCAGCCACCCTTCTTACACTAACAAGTCTCTCCCTTACAGCCTGGCCACTAGGGCCAGACAGTACTGACCTCACTCAGTGTTGCAATAAACTTGGGTCAGCAGGAACCCTTCAACTCTCATTGATACTCATCTCCAGAGCCATCTCATCAGAGACAAACTTCTGATGACATACCTTGCATTACCACATATCATCCAGGACTGCAAAGAATCAACACTATCCTTCCTGACTCCAACAAAATGTTCACCTCAATCAACACAACAAAAGGTTCACACCTGTATATGAAACAACGCTGCAACACCTGCAAGATACACCCACCCAGCAACACCTTCAATACATCCAACCAACACATATCTAACCTAAATCTACCAACTTCACTGTAGTTTTTGTGAGGTTGAATATATTGGACTCACAACAAGACCTCTGAGAATACGCATGAACAATCACTGTTTCGATACCAACCATACAAACCTAGATAAACCAGTTCCTTCCCAAGCTAACACCCACAATAAGGACTTTGACTTCTGCTATACCATCAGAGTACTCAGAGCATTCCTTACAACCACTTGCAATAACTCTCAACTTAGGCAATGGGAACTGGCACATCGATGGGTAACCAAATACAGAATACCCCCGGGTTTAAAGCTAGATAAAAACAAAATCATATTAATAATTTTTTACAATTATTTCATATACTTTATCTTTTAAATCAAAAATCAATTAATTTTTATTTATTTATTATTTCAAGTATAGTCATTGTTAGTCAATATTGTGTAAAGTGTAATACAGCGCAATAATTGAGAAGGTAAGAAATGAATAGAGAAGTGTGTTGGTCCCTATCTAGACCTAACCTAACTATCCTTTCAGGTTGGCTTCCTTCACTATCACTTACAGTGTACAGTGTTTCTACACTGTCTTACTATACATTTCCAAGCCATTAGGCACTAATCCAATCTAGTAAAATAAGAATAACATAATATAATACTTGTGTAATACATTTTTTTCTAAATAATCTTATTACATAAAATGATACAAATAAGCACAATATAATATAGTTTCAAGTATAAAACAAATAACAAACAATATTTGAATTTTGATCTGTCTTCAAGAATATTTCATATATCGAGTTTGCTTCACATTGAAAAGTAGCTTTCACACAGCCCTAGTTTCAAGTGTTACCACTCGTAATATGTGCACTTGTTACATATAATGGTAATGTACTCTGGAGTAATACACATAATGACACGCATCGAGTTGATTCCTCTGTGAAGTTAAATATGTCTCACCAGGTAATGGAAGTTCACCATGGAATAAGGTTCCTTCATATTGGTTGTGATGAGGTATTCCAACTGGGGAGTGTCCCCGCTGTCGCAACCAAATGCGAGAAAGTTTATTCCTGGCCCACGTGACGCGAGTAGCCACGTATGTCCGACAACATTACCCTTCAGTGACCCCCATCATATGGGATGATATGTTGAGACACCTCTCTCCGCAGAGCTTGGAGGAGTTCCGGATTGGAGAACTGGTTGAGCCAATGGTGAGTCTGCTCCGTTCATTCATCTTCTTTATGCACATATTACTTGATGTTACTGCCTAGCTATGATTAAAATCCTTTGTGTTTCTTCTACACCTATAGTTAATTGTAACCACCCTTTAATCATTGTAGTCTTTGGTTTTTCTTTATAATTCAGTTCTCTATTTGGTTATGTATGCATGAAAGACAAATAAATAATAACATAATAACCAATAAACTTTATATATAAAGTAACTCTTTTGTTTAAATTATGTGAGATATAACCATGATGTTTAAACAAGTTTATTTTAGCAGCATGTTTTACTATCTGTTCAGGTTATATGCATATATACTAATTGCACTAATGAGTTAGTGATGAGAAAGGTTGAATTTATAGAAAGTGTACCCACATTTGTGTGGAGGGAGGGTGGAAAATAATTTAGAAAAAACCTAACTACACTCAACTGAGTTTCGAACCCAGATCTCCCTGTCATTGGCAGTCTAGTCTATGGCGAGATCGACGCCTCATACCGTGCAGGCACTATAGCAGGTTAACAAATACTAACAAAATAACCATGATGATAGCATTCCATTAACATTATCAAATAGTATATTTAATTTTTTAAATAAAAATTAATTTACACCAAGTTACATGAACATCAGAATCAATCAAAACAAGACTATTGCAATGTGAGAGCTAAAAGCCAAATACTTAACTTTAACTTCACCAGCCATTTTCATGTAAATATTTCAAACAGGGGTTATTTTAGGACCTTGAAATAGTTTTACATTTACTAGTAATTAATTTAAAAATTATCTTAGTTCCTACCTTCTACTTTTAGTACAATCGACTTATAGTTACTAAGTATTATTAAATTATCTTGTTTCTCCCTGTCTACTTAGTACCATCGACATGTTACTAGTTTCAGTTATTGGGCTTTTAATATGAGAACATAAACCAGCAAATAATACCTTGAAGCAAAATGAATTGTCTTATTATTGCACTCGATGCTTATTTGCCGAGAGGAGCTCAATTGCTCAAATGTCTCTAGCAGCCAAAGAGTCAAACCATAACTGATAACCAAACTTATCAGTTATTTTAAAGAAACCAGAACCGAAATAGAAATCCTAAAAATAAATTGCTTAAAAACTGGAAATCAAATAGATATAATAGATTTTTGGTTTCATAAAAACTCTACATTTTTGAAATTCTTTTTTATAATTACATATTTTTTTAACTTAATGTTATTTAAAATATTATATAATTTCTTTTATCAGGAATTTTTGTCAAGGTAAAATGTTTGGATTTTTAAGCTGTGCTTTAAATATATACTTAGCTTGGGATCGACAGATTTATGAGCTTGTAATTTTGAGCTATTGTGAAGTGCTTGTTGAATGGAGGAGAGTTTGAAGAGTAGACAAAGAAGAATGATAAATTATTTCATGATTATTAATTTTTCTGTCACTATTACAGTAAAAGTTTATTCTATAATTTACTTTGGCTTGATGTTTTTAATTATTTAAAAATAAGTTTAAAACATATTTTATTTTAAATAAATGTATCTTATTTAATTCACAAAAAACTAAAATAATATTGATAAATATTTTGTGTTTTAAGTTATAAAGCTATATATTTATTCAGCCCAAGCTCGGCTCAACTCAATACAAAGCTTTATGAATACCTCGTTCAGTGTCGACTCAGATTAAAACACTTGAGCTTGTGGACCCTGAAATTGACTATTGTAACATTGTATGTTGTTTTCTCATTTTACTATTCAAACTAAGTGTATGGGAAAATGTATTTAGCTTAGAATGACAGAAAACTCTTCTAAGTGGGGGGATACTGGTATAAAACTAACCCTAGTTGTACAACACATCTAATAAAGTCAGATAACGCAGCCATCTGCGACTCGGAATTTGGCTTTTTGCTGCCATTTGTACAATTATTGAATTGTATGGGATTGCATATTAAGAATTAAATAGCCAAAGCTATTATTTATGCTATTAGTGATCTGATAGCTCGTGATATTAATATAATCACATATTTGTAGCCGACGATTTCCGCTAAGTCCATCATAGACTCTGCCTTAAAATATGAGTAAAGTATGACCCTGGGCACAGGACGAATCCTGGATAGCTCAGTGGTTAGAGCATTGGCTTACTAAGCCAAAGGTCCCGGGTTCGAATTCCCGTGTCCAGGTGTCATTTTTCAATTTTCAGAATATGATATCTAGATGGAGTAATTCCCACTAATAGCATAAATAATAGCTTTGGCTATTTAATTATTATCATATTTATTTACTTTATTTCATACCTATAATATAAAGTATTTTTACTGTTATTTTTTCACTCAGCAACAGATCCTAAGAATTTTTCTTTTAGCCTGTGTCCTACTACCTCTACAGGTTGTACACATATGTATTAATTACATTAATTAGTTAGGCAGGCAGAAGAAGGTTGAATTTAGAGGAAGTGTACTCACATTTGTGTGGCGGGAGAGTGGAACACCATTTATGAAAAACCACCTTCAATACACCCGACTGAGATTCGAACCCCAATCTCCCCATCATTGGCAGTTAGTCTAACACTCCTAAGAATCATTAGAATTTAAACCAAACTTTTAAATAACTCTGCTGACTAAAACTTGACCTTATTTCACACTACCCAAGTGGCGGTGACTGGGATTCAAACCAGTGTTTTCTCAAGAGATGACTGGTATTGTTTAAATTTTAAAAAGTGTATGTTTGAAGCTTCCTGTCACGATTAAAGCACATAATGTCTGTTCTATTTATATATTGTAGCATTTTCCAACAATTATATAAGATTCAGATTAAGGGCCAGTTTCATAGTCAGATTTAGTACGCCTCAAGTGCGAGTCGATACTAAATACAGGACGACACCTACCTAGACCAAAATGGAATGGGCCAATTTCGCATATGAAACTGGCCCATTCCATTCATTTTCAGGTAGATGACGTCTTGTATTTAGTATAGCGCCGCACTTGAGGCGTACTAAATCTGACTATGAAACTGGCCCTTAGGATTTAAAAGGTAAATGTAGCTTTGTATGTCAGAAAAGAGTGGGGGGTTTCCAGTCCATTCCAAATACTGCCCTATGTTAAACTAGTATTGGCTACAGTTCATGTTTCAGGTATAATAGCCTGCATAGTTTCAGTCCATTCCAAATACTGCCCTATGTTAAACTAGTATTGGCTACAGTTCATGTTTCAGGTACAATAGCCTGCATAGTTTTAACCACAGAAGGTCCTTGTTTTTCTTGATGTTGGCTTCTGTTACCAGGTGTGGGTTTACGCAGAAGATGTGTACCGCTTCGTCCCTAGCATGGTGTGGGACAAGCTAGCCGCAGTATTCCCATATGTGTGGGCTGCCAGCGCATTCAAGGGAGCATTTGGAGAGACTCTTTACATCCCAAACGTAAAACGTCATTTGGAGAATAACTTGCGATGGTTGGAGGTAATGGCAGCAGAGGGACCCAAGTTCAAAGGAGGCTTCAGAGGCATTGCTATTACTGGTTGGCAGAGGTACTGACTTTATTTATTAACATCACATCTCAAATAGCCCATTTTGCCACTGTATGCCATCAATCACTGGTGATCATTCAAGAGGTCACGTGCTAAAATGTACCCTAGAGGTGTATGTGCTGTTTTTGATTAAAAGTTTTTGTAAGGAACGTATTTTATAAAAACAGATCATTGGTTGTTACAATAAGTTAATAAAATCTCAAAAGTGAGTTAAGAGATAGTTTATCATAGAAGATTGAAAAAGAAAAAATGTGTTGAAGAAAAATATTAGATAAATATAATTAAAAGAAATATTAGAAGTTATTAAAGATAAAATCTTATGTCATGTATGATCATTTATATATACAACCACTCCTTAATGATACTAATTATTAAAAAATTATAGATCAAAATAGTTACAATTAGGAGGGTTAAAAGAGTCAAAGATTCTGGTAAAATAATTCAAGAGTTAAATTATTATATGAATTGATCAAGGATCCGTCAATTATGATAAAGAATAAACATAGTAATCCTATGAAAGACAATTCCACTAAACCTTAATAAAAAGTTTAGCAACTAGAAAATAATACCAAGATAATTAAATGAATAATTAACAGTTTTTTTTATGGCATTAAAAGACATTGTGAAACACGTGTAAAAGGAAGAGGAGTAGAAATTCTATGTAAAAAAATAATTAAAATTAATTGCATATAAACATATTAAAATACAAATTAAAAATAACATGGATTATAAGTTGAAAGAAAAGAATAGTAGTAAAGTAGGAGTAAATTATCTGTGCTAAAGGGGTACAATGTGGGTGCAACCACCACAATACAAATTAAAATGTCAAACAAATTTAGTAGACTTAAAACATTGGAATGTAAGTTATATGTATATAAAGTCTAAGATGTTATAAAAGAAGTGTAAATTATTGAAAAATGATAATATAGTTCTGAAATAATAATCAAAGGACGTTCCTTAGCTGGAGTGTTTAGAACTAGAGGGAGACTGAGATGGTATGGGCATGTAACGAGGATGGAAAAAGAGAGAATACCAAATAAAATGGAGATGAAGTATGTAGGGATGATAAAAATCCTTCTCATGTGTCAGATGAAAATGCAAATTTGTTGTCTACAAAGCTTGTAAATGTCAGGAAGTTCTAAAGTTAGAAATTAGTGTAGACCCCTTCCATACTCATGTTTATTACATTTCTTTGCCAGATATGACCACTTTGCTGTGCTATGTGAGCTGCTGCCAGCATCCATCCCGTCCTTGGCGGTCAACCTTCTCACCACCTCCTATGGCTATTTCAACCAGTCTCTTCGCAACAAACTCTATTCAAGTCTGGGCTGCTCACGAGGTGCACCCAGTTCACCTGCCAGGTTTGGCAACACTGCTGATACAATTGTTAATCTCAACAGTGATCCTTATCTCTGGGACAAAATGGGCCGATGTTTTTTCCCTGGAGCACCGTTCTTCAAGCTCACCTATAGACTCCATATATCAGAGATTGAGGTGAGATAGTTTGAAGGTTTTGACTATTTTGCTTTCCAAACATATATTTGATATTTGCTTATACTCTAGACACATTTCTTAGTTGAGAGTAACAACTATTTAAACATTTGGTTGTTCTTTAATCACATTTGTCTGAAGCACAATATACTTATTTAGCATAAATGTTTATCCTTCAGGGTGGCCGCTGATCAGGAAAATTGGGAAAACCGGGCATTATGCTTGAATTTTGCTGCCTGTCGAGAATTTAGAGACGAGGACCACCCTCTAAATAGCTTTAAGCAGCATACAAATTTCAAACATTTGCCAGGGAAAGAACACTTCTTGTAGTTGCTGGAAGTATCCAATTTTCAAAATGTCTAGACAAAGACCTCTCAAAATAGCTTCTAAATGTCCCTTTGACTGAGGGACAATCATGTTTTTAAAACTTTCTACCCCCCTTCCTTCAACACAAATAATGTTTGGCTGTGTAGAGTAGAGGATGTACACTTTGTTTAACCTGAGAGGTAGCAATACACTATGGCTGCATCTTAGGGTAACAATGCAAGGTAATCTCGCTACCTTTCCACGGATATAAGGGGTACTTTACTGTTGAGACATTGAATTACTATTAAATAAAACTAAGAAAATGTTACCCATTCAGGCTATTACCATGTTTACACTAGTGGAGTGGAAAGGAGAACGATGGAGTTTAGTGGAAATGTACAAGCATTTATGTAAGAGGGAAAGTCGGAAATCATTTAGAAGAACAAATGTTACACCGTCTCCATGTCCTTCTACTAAACGACCAAATTAAATAAAAGGGAGAAGGTGAATCTAACATAAGGGAAATATATGCAGTATTAAAATATCACAATAAGACGGTTTATTCATTATAAACATAGATAAAGCAAAGTACAGTGGTCTCATTATATCATTCTGAATAATGCTGAAAATAAATCAAGTTAATAACGTGAAGCGCAGCATATAAACCTCCCATGTTTATATTTATTAAAGGGAGTCTTTAAGAGACACCAAAAAATATTTTGATTTTTTAACATCAACAGTGAAGTTAATTACGTTAACAAAAAATGAAACAAACATTAAATATTAGTACCTGATGGGCTCCTCAAACAGTTACAATGTTTACAAGACGAGAATTACAAAACATAACGCGAGAGTTTGACTACCAGACACAAGTCAAAATCTCCCGGGACTATCTAACTCTTAGACAAAGCTCAAGAATGAAATTTAGAATAAAATTAAAGTAAAAAAAAAAAAAATAACAAGCACGATTTTACTTCTACAGTCGCGATAAATAATACGACACACTAATCCACGCATTTCAACATATTACATTTAATTTCCTCAAACAGAATTACCAATGGTGGATTTCAAAACAAAATAACCAACTGGTTACCGCGCCCAAGTGGCCACACAGAAGTTACATTTAAGCTACTGAGATGATAAAGAGAGAAGTTACATATTAAGCCAAAAACAAAATAATGATTCTAACACAAAAATATTACAAGTCGAATATGAGTAGAGTCTATGATATGTAAACGACATAGTTACGTTCCAATTAATATATAAATGTTTATCCGATCATTGTCCAGGTCCATGACAACGATCCGTCCTCGTTCGTAGATTTTAGATAGTCTTTTTTGGTAGACAAATCCAGCCTGTTATATAGTGAGTTTCGTCGCACGGAAAAAGGGGAGGTAATTCTAGCACGTAGTTGCTAGCTGTCTTCGGTCACGTAGGCACTTTGTAGGGTTGTTCCATCAGAGGGCAGTCGGATAATTGTCTTCAAACATACTCCATGTTGTCACGCCTCAGTTTCAATCTGACCAAATGGAGAGTGATCACGTGTTGAAGTAGACTTGCGTTAGCTCGGCCCATTCTCCACATGGCTGCACGGAGTGGGTCAGCTTTGGTGGCGGCTAGTGATAGAAGATTTCATAAGGTAAGTTCACTGAACAATTATTCTAAGTGTAATATTACAGAGGATTGTACTGTATGAAATATACTGTGCCGTATTATCTTGCCGTATTAGCCTACAGGGACTACAACAGAGAAAAGTACCTATTGTAGGAATTCTATTTGTGTCAGAACAATTGAGCGGGTGGTATGAATTGATAGTTACGTATCAACATTATAATGGGGTGGATCCAATTGTAACTAACTGTAAGTTAATGTTACACAAACAAAAGACATTTCTACAAGTTAAGGTTCAAACACCGACCATCTCGTCACCAGAAATTCAGTTTGTCATAAACATTCAACTACTGAAGTGGGTAGCACTCCACTGGCTAGTTTCGGGATCACAACTAACTTAACATTCACTCAACTTAAATAAACTAGAGTGTGATCAAGATTCACATAACATAACGTAAAAACACGAGCAACACACAAATAATGAATTTGAACTTTTGAAAACCTAGTATATAAATCAACTATAATTCACAAATGAATTATCATTTATTTTACATATTCTCTTTGGTTTACAATTTCATTGTCGAGCAATTGATTCACATTGTAGGTATCCTGAGCTTACCCCATTCTTAACTGGATCCATCATGGCGTTTGTTTATCTGTTGGTCATTTCATGTTGACTGGTTGACTGTCAATCACTTGATCTTCCTAAACATGAGTTTGTCGAGCAGTTGTTCTAAATCGTGTCAACCATTTGACACATCCAGCCTTCAAACAGTTTGTTTACCAGTTGGCTGGCTTATCACTTTTCTGTCAACCACTTTGTCCTCTCCTGTTGACCAATTATTGGTCCATCAGTTTACCTGCACCCATTGTTTCTGTTGTGTGACCAATGTAATGGTTTTGTGCTGGTTGCATTCCAGTTAGTAGATGAGGTTTTTAAATTCATACCTTTAGTGGCCTTTCATAGGAAAACTTATTTTAGTTGTATTGTCTGAGAATGGAGTAGGCTTTTTAGTGAGAGAAGAGCTGCAAGCTGAGGTGAAAGGGATGACTTACAGATTGATAAATATGGCAATAACGGATAGAGGAAAGAGGAGGTGTTGATACAAGTGGGGTGCCCAGCAGAAGAAAAGGACAAGTTCGAGGAAGAATTGGTAATGGGAGATCTTATCCCAAAAATAGGTAAAAAGAGAGAAGGGTTTGAGGGGGTCTTAGGAAATGATGGACGAGGATGGTAGAAGGCTGTTGGAGTTATGTGCAAGAAATAAAATGAAAGTGGCAAACAGCTGGTATAAGAAGGAAAGAGAAAGTCATAAGATCACTAGATACAGTTGGGATGGGGAGCAAAAGTCGGTGATAGACTACTTTATCATGGATGAAGAAATGAAAAGGCAGACTGTGTACATCAAGTAATACCAAGTGTCCTTAGATAGTGACCACAGGTTGTTGGTGGCAGACATAAACGAGGATGAGAATGTGGGAGAAAGGTGGTAAGACAAGAAAGAAGAATAAGAGTGTGGAGGCTAAAAAATGAAGAGGAAAGATAGCTGTACCTAAGAAAGGCAAGAAGCTTAATATCCAAAGATGAGATGCATAGTATAGAGGTTGAATGGGAAAGATTTAAGAACAATTTGATGGGATCTGTAGAGGAGTATAGTGGGAGGCGATAATAAGTGGAAGGAGATTTCATGGTGGAACAACAGGGGGAAGGAAGCAGTGGAGAAGAAAATAAAGCATTCAGAAGGAGTTTTAAGAATAGGAATGAGGAAACAAAAGAAGAAAATAGAAAAGAAAGAGCGAAGCGGGATGTACAGGTAGCCAGGAAGGATTTGATGCAAAAATGTACAGATGTGCTGGAAAGGGATGTGGAAGGAAGTAATAAGGGATTATATAGTCAGTAAGAAACAGAAGGGAGAGAAAAAGTCAAGTTAGAATGTTGGAAGGAATATTTTTATATGTTCAACCCTGAAAAGGAATGAGAGTGAATCAGAGGAGCATAAAGAATTAGCAGAAGAGGAGGAAAATGGTCTCACATGGAAAGAGGTGTAGGATGCATTAAAGAAGAAGAAACCAGGAAAAGCACTGGGTGTGGATGAACTTGCTGTGGAAGGAGAACAAGGTAACAAGAGACTGGGAAAAGGTAGTAATAATTCCTCTTTTCAAGAAAGACAGGAAGAGGTGACACATTTTAGGGGGATAACACTTATGTACCACTCTACAAAAATATATGAGGACATACCAGAAAAGAGAAATAATGAAGAAAGGAAGGTGGAGAAAGGAACAGCGAAGATTTAGGAAACGGAGGTCTACGATATGTGTTATGGAAAGAAGGTATGAATCTGGGAAATAATTGATAATGGTATTAATTATGGATGTGGATAAGGGATATGATAGCATAGATTGAAATAAAGTTTGGAAAGCAATGAAAGAGGAGGGAGTAAAAAGATGAGCTGTAGTAATGAGAGTAAAGACGGAGTTAAGACGGATAAGAAGTAGATGGAGTGGTTCCAAATAAAAAAATAACACAGCTATCTTTAAACATTGAAGGTTTCATGTTTATTTACTATTAGGGCTTTTAAAGTTAACTAACTATTAGGGATCATCTTTGTCTTTGTTTTCTAAGCTTTGCTTCACATTTCTCTAAGTAGTTCAATAGATATTCTAATTATTAGCTAATACAAATCAATTATATACTTGTTAACAGTATAATTGTTCCCGAGTGTGTCATTTGTCCAGGTCAAGGAATTCCTGGAATCTGTGACACTCTCCAAGGGTTGGATGACAGACTACAACATCCGTAGAAACTTTTCAAGTCCACTTCGGGTCGATGAACTGATGGCAGAGCACCCTAGAGTGTACCATTCTTTGACGGCGCTTGCTCGCTCAGCACGGGATGCAATGGAGGAGGTGTTTGACAGCTACACCATATCAGAGTGGGTGGAGCAACACGTGTACCCCACTATATTAAAGCTGGAGCAACTTCAAAAAGACTCGGTGGCTCTCAAAGTGCCACACTTGTGGCCTCGGCGACCATTTGAACCACTCCGTGACCTTAAGAGGCTCGGAGTTCCCATGCCTGAAGATATGGAACAAGTTCCACTCTTAGACCAGCAGGCTAACAATAGGAAGGTCTATTACAACAAAGCTGCAAGATCAAAACAATTTTTTTGGTTAAAAGAAATAATAGTGTTTTGTTTTACTATTGAATTTATACGAAACTATCAATATAACAGTATTTAATTTGCCTTGTTTTAGTGTTAATGAATGAAAATGTATTTTTCTAAATGTTGACTCAAAAATAAAAAAGGAAACAAAAAAAAACTCAACTTCGAACAAATAAATGGTTTGCTAGACACATTTTACTAACATTCACGTGAATGACACACTGTGTTTTTATCAACACATGAGCTAAACAATTCATATAATATTGGGACATTGATAAACAACACTAAACTTGAAAAATATCTAAGTAACTTGAGAAACTTTTGTATACATTTTCATTGTTGTGAACTCTGAATATGAAGAAACAATGTTGTGGAGATTCTAAGAAGTGTTCTTTTGAGTGCTTACATGAAAGCTTTATTTCCAGTTGACTTTTTGATCTGGGCATTAGTTTTTCCCATTCTTGTTTTTGTGTTATGGAATTGTGTGTGGCTTTTAAAGAGTTGTGTCTCTGTGACTAACATTCATTAATGAGTATACACTATTATTATTAAAATAAGAAAATACCATTCATAAAAATGTTTTGTGTAAGATATTTAATGAGATTATGAGAAACGTTGACAAACATTATTACAGTTTAATATTTTGAGGCGGTATCTCTCCATAATGACTCAATAAGTATTAAGTTATTGTATTACATATTATTGTTGTGAAATGTGTTATTTTACTACTTTATTATAATTTGTATTAGATCTTAAAGTTGTGAAATATTTTATTTTGGTTCAGCGACTCTTAGTAACTTATGTGATAATTTATACTCTATTACATTTTATAGTTGTGAATTATTTTATTTTGGTTCAGTGACTTGATAAGTATTACTTTATAATTTACATTGTATAGTTGTGAAATATTTTATTTTAATAATGTTCTTTCATTCATTGAGTGAATAAATGAGAAATGGTTGTATTAATAAAACACAGTTTATTTATATTTTGGAATACTCAAAACCAACTTAAACCTCTTAAATACAGTGTAACTGTCACTTTGTGTTCTGTCATTTTTAAATAGGAAAAAAAATTACTATTTTACCAATTACATGTGTTAACTGACTGGTAGATCATCAACAATTGTTTCCAGCCTGTGGCCAGGTCAACTTTAGAAAAATGTCTCAATCTTCCTCTATCCTTCCACCATTTTTCTCCTCTCACCTGCACACTTTCAGTTCTCTTTGTCCCATCTCTTTCTTGGTCTCCCTTGCGGTATTTTTCCTTTACACTTCATCTCCAACATTTTCATTGGCATCCTAGTTTTTTCCATCCTCATTACATGTCCATACCATCTCAGTCTTGCTTCCTCTACTATCTCATGTACTCCCTGTACTCCTTCTCTATGTTTCTGCTGCATGTGTGACATTGGGTTCAAAGTACAACACTTCCTTACACTTCAAGGGAACTTCTCTTCTCTATAGCAGGTCTCTTACACACCTATAGAACAACTCTCAATAGCAGGTCTCTTACACACCTATAGAACAACTCTCCCTGCTGTCCTCTTCTCATTAGATCCTCTCTATTTCCACCTTTCTCCACAATCTCGCTTCCAAGATATTTTAAGTTCTGTATTTTAATCAGCTCTACTCCATCCAGCCTTATAGTTTTATTAGGCCTTATCCTCTTCCTTGTCACTACCATCACTTCACACTTCTTCATGCTACATTTCACTCTACACTCCTTCACTTCCTCTTCCTTACCATCAAGTCATCAGCAAACAGTGGCTTTCATTATTTCCTTCCCGAGTTTCCTTGCCTCTTTATTCATGAAAACGTGTCCACCAGCTGGGAAATTTCAAGGAATGAGAAAATGGTAAGGGAAAACCTGGAAAAGTCAGGAAATTGAGAAGCGGTCAGAGAGATTCAGGGAATTGAGGAAGGGGTCAGCATTTTTTGTTGGTGAATTGCCAAATGGTGAATTTTTTTATGTATGTAAATACCACAATACCATTTGCACCACCCCTTTTTTTACAATATCTGCTGGGTCCTCTAAAATCTGATGCGGTTCATACGTGGGTCACTCTTGCCTAAAATGTGTACTTGAGCAGTTGTTGCATGTGCATCATCAAGCTGCATTCCTGAGGGAGCATGCTGAAGCTGCTAGCCAAACATGCCGGCCTTTGTTACTGATTCTGTAGTAAACCTACACGCTATTTTCACCGGTAATAATTAAGAGGAAAGTAAATAAAACGGTATTTAATGTATTTATTTTGAATAATTCTGTTTTTATTACAGTAATTGATTGCAATAAAAATATTTTAACATATTTCACTGCAGGCATATTTAGTTTTGCACAAATCCTCTAGCATCATACAACATGGCGGTGGTCAGGTTGTTTAGCGGTGTTGTTATTTGGTAACAGTATTAATATAATTTGAGTACTAAGACATTTTGAAAAAAGTATCGGTGTGAAGGTGACCGGTCAAAATCTCTGGTTCAAACCAAACTGGTGTGGCTGTGGTTTGTTTATTTCAACTGAATATTTTAAGGTGAAATACTTTCTAATTTGAGAAATTAAAGTCAAGTATTTCAAAAAGTAGGTTTATCATTTTTACGAATATATCAAATTCAAATAGAGCAAGGAGTACTAATTCAAAGTGTGTTTAACTCTTCAATTGAAATAAGCCTCCATTTTTTAAAGAGAATATTTTTCAAATCAGCATCAAAAATGCCTTTAAAGTTAAAAACAAATTTAAATTATATTTTGGTTATAATATTTAAGGTCTTATGACTCCTGGATAAATATTAATCTGATGGTTAAATATTTCTATCTGGCGGATAAATTAAAAGTGCGTCTTATGACTGCCAGATAGCATTTATCTGCTAGATAAAATGTATTTATCCATCATATTTTTATCGGGAGGTTCAAGTACCTGATAACTTTTATCTGAAAGTTAAAATGGTTGTTGCCATAGTGACGTGTTGTTTTTCATGAGGATATGCCTATGAGAATCTGTTTTTAGGTTAAAATCTTGGTTCACGTCTTTAGTAAGCACAGGCCCAGGCTCTAACTATATAAAGTTAGAACATTTAATTCACACTTTAATACAAACTGACAAGCTATTTGTAGAGTTATATTAGGTATCAAAATTTGAGTATAATAAATGAAATTTTGTAAACGTAGTACCCAACTATTGACCACATGTTGGCAGACATCTTAGCTTCAGCGCCCACGTGACACCATCTGTTTCCTCGCACTCGTATGGCCGCCATTATTTAACAAGTGTTTAGTGTTATCACCACTCGCTAGGTTGTAGCAGTATCTGCAGGGCTTATACGCATGCGCGCACCAGAAAAACAGTACCAACCTTGCCTTTTCTGCATAAAAATATATTTATCCTTCAGATAGCTATCCAGCAGATAGATTCAGTTCATAATACATGTAAAACACTAAAGTGGCTGATAACTTTTAACCTCCCGATAGTAATATTTATTCGGTAGTAATAGTACCGGCCTATAATAAAATAAAACCATCATAAGGATTTAACAATTAACTCGAAGAGTTCTTAGATTTACTGAAGTTCTAATATATCCCACATAAACTTTTAAAAATAAACATGAAGTTACATATTTTGATACTTGAAATATCGCTTACAAACAATTTTAAAAAGGTTCTAAATTCACTTTTAAATCATAACATTTTTTAATTATTAGAATTCTTTAGGACTTAAAAAAAACAAATGATCACTTATTGTAATACAAAGTTTGCCAAACTTTTTCCTCTGGAGTTAAGTAACAGTAATTATCAAAAATGTCAAAAGCTATATAAAATTTTATTATAGTTTATATGAATTTAATAACTTTTTTTAGGTAGTTCATAGGTGACTTTACATCCAGAAAACAGAAATAAATTATTTCAGGGGCATTCCACTGTATATTATTAGTTCAGGCCATTTCACTAAATTTTTAAAGATAGCCTGAATTTTTAGTTATATTTTCTTGAGAAACAAGATAGTTTTTTTAAGGTACATATATCTTATGCCCCTCAAACCTAATCAGTCTAGTGACATCCCGTAAAGCAGGATGGCTCGACCTTGCAGTCCTGCTGCAACACCGCCTGGTGGTAGTACATATGTATGTCTGTCAGTCTAGTGACATCCCATGAAGCAGGATGGCTCGACCTTGCAGTCCCGCTGCAACACTGCCTGGTGGTAGCACGTACGTATGTCTGTCAGTCTAGTGACATCCCATGAAGCAGGATGGCTCGACCTTGCAGTCCTGCTGCAACACTGCCTGGTGGTAGCACGTACGTATGTCTGTCAGTCTAGTGACATCCCATGAAGCAGGATGGCTCGACCTTGCAGTCCCGCTGCAACACCGCCTGGTGGTAGCACATATGTATGTCCATCCATGACCCGGCCAGGATCCAGTTCTTCAAGGTTCTGATTGCTGAGTCTCACCTCCTCGTACAACCAAACACCAAGGTGACGACTCTTACCCTGTCTGGCGAGAAGGTAACAGCTATCCTGGGACTGCAGTGCTCCACTCACTATAGCCCAGTGAGCCTTGTGGCCCCGACTACAGCAAGGAGAGTGGTTGCCATCAGCGTCGTAGCTATTTATACAGTCAAGGTCAAGTGTTATCTTTGCTCTCACAGGGCTGGCTCATTAGCACATACTATATATAACCTTATTATGTTGGATAATTAACACTCATGCTATATATTGCTGGTGTGTTTTAATATAGTTTTAACACAACAGTAAATCCTTATTTAACATCATCACATTGATATTTCCCAAATCATGTAGCTAAGAGGATATACACAAATAAAAAAATGAGCACACTACCAAAATGCCCTTTTTTAAATTCAGAATGTGCTTTATTAATGTAATTTCAATTATTAGATAAACTAGATTGATAATTCAAGTAGATAAAGTTAAACACGCATAGTTTTGTGAAATTTACACACTTTAAGTGTGTGTGATATAATCGATCTCTTTCCCTTCCAAGGTAGCAGAAAATGAGGGTTGCAGGGGGAATGTTGCAGTGGCTGTTCTTCTGGGAAGACACAGGGGTATTATTTATATTATTATTATTATTTAACACCGCGTCTTACTACCCGTTCGGGTTATACGCTTAAGTACTAATTACACTAATGGATTAGGAATTGGGAAGTTGAATAGAGGAAGTGAACCCGCATTTGCGTGGAGGGAGAGTGGAAAACCATTTAGGAAAAACCACCCCCAGTTCACCCGACCGAGATTCGAACCTCGATCTCCCCGTCCTCGGCAGTCGGGCTCAACACGACTAGCGCCTTAGCCAACTACGCCACCGAGGCGGGTGCCTATTATTTATAAATATTGCTTTGGGAGAAGGGAGGGAAATGCAGGGCTGTTGCAACATTGTAGCTCCTAAACAAATGGAAGTGAGAGTGAAAAGTTAATAAACTAGAGAGCACCCCGTGTTTGTGGCAAGAGCACAAACCTTGTTTGTAGACATAGAGCAGTGTTGGTCAGGCTTAACTGCAAGTTTGTGGCAAGTTAGTTATGTTTATGAATAAACAGAGATATTTATTGTCAGAGAACAATCTGCACAGCCTATAGATATAAAGAGTTATCTAAACTTTGTACTTACATTCAATAGAGTTTAAATACATCCTAATCCCAAATTTCAGGTGCGTGTTATTTCTGTATAGTAGATTCAAAGGTATTGACACAAGATAAATTTATTATTTTGGATATTTTGAAATTAACATTTTACTTATTTTGGTTGTTTAACTTTGTATTAAAACATTTTAAAGAAAATAGCTTTAGGGGAAATGTGTTTCAACATAACCTGTTTTTCATCCTATTTACATAGTTTAAATCAATTAGTTACATAAATTATAAAATGGCTAGGGGTCCTGTACATAAACACATACTGTGGAAAAACTGCGATTACAGCTCAAACACTACCGAACAGCACTACTAACCACACAATACTGTTGGAAAGTGTGTTTGTTGCAATAAGACAATTTTCCAAAAGCATCTGTCTGTATACTAAACTCGAGGTGTTTAAAATATATGTTAATAGGGGTTGGTCTGCAAAGCTCGCCACATGTAGGTCACTTTTTTATATATAAAATAGGAAATAATAAATTATTGAGAATAATTTAGAGCTAACAAGTGAATAAAAACTAACCTAAGTCTCATGTTTGTGATGTATTTCCATGTAAGTTAACTATCATGTGTGCTGACATGTTAAATTGTCCGCTTCCCATCATTTCCCATCCTAAATGACTATCGATAATCTTAATGATAGCTGTAGTTCCTGACCAAACCATTTTCACTGAAGCAGTAACATTAAACAAAGTAAGTCGTGTTCTTATTCCAGCCATCCTTACCATGCTATGGACGTAACATATTGGCGACGAAGAAAAACAAACTATGGTGTAATATGTTCCTGGCTATTTGGAGGTCCAGCTTTAAAAGTTTTTTGAATTTATTTATTTATATGAAGTGGAAAAAAAGTTTTTAAATTATAAACACATGCAAGACAGACTTGAGGCAACTCCGAGAACATTCGGGGATTTTAATAACTTAGGGCGTGGTCTATGAAAAATCATCCATATTAACACAAAATGGCGGTCATCGGAAACATGAGTAGTTTCGACAGTAATGAAGAAAACTGGTCGTCATATGTAGAGCGATTCGAGCTATTTGTCGAATGTAATAGTATAACTAATGAGAAGAAAGTAAGTACGTTACTGACAGTAGTAGGTGTGAAAACTTTCAATCTTTTACGAGATTTATGTACACCTAACAAGCCTTCAACAAAAAGCTATGAGGATCTAATTAATATTATCCAAGAACACTTGTATCCTAAACCATCATTTATTGCCGAAAGGTATAAATTTAGTTTAAGATCACAGCATGAGCATGAAAGTGTATCAGATTATATCGCTAGCTTAAAACAAATGTCAAAGCATTGCGAATTTAAAGAATCATTATCTGATTATTTACGGGATCGTCTTGTAAGTGGATTAAGAAGCAGCTCTATTAAGCAACGACTTCTAGCGAGGAGACTACTAGACTACAGGCAGCTGAGAAGGATGCAGCGTCACTAGCCTTTGGACATAACACCGGTGGAAACAGCTGATCGTACATCCCAAATTCTTCAAATGTCGAAAAAGAAGAGAGAAAAGGCAGCATGAGAGAGGTGAGGTGTTATTGCTGTGTAAGAAACGGGCATTTAAAAAATGAATGCCATTATAAACAGTATGAATGCTGTGTATGTAAGAAGAAAAGTCATTTCCAAAAGGTGTGTCGACTGAAACAGTCGGGTAAGTTAAACAATTCTAATAGGGCTACTCGTATGATTGCTAGCAAATCTCACAGAGACAGACAAAAGTATGACAGTAATAAACATTTTGTGGGGTTGGGTGTGTTAAACGACAATAGTGATGGAACCGTGAAAGAGTAGAACCTTTTAGAATAAATGTTCAGGTGAAGGAAAAGAAATTCCTTTTGAAGTAGACACAGGTTTAGGGGTATCTGTAATCTCTGAAAAGTATTATCTGAATAAATTGAATCACTTAAAATTGTATCCAAATGATTTAATCTTAAATTCATATATAAATGAACCAATTATTCCTGTGGGTGTATTGAATGTAAATGTTCAATATCCGAATTTGTCACACAAAATGGAATTATTTGTTATTAAAAATGGAGCTAATCCATAACTATGGCGGGAATGGATTAAGGAAATAAAAGTTCAATTAATGATTCCAGAAAATTTGCATAGTGCTAACAGTGTAACGGCAGATAGGGTACTAACAGAAATGGTAACTAATCTGTTTAGAGAATTTCCAGAAGTTTTTAATAAAAAGTTAGGTGATTATTATAAGGGTGAACCAGTTAGGTTAAATTTGAAAAAATATGTCCAAGCTTAAGTATTGCAAGCCAAGATCCATTCCATTTAGGTGACCTGGTAGTCTAGGGATAATGTGTCAGACTTCTGTGCTGGGGCTCCAGGGTTCAATCCTTGGTCCCGGCACAGATTTATCTGATTGCCAAACCCATCCTTCACATCTGACAAGACGTGTATTAATCACAACTTGTGAATGTGTGGAATACCAGGCCTCCATTTCATCTCACAATCACCCTACCATTATACATTAGTGTATGTGCGTATAACCTGAACGGGTAGTAAGACGTGGTGATAATAATAATAATTATATAATAATATATATAATAATTAATAATATATAATAATAATATATATATAATATATTATTGTTATTATAATATAATTAAATAATAATTATTAATTATATATAAATATAATTTAATATAATAATAATAATTATAATAATTATAATATAATAATTATTATAATAATAATTATAATAATTATAATAATATAATAATATAATTTTTATTTTTATATTATAATATAATAATATAATATTATATAATATATAATAATAATAATATAATAATATAATTAATATAATATTATAATAATATAATAATTATATAATATAATAAGATGTTAATTCGAATAATCTAATAGTAATGGGTACAATTAGTTAGTATTAAAGATTATGAAATATTAAATATGTGAATTTTTAAAGTGACTTAAACTCTATTCTAGAATAGAGAGACATTCTATTAAAATAGAAGAGTTATTTATCACTTTACAAAAGGGAGAATTCTTTAGTAAACTGGATCTAAGTCATGCTTATCAACAAGTTAGGTTAGAGAAGAATCTAAGAAACTTTGTGTATAAGCACTCACAAGGGTTTATTATAAGTACAATAGAATTCCTTATGGAATTTCTCCAGCATAAAATTTGTTCCAAAAATTAATGGAAAAAATCTTTACAGGGGTTGAAAGGAGTAATTGTATTTTTAGATGAGACTTTGGTTAATGGTAAGTGTAAGTTTTTTCTAAGAGTTTAGAGTATTTAGGGTTTGTAATAGACAAAATGGGTTAAAAACAGCCAATGACAAATTGCGGTTTATTAGATGTACTAAGCCGGAAAATGTTAAACAACTGAATGGATTTCTAGGGCTAGTCAATTACTATGGGAAGTTTGTTCCAAACTTATCCACGATACTGTGTCCTATGTATCGTCTGTTGCGAAAAAACACAGATTTTAATTTTGACAAGGCACCATGAAATCTTTTTCAATAATTAAAGAAGAGTTAGTGTCAGCAGAGGTGTTAGCTCACTATAATCCTAAATTACCCCTAAAATTATCATGTGATGCATCAGGCTATGGTCTGGGTATTGTACTGTCACAAGTGCAGAGTGATGTAAGTGAACATCCAATAGCCTATGCTTCCCGCACACTGTCTAAAGCTGAGCAGGGATATTCACAGATTGATAAAGAAGATTTGAGCCTTGTTTTGGGCACCAGCCTTTGCAGCTAGTAGACTACAAAGATATCCTCTTTTCCTATCAGTGTATTATTTTGATATTTGCTATATCAAATCAGAAAATCATGGTAATGCTAATGGATTATCCAGGTGGCCATTAGTTAACTCTGACAGTGATAAATTAGAGAATGATAGTTGTATTGGTACTTATTTACAATGTTTTGAAATTAGTGTAATACCTATAAAATGTGAAGATATAAAGAAAGAAGTAAAAAAAAAAATCCAGAATTTGTTAAACTTACAGGTTATGTGAAGTTTGTTGGCCTTATGATTATGATAAGGAGTTGACAACTTATTTTAATAGAAAAAATTAATTAACATTGTAGCAAGGAATATTATATGCAAGGCCGTGGCCAGCCAATAATTTCAGGGGAGGTCTGGTGGGCCCATCACCCAAATGACGAAAGCTAGAAAAAATTCTAAATAAAAAACCGTTCTAGAAGCTATCTGAAGTGTTTTTTAATGGCAACACAACCCCCTAACTGACAGAGGCTAGCACAAATCTATATATTTAAACACCTCTAGATGCTCTCTAAAGTGTTTTATTTACAGAAGCATAGCCCCCTAACTGCTGAAGGCAAGGAAAAATGATGAACAACATTTTAGAAAACATTCTAAACCTCTTAGAAGCTATTTGAAGTGTTTTTTAATGGCAACACAACTCCCTAACTGCTGAAGGCTAGGACAAATTCCAGATACTAAACAGCTTTATAAGTTCTCTAAAGTGTTTTTTATGGCAACATAACCCCCCAACCGCCAAAAACTAGGAAGAAATCTAAATATTAATACACCTCTAGCAGCTATCTGAAATTTTTTTTATGATAACACAGCCCCCTAATTTGTACTCGTACATTAATTTTAAAATTGTTTGAACCATAAATAAAGCCATATATATTTTGTTCAAAAAATTTCAGGGGAGGGGGGTTGAACCCCGAACTCTATACCCCGACTATAAGCAGCATAGTCGGGGGATAGAGTTAATGTACCAAAGAAATTTCGTAAACATTTTTAGAGGAATTACATTCAATGTCATCTTGGAATAGTTAAAATGAAAACTTTAGCCAGATCTTATATTTGGTGGCCTAATATTGATCAGACATTGAACAAATGGTCAACAATTGTGCACCCTGTCTCTTGGAAAGACAAAATCATCAAAGAGTATGTTACATGTTTGAAATTATCCAAGTAAGCCTTAGTTTAGGTTATATGTAGATTTTACTGGTCCATTCAAATCTAATATGTATCTTGTTATCATAGATGCCTACACTAAATGGTTGGAAGTGTTAGAGGTATCGTCAACAGCAGCATGTCAAACCATTGCTCATTTAAGACAAATCTTTGCAAGGTTTGGTTTACCTGAACCATTGTTAGTGACAATGGACCACCATTTACATCACATGAATTCATGTTTTTTTTAAATGTAAATTGTACTAAGAATACTCTAACACATTCATACAATCCTCAAAGTAACGGCCTAGCCGAAAATGCAGTAAAATTTGTAAAAAATAAATTAATGATTGCTATTCATGAAAAAAATAAAATGATAGAATAGTAAGAAAACAATAGAACACAGATAAAAGTAAAGACACTAACACACATTTACACACACTTAAATATTTTGATGCTTATTATAGCATCTTCCTCAGGAAGTAGTAATTAGACTAAACAGGATGTTGTCTTCAGTGATGCCAATTTGATTGGTAAGGATAAAAACTTCTCTGGTGGAGTTGAAACTCCCTGAATGATTCTCTATTACTCTATGGATGGTAGGTGGTGCTGGTGTAGTCTCTGGGTTGAAATTAGCTAATATTTAGGTTAGGTGGTTTTCTAGACTTTGTGAATCCATTGATGTGCCAGTTCCCATCTTCTTAACTGAGACACATTACATTGTGTCTTGAGGAACTGATTTTAACACCTTGACATGTAGCAGTCCTCAAAGTTGAGGTTATGATTGGAGGCGTGTGCTGAATCTGGTTTTTTGGATTCTTAATTTTGGTGTCATGGCGGTGTCCATTCATTGTTTACGGAGAGTATCATGGTGAGGCCAACATATTGTGCAGTACATTGTTGGCATTCTAATTGGTATACCATCAAAGGCAGTCACACATGTGAGTTCAGTAACCTAATTTACCAAAGCTCTTACACATACAACATATTATACTGTATAACCATTAAATAATAATGTACACATATCAAAAAAAGGTAATTTTTTTAAAAATTAGATTTTCTTAGCATTTTTTTTAAATAATTAAGATTGCAATTTTTTTTTCATTTTTTTCTCTTGTTTTTTTGGTTTCAAAACTCTGCTTTTGAAAAGTGAAAGCTGCTTAAAATATGGTCTATCAAATCATGTTTTTGGCGTAGGGATACATTTTAGCACTCTAGTAACTTTTCCAGAAATGTTATACGGTTCTTCCTACCGAAATCAGACTTTACCTGTGTAATCTTTATGCTGCCAAAAAACCATTATAACCAATAATGTGAATATGAAACAACCAACTAAATTATAAAGAGATGCAACTATATAATTTATCTTTGAATTTAAAGTTGCAGTTTATTCTTGGTGATTCACATTGATAGAAAACAAACAAATACTGTATTAAAATGTATGTGAATAACAATAATGTTTAAGTGTTTTAAGATGTCAGGCTTTAAACAGATGTAAAAAAAACTACTCCTCAGGTGCAAACCTTGAAGTTCCCTGAAATGTGTATGCCAAGTTTCAGCCGGCTGGGTTTCTTGATTTCAGAATTCTAGTATTAAGACACACAGACAAAAACACATTATATTTCATTTGTATTATGGTATATAAAAATCCCCTCAACTAAGTGATCAAAGCCAAATTAATGGTCATAGAGATGCTACTGAAAATCAAAAATCAAATATACAGCTTATTTTCCTACCAATTGAATATGTGAGCACAAACATGGCATGTTATTGAATGCATTCCATTTCACTATCCATACAGACTTGATAGATATAAATGGGATGTCAATGTTAGGTCTCGGCCAAAGAGATAAACAAAGAACACATATTTATGTCTATAAGTCATTTCCCTCCTCTCTCCAATCTGTAGATCGAATTACAACAAATGTTATAGCAAATATACTTAACAAAGTCTTCAGCTACAATCAATTGCTTAGCTTGGTTCTTGTAAGTGATTATATTCTTGCCAGAGTGATTGAAGGAAGAAAACAAACTTGTAAGTAAATATATTCTTGTCAGAGTGATTGAAGGAAGAAAACAAACTTGTAAAAATTATATTATATTCTTGTTAGAGTGATTGAAGGAAGAAAACAAACTTGTAAGTATTATATTCTTGTAAGAGTGATTGAAGGAAGAAAACAAACTTGTAAGTGATTATATTCTTGTAAGAGTGATTGAAGGAAGAAAACAAACTTGTAAGTGATTATATTCTTGCTTAAAGGAGGAAAACAAACGCAAACTAAAACCAGATGTAAAGATAAAATAAAAATATATTTGTCAAGGATACGGTACAAGAAGGAGGCTCCCATTTTGAATATGTCGTAGGACATTTTCTTTATCTTGGAGTCCTTGGTGGAGAATTTCAACTTGAGGACATGGCTGAAACGTGTGTCTAACCAGTGCTGCCATGAAGTCTACACTGAACATTTCCCCGAGGTTTGTGTAGCCCTGCAAACAAGCCACTTCATAAAGATGGTCGACAGATATGGGATGAGGAGTGAAGTAGGACGCCATACATAGAGCGACAAGGCCACATCTGAAATACAACAAGGTTCGCACAATGGCAATCCACACAAGATAACAATTCATTGAGATTCTTTTATATTCATAAACACTACATAACAATATTACATTTAGGTTATTCTTGCGAAACAAGCAAAATTAACTTCCAAAATTCATATGTAAAAATGTTAAAAATTGTCTAATATTTAAAATTTATTTTGATTTAAACACACTCTAAAAGTATAATAACCATATTAGCAGTAGGCCTACACTTTTTTTTTGTAATGGGTATAAAAAAGTTCAATATAACATAACAATGCAATGACAATACTGCCAGGACAATGATACAGGTAATATATGTTTATATGGGGAGAGAGAGAGAGAGAGAGTAAGTGAGAGTGAGAGAAAAGCCTGTATTGTAGCACTTTATAGTTAATAATAATTATTAAGTATATTTTCCTCATTATATCACCACTATCTTGACCCTGGCTAGCCACAATAGCGATGCTTATACATGAGATAGAAGTTTCCCCCCAAATGTTTCAGGTTGAGATTTTTACATCAGTAATGGAGCTAATTTTAGTACTAAAAAGTAAAAAAATGAGTATGTTTTATCTTTGTTTATCTGTAGTGATCAGGACAGTGACAGTTTAAAAACCTAAATTCTCAAAATGTATATTGAAAGTATGTTTTGTGAAATGGTTGGTCTGAATACAATATGCATGTATAAGTAAAAGAAACACAGACATAAACAAATGACACATTAATAGCCACGGACACCTCTAACTAAAATATAAATATTTGTATTTCATGAGTGAAAGTACTAGTTTTCAACACTTTTTTAAAAAATTTCCAACTTTGCTCGGATATTACAACCAAAATATGGGTCCTACGAGAAAATGAATAGAACCCTTTTTTGTTAGGAAGTTTATGTAACTTAATTTATACCGGATGCACTTTTGTCAAAAAACTAAAAATAAATGAGCTATTAACAAAAAACAGTTTTTTTTGTACCTTTACACCAATGCCAAAGGTTATTCATAGGTCGGGGGAGGGGGAAAACGAAATTGTTTTTTTATATTCACCCAAGGAACATTTTAAACCCATAAAATCTTTTGTCGGATTTTTTGTGAAATTAAAGTAACTACCTGGCCTATAAAGGTATTAATTATTTTTACCATTAATAAAATAGGCCTTTTATTTTTTGTATAAAACTTATATAGATTTTTTTACTCCAAATCAAATCAAATTAATAAACAGAGAACAATGTTTGCCACCCGCCTCGGTGGCGTAGTTGGCTAATGCGCTAGTCGTGTTGAGCTAGACCACCAGGACGGGGAGATCGAGGTTCGAATCTCGGTCGGGTGAACTGGGGGTGGTTTTTCCTAAATGGTTTTCCACTCTCCCTCCACGCAAATGTGGGTTCATTTCCTCTATATTCAACCTTTCCAATTCCTAATCCATTAGTGTAATTAGTACTTAAGCGTATAACCCGAACGGGTAGTAAGACGCGGTGCTAAATAAATAAATAAATAAACCAATATTTACCTGTTTCGCAAGAATGACCATTTACAGACTTAAAATAAAAATTAAGCGTAAAACCTGAATAGGCTGTAAGATCCTGTAGGTACTTGAAAAAAAAGTCATATTTTGTATCATCTTAACTTTTATAGTGTGACTGAAACTCACTTGTCAAAAGAACTTATATAATTGTATACTATTAGCAAATAAATTGAAAAATGACACCTGGACATGGGAATCGAACCAATGATCTCTCTACCACTGAGCTATCCAGGGATCGTCCCATGCTCAGGGTCATTCTTCATTCATATTTTAAGGCAGAGTCTGTAATGAATATGTGTATATCATCGGCTACTAAGAGCTATCATTGATATCACAGTCACGGGTGATTCAGTTCTGGCTTTATGCTGCCAGTAGTACACACATTGTACGTTACAAGCAAATCAACATGGAAGAAAGCAATGCTATACAATCAAATAGATATGAAAGGTGAGGCTAGGAGGTTGCATGGTTATAATTACAGAAATCAGCCATAACAGAGTCATATTATTCGGTTAATATGGTTATAAAAAGTCAATATGACTGCCCGATGCAGCAAAATTTAAATCATTACCTAATGCTCTCCTTATTTCAAAATGTTTTCCAAAGTATAATTTAAAATGTTATCAAATTGGAGAGAGAGCTACCTAATGGAAAACCACCAGGAATAGGTGAATTAATGGTGGAGCTATGGGATTGCAGTGGTTATACCGAGTGATGCGAGCAGTATGTAAGGAAAGACAAACACAAGAAGATTGGAAGAAAAAGGTTATTGTGCCCATATATAAAAAAGGGGAACAAGTCAAAATGTGAAAATTACAGGGGAACTAAATTGCTGTGCCACTGTCTGAAAATATATGAAAACACACTCCCATGAAAAGTTAAGAGAGAATAAAGGAAACAGCAAGGTAAGAACAATGCGGATTTCGGCAAGTAAGATCTACAGTTGATTTGATCTTTGTACCGAGACAAATCATTGAAAAAAGATGGGAATATGGTAAAGATACCATTGACAAGATAAATATATCATTGACATAAAACAAGGCGTAAGAGAAAGTATATGGGTGGGTTTAAGAAAAAGAGGAGTTGAAGGGATCGTGGAACAAATAAGGTATATATATAAAGATAAGTGTTAAAATTGTGTAAGAATAGAAGATTAACACTCTTATTGGTTCCAAACACAAAAGGGAGTAAGAAAGTGAAGCATTTTATTACCAATCCTATTTAGTATTGTAATGGATGGAATTATATCCTAAGTCTAGGGTCACAGAAACCCGAGGGAACTGAAGGTAATGGGATACGCAGACAATGTCATGACCTGGAAGAAGTAGAATGAGGACTTGGAGAAAGAACTATCTAAATGGGCAGGAGCGATGGATCAATATGGATTAGACATTATCGTGGAAAAAAGCAAGGTGATGAAGGTGGAGAGAAACACAAACCCAGCAAAGGAAGTAAAATCACGGGAAAGGAACTAGAAAAGGTGGAATATGTCTGCTATATAGGAAGTAAGATTACCTCAAACGGTAAGATCCAGGAGGAAATAGTACAAAGGATATGGAAGAGTGGACAATTCTACTGTGTAGTTAATCTGGCGATGGAATATAGGAAAAAAGGCCAAAACTATGTTATATAAGTCATATTATCATCCGATATTGATATAAGGCTCTGAAACCTGGACGTGGACGAAGAGAGATTTAAGTAGATTGCAGGCAGCAGAGATGAGGTTCCTGAAAGACATTGAGAATGTAACAAGAAGAAACAGGATAAGGAACAAAATAATTAGGGATGGTTTAAAAGTTATATCATTAGAAGACACACTGAAGAGAAAAGGGTTGCTGTGGTTAGGTCATGTGATGAGAATGGAGGACAGAATGCCTAAGAAATCCTTACATAACAAAGAGCAGAGTAGAAGACCTATTGGAAGACCACGGACAAGAGGGATGGACCAAGCGCAGGATATGGAGGCTAAATAAGTGGACTGGAGACACGTGATTGAGAGAGAAGTATGGAGAGATCGACAGGAATGGAAGAGCAGGAGTGGACTGGAGACACGTGATTGAGGGAGAAGTTTGGAGAGATCGACAGGAATGGAAGAGCAGGATTGGACTGGAGACAAGTGGCAGAGGTAGAAGTTTGGAGAGATCGACAGGAATGGAAGAGCAGGAGTGGACTGGAGACACGTGGTTGAGGGAGAAGTATGGAGAGATCGACAGGAATGGAAGAGCAGGAGTGGACTGGAGACACGTGGTTGAGGGAGAAGTGTGGAGAGATCGACAGGAATGGAAGAGCAGGAGTGGACTGGAGACACGTGGTTGAGGGAGAAGTGTGGAGAGATCGACAGGAATGGAAGAGCAGGAGTGGACTGGAGACACGTGGTTGAGGGAGAAGTGTGGAGAGATCGACAGGAATGGAAGAGCAGGAGTGGACTGGAGACACGTGGTTGAGGGAGAAGTGTGGAGAGATCGACAGGAATGGAAGAGCAGGAGTGGACTGGAGACACGTGATTGAGGGAGAAGTTTGGAGAGATCGACAGGAATGGAAGAGCAGGAGTGGACTGGAGACACGTGATTGAGGGAGAAGTATGGAGAGATCGACAGGAATGGAAGAGCAGGAGTGGACTGGAGACACGTGATTGAGGGAGAAGTTTGGAGAGATCGACAGGAATGGAAGAGCAGGAGTGGACTGGAGACAAGTAGCTGAGGGAGAAGTTTGGAGAGATCGACAGGAATGGAAGAGCAGGAGTGGACTGGAGACACGTGATTGAGGGAGAAGTTTGGAGAGATCGACAGGAATGGAAGAGCAGGAGTGGACTGGAGACAAGTAGCTGAGGGAGAAGTTTGGAGAGATCGACAGGAATGGAAGAGCAGGAGTGGACTGGAGACACGTGATTGAGGGAGAAGTGTGGAGAGATCGACAGGAATGGAAGAGGGTGTGCCAGACGACCCACATAGGTGGAAACATTGAAAGATGATGATCAAACTGAAAAATTAATATAATGGAAAAAGAAGAAAAAAAAATTAAAAATTAAAATAAAGTTACAGAAAGACAGAGAAAATACAAACATTATTTATACACGAATAAAACATATTTAGGAAAACAGACAAGTATGTCAATCTCATGCAATGTGACATGGAGATCATAGTTTTAATATTGACTGGGTGTATTGTCCCAACTGATGTAACATTGTTTCTCAATGCAAATGCAGAAACAATTCTTCTAAATTATACCTACACATCATTACCAGTCGGTATAATATTTTGTTTGGGAATAGTTTTTGTTGAATAGTGTGTATGTTAAAATAAATGTACGTGCAACTCAAAAAAGAAGTTTGCTTATTTTTGTCAAAAACCAACAAATACTTTTTCATTGCTGCAACTTAATTAAGTAGAGGTGTTCTATCCTCTTTATTGCCAACAAAACCCCACACTGTGTCTTTGTTGGTTGAAAGCTTATCTGTTGGATTCAAATAAATCTGTTTTGTGGGGTCGTGTACTTTTAGCTGATGTATTGAGTTACCTAATTGTACTCAACTTAAAACTGCACCCAGTCAAAATAGATGGAGCATTTCAACTACGGTAAATTTCCATAGTGTCCAGATTTTTTGGTGAAATCAGAAATGCAATTTTGACAAAGCCCCAAGTACATCTGTATGGGCTCTTTCTTGTCCCTGAGTTGAGATACAACTATAAAGATGGGCATAGCTCTAAGTGAAAACTCCTTAAAACTAGTCTTAACACAAAGTTCCCTGGATAACTAGCTTCTGGCTAAATGTTCAGGTTGAGTACAAAGGCTGTGCCTTTCCCAACAGCATATGCTTGGGAAATGTATTTTTTGGGCCTGTATATTAAAATCAAAGACACAAAACAAAGTGGATGTGGAAACTTGTTGCTTCAAGCAGACAATTATTGTTGAAAATAAAGAGATTGGTGTCATCAAAGAAACTCAGTAAAAAATATGCAATAACTTAGTATCTTGCAAATATAACACTAAGCTTGAATGATTATTTTTTTTGATAGATTATGTAGGGCTTGAATACCTTTACTAAATTTTCCAAGAAACATGCTTACTTATAAATAGGTTAAGTATATTTCAATATATTAAAATTTATAGAAGTTCAGAGTTTAAAAAACAGACCACACACACAAACACACACACGCACACACACACACACACACACACACTGATTTAAATGGCAAGCCCATTTAACCTAAGTTTGAATCCTCGATTCCTTAAATCCTTGGTATTTGAGAGATTCGTAAAAATCTCAAAAAATTTGTTTCTAATAAAATGATGAACTTGACTTGTTATACAAATGTTAATCAATTGGTGAAAGTAATTATATAGTCTTATATAGCTGGGAGAGTGACGAAATCACAAAAAAAAAAAAAGGATAAAAACATGATAGCCCTCATTTTATGAAAATCTGTGTTAGCTTACCTCTTGAACTACAAGTTGTTTTTATAGCCAGTACAGACAATGAGAATAGAAGCTTCCAGAATTCTCTAAAAGTGTAAATGGTGACTATATGAATCTATGAGGGTTTTGCCTCGACCCTCTCAATTTTATTAGAACAAGTTATTCTCTATGACATAATATACATCACAAACAAAATAGCATTTGTTGTCATGGCATCAACTCTTAAACAACCTTTTTTAAATTCTATTTTAAATATTTACCCTTTAACTAAAATTCGGTACATAATAACGTGGGCCTAGAATCTGTCAGGATGTGCTATGACGGAGGTAAAGGGGAAGTGACCGAGTATTCTTGTGTGGGTTCATGATTGAGTTAGCCTTGGTTTTTAAAGAGGTTTATCAATACTACTATATTATTATAATGTGTTGTTGGTATGATATAAGATGAAAGAACTTAAGAATATCTGGAAGCTTGTGACAAAACGAGGTGTTGCTAGAATACCCAATGGCCTGTCTGACTCCTAGCTGATCCCTACACGGTCACCGAACCCGGTACCTTGGGCTCGAGTGGTAGCCCTCTTCTACAAATAATGATGAACCAGCGTCCAAGCCTGCGTAGTCCCGAATCAGGCAGAGTGCCCCCTAGACTGTGATGTTGTTTAGTCAGCCACGATGGCTGGATCCCCTACATTTTATCCTTCCCCCTGGTCTGGTTTCTGACTAAGGAATGCTGACAATGCTTATGTGGTCAGCTCCTCTATTATATTTGTATATAGGCTAATCACAACAACCTGCAACACTTGTTTTATCATTCACAATCCATAACACACAATATTATACAAACACGCCTTCCAAATTAGGCTGTGCGGTTACAAATTGTATATTTTTAAAGATTTAAAGAATCAAATTTAGATTCGAGATTTGGATTTGATAAAAATAGGATTTGACCCATCTATAATTTTAACAAATAGAAACTAATTCATATTATTTGTATGATCTGTGGAATGTAAACATTCCCTTTAGCCTTTACAACACAGTTTTCTTGCCATATTAAAATCCTCCATAAATAGACCAGAAGATGTATATTTTTAGTGACTTTGAAATGTTTCAAGGTTCTATACACATTTAAAGACGAGTGACTGCCATAAATAAATAATTATAATAAATCAAAAGTGCCAAATTCTAGTTTATTTAAGCATGCAACCAAAGAATACTATTTGTTCCAAGAGTGTAGTGACCTACTTTGGTCCATCTTGCAAGATTGGTGCCACATATTTGTAGGACAATATCCGAGGAGCTTCTTTAAGTCCCTCTCTCAGGCGGAGTTTGTCTCTAGCTTCCAATAGTTCCTCTTGGGGGTCCTTGGGAGAAGAGTAATTAGTGATCAAGGGTTTGTTGACCAGCAAGGGCTCAAGGGGCGGGGCAGGGGGTATTGGAGGAAAATACATGGTGTTGTTTTCAGAAGACATTGACTGCCTGAAATCAAATACCCACACGATATGTCAGAATAAAACACAAACTTACAAAGTTCACAAAACAGAAGTTTGGATATGCACATTAGTGTGAAGTATATAATATATAATAATGTAATAATATAATAGTTATATTTATAGCAACACCTAATGTTAGCAAGTCCCTTACAAAATGTATGTCGAGATCCTCAGTCCACTTATTGATGTGTTTATAACTGGTCCTTAGACAGCTTGTTGATGTGTTTATAACTGGTCCTTAGTGAGCTTGTTGATATGTTTATAACTGGTCCTTAGACAGCTTGTTGATATGTTTATAACTGGTCCTTAGACAGTTTGTTGATGTATTTATAACTGGTCCTTAGTGAGCTTGTTGATATGTTTATAACTGGTCCTTAGACAGCTTGTTGATGTATTTATAACTGGTCCTTAGTGAGCTTGTTGATATGTTTATAACTGGTCCTTAGACAGCTTGTTGATGTGTTTATAACTGGTCCTTAGACAGCTTGTTGATGTTTTTATAATTGGTCCTTAGTGAGCTTGTTGATGTGTTTATAACTGGTCCTTATACAGCTTGTTGATATGTTTATAACAGGTCCTTAGACAGCTTGTTGATGTATTTATAACTGGTCCTTAGACAGCTTGTTGATGTATTTATAACTGGTACTTAGTGAGCTTGTTGACATGTTTATAACTGGTCCTTAGACAGCTTGTTGATATGTTTATAACTGGTCCTTAGACAGCTTGTTGATGTATTTATAACTGGTCCTTAGTGAGCTTGTTGATATGTTTATAACTGGTCCTTAGACAGCTTGTTGATATGTTTATAACTGGTCCTTAGACAGCTTGTTGATGTATTTATAACTGGTCCTTAGTGAGCTTGTTGATGTGTTTATAACTGGTCCTTAGACAGCTTGTTGATGTGTTTATAACTGGTCCTTAGACAGCTTGTTGATGTGTTTATAACTGGTCCTTAGACAGCTTGTTGATGTATTTATAACTGGTCCTTAGACAGCTTGTTGATGTATTTATAACTGGTCCTTAGACAGCTTGTTGATGTATTTATAACTGGTCCTTAGACAGCTTGTTGATGTGTTTATAACTGGTCCTTATACAGCTTGTTGATATGTTTATAACTGGTCCTTAGACAGCTTGTTGATGTATTTATAACTGGTCCTTAGACAGCTTGTTGATGTGTTTATTCCCTTGTGTCTCACTATCTCCTCAAAGACAAGAGTCTTAGTGAGTATTTATGTGCCTTTTTATACTTTATAGTTCCTTTTTATGTGCCCTTTTTACTTGTTTAATTCCTATTTATGTGCCCACTTTTACTTTTAAAACTTATTTATAGGAATGTATATTTTTGTTATTTTTAGTACCTATTTACCTGCATTTTTGTTGCCTGTAGACCCCCTGCCACACCTCACCCAATAATAACCAAACTTATGTTGCTATTATTATTATTATTATTATTATTATTATTATTATTATTATTATTATTATTATTATTATTATTATTATTATTATTTAGCACCGCGTCTTACTACCCGTTCGGGTTATACGCTTAAGTACTAATTACGCTAATGGATTAGGAATTGGGAAGGTTGAATAGAGGAAGTGAACCCGCATTTGCGTGGAGGGAGAGTGGAAAACCATTTAGGAAAAACCACCCCCAGTTCACCCGACCGAGATTCGAACCTCGATCTCCCCGTCCTCGGCATTCGGGCTCAACACGACTAGCGCGTTAGCCAACTACACCACCGAGGCGGGTTATGTTGCTATTAATTGACATATTTTTTTATATATAAGATTATATAAAACCATTTTAGATATATCAGAAAAAAAAGTTCATACAACCAAGGGAATTTGTAGACATATGCATTCTATCTGTCTGATTGAAATTCTATAAATTCCCCAAAAAAGAATGTTGTGCTTAAGCCGCCATATTGGAAATATGTGGCCAAAATTCAGTTTTTAATTTTATTTTTTCAAAATTGTCACTTTTACAAAATTAAATTTCAAATAAAAATTGCTAAGCAATTAATTATCTACAGTTTTTGTCGTTATCACTTTTTGACCTGACCAACCCTGGAGGCACAAAATGGCGTCAAACTTTTGTCCCATAAGGATGTACATCATTATGGGTCTTGTCTGCTGATAGTGAGTATTTGAAATAAAATCTTTCAAGGAAAAATTCTGTTAAGAGAAACATTTTGATCATAGTTCTGTACTAACAGAAAATAAACTCAAATTAAAATTCACTCAAACAAAATTAAAATTTTGGTAAAGCACACGGGTGAGGCAGGTGTAAATGACATTTGATCACCATCTTTTCCTACAGGTTCAACCTAAGGCGGTTATTGTCAAATTAATGTTTATATAGTCTTATCAATATTATAATCAAAAACTTCTGTACTGTTTTCACAAAACACGACACTTGGCACACGTTGGCGAACATCGCAGTCCTACTTTCTCGCATTCACAGTGGTTGTTGGAAGCACAGGACACTAGTTTTAATAATTCAGGCTGTTTGGAGGAAATCACGGGAACCAGCACCTCATTTTTGTTAGATAACTCACATAATGTTGGCATAATTGTTCCTATTTCAAATGCTAAGACAACTACACACATTTCTTTCAGGCATCTTGGTTTGTACCAATCAGGCTATACAAGTACTAGATCCACAATGACGACGAGCATTATGTTATCCATATGAGACAAATGTTTGACGCCATTTTGTACTGCCAGAGTTGGCCAAATAAAGTAATATCAACAATTATAATTGTATATAACTAGACAATTAACAATTTTTATTTGAAAATTTATTTTGTCAAATGATTTTTTTTTAAATAAATAGCCAAAAAGTGAATTTTGGCTGCCATTTTCCGAGGTGGTGGCTTGAGCACAACTTTTTTTTTAGAGGGAGAGGGGGAGATTTATAGAATTTCAATCAAAAGACTGGAAAAAATATGTATACAAATTCTCTTGCTTGTATGATTTTTTTTAAAGCTAATTTTTTAAAGTATAATGACTGTCCTAATAACACTGTGAATGTGTCCAGCACACACACATTGGCAACACTGTGAATGTGTCCAGCACATACATTGGCAACACTGTGAATGTGTCCAGCACACACATTGGCAACACTGTGAATGTGTCCAGCACACACATTGACAACACTGTGAATACAGCCAATACATGAATAGTTCAATGTTTTAAGAATACATTAGAGATATCTATGGATGAGATATTTTGAGATGTTCATCCCGGAAGAGGAAAGGAATGAGAGTAACAGAGGAACAGGAATAAATATCAGAAGAGGAGGAAAGAGGTGGAGGACACATTCAAGAGGATGAAAAGTACCAGGTGTGGCTGAAATGACTGTGTAAATGATAAAGAGGAGGATGGTTTGGAAGGAGGAAGACTGGTAAAAGGGAGTAATAATACCTATTTTCAAGAAGGTGTGCTGATTACCATAACATTTATGATATGTTGTATAAACCTTTGAAGTGAACAACTAATGTCTTGACCTCAACGAACCTTGATAAAACACTCTATTAGTGAGAAAAGAACAAATAAACAACTAGAGACCTTTCACCGGAAGGGTGGTGGCATCTAGATATGAGAAAGGGAACAACTAACTTCTACAGACTTATATTTTGCTAATGTTTTTAATTATTAAACCATTTATTACATTATTGTATTTTAGGTGGTTTAAATCTTGCACTTTGTTTTCTTAGGGTAATTTATTTTAATGTACGGTAATTAGATGTTAGTACAGGGTGTGTTTCCATGTATCCAAAAATTGGACTATTTCTAATATACAGTAATTTTTGTCCTGCCATTGGCTACTACTTATTTCCAGCTTTTTTCCACTTCTCGGTTAGTAACTTTACGGCTTTCCCGCCACTCTCTCTTTTCCGGATTCTTTGTAAGAGATATGCTTTCTTAATTGCTCTTATTTATCTCAATTAAGCAATTAAGAATATTATTTGGTATGTAGTAAGTGGTTACGATTTGATTATTTTCTAGATTCACCTTAAACATCTTATGTTGAGAGTGGCGAATGACATAACGAATGTTGCGAGTTTGTTATTATGATTGGATAAACAAACAAACTAGAGGAGCTGCCGCAAAAGGAGGTGTCAGCAGTCCTGAGCTAGGAACCAGGCCAGCGGCCTTGAGCTTAGTTTCAGAACCAGGAACTCAAAGCGATGGAGGAGGAGGGAGTAAAAGGAGGAGTTGTAAAGAGAGTGAAAAGCATGTATGAGGATAACAGGAGTTGTGTTAAGACGGAGAATGGGAGGACGGAGTGGTTCCAAAAAAAAAAAAGATAGTGAAGAAGGGGAGTGCCCCTTCACCATTACTATTTATAATGGTAATGGAAATGGTCATGACCAAAGTGTCAGGAAAACTCGGGGAGGAAAGAATGAAAGCCATGATGTTGGCTGATGACTTGATGATATGGGGGAGAAGGAAGAGGAAATACAGGAACAATTAAAAGAATGGAAAGAGGAAGTGAAAAAGTGTAGTGAAATTTAGTCAGCAAAGTGTGAAATGATGGTAATAACAAGGAAGAGGTTAAGCCCTAGTAAAGCAATAAAGTTTGATAAAGTAGAGCTGAAAAAAGTACAGAAAGTACAATATCTTGGAAACGTGATTGAGAAGAAAGGTGGAAGTAGAGAGGATGTAATGAGAAGAGGACAGCAGGGGGAGTTGTTCTATAGGTGTGAGGGAGACCTGCTATGGAGAAAAGAAGTGACCTTGAAGTGTAAAGAAGTGTTGTACAGGGCGTACTTTATACCCATTGTTACATGTGCAGCAGAAACATGTACATTGAATGTAAGAGAGACTAGGAGACCATCTTAGCTGTCATGAGGAGAAACAAGATTAGGAATGAAGCTATCCAAGAAAGAGTAGGAGTACAGGGAGTACATGAGATAGTAGAGGAAGCAAGACTGAGATGGTATGGACATGTAATGAGGATGGAAAAAACTAGGATAACAATGAAAATGTTGGAAATGGAGTATGTAGGAAAAAGACTACAAGGAAAGCCAAGAAATAGATGTGAGTAGCAGATAGCAGAAAGTGAGCAAGTGAGAGGAGAATAATCAAAGAGATTAAAGTTGGAAGAATAGGTAGGAAGATGGATACATTTTACTAAACTGACCCGGCCACAGGCTGGAAACAGTTGATGATGATGATGATTATTATTATAGATATCTGATATATACTACAGTTCGCAGGGGGCCCCTAATTGCCTAGGACTGGCCCTGCATTCAAACATAGCATATATTGATAGGTGTGTATTAATAAACACTTCTAACAAATAATACAATAAAATGACGCAATGAAAAGAATACACAGTGTACATGAGGCAATGGGCCTAGGTACAAGGCACCTTACTTAGGCCATTATTTGTGAGATTGATAGTTTTACCTCAGAAATTAGACAAAATTAAATATTCAATACTAGAGACTGTGATTATAAATATTAGTTAATGCTGATTACCGGTACCTTTGTGGCTACAAACCTTAAAGTTGGAGAGTATATATTTATTGCAGAAGACCAAATTAGGTCAAACCCTTGATTCTTTCTAGATTCTTTTTGTTTGTATTGATTATACAGAAAAAACTGTATTATTTTCTACGTATAAAAAAGCATCTCTAACAAAATTCTCGCTGTATGACAAACAATACAAACACTAATATCCTATGTAGTAGTTTAGTTCCAGTACAAAGGTAGCCATTCTCATGACTCTTAGCAATAACCAGAATTAGTTTGTATTATGCTCAGCAATAGCTTTGTCACTGACAAGATACCATATTATCTCCAGAACCGAATGATGGTACAGTAACTTGGTCACAATGTATGGTAGTGGGTCCCTTTTCTTTAAAAGGAGACCATTTAGTTGGAGGAACACAAATGAAGCAACATACATAGTTAATAAGCAAAAAACAACTTAATGAAGTAATTATTAAGTCTATTACAATAAAAGAATGTTCACACTAAGAACTATTAGGTATTGATTTGAAACAATCTTCCAGGAGTTTTAGAAACTCTATTTGTCCTCCTCCACAGTCAACATAGTCCAAAATTCTATTCCAAAACTTCATTATCATTTATAAACTTATTCTGAAACAGCTGCAGAAGCTTGGGATACTCTTCGTCACTGCCTTTCATTTCACAACTTGAAATGTTTTTGAAACATTCAGCTGTTAAATAGTCTATAATACTACTCAAGAACTGCAACCAATTTAACGGTCAGTTTCACGGCTTGTCAGTAATTTCCACACCACAGAATTCCCCCCTCACAGCTGCTGTTATGCTTTCCCCATGTCTGGATTTAATTGATTTAATAATTCCTACAGTACAAATTAGCAGCTTATCAGACCTAGCCAGAGTAAACACTCTCCAAGTGAAGTTCTTCTGAAAGACCCGCCAGTTCTTCAAGTATGCTATAGTGCGTTACAAATCAAACCCAAATTGCACATAAAACCTTTTGAAATCATTTGGTGTAGATCATTGGCTGTATCCTGGAAGGAGTTAATTGAGTGCAAGACAACCACCTTAAATTTTAGGTCCTGTAGTCCTACAGTCCTAAGCAATTAACAGAAAAGCAGTTCAACCAATTTTTATTTTGTCACACTTCAGGTAGGCCTAAGTTAAATATGTTTTGTACGTTTCTTAAGCCAGAATGTTAGTTCTGTCGCATGTATTAAAAACAAAGTACGAGCTCAATGAGCAGTATTAACAATGATTAGTTTGTGATCTCTACAGCAGATGTTAGTAAACATTAGGAATTACAGTTATTATATTGGTTTTATTGGTTGGTTCAAAAGAAAGTTATGTCTTAAATAATGTTAGCTTCAGGTACCAATAAGGTTTAATCTTCACTTCATACCCAATATATTTATTTCAACTAACGTAGGGCCACACTCTACATGAAGATTCACTTGGGCTTATCTCATGTATTTCACACATTATGTATCAACAAATCTGTCAGATCATGAATTTCTCCAGATTAGGGTTGTCCCAACTAGGAGACTAGAGGGTAGTTGAAGGGTTGGGGTAGGTTTACCCTGTGGAATGTTATATCACTAGAGATAGGGTAAATTCGCTTTTGCGAAAAACGTAAAAAAAAAAGAGGGTCGAAAATAGGGTATTTATAAGTTTTCTTTGCGTTTCATGGCATTTGAAGGTGTTTAAAGCGATTTTTATTTCGCGAATTAATGCAAAAAACGTGATTTTTAGAGTATTTTAGCTAAATTATTCTATTTAGCGAAATAGATGTAAATTCCCTGAAAATGCTGTGCATTTAAATAAAATGCTGAGAATTTCTATAAAACTATGTTTTTCAGCGGAAATAAGTGATTAAAAAATCATCGAGTTTCACTCGTCTGTGTGCTTCAGCTCGGGTTTTACTTGCATCCTGTGCCTTCCACAGCCCATCCGGCGAAACTATTTTTTGTGTATATATTAACTATTTTTGACTTTCACGTTTGTGTGAACTGATACACTTGTATTTAAAATATGCAAACTTATGTCATTTTTGTTACCACACTATTTTATTTGCCAGTATTTACTATCTTTGACTTTTTTTTTTTTTCATTAATCCTTACATTCTGCCCCAGTGCCTATTCTATATACTGAGGCGCTATTCCTACATTAAACAGTTGTTCCCATTTTTACCCTTATACCATTTTTTTTAACTACATGTAGATTTAAACACTTAACCTAATCGTCCGTAAACTCCCATCAAAGACTATACCCTACTATCTCACACTATAGTTGGTCTGCCCCGGGTATTTAATGCCCCCGGTACCCCTCGCCGCTCCGCAGACCCGCGACCGCCTGGGACCATGTTTTCAGGGCCGCGGGTCCCAGTCTCGGCGATGAGCATCCCCCTAACCACCACCTGGGGAGGCGCCCTACCGGAGTTTTCACTCCGCCTACTTTCTATAGACCACTACCAAGGACCTATACTAACTTAACCTAAACTAATACTTATACAAGGAATTTTTCACTACTGTATTACAATCACTACACACTACTCTATTTTAGCCGGCTCTTGTTGTCCTTCTCCAGCACTCTTCTTCTTCCATGCTGCCATCGTTCTCTTGCTTCCCAGCTGGAACCGGGACTTCCACTGGTTCATCAGCAGTTTTCACCACTGGCATCCAGCGGGAATCCACAATCAGCTGGGCTCCGGCTTACCAGGAGCCATTCCTGAGTCTGTCCGGCCGGCTTGTAAACCCACCTAGACTACCCATCTATTCTATTCTATCCCTACCAGTTTCTGTCAAGGAAGTCCCCTTCATCCGTCTCGTCTTCACTTGTCATCACATCCATGTCCATACTCGTCTCGTCCAAGTCTTCTTCCAATTGGTCGTACCTAGTTCGTCGTAAGTCCCTAACGTATCTGTCCTTCTCCCTAGCCGACGCGTTGTCTGCTATTTTGTCTAGGAAACCCCACCTTTCCACGTCGCGCACTATATGGTAGATTGCACACGCCTGCAGGGGAGTCTGCAACTCCAACCTTGCTTCCCGCGTTAGGACACATTCCAGCACGACATGTTCCAGTGTAGACTCCTTCCCGCAGTCACATCTATCGTCAACTGTCATCCCTAGCCTGTACAGGGCCGCCCTGTACGGTCCATGACCAGTAAGGAAGTGAACCAATCCTACTGAAGGCTCAAGATGTTCCATGGCCAACCTTTCCCTAATACTAGGGAAGATCCGGTATGTCCTCCTGCCCTTCTCACTTCTATCCCAGTTCACTTGCCACTCGTCCAGGAGAGACTCCCGGATCAGTCCCTTAGTATTGACCCCTTCTCTCGTTAGGGCCTCCACCTTATCTAATCTCCCTTTCCTGAACCAATACAGAGCCGCCCTCCTTCTTACTTCCAAATCTAAAGGCCAGATACCAAGAGCAACACTTAACGAGTCAGTGGCCACCGTTCTAAACGCTCCAGAGAGTCTAAGCAATATATTTATCTGCAGACTCTTTAACCTAGTACTCTGCACTACCTGCCTCAGCCGGAAAGCCCAGGCACTAGCCCCATAGCCCACGATGGAGGCAAGCAGCGCCTGATGATACGTTCTTATACACCGCATGGGCAGCCTAAACCTGCCCATTCCAATATTGATTATCTTATTCATCAGTCTTAGGGCCCTACCGCATGCGCTCTCTACATGTGCCATAAAGTTCCTCTTCTCATCAAGTATTACTCCCAGGTACCTGACATTCTCACTTCGTCTGATGGTCTGTCCGTCAATCCTGATACTTGGGTTCCTCTTTAGAGCCCCCCTAAACAACACGTAAGCCGTCTTCGCCGGTGCCAAGCTCATCTTTACTCGTTTACACCAGGAGCTAAGCCCTTCAAGCACGGCCCCGCTCCTGGTCTCTAGCTCCACCCTCGAACTAGCCTCGACTATGACGAGCAAGTCATCGGCAAAAGCAACCACTCCCGCCGTTTCATGGAGGGCTTCAATTTCCATCAAACCAGGCTCGAGCCCTACGTCCCAAAAGACCGGTCCACAGACCGACCCCTGGGGACATCCCTTTGTCAGCTTTTTGCTAATCTTGGTTCCTGGACACCTCAGGGTCGCATACCTATCTCTACAGTAATCTCTAAAGACCCTGTAGAGATCCCCCGGGCAACGTATATCCCTCAACCTCTTAAATAAGGCTGGCCACCAAAGATTGTCAAAGGCTCCTGAGATGTCCACGAACAGCCCTACTACATATTTCCCCGTACACCTATCAATCAAATTCATTGCCTCGCAAATAGCATCCTCGGTAGACCTGCCCTTCCTAAAACCATACTGTTGGCCATGCATACCGACAACTCTCCTATGCTCTTCCAACTTGTCGCACATTATCCTTTCTTGCAGTTTTCCACACACATTAAGCAAGCAAATCGGCCTGTATGACTTTAGAAGTTGCTGGTCCTTGTCGTCACCCTTGCTGAGTATGATGACCTCGCTCTGTTTCCACGGGTTTGGCACCCTCCCTTGAGCAGTACATTCATTTAACAGCCCAGTCAGAAAGGGGGCTATCTGCTCGCTGAGCTCTTGAAGAACCTCGACCCTGATTCCGTCGGGCCCAGGTGCCTTCTTCCGCTTCATTTTGGCAATGTATCTGATAATCTCGGCCTGGGTTGTTGGAACGATCCTATCCTCGTTCTCATACGTCTGAGTCATTTCTCGTCTCCAAGTCTCCTGTACCCCGTCATCCAGCCCGTCATCGTCCGGAAGCAGAGTTTCCATTAATAATTCTGCTGACTCCTCCCACCCTAACGTCATGCCCCCTCCCGGCCGTCGAAGCATTGAGATCATAGCTGGGGGTCTAACTTTCCCAGTCACCATCTGGAACGGAATCCCCCAGGCGTTAACTCTCATTTCCTCCTGGATATAGCGTTCCCAGCCTTCCCTCTTCGCCGCGGCCAGGGAGGTCACATATTCTTCCCTTTTTATCCTATACCTGCCCAAAAGATAATCCCTAGTCTCCAGGTCAGCCTCCGCTTGGTATAGTCTTCGAGCCCTCCTCGATGCCCCACGGAGTCTGCCCAACCTATCACTCCAATATCTGTTTTCAAGATTAGTAACCCCACCCTCCCTCACCGTTGGGATGGCAACTCTCATAGCACGCTGTATTGCCATTGTCAATTCTTTTGCTTTTACGTTTACGTTTCCCCCAGCTGCTATCGGCTCTGGGAGTACAATCCTTCTCCTCAGCTTGTCCCAGTCTGCTTTTTTCCAATTATACTTTACTCGTACTATCCTATCTTCCAGATTTATGCCTCCCACTACCTCGAAGGTGATCAGGTTGTGATCACTTATTGTCATCCCGTCCAGTACTTTCCAGTTCTGGATCATACCAACAGCTTCCCGGCTACCCAGGGTTACATCTATATTGGATTTCGCTCCTGTAGCTCCCACATAGGTTGGCGGGTTCCCGAACACGTTTATCACCTCAAATTGTTTAGCCTCTATAGTCTCGACCAGCTTCTCCCCTCGCTTGTACGCTCTAAAACCACCTATCTTGCCATCACGTTGCCTATGGACATCGCTAAACCACAAGGGTGACCTCGCGTTCGCATCCGCCGTTATCTTTGACTTGCACATTTGTTTGAACTAATTCAAAGACACCAACTATTTACGATACCAGCTATTTACTAAACTAGTTTTATTTTTGTACTGTCGGCTACAATGATTTTTTGACGTTACACATTGATGTAAAATAAATTATGCCAGTTGATTCATTCTGCATTCTTCTGTTTGTGTTTGACACAATCTTCCAGTTTCCTTCCTTGTTAATTTAATATTAATTATTTATAACTATAATCTCTCACATGAAAATAATTGCAAACGAAGGTTAAAATACCCTTCATATTAATGCATACATAAATTTTATCATAAATCCTTTGTATAGGCCCTAAAAACATTAACGAAAGACATTTTTACCTATTTTGCTACAAAATGCTAAATTATGCCACAAAACGCTAAATTTCCAATAATTAATGCTAAAAAAAACTGAAAATGAATGCTATTTTACCCTATCTCTATATATCACCTTTCTAAAAGAGTGCAAGTAGCCTACTCAACTAACCTACACAGAAAATAAAGTCCTAGCCAAACAAAAAACCAAAACATCTCATGCCAACATCCACAAATCGAAATCACACCTGAATTACCAATCTTCCCGTGTGTGTGTGTGTGCGTATATATATAAAGAAAGTACCTATTCCAAAGACCATTTGGATATTAATTAGACACAATCACCGACTAACACCACATCATGGAAAATAAACTAACAAAATTGTAAATTTCTCTCGCACCCTCATTTCAACAATTCTACACACTCCATATGTAGCTTCACTCTTTCATACCATGACTGCTATGAGGGCGGCTTGTAATTCACTTAAAGTAAAATCAGCCAAAGTATTCTCAGCGGACAAAAGGCTTTTTAGCTCCCCGTATTGAACAGCCAAAACGCATCAATTCCCTACTGTAATAAGAAGTGGTCTGAGATTTCTTAGAGTGTGACTCATTTGATGAGTCTGGTATCCATTTCGCCTTGCCATGACCTATTGCAGGTTTTATGTAGTAGTTTGAAACTCCATTTAAAAATCTTTTAACGCACCAGGGAGGCAGTTTATAAAGTGCCAGGGCACTACCCTGGGTTAACGTTTTTGATAAGATCTACTTTTTTAGGCTATTATTAATGGACAAAGTTCAATAAAATTGTACAATTTTATATTGAAATGTGGCAATTTTAAGAGTCAAACCTGAAAAATGCTGCTGTGAAAGTTAAAAACCTTATCATTATAATTAATTATTTAAATATAAGCTCAGAACCTACCTCTTTAAAAAAATTACTAACAATTGAACATCTCAATTAATTAAATTTTTTCTGCTATGTAATAATTGACTATTTGTGTTACTTATAAATTAATTTTGACATTTTCAATCTAAACTAGAGTTTTTTTAAATATCGAGCATAATAACTTGAAAAGAATAATATTATTACTTAGCAGGCAGAAAATATCTACAACCACAATATACTAACCGTTTTTAGCCAACATAAGGGAAAAAAAAGAAACTAACAATAAAGTTAGTTCAAAAATCTTATATACAGCACTAGATGGATATGTTTAGTTCTAAAATATTTCATAGAGCGCACTAAATGTAAAAATTTTGTTCTGTCAAATTAGTTTAATTAATCTGTATTTAACTAACCAATTAACACGGAAAGAGATATTGAAATAAATGGTAAAACAAAACTTTTTAAAATGAATTTAAATACACTACATATGTGTGGAAGGTAGATTTTCTGAAAATGTTCAGCATCATACCTTCAAGTATTCATTTTTCTTAAAAGAAGGTCTGATGCCCCACGATAACACTTGGTAGCTCAGGTCAATAAGTACGCAAGTAACAAAGAACATGTTTTTGGAAAACTAATTACCACACTGCCATCAGTTGGTTTAAAAATTTCAAAAAAATTATACAAATTCCTTTTTAGGTTTTTAACAATATGGAACTTTGAGTTTTTTTTCCTGGGGTTTCTCTTTTCTTTCTAAATGATTTGATTTATCTTAAGTTCAAAAAATTCTTGCCTTAAACAAGCTTTACGTGTTTTAATAATGATTTTTAAGATAATATTAAAAATAATTAGATACCCATAAATTTTACTTATGTTTTTGTCAAGGAAAAAGAGTTAACAAATCCTTTACCAAGGCCGGTCTAAGGCAAACGTTGTGTGTGCAAAACTCACATTTTGCTCCCTCCATCTGAAAAAAACCGTGGAAAATACTATATATGGTAATTTTAAATCTAGACCTTAGGTATAAATATTTTTAGTGGCGAAATTTTTTTTTACTAACTAAAAAACTCGGTATTTCATAATCGTCAGACGATGACGTCATTGTGTTTACAACCTTAACATGTTTTAGTTTTTCCTTTTTTTTTTTTAATTTGAAAAAGTTTGTTGACTCTTTTTATCTTCTTAATAAAATGAGGTATAAAGTATACTACACTTCCAAGAACTAAATAAATCTGGATTTTCATAAAAGATTATGTTTGGGAAATAAAAAGACACTTAAATGCAATTTCATTTCCTATTTAAATTCTAATACATGAATCATGATAGAACTTTCTACTACTCACACAATTTAATTTATTTTACAAAACATTATCAGGGATATTATAAATATTAACCTTCCTAGATTTTACAGAAGCAAAAGTGTTAATTAAATCGTTATAGTCCAATGAGGATGATATCTCATTTTCAATTGATAAAATTTATAAATTGTTCAATCTTTCCTGAGAAGAAGTTGATCTCAGATATTTTTTTATTAACTTCAACTTGGAAAAACTTATCTCGGCTGTAGCAACTGACATAGGTATGGTGAGTATAATCCTTAAAGCCACACTCACGTTTATATAGGTATATTTTGAATTGGTACTTGAAAAAAAAAACTTAGTACATTCAATGGAGTTTTCTCGTCTAAAGAAAGAAAAAGATATAAAAGCTGTTGTTACAACTTACTTATAATTTTTGGAATATAGATAGCTTGTATATATATTTAAAAATATTTTTGAAAAAAGTCCAAATTTAAATTAATAACTTAATAAATTAAAAACAAGTTTTTGAAAATATGTCACTTTCTTTACCTTAAGAAGGCATGAAGTCTTTGATGGAAATCAACTCTTCACATAGCTCTGCACCTCTGATGTCACTTTCCACTCCATCTGACAAAAAAATTTCTAGGACTTTGCATTTTGAAAGAAGTTCTTCTCGTTTTTGTAATCCATCTAGATTAAAAAGAAATTCAACTTTTGAAGTGTTTGTCTTCAGTTGCGCAAATCTTTCCTCTACAGCAGTTTGAGCAGTATCAACTAATGGCAGAAAAAACTCAATTCTTAGAAGCTCTTCGGGATTAAATGGTGCTTCATCATCAGTCTCATAAACAAACTGCTTCTTTTTCCTTCTGATTATTGGAGTTTTAAATTTGCCTTCAACTTCCAACTAATCAGCCAACTCTTTTGCTTTAACTAAGCTGGAAGCAAATTCATTCACTCTAAAATCTTTTAGAAATTCGCTGATAGATTCCAGCATGGTCACAGCTTGTGGAAAGTTGATATGCTTGGACTGCAAGGTCTTGCTTGCAATATTCACTTGAAAAAGAACTTCATACCATGCAATCAAAGACACCAAGAAACCGAAATATTCAAGGGCGTCAGCCAAATAACCAGCCTCACATCTAACGTCATCTTCAAATGATGCGTCACTATGCAAATCCCAAAGGGCTTGTCGAACTTGTACTATTTGGTACCTCACTGCTTTAAGGGACTCAATCGTGTTTCCCAACGTGTTACACAAAGTCCTTTCAAAGTTAGGGAAGGTCCAATCCCTGAAAACTCAGAAGAGTTTGATAAGCTTTCAAAGAAATTGCTCCAACGTTTTTTGATGAACTAAACAGTATATAAATCCTTTATATAGTTCCAAAAAGAGTAACAGTAGGAACTAATTACTTGGCGGCGTCACTTATTACCAAATTCAAACTGTGGCAGCCGCCAGGAACAAATACGGCTCTGTTATTTTTATTTAAAATTTGTTTTTGTAGTCCACAGTGTTTTCCCTTCATGTTATCCCCATGGTTATAACCCTGGCCCCTACAGTTCAGGATGTCAAGACCATATTACTCTAGTTTTCCTAAAATGGTATCTGCCATACTTTGGCCTGTACTGTCTGAAATCTCGATAAAATCTAGAAAGCTCTCACATATTTCCACTTTACCCCCTGATTTTTCGAGTATATATCATATTACAATAGATAATTGTTCTTTCCTACTCAAATTAGGAGTACAGTCAAGAATCAATGTAAAATAGTTAACCTCTTTAATTCTTTTAAGATTTCCTCCCGTACTTTATTTCCCATTATATTTAACAGCTCATTTTGAATGTGCTTTCCCAAATATTTTACACATCTAAGATTGTCGTTCCCCAGAACCCTGGAAATATGTTCCTTCATAGCAGGATAGAATTTTGCAATCAACTCTACGAGCCCGATAACATTTCCATTGTTTTTGCAATAGAGTGTTTCGTGAGTTCCTCGAAAAACCATGTTGTGCTGGACAAGGAACTGTGTGATGGCAAGATGTCTCGTGAAGACATTTTTCCATCGCTCTTTTTCCTGAGAAATTAATTTTTTATTTTTGTCATCAATTGTCTTTCCAGTATTAAGCCTCCTTTCTGCTTCAACCCATTTTTCGTAGCACTTAATGTGGTTGAGGACGTCTCGTATCGGGAAAGAGTTTTTCCGATGTGCCTCCAATCACAGTTTCCATTTTTATCAGATAATGTAGTGATGGTAATCGCCGTGTTGTTGTGCCTCACTGTTCAGTCAGCTCTTGTCTCTTTCCTCCGCACTTGCACAGGCCACGCCACCCACCCTCTTTACTGTCTGGACCGCTCCACAGTCCATGTTCTCTAAGCCGTCCGTACGAGTTCACCACTGTACTCAGCGCCAAAAAGAACTCCGAGGCCACGAGGGCTGACATGGAGGTGCTGCTTCGAGGTACCACGCCTGTTTTAATCGGTGGTGACTTCAACGCTAAGCCCCTTCATGGCTCTAGGATATGTGCGCCGCGGGGATTACTCCGCGACGTCATAGATCTACACGGCTTGGGGCTTGCGGTCCTCCGACCCTACCCACTTCCCTCTCAATCCCATTGGCTTCCCGGACGTCCTCGACTTCGTTGTCTCCAAAGGGATCAGAAGGCGGTTGGTGTTGAAGTCTCTAGCTGAGCTAGACTCGGATCACAACCCCGTTCTTGTGAACTTGGGACGCGCGGTGTCCTTCATAGACCCCCCCGAAAAACCTGACCTTAAGCGCACTGACTGGGACAAGTTCACGAATGTGTTGAGAGAGAGGTTGGGACCCACTCCTACCTTTCGAACAGCAGCAGAAATCGATCGCGTGCGGAGTTCATAACTTCCGCCATCAAGGGGTCGCTCGAAGCTTCGATGCCGAGGCACCGTCCTAAGAGGCGCCACAGGCTTCTTTGCCCGATTCTATCCTCAGGCACGTCCGGGAGAAAAAATCGGCTAAGAAAGGCTTGGCAAATCTCAAGGGACCCGGTAGACAAGGCCAACTGGAGCTGCATAGTCCATGCGGTTCGGGAGATTGTCGAGAATATCGGAACAGTGTCTGAAAAGACAAGATTGAGAGACTGTGCGTTAAAGGACAGGTCCCTGTGGCGCATGACGAGGAACTTGATGCGGGTTCCCGCACCAAGGCCGCCTATTGTAGGTCGCAACGGGGTGACCAACTCCGACCAGGAGAAGGCCGATGCTCTCGCTGAGCACTTAGAGGCGCAATTTGTACCGACTGACGACCCGTCAGACCCGGTGCACATTGGGCACGTGGCTCAGGTCATCGCAGCTGTCTCGTACAGACCCTTGGATGAACCTGAGCCCACGGAGGCGGCAGAAATGTCGCGGGCGTTAGCCGCTCTAAGATTAAACAAGGCCCTCGGACGCGACGGCATCAATAACGCGGTCCTCAGAAAGCTGCCCTTGGAGGCGATTAACTTCCTCGTGGATTATTCAACGCCGTCCTGCTCCTGAGTCACTTCCCGAGCTCTGGAAGCACGCCAACGTCCTCTGCTTCCATAACCGCGTAAGGACCCGGCCCTAACTTCGTCATACCGACCGATCAGCTTGCTCGCTGTTTGGGCAAGTTGTTCGAGAGACTTCTACTGACGAGACTGACCCGACATGTTCGCGAGGCGGGCATCTTGGTGGACGAGCAGTTCGGCTTTCGGCGGGACACGCTACGTCTCATCAACTTGTTCGGCTCGTGGAGCAGGTCACGAGGAACTTCAACATCAACAGGCTGACTGGTGCTGTCTTTCTCGACGTGGCAAAGGCCTTCGACCATGTTTGGTACGAAGGTCTCCTTTTCAAACTTCTCTCCTTGAACCTTCCCTTCTACCTAGTTAAGATTGTTCAATCTTATCTATCCAACCGACCTTTTCCACTACCTTTGGGAACGCCACATCCCAGGTCAGAAGCATCCGGGCTGGAGTGCCGCAGGGTTCCCTCGTGGGCCCGGTGCTCTTCAGTCTGTATGTGAACGACATTCCGAAATCCCCAGACACCAAGTTAGCACTGTATGCGGACGACACGGCTCAAGTAGCGGAGTCGTGGCGAGGGCAACTGCTGGAGAGGCGACTCCAGACGCACTGACGCAGTTGGAGGGGTGGCTGACTACCTGGAGAACGAGTATTAACGTGGAGAAGAGTACAGCAGTGCTCTTCACATGAAAAGAAAGTTCTACAGGCCGGCCCCACTCGGCTGTTCGGAGAACAGATCAATGGCGGACAGTGCTAAGTACTTGGGACTTACGCTGGACACCAAGCTGACTGGCGACTTCACTGCACCGAAGATGACAGGCGAAGCAAGGCTGGGAATCTAGGCCATGCTTAACAGCGTAGCGCCTGTCCACAAGGAACGGTCTGACACTGTACAGCAGCTGCTCAGACCCATCCTCGACTATGCGTGTCCCGCTTGGGCACCTGGCGGAACGTATATGAGGAGGATGCAGATTCAGAGTAGGTGTCTGAGAATCATTGTGGACGCACTTGGTACGTTCGGAATTGAATCTGCACCGAGACTGATAGCTACCATCAAGGACCACTTCCGGAAGCTGGCGCAGTCCTTCTACGCCAGACTCCCGTGCCACCAATCCTCTTATCCAGGGGCTGGAATACATCATCGACCTGGGGGTGCCACCGACGTCCCAAAGCCCTGCTCGGATAAGCGAGAAGTGACAACGTGGTTTGGAGGTTCTCAACAGCCCCATAGAGTAGTGTTCCGCACGTAACTCTAAAACCTCCTAGTCGGTTCCAATTTTTCTTTTCCTATAATATATTAATAATATGCTTTTTTTTGTTTCAGTTAACTTCGCGAAATGCGACAACCGTCTGGAATTCCGAAACCACACGGTGTGACCAATGGTCGTTATGTTGATTTGCTCCGTGCACCTTCAGGTGCATTAGAGCATGCATTATGAGTCTGAGTCTGGGAACTCGCCGATCCTCGACTATGCGTGTCCCGCTTGGGGCCACCTGGCGGACACGTATATGAGGAGGATGCAAGCATTCCAGAGTAGGTGTCTGAGGATCATTGTGGACGCACCTTGGTACGTTCGGAATGTGACTCTGCACCGAGACCTGGATATGCCTACCATCAAGGACCACTTCCGGAAGCTGGCGCAGTCCTTCTACGACAGACTTCCCGGTGCCACCAATCCTCTTATCCAGGGGATTGGGAATTACGTCATCGACCCTGGAGGGTGCCATTGACGTCCCAAAGCCCTGCTCGGATAAGCGAGATGTGTCAACAGTGGTTTGGGAGGCTCTCACACAGCACCCCATAGAGTAATGTCTCCGCACGTAACCCAAAAAAAATCTTAGTCGGTTCCCCACAATTTGTTTTCCTCAACTAGTATTAATTAATAGTATGCTTTTTTGTTTGTTTCAGTAACTTCGCGAAATGCGACAACCCGTCAGTTAAATATCCTAAAACCAAACGGTATAATCAATTCGTCGGTACGTGTTGGAATTTGCCCCCGTGCACCCCTTCAGGGTGCATTAGAGCATGCTTTTTTGCTTCTGCGTCTGCGAAGAACTCCTGTCTATGGGAGTGTAAGGTCTCGTCCTGCCTCCCTCACGCGTTCCAGGTGGTAGCCCAGAGCTGCCGAGCAAATTGTCAGACGGTCGTCTCTCACCCTCCGGGGAACCCACGTACACCAGAACTAAACTCGGGGCGGACGTATCGGTGATTTGCTGTATTTGATCCTAGCGGTGCCAACGAAGCTACAGCGTGCCGTAAAGCGTGACCGGTTGCGAAGCAATACCTCGCAGTCGGAGTCCGTCCTCCGGGACACCAGATAACACTACTAACCCACCCACACTGCACAGAGGGGGGCACCAAAGCCTCTCCACACTGGCCACTAGCCTGCCCTTTTCAGGGTCGTGCGAAATTACCGCAGCCACCAAAGACATCATAAATAAAATGACAATTGCACACTCAGACCTATCAACAAGCGACGACATAGAAATGGAATCCGACACTGACGGACAAGGAACCTTCACACTGGCCACCAAACTCAACAGAAGACGAAAATGTAAGGCTGAACAAAAACAAACACAAAAAAGACAATCACAACATCAAACCAGTTTGACGCCCTGAAAATGGCCGAAAACGAAGTCACCATGACCGACGACACCCAATCCATCACCAACGACACAACAGGAGGGACACCAAAACAGCGACCACCACCAATAGTGACAAGGGGATCACAACACTACATGAGAATCACCAAGTACGCCAAGAAACTAGGCAACAATACCAACGTGTACATCCTAAAAGACGGCGTGAAAATCCACACTACTACCAAACAAACCTTTGACCTCATGCAACACTTGTTAAAAGACTTGAAACAAGAATATCACACCTACTCACTTCCCGAAAGACTAGCCAGTACACGTGGTCATTAAGGGGCTTCCCCCAAACATGCTCACAGAGGACCTCCAACAATAATTGATGGGGCTAGGCTACCACGTCACACACGTCAGACAATTTACAACAAAAACACCAGCAACCAACAAAGCACACATAGTCACACTACTACCGACATTCCAGGTAACACTAGCCAAGGACAACCAAAACTCAGACATCTACAAAATCAAATTCATTAACAACACAAGAGTTCGAGTTGAGCCCTACATCCCTACCCTCAATAAAATAGCTCAGTGTCACAAATGCCAGAGATTCGGCCATACACGAAACAACTGCCAGAACAATCCAAGATGTGTCAAATGCCTGTCAGAACACGACATCAAAGACTGCCAAAAAAAAGAAAAAATCACCCCCGCACGACGCGTCAACTGTAGAGGGGACCACTCCGCCAACTATAGTAAATGCCCCGTTTACAGAAAACTCCTAGACGAAAAACTATAAACACACACCGCAAAGCAGGAAGCCCTAACACAACAGAGACGGATCCCCCCACCTCCTCCAACCACAGGCAGACATTTTCCTTCACTTCCCCAACGACCCACGACAATGGCCGAAACGAGCCAATCTCAGGTCGCATCCACAAGCCGGGTAGACCCGTCAACCAATACCAATAACAATACCAATACAGCCAGGCCCTGCGTCAGTCAAGTAGGCCCCCACAGCAAGCCACCTAAGAACCAACTTCCACAGCCTCCGATATCAAGGAGTTATTTAACTTTTTCAAGACTTAAACACAATAAAGCTAATCAACCACTTCAAACCATACCTTACACAACTAAGGCAGGCAAAAGACACTTCAGAAAAATTTAAAGATAGTTATTGAAGGTCTGACCGAATACTTTACCGCAGAATGATGGACAGAAGGACGCTAGCGACGAAAGACATACTGTGCGTTTTTGTGTGGAACGCGAATGGAATACTCCAGCAATCAAAAGAATTAGAAGATTTATTCAACACTTATGCAATAGACATAGCTCTAATTAATGAAACTCATTTAAAACCAACAAAAAAATTTATGCTTTTACGGCTACGAAACTTACAGGTCAGATAGAACAAATAGACCCGGAGGGGGACAGCTGTCTTCATTAAAAGAAACCTCCCACATTATCAGCACCATCTGAAGACTTAATAGCACTAGAGGCTACAGCAGTTAAGGTCAACACCAGGAGGGGGAGTATTCTATTCGCGGCCATATACAGGCCGCCGCAGGTGACGTTTACAGACGCAAGACCTGGACGAACTTACGCATACAGGAAATATAGTACTTGCAGGAGACTTGAACTCGAAACACACGAACTGGAACAGTAGAACGACGACTGCGAACGGACGCACACTAAACGAACACGCCAACAAAAACGGCTACCTAGTGTTTGCACCAAACGAACCGACATTTTAACCTTCAAATTACCTACAGCATTATTATTATTATTAGCACCGCGTCTTACTACCCGTTCGGGTTATACGCACTTACGCTAATGTGTGATGGTAGGGTGATTGTGAGATGAAATGGAGGACCTACAGTTTAACGTGGAATCCGAACCACGGTGGAGGCCTGGCATTCCTCACATTCACAAGTTGTGATTAATACACGTCTTGTCAGAGGTGAAGGAAGGGTTTGGCATTCAGATAAATCTGTGCCGGGACCGAGGATTGAACCCCGAACCCTCAGCACAGAAGTCTGACACCTTACCCCTAGACCACCAGGTCACCCTACCTACAGCAACCAGACATAATAGATGTAGTTCTAACAGATATAGGAATCACACCAGAAGACCTCACGGTACTACACGAATTAGATTCGGACCACAACCCAATATTCTGCGAGATAAGAATTATCGCAGATATTGAGATAAAAGGGCTCACAAACAACCACATAATATGTAACTGAGACACTTTCAAAACAACACTTGAAGACACACTTCCGGAGGTACATCACATTGAAGACACGGTAGAAGCTGAAGCAACGCTTCACTTGTTCACGTCGTCAGTAAAAAAAGCCTACAGACAGAGCACAGTAAGGGAACAAATCCCACACGACCTCCGGAAAAATAACCCACAACTAGACCTCCTCATAGCTAAAAAAAAGGGAAGCCAGGCGGGACTGTCAGACATTCAGAACCCCCCAACACAGGGAAGCCTACAATAGATAAAAAGCACAGGTTAGAAGAACAGTCAAAAGCATCAGGTTAGACAGATGGAACACTTATGTCACAGAGGCAGCCACTGACACTACCAAAACATGGAAAATCACTAAACAGCTAAGGGGCGACAAAAAGATCAAAACAGTACCAGCCATCCACGGGGAAAACGGTGTGGCCTACAAAAGCTCGGAGAAAGCGGAGGCCATAGCCACCACACTAGAAAAACAATTCACACCAAACCAAAATCTCACAACAATTAAGCTTCACCAGGGAAGCCACCACATTAGTAAGGGAATACTTGTTCAAACCTAACGACACGCAGGCAGACGACACCATGATATACGCACAAAAGATAAACATACATTTTTCTAGTTTAGAAATACAAAGATACCAAGTCACTCTACAGGAATGGTTCACTAAATGGAGAATAAAAGTAAATCCAGACAAATCAGCAGCACTAGTAATATCTAAAAGGCTACAGAATCCACCAGCTCCCTTCACCTTATTTAACACAGAAATACCCATACAGACATGCGCTAAGTGTTTAGGCATAACAATAGATAAGAGGTTAACATGGAGAATGCACATAGAACAAACAAACAAAAAAACGCTAGGCTGATTCGTGAAACTATATCCACTATTAAAAGGTAACCAGCTAACAGAGCACACAAAATTAATTATCTACAGAGCAGTCATACAACCTATCGTACTATACAATTGCGTGACCTGGAGCTACGTATCAGCGCACTTACTCAATAAATTGCAGACGACTCAAAATAAAATCCTTAGAACCATCACAGGAACAAACTGTTACATCGGAACAGCCGACCTACACACTATGACAAATAGCAGGCAACTACAAGAAATATACAAAGATAGAAACGATAGGTTCTACGAACAAACAGATTCTCACAAAAACACAATAATAAGATCACTAGGACGCTACGAGCCAGACGACCAGAGGAAGTACAAAAGGCCCAGACTGGCATAGTGACAAAAAAATATATTAAAAATAAAATAAAAAACATTAAAAAACAAAAAATTATTTAAAATATATAAAACAAAAAACCCTAGAAAGGAAATTCCCTTTTAAAGAAAAAAAATCCACTTAATGACATCACAAAACTATAAAAAAAAAGTCACAATGTCGAAAAGCAATGTGGACCAGGACTGCCTTCTTAATCCCAACCTTCCAATATCCTAAATCCTACTAAACCCGAACACCTATCACCTGACGGCCACGAAATCGCACATTTCATGCCATTACTACCTTAGTCACGGCCGGACGCCACTGGAACAACCGACTAGGTTTTCTACTAGTCAGAGGATAATACTGGCGCCGTGGTCGGCCCCAGATGGTGAATGGAAATGTATTCCCCTCAGACCAAATCCCAAGAAAATAAAATCCTACCAACCCCGCAATCACCACCTTTGCCACGGCCGGACTCCACTGGGATAACCGACTTGGTTTTTTACGAGTCAGAGGATAATCCTGGCGCCGTTGTCGGCCCCATATGGGGAATTGAAATGTAACCATCACTGCCGAACCAACTCCCAACAAGTCAATCCTACCAATCCAACTCCCGGACTCACGTTACGCCATCACCCACAATCGATCATTCCTACTATATCCAACTACCTTATCACAAGAAAAGAAAATCCTTCCAAACACCAAGTCACAGCGACATCATTCACAATCACCATTATTCCACTCACAGGGTATCAACTTATATTATTGTATTTTATTACAGCTGTGTAGTATAATTTACAATTGAATGAAAACGAAAGAAGCCTCTGGAGGACCAGTGTTACGAACACGGACAAATGGACTGTATGGTGGAAAGGAAATGGATAGAGGCAACTCACCTTCACTTTATGTGGTATGACTGGCAGTGTCCTGGCGCAGTCCTCTTCAACAACACACACGAATAAAAAGCTAGACCCCTTCCGGGTGAAGGCTCACGGAACCTTATTACTTATGTCTCGATCGAGTCTCCGTGCACGGCACAATTAAATCAACAAAGCTAAAAACCCCACGCCAGCGACACTTGGCGGGAAAACAATAAACATATATAGTGGTCCAGGTATGGTCTTGTTGCCTCCAAGAGTGGGGAAGGTTAATGTAAGATATGAAACAACCAAAAAAACAGAACTAAACCTCAAAAATAACAATCAAAATCACAAAACAAAACAAACAATTCAATTTCGAGGCATAGAGAACCTAGATAAAAGGAGCACTATTCAAAGATATAACATAGAGGAATGAAAATGAAGTATAGGATTAATAATACTCGTCAAACAATATAAAAATATACAAACATACCGCCCACCAAAAACTAAAATGAGTTTTTTAAGGACAACAAACCAGCAACAAAGATATGTACAGATTAATAGTTATAGGAGAATGTATCCCTCCTATTGATTTGGAAGTGGACATAATTTTACAACCGGTCGTTTGAGGGTCCCGTGCTCGGTGCGGACACTTACGACTCTCGTTATCCCATCCCTTCCAGGGTACACCTCTCCTACTCTTCCGAGCAGCCACCTGAGTGGGGGAAGATTGTCTTCCTTTATCAAGACTAACTGTCCTTCTTGTAAATTGACCTTGTTTGTAGTCCATTTTTGTCGCTGTTGGAGAGTATGGATATATTCCCTTGACCATCTTTGCCAAAAGTGCTGACAGGCTTGTTGTATCAACTGCCAGCGTTTCAACCTGTTGGTAGGTAGCTCAGTTACGATCTCCTCGGGTGGTCTGGTGAGAGAATGACCCACTATGAAATGTCCTGGTGTCAATGGATCAAGGTCATTCGGATCCGCAGAGAGAGCACAGAGAGGCCTGGAATTTAGCACGGCTTCAATTTGAATAAAGAGCGTGGAGAGGCTTTCAAAGGTAAGTGTCTGATCACCCACCACTCGTTTTAGGTGAGTTTTTGCCGACTTGATACCAGCCTCCCATAGTCCACCAAAATGTGGAGCTGAAGGTGGGTTGAAATGCCAATTTATGCCTTGGACCGAAAGTTTATCTGTTGCCACTTTGGTTTCGGTATGGGATTCTAGATGCCTTTGTAGTTCTATAAAATGGCGCTTGGCACCTACAAAGTTTGTGCCACAGTCGCTATAAATGTCTGAGCACATACCCCGACGGGAAATAAACCGAAGAACGGCATCAAGAAAGGCCCTTGTGCTTAAGTCTGATACCACCTCAAGGTGCACTGCCTTAGTTGCCAAGCACACAAACAAACATAAATAAGCCTTGAGCCCCTTAGAATTCCTTAATTCAGATGATTTTATCTGGAAGGGTCCTCCATAATCCACTCCAACTCGCACAAATGGTCTTGATTGCTGCACACGCATTTCTGGGAGGTCCCCCATGAATGGTTGGAGAGTAGGTGCCTTAAATCGAAAACATCTCATACACTTGAAGATCCGGGTCTTTATAACAGTGCGTGCTGAGAGAATCCAGTACTGGTCTTGAATGAGTGAGTGGGTTGTTCGAAGTCCAGTATGAAAATGAGATATATGGTAGTGATCAACAATGATATCGGTGATATGACTATTTTTAGGCAACAGAAGAGGATCTTTTGTGTCATACCGCAGTGAAGAGTGTTTCAAGCGACCTCCTACCCTCAAAAGGCCCTCCTGGTCGAGAAACGGGTTTAGGCCCCTCACGCGGGGTGAACATTCCCGGCCCTTCTTTATTTCTTCAAGTTCTGACTCAAACGCCTGTTGTTGAACTTGTTTGATACATAACATGTGTACCGTGGCCATACTACACCACCACCTCTTAGCTCGCTTGACTACTCACCCTGTTGTACTGCCTCGGCGCAGACTAGATACGAGCCCGAAGACGGGCGCCATCGGCCAGCGCGGATCACTTACACAACAAAAAACTCTATCTGACTTCCTGACTCTTCAACCAGTTGTTTCATCGTCGAGAAGAATGGCTGTGTATAAAGCGTGTGCGTGATCTGAGGAACGTGATTGGCTCTCAATAGTGTCTACTCGTCACCCCCCAATTCCAGACCAAGACTTCATGGCGTTATGCGCAGACGCCAATGAGGTCATCTAAATGCTTATTGGACAGAAATGACATCATTGTGTGACCACTCATACCAACACCTTTTTTCCCCCGCTGAAACTAAATGAATATAAACGTGTGCTCGGCAAGCTAAGGCACTCTTTGATGCCATTAGCCTTTAGAGGGACTAAGACTCAATAATGTAAGTGGACATTATGATGGAAACTTATTTAGCTATGTTACCTTGATAAGCGATAGAGTCTAGGTTTTAATAAGAATTTCATTATGTAATTATTCTGCTAATTATCCATGTCTTCTATATAATTTGGAGAACTTTTTTTCAATTTAAATAGTATAAAAATCTTTGTGTGTTTAGGTTAGTAATATATTTCTTTTTGACTGATCGTTATTTGATAAATTTGAGGCTATGTACTATGGTTAGGTAGTTAGGCGCGTGTTAGTTTTTTTGTCTAAGATTAGTTCATTGAACCATCAGGACTGTTTATGACAAATGTCATGGTTTCCGGTAGCAGGCTAGCTTTTGAATGCAACATATATAATGTGGAGCACGTAACTAGTGAATTTGTTTAGTAGATACAGGTATATCTATTCTTGTTACTAGAAGTTGGAGTCAGTTTACCTTTCAATATGTTTTTAGACCAAATTCTGCAGGGTATTAATAAAGTAGGGAGGAATGCCAGGCCTCCACCGTGGTTCGGATTCCACGTTAAACTGTAGGTCCTCCATTTCATCTCACAATCACCCTACCATTACACATTAGCGTAAGTGCGTATAACCCTAACGGGTAGTAAGACGCGGTGCTAATAATAATAATAATAATAATAATAATAATAATAAATAATAATAATAATAATAATAATAATAATAATAATAAAGTAGGATATGTATGTTTAGATGAACTAACTCTATAACTTTAGTTGTTTATCATGTTATATTGTTTTGATTAGTTAATGATGAGTGTCTTAGGTTTCATTCCGAGAGCAAGAAAGAATATGCTCAGCTTAAGATCAGAATATTATGTTATTTATATAAATATTTTCACCTGTTATGTTTTTAAATAAACTGGCCCATGGCTTCGTATATTGTCATTTACAGATTTGTTTTTGGTAAGGATCTTGTCCCATGTACAATGGACTTGCTTATAAAAAAGGGAAAATTATTTAATTTGAGCGTTGGTCAATAAATATCCCTGTAATTTACCTTAAAAATTGTCATAGCCATTTAATGGATGGTTCACATGCAGGCCGTCTTGAGCTCCTTGGACAACAATGGGCCTTTACAACGATCTTAATTCTTTACGTTGGAGTTCTAAATAAACCGTGCTAAAAATGCGATGACTCGTTGCAGCTTTACCCATGATGAGAAACGTTTGAGAAGGTCTGCCCACCAAGTATTCACTTCTGCTACTAGACTGGTAACCCTTACAATCTTTAATTCAGGTAACTCTACCTGGCAAGTCACCTCAGGTAGCTTGGGCCAACTTTTAATAGGTTGTTTCAGCCACTCTGGTCTTGTCCACCAGATGTGGAAATTTGTCAACTCTTCAGGATGTAAGCCTCTAAATGCACAATCGGCCGGATTTGAATTAGATGGGACATGTCTCCAATGTTGTGCTGGTATTGCTACTTGAATTTGGGCTACTCTGTTGGCAACGAATGTTTTCAAAAGATGTGGTGACGTTTGAATCCATGCCAAAACGATGGTAGAATCTGACCAAGTATACACAGTTGACAGCTGTAATCGTTGTTTAAGGTTCTTCTGCACCCACTCCATAAGTGTGGCTAGGAGCTGAGCCCCACAAAGCTCAAGCCTAGGAAGAGATAAACTCTTAACCGGAGCTACTCTTGACTTGGCAATAAGGTTGTTGACTTGAATTTCTCCATTGCCCGTGGTAGTTCGAAGATAGACGACTGCTGCATATCCTTTGATAGATGCATCATAAAATCCATGAAGCTGGCAATTAATAGCATCACTGGTTGGTAGGAATCTGTTGATCTTGACATGTGTAAGAACATGAAAATTTGAACAAAACCTTTGCCACCCTTGTCCGAGCTCTGGTGGAAGTTGTTCATCCCAATCAAGTCTTAGGGTCCACAAAGTCTGCATGAACGCCTTAGCCCAGAACACCACTGGAGATAGCCACCCCACAGGATCAAATATCCTAGCAATATTTGAGAGAACTGCCCTCTTCCTTATTGTAATCTCAGAGGGATGTACATGATAAGAGAATGAATCTGATGTGGGGTCCCATTCAAGTCCTAATATCTTAATTATTTGATCTCCATCTTCTTCAAACATGAGGGGAACTTCACGGTGTTCATTTGGTATCCTCTTTAATACTTCAAGGTGGTTGCTAGACCATTTTCTAAGTTGGAAGCCTCCTAAGCTTAGCAATTCAATCAACTCGGTTTGTAAACTGAGAGCAGATTCCACTGAATCAGCACCAGTGACTATGTCATCAACAAAAATGTCCTTACAAAGGACCTGAGCAGCACGAGGGTAACGAAGTTTTTCATCAGAAGCGAGTTAACGCAGGGATCGCATCGCTAAGTACGGAGCTGAAGATACACCATAAGTCACAGTATTCAATTGATATTCTTGAATCTGTTGATCAGGGGATTCGCGCCACAGTATTACCTGGTAATGTCGGTCTTCCGGAGTGACAAGTATTTGTCTATACATCTAGCATATATCAGTGGTGAGCACAATAGGATGAAATAGAAAATTCATAACAATTTCCACAATTTACCTTTGCAGTTTGGGACCCTTCAATAATGCATCATTCAGTGACTGACCCGATGATGTTGCTGCAGAAGCGTCAAATACAACTCTCAGTTTGGTGGTTGAACTAGATTCTTTGGATACGCAATGATGTGGAATATAGTATTTAATGTCTTGGACCATTGATGGTTCAATGCGCTGCATGTGACCGAGTTCTTCATATTCCTTTAGAAAGATCACATACTGTTCCTTTAGTTGTGGGTAACGAGCTAGGCGACGTTCCAGCTGAGTGAGTCTCTTGACTGCTTGTTGACGTGACTCTCCCAGCTCTGGTTGTGCATCCTTGAAAGGTAGCCGAACAATGTATCTACCCTCATTGTCACGAGTGTGTGTTGTCACATAGTGTGCCTCACACATAGCTTCATTAGGGTCAATGTGTTTAGTCACGGGTAATTCTTCCACCTCCCAGAAGCGTCGCAAAACACTGTCAAGCGATGGTTCAGTAGCAACAAAAAAAGATGAGACACTAGAAGTTATAAGTGGTTGAGGTCCTATTCGACCAATTATGATCCAGCCAAAGATGCTATGCAATCCTGAGGGACAATTAGATGAAGTTGAATACCGACCACCATCAAAGATCTCGGGGTATACATCTGCACCTAAGAGAATGTCAATCGGCCCTGGTACATGAAAATGAGGGTCAGCCAGCTGAAGATGAGCAAACTCCTGAACCATATATTTAGAAAGCATGGTTGATGGCATTCCCGATGTGATTTTACTTAGAATGATAACCTCGGTGATCAACTGAGGACCATACACACTACAGGGTTTCACCTCACATATCACAACCCCCTGGTTGGTTTGCACAGTTGACTGAGAGATCCCTCTAATCGGAATTTTCAAATTGCGACGTGGCAGGCACAGCCGGTGAGCACAGTCTTCAGTAATAAATGATGATTGTGACGCACAATCTATCAACACTCTAACCTTCTGATAAGCACCGTGCCCATCCTTAACCTGTACTACAGCGGTTCCCAATAAGACTGTAGTAAGGCTCACAGAACTGGTGGTAAGTGAGTTAATGTGTTCACCCCGTGTAACAGTGCCTTCATGGCCTGGTGAATGAGCCTGATGGGTAGCATCACCTTGCATATATCTACTGTCTCTATGGGTGGGATCAGTGTGAGAGCTGGTAAAACGTTGGTTTGAGCTAGACGATCCTTGACCGCAAGTGTCAGTGCCTTGATTAATTGACCCTATGTGCAACAATGTGTGATGAGTTTGATTGCAGTGTGGACACTTGAATTTTGAGGAACACTCCTTTACTTGGTGCTGTAGCGTTTTATCAAAATAACGCTACAAGAAATAACTAAACCATTGACTAAGCACTGGTTAAATAAAACAAAGTGGACTTACATTGCCCCATCGTCCTATGTTATTGTTGTTACGTCTCCCGAGCCGGCCTCCCGAACTACATTCCACTAGAAAATTTGTACTAAGACTGACTGAGTGTAGCTCGAAGTGCGAGTCGGCGCAAGGTATCATGGGAGAAGTGGTGTGACGTATGATGCCCGAGACGTCAGTGAGTTATGGAAACTTTTGGTCTAGATCTTTCTCCATGCTCCTCCACGCTTCTCAAACCTCCTTCTACCGTCTAGATGTTTCGTCCATATTTGTCATGTGTTGTGATTCTCCTTTGTTTTGCGTACCCCTCTTCCCCCTCTCTGAGCTATAATACTGGCATATATACTGTGGTAGGAGACATGAAACCTCACTCTTGTCTGGACTTCCTCCAGAAAAACCTATTGGTGTTCAGGATGAATAAAAAGGTATAAAATTCCATTTCGGCAAAATGTATTTCAAAATTCTTTTTTGGCTAACTTTAAAGATTTTATGAACGAGTACAATCATCTAAATGAAACATAGAATCGTTGTTATTGTCTTGTAGACACGGAGGCCCCTTTTGGGTTGTGTCTAGTAATGTAATGGAAATATCATCATTTTTAATGACTAAATTTATAGCCTGTTCGGCTTGAGAAACTAAATTGCACTTTGAATGTTTATGCGGGAATTAATGTACAGATTGCTTAATGTAGGCTTAAGCTCCCCTTTTGGGTTGTATGTAGTAATATTTTGGAATATTATGAAAAGGTCATCTTTTTGTAAGTGGTTAAATTTATAGCCTGATTGGCTTGAGAAACAAAAAATTCACTTGGAATGTTTTTGTGATAATTGTTGTTATTTTTGCATAATATAGGCTTAAGCTCCCCTTCTGGGTTTTGGTAAATATGTTTACATATTAGGGAAGAGCTAACCTTTTATTGGAAAGATAAACTTATAGTCTGTCCGGCTAGGAAACTATTATTTGTACTTATAAATATTTGTTAGGTCCATTTCTTGACGTAATTGTTTCTGTAAGTTATGAATAAGAGATAGTTAAAATTACGGCTAGATTAAAGCCGAACGTTGTTATATCGCCACTTGGCTGTTATTGGCTTAGGGCCTTCAGTTAGCTGCTAGAGTTAGTTTTCTTGTTGGGAAAGGTATTTAATACTTCAAAGTTTTTACATTTGTCATTATATGACTTGACCCATTGATGTTTTGAGACGATCTTTGAAAATTTAAATTATTGTTAGTTTATATTAAAATGTTCTCATATATATATATATATATATATATATATATATATATATTCATATATATATATATTCATATATATATATATTCATATATATATATATATTCATATATATATATATATTCATATATATATATATTCATATATATATATATATTCATATATATATATTCATATATATATATATATATATCCTTTTTGTGCCATATTCAAAATATCCATTTTATATAAATAAAATGCATAATACTGTTTACTTTTTTTTAATGTTACATACTACCCTTTTTTACCTATTGGTGGGAAATATTTCTAATAATAAATATTTGTAGAGCGGGTTCGCGGAGACAGAACTCAAATGGTCCTGTGTACTGTCCATTTGTTTTATGTTGGTCCTATCGGCTCCTCTGCAATTATTGTCTTTTTTTTTATCTTTTGAATTTTCTTTAAAAAATTTCTTTTTGTTGCTGTTGTGCACCAGCCTTAATTCGTCGTTGAATTAAGGGGGTGTTTACAGTGCGATCCCTTTAAACAATTAAAACACAAATTATTTGACTTTACCCAATCCCGGCGTTGTGTCGGTGTCTTGCTCGTGAACACTGGGCACTTATAAATACTGTGGTTAGCTTGACACACAGTGCAGTGACCTTGATTTGAGTCAACATAAAATGATCTTCTCACTCCAACAGGTGAATTTAGTTTTCCTTCCATCCTCCTGTTGGTTGCTATATGTCTAGTACTCGCGCTAGTTTGCAGTGATATACCTTGATTTGCAGATGACAGTGCTTTGCATTGATTTTCAAGAAATTCCAAAAGTTGATCAAAGCTTGGTAGTTTGGTAGCCGTGTGCGCAAGTTCAAACATCAGCCGTGTCTCTCTATCTAACTTGTTCAGTGTCAAGTTTAGTAAGATAAAACTCCACTCACAAACTGGAAACTTTAACACATTAAGTGCACCCAAGTTCTCCTTAAATGTGTCCACTAGCGCCCTTAAGTTCTGTGGCGACCTTGAGGTTAGACCCGGGAATTGCATTATCTTCTCTAAATGTGTTGTAGCTTTTGGGACCTCACATCTTGGTAACGTTCTGTAAGAGTCGCCCAGGCTAACGGGTAGTTCTCATCTGACACCGGTAATGACTTTAATAAACTCAGGGGCTCACCAGATAATGTCGTCAAAAGATATTGAAACCTTTCCACTGGTGTTAAGGTTTTGTTTGTATGAATGAGAGAGACGTACAAGTCATGAAATGTGGTCCAGTCAGTGTTTATACCACTAAATGTGGGCAGTTGCAACTCAGGCAATTTTGCTGACACTGCCTTTACTGGAGGTACATTACCATTTCCCGACGTGGATGAAGGCTTAGTAATCCGTGCATAAATCTCCTTAACCTGGTAGTAGGTCATGTCAAAGTCCTCAATCAACTTGTCATGTGCTTCAACATCAAAGTCCCTCTTAGATTTGCTTGCCGCGACTCCTAACTCAACGTGAGTTTCTTCAAAATCCCTCCTTAAATGTTCTAAGTCTGAACAACGTGCCTTAAATAGCTCTAGTTTGGTAATGTCACCTTGAACCTGTTCCGACAGCTTGTAAAGTCTATTAACCCGGCCAGTTATCACCTTAAACCTAGCTTCGAGGTGTGCATAAGACATGATGATAGAAACTTAACACAAATTAATGTAAACAAACGGGAACTAAATACAAACGTAAGCAAACAGAAACTAACTATAAACATAAACAAAACAGTCAAAACACGGCCATCGATTACATCCCATTCTCGAACAGTATCGAATGGTCGACATCACTCGATCACTATTACATACGATGCACAATTGATATGGCTAGCGATTGATCGGTAACTCTCAAACGATATATCGAACTGATGACGCCGCTAATACAACTGACCCAGCATGGCCGAAATATGACGTAAACAAATGATACAAGAAATAAACCAAACAAACAAATAAGTTGCTCTATCCACCCTAACTCAAAGAAACACCAAGGAACACTGAAACACGTATCCTCGGCCCGGATGGACCAAAAATGTGTAGTATAATTTACAATTGAATGAAAACTAAAGAAGCCTCTGGAGGACCAGTGTTACGAACACGGACAAATGGACTGTATGGTGGAAAGGAAATGGATAGAGGCAACTCACCTTCACTTTATGTGGTATGACTGGCAGTTGTCCTGGCGCAGTCCTCTTCAACAACACACACGAATAAAAAGCTAGACCACTTCCGGATGAAGGTTCACGGAACCTTATCACTTCTGTCTCGATCGAGTCTCCGTGCACGGCACAATTAAATCAACAAAGCTAAAAACACCACGCCAGCGACACTTGGCGGGAAAACAATAGATTATAGTGGTCCAGGTATGGTCTTGTTGCCTCCAAGAATGGGGAAGGTTAAGGTAATATATGACAAAACCAAACAAACAGAACTAAACCTCAACAATAACAATCAAAATCACAATACAAAACAACAAACAATTCAATTTCAAGGTATAGAGAACCTAGATAAAGGAGCACTATTCAAAGATATAACATAGAGGAATGAAAATGAAGTATAGGATTAATAATACTCGTCAAACAATAGAAAAATATACAAACAACAGCATTATTCAAAGGTTTCACCCATTCATTGTTTCACCCTCATAACATGAGGATAAGGGCTAGCGACTGCTGCCTGTAACTCACAAAGCAAAATCAGCTCTTTCTAAGATGACCTAGATTGACGATTCTGTCAATTTGGATATTCTTAGTCGGGCAACAGCCGTACGGTGCAGATTCAGGGTGACCCATCCTGGTGAACCACCTATACGAAAGAGCTAATAAATTGTATTTTGTGAAGAGAAATTTTGTTGAACTCACTCTCCTTCCCAACCCCCTCGCCATTACCTTCCACAGCGACTCACGTTGCCGGGACTCTCTCCTACCTCCCATCACGACACCTGTGTTGCCGGGACTCATTCCTTCTACCTCTCTACCCTTCCCACTGCTTGTACGTATCACCGGCGATTCCCCGGGATGGTCTACACCCGCCGCTCCGGCCGAGCCCACCGAGAGAAGACCCCAAAGTACACGTTGCCGGCCAAGCAATACTCCACCCGCGGGTCCATTTTATACCATCCCGACCGCAACACTCAGACCCTCGAACGCCCTCACTCCGCTCCGACATCTCCAAGAGTCACTACCCTTGAGTCCTCTAATTCCTCCCCTCTTCTTCCCATCTCACCAACCATCTGACCTCCACCTACTCCCATTTCTCCTTTAAGCTCTGACGGCTATCAGCTGCATATCATAGCCACCCACAACCCACCTACGTTTTCTCCCTCACCTCTATTCCCTACCCCCACCCACTAGACCCGCGAGACCGGTGCCTAGCAACTAACGTCATCCTAAGACTGCACTTCAACTAGACCAACCAGTCCCCCCCCCCCCCCCCCGAAGGGTTTGTTTTTAACAGTGTTAAATTCCTTGCAGCAAAAACAGTATACACTTCCCTTAGATTGGGAATACATTAGCCATCGTCTTCTGATTTTCTCACCGTTGGAGGCAATCCGATAATAATATACGTTGGAAAATGAACTTTTTGTACCATCTCTAGGGTAGCTGTCTAATACTGTTGAGATTGGTCCTTACGAAATTATAAAATCACGTTTACTTGCGCTTAGCACTTTGGGTCAATTAGCCGGATCTTTAATTTTGTCCCATGAGTTACTCATTTCTTGGATTGTATCAGTCACATAACGCTTATCACTGTAATCAGTAATTTGCGTGGTGTTAGAATCATCGGCATTAGTATTTATTAGATCCTCTGAGTGATCTTTGTCCTCCTCTGAGCGCTGTGTTAACAGATGATCATCATTACATTAAGTTCCACTTTCACTTTTTTTACTAGTGCTTGGCTTCGTTAAATTATTACAAAGTAGTTTATCGCTTGCCTTAGTTTCTTGTAACGTTTTTACTTTCTGTTTTCGGCTCCAGAAAGTTTGGAAAACATTTTAATAACTGTTTAAAAATAATTTTATATAATTTAAAAAACAGAAACCACTAAAAGTATAAACGTAATAATAGCAGCAATATAGAATACGGCCCTTCACAGAGTATAGTACCTACTAAAAGTATTTGCACCAAATTAATAATTGAAAACAAACTTAAGCAAAATTTTACAAAACACCATATAAACTAAAAATAATAAGTAGCTAATTGCAACACGTTGAACTGTAATAAATCGAGTAAGCGACTGTTAATAAATCACTCGCACGGAGGTTAGGTGACTGACTGAGAATAAAAACAAATATTGCACCTTCCCTCGCCCCCCACTAAAAGTTAGGCCTGAGCCTGACTGCTGACTCATTGTAGATCGGTCACTCTCAGCTTGGCAACTAGTATAGTCCCGTCACCAATGTAGTTGACAGGAGTGTGTTGTACAAAACAACCTTCATAATGTATTTCTATGTTGGTGTATTCTAATACATTAATTTGAAATAAAAAAATACTGTTTGGCATGGATGTAAATATTAATTTAAGAAATAAGCATTCTTCTTGCAAATTACTTTTTTTAATTATACTTATAATTTCCCAGATAAAAACAAAAATTATTTATCTTTGGGTAATTTTGGCGCCCCCTTGAATTGTTTGTGTGTGCGGTTAAACACGTTGCACATGCCTTGGACTGGCCCTGTCCTTTACCATGTTTTCAACAAATACCATATTTTATTACAAAGATTTATTACAAAGTTAGATAAAATATGAACTAAAGAGGTGTACCTTTACCGTCACAAGTTATTTTTGAACAATAACTGAAGAGATGTACCTTTACCGTACAAGTTATTTTTGAACAATAACTGAAGAGGTGTATCTTTACCGTAAGAGTTATTTTTAACCACCGCTGTCATCACTATTTTCAGCATCACTTACACGACGCTGTGTGGGTGCATACACACCACTAGGTCCAGCCCCTGTATTTGTTTGAGTTGCAGCTGTTGGCAGAACTTTTACATAGTTATAATACTCTAGTTCGTTTGGATTAAGGAAACGGTACAGTTTTTTCTATGTCATCCAACTTCACACTTTTGATGGGAAAAGAAAAGAAAGACAAGTATATCCTGTCTTCAGGCATAGCTAGGTCTTTAAAAGTAAATTCACCTTTCAATAAACAGAAAATAGTCCACACATTACTTGACCTTGTCTCATACACTTGGACACAACTATTACCTTTTGTTTGTGTACAAACATCTCTTGTACTTTGTCACAGCAAAGGTTTCACCCTTTGATGTAACAGACCTTTTAAAAAGTGGCTTGAGATTATTGACAAAGTCAAAGAACTTAATTTCTGGGAATATTACAATATTATGATTTTCCCGAAAAAGGGTTAACCAATCCCCTGGGACACCAGCTCTGTCCTTTTGTTTTTTTATTTTTCCAAGCTGTGCAAAATCTGCGTCACAGGGAAGAAAAGCGTGACCGCTCGTAGGAAGAAGCTGCCTAATAGTTTTAAATCTTGAAGAGTTGACAACAGTAATTAGAAAATGAACCATGGCATCGTTGTGATGTTGTCCTGTTGCAGCCTCACTAAACAGTATAAGAGTGTCACAATGCTCCACTACTTTACTATGTATAAGTGATTTAAACAAGACAATATCTCATTAGCGCCACACTCGGACCATATATACACGTAGTCACCACCTTGAGAAATGTGGCGAGTCTCCAAAATAAAAAGCCACAGTTGCCTCAAGTAAAATATCTCATTTACGGGTAAATGAGGTACCGAAACTTTTGCATGAAATTGAAAACCAAACACTCGACATTTGGGTTTTATTTAACTGTTTCTTTTGCCTTGTTCAGGCTATTGTAAAACGCATTAATACTTTGTGTGGCGTTAGTCGATTTTATATAGATTCACTTTCCCGCTGGTTGGTTGCATTTCTCTGCTTGCACTTTAGTTCCTCACAAAGATTACACACATCAGTCTTAGGGCTACCAAATTTAAAATTAAAATGTTCATTGTAGTAGTTTCTGTAAACATTTATTCATACACAGCATACTTTATCTTGATCAGTTTTTATCCAGCTTGAGCTTCAGTTCTTTGTGAAATCTGAATGATCTTTCCAACCTACAAGCTCTTTACCATACACCTTTTGTGCTGGTATTTTGCATCTATTCCAATTTTGTGGATTGGATTTCCTTCTTTTATGTTTTTATGTGGCATAAAATGATTATTAGAATCACTAGAATGTTAATAACTCATATCGACATAAATCTTCTATACAACACTACATCTAACTCCCACAAAGGTTAGAATGTTACTGAAGTAAACAATCAAGACAGTCAGCTGATTTATGAAATGGCTGCCAACCTTATGGGAAAATACTTGGGTCAGTTATTGTCTTGACTCTTGAGGATAATTTTTATTGCTTTATAAAACCCGTTAAATAGCTATAACTTGGGTGTCTTATGTCTTCACAAGATGCCCCTTTGGTTGTAAAACAAAATGGCGGTCTTAGTTCAAATCTGTCAAAAATATGACTTGGGTACTTATTGACCTGAACCATTCAATTTATTAACAGTAAAAAAATCAATAATTCTTAGGTTTTTCAACAAAGAAAGCAGTGAGTGACCAAACAATTTTTCTCTCCAGTTTTTTTAGGAGTTTCCACTTCTTCAAGCTCTCGCTGCTCAGTTCCACACATAGTTTTAACTCCCTCCAACACACCCTGTGCAGCAGCACCAACTTCCTGTCAATTCCCCTTCTGTATTGCTATCTTTAATTGTTCATTGGTTTCTTTGAACAGACGATCAGTTGCTTCACTAAGTTTTGATGTCACCGTAACAGTTCAGGTTTGTTTCAAGGCTTTCAATGTAGCTTTGATCATCAAAATTCCATTTAATGTTCATTCAGAAGTGTAAATCTTGATACCTTTCAATGTCTGCATTCCCATGTGACAAAGACAATGCGGTCTTGATAACTTTCGCCAATTCCTGTTTTGTTTTTCTTTGCCTTGCTACATATTTTATTTTAAATCTTATCACAATATTATTAATTCTTATTTCAAAATCTGGTCTCGTCTCTATCTGCAACATCTTCCATTTGTCAATGAGCACATCGTTAGTATTAAAAGATGGATAAAACTACATTTCAACAGCTTTTTCAGTTTTCCACAAGAGAAGGGTTTAAACATCTCAGAGCTTTAATCAAACCACCTTTAATTGCCTTTTCAGTCAAGTATTTATATCGAGCAACAACATATTATTTAGTTAACACTTTTCACAAACACAAAGAATACTTATTCTAGAAGATTGAAAGTTAAATTTTAACTTTTAGTGGAAAAACATTGTTTTGCATGAGTAACATGTTTTTCAGATCAAATAACTCATTTACATTATAGTTACCTTCTTTAACAGTTCTTGTAGCTGAAGGTACAGGATATAAATTAAAGGGTCATCTCATCTCATTGGAATCTTTCATTGAAGCTATTTTTTAGAAGATATAGGTAGTGAAGTAAAATTGTACTTTGAGTGTTGAACAACGTAAAACGTTGGTGATATTTTTGTAACATTTGATTATTTATTTATGGAATGAATTTAAGAAAATAAAGATTTACTCCTCCCCACTGTTCAAGCAGTCTCCCAGCAACACAAACCACCTAGATGAAGAATGTTTCAAGAACATATTATGAGGTATCTTGATATCTTCTTGAGTCCTTTCATATTCCTCCACCCTGGCTGGCCAACCAACCATCAAAATAGAGGCAACCACATACAGATAATCCAGATGTATCTTCACCAAGGGTCTGCAAGATTGCGTTGTGAATTATATGAAGGGGACAGGTCTCGACTAATCTGAGAGATCTCATCTCAAATCTTCATTGAGAAGACTGTGAACTTACTTATTACCATTGGGTCCATCTGAACCAATCAGAAGTTTGTGAACAGGTAGGTTTGCATTACTGACGGCGGAGTGAATTTCCTCATTAGGAGTTTCTGCATCATCTTTCCTGATGAAGAATATCTGCAAATGTCTTGAAATTACTTCACCTCAGACCTATATCACACTGATATCTAGAGCGTCTTTTTGTCTTCAACAATGGTTGATTCATCTAAACTAATTAATAAAAGGAGTTTCCCAAGGCATCCTCAACAGCATTAAAATCATCTCCATAGCAGCAAACGCTTGTTAGTATGGTGAATAAAAAGTAATAACTTCCTCCATAAGGAAAAGAAGCCAAGGCCATTAGCGACAAAATAGCACAGATGCTTGCAATGTGCCACTTACCCTACCAGTTTGTTGATTAAAGGGGGTTTAAAGAATTAATGGCGCACATTAAACCCAATTATAGAGTTCCAGTAAGTACAACATTTTCGAGAAATACTGTACCTTTGCTTTATCATTGTGAAAAGAAAATGCTAGCCAGTGTACTAAGTGAAGATATTGTAGCTGCACAACTAAACACAATTAGTCTAACAACCGACAATTGGACATCTCATGCAGGAGATGGCTATGCATCACTCACTTGCCACTATAGCATCACTTGCCACTATAGCATCACTTGCCACTATAGCATCACTTGCCACTATAGAAGAGACTTTGAATATAAGTCATTTACCCTAGCCAATGTTGTGATGCTAGAGTCTCACACAGTTGTTAACATAGGACATACTCTTTCTGAAATGTGCAAAGATTGGTGCATCCCCCCACCAACCCAGTCCAGTCCAGTCCTATTAAGGTATTTATTGTTACAGACAATGCCCGTAACCTGCAAGCTGCTATTAATGGCACATACTGGATTCGGTGACAGTGTTTTGCTCACACCCTTCAGTTGGCAATAAAGGATGCAAAGACTTCTTGCCCAAACATCACCTAAATTATTCAAAGGCTTGCGCAATTGTTGGTCAACACAGTCAGAGCTCTACAGAAAAGGCTAGGTTACATGCAGACTATGGACTTACCTGAGTTGAAGTTAATTCAGGATGAAGAAACGCGATGGTGAAGTGAACATGCCATGCTTGGCAGGATTGTTTGTTTGAGAAAAGCTGTGGCTGCAAAACTGGTTTCTTCAAATGCAGACATATACATATTAGAAACTGGCTGGTGGCATTGTTGAAGTCATGAAACCTTTTGCCAAAGATTCTTCCGAAGCATGTAGCAATGTCTATCCCACAGTATCAATGATAATCCCAATACGCCATTGTCTTGAAGCAACCACTTTAGCCCATATTTAAAAAAAAGAACTTGCTACAGCAATGTATTTTGCAAGAAACCTGTTAAAGTCGTTAAAAAGTCAGTTCCCACAATATAAAATGGATGACATTAATGCTGTGTGTACAATAGTTGATCCACGTTATAAGGCAGCTCTATTTAATGAAGAGGAAAGATTCCACGCCATTAACCTGCTTCGACAGGAACTTCTTTCTTATGTGGCTCTAGAAACACAAGCCAACGAAACCACAAAGCCAGCAAGTTTTAACTAACTGGATCATTGTGGGATGAGCTATAAAAAGTCTCGTTGACCGTAGGCCTACCCACAAATAACGTGATTGATAGACATGCAAAGGAAATTGAGAATTATCTTGATGCACCAGACTATACAGGCTAAGCAACCAATATGACTGGTGGAAGAAACACAAAGAAGAGTTCCGAGCTGTGACTTATGTAGCCGAGAGATTCCTAACTATTCCAGCCACACAAGTGTCAAGTGAGAGAGTTTTCTTAACATCTGGGAGCATTGTGACCAATCATCGTGAACTAATGTCACATGAGCATGTTGAAGAACTTACCTTTTTACATGACAACTTAAAGGGCTAGTGTCAAAAACTAATGTGTTTTTATAAAGTGTAAATATTTTTATAAAGTGTTAATGTTTTTATTTTAACAGGTTTTAATAAAGTATAGGCCTAACTATTTTTATTAGTGTAGCTGTTTAATATATATTTAGCATATTTAAACTATGATATGATTCAATAATTATTCGAAATACCCGAATATTGTATGCTTCGGTTCTAACTTGAAAAACCTGCTCCGCAGATTTTAAGCCCAAATTAATTCGGATATTGTTGCCAAATTCTTAGAACTAGAGAGTTTAATGACAGGCGTTGAACTATGGATTGACCCAGGATCTTCACTTTGGATTGTCTCAGAATAATCACCAGGACTTTTTGTTACCAAAACAATTTGTTTAGGCCCTGTGTGATCACTTGAAGGCACAAAAAAGGAGAGAAAAGAAACTTATTATGGGGGGAAAAAACAAAACTTAGACAGACTAACCTGAAAAAAGAGACTGACAGCTAAATATGAGACTGGCTCCTAAACCTGAAATCCACACTAATGATCGCCAACTATTTCCTCTCCATATTGTGTCAATCTGATTAAAATGATATTAAATGAAATTGTAGAGCATGTTGCTAGCAGTGAGATACCTATTCAATCATTACACACTGTTTTATCCCCCTCTTTGAAAATGGTTATTATAATACCTTCCTTCCATTCTTGTGGTAATACCTCATGGTTTTATATGGAACAAAGCAGTTTGTGAGTTTCTATTCTAGAACCTCACTCGTATCAGTCATCATGTTACCATTCTCATCTTTAACTAAACTAGCCCTAGCCTTATAACTTATCCTATATCCGTTAACAAATAAAGGAAGTTCCCTCATTTTCTTAATTTTGCTATTATTTTCTATCTTGCTAACATTATCCTTTAAATAAGACTCTCTTTTTGTTACTGAATATGGCACTGGCCTTCCTGTTTGCACTGTTAAATGTGTTTAAGCTTAATTCACTAATAAAAATAAACAGTGAGAGTAAAGAGTACTTGTGTGCTGTTATAATCCGTTGATCCAGAAAGTACATGTTAAATACCCACCTCGAATAAATAAAAATAATAATGTAAAGAGTACGTGCAATGATAATGTAAGTCCAAAGTTGTGTTAAGACGATGAGAAGGGGTGGACAAAGTGGTTCCAAATATAAAATGTAGTGATGCAGGTAAGTTATTATTTGTAATGGAAATGGAAATGGTCATAAAACTTAGGGAGGAAAGAATGTTTGCTGATGACTTGATGGTATTAGGAGAGAAGGAAGAGGAGGTAAAGGATTGGGATGATATTTAACAAGGCGAAGAGTGAAGTTATAGGGATGAAAAGGAAGAGAATAAAGGTCAGAAAGGTTATAAAGTGAGATTGAGGGTGGCATGGGTGTGAACAAGAACTGCTATCTACCCATAGTTACATAAGAAACAGAAACCTGGTCATTGAATGCAAGAGAAACATGCCAGGTGGCAACAATGCGTGCATGATACAGAAGAGGAAGCAAGGGTGGGAAGGATGGACACACAGTGAGAATGGAAATGGAAATAATCCCAAGAAGAATGGACAGAGGGAGATGGAGGCATTTTACTAAACTGACCCGCCCAGAGACTGGAAACAGTTAATGATAATGAATTTCACTCAGGAATATCAAAATTCAGTAAATTCAAACACCCCTTCAATTTTATTTAAGGGTTTTATAGCTCTAAAAACATTTTCAGATTTTCAAAACTTGAATTTCAAATTACTTGCAAAAGGCACATAACAGTGAAATTCTGCTACATTCAAAACATCAACAAATTAAAATTGTTTTAAATTAAAACAGTTAAAAAATAATGTATCTTTAAAATCATATTTTCAATACATTATGATATGACACATAACCAAAAGTGTTATTTGTTTTTAATGTATTTAATATAACTCAGAAATTCTGTACCAGTAAATCAATTTGCAGTCAGGCAAATTATTTCTGTGAACTGGGCATCAGTCTACTGCATGTTGTGTTAGGATAAGTCACTACTAACCAGCATTCTGAGAAAAAATACACTTTACACTTGAAAACAAAACATTTATAAAGCCAAACTGGTCACATCATTTAGTCACTTGTCTGAATAACAAAGTTTTCATTTCCAATCAGATTTAAAAGAAATACAGGAGAAATGGTCCAAACATCACCTATCATTTCGGAAATATATCCCAATGAACGCGTGTCTTTACAAATAGCACCAAGTTCAGTTCACACCCTGGCTATGTGACGACGGCTGCAGTTGTCAGATGGTAGGAGAGCCACCACATGAGTACAGGCTGGATGCCCGCAATAAACAGGAGAATGTACAGACGTCGCTTATTCCCCACCATAGCTGATGAGGAGTCGCCTCGGTAAGGGTCATGGGGACTGGAGGTTGTGTCAAGCAACACCTGGACCTTCAACGTACGCAGCTACACAAACATAACATTTAGTTACATGTGCACAAGGTTTTAACACAATAAACATTATATATGGAAGAAGAAAAGGGTAAATAGGGGGTACCAACACAGTTGACACTGCTGCCACTCGACAAGTAGTAATAATATTGTATTCAAAATAATAATCAAAGTTCATTTACACTTCAAATTTGCAGCCAATTTATGATCCACACACTAGGCTATTGAGATTCTTAATGCCTTGTATCACTTATGAAATTTCAAACCCTATTCAACATGTATTGATATAGATATTGCTAAATATGTGTTCAGAAGATAAATGACAAATTATCTTTATCCAAGTTTGGTTTAAATTCTTAAATTAGACTTAATGTTATAGGGCCCCCACATAAAACATATAGCAAACTGAAATACCAAAATATAAAATGCACTTCTGTTCACGTTTTTATAAGAAATTAACACTCCAAAAATAAATATGGTTTATTTGAGTTAGTTGGTCGAGTAGCACTAGCACTTTGAGGAGTGTACACTGTAATATACTTACAAGGAAGAACGCTAGAGAGACACTCGAGTAAATGAGCCCAACAAAGTAACCAGTTCTTTGGAACACCAAACTGAGCAGGACTGCAAATATTATCCTGTAACAAACAATCCTTTACTTAGCAACAACTTTCGAAAACTAAAACTTTTAACAGTTGATTGAAACCTCTACTAGTCCATTGGTGATGGCAGTTAAATATTTACATTTTGTTTTAGGAGTATTACATTCAATTTCGTAAAATAAAACTTTTAGTTGATTTGATAAAGAATTTAATCAAAATTGTTAAAGTGAATTTTAGAAAATTAATTTTTACTCTTTTTTCCCTTCAGTAAACCACCCCTAAATTTAGGGTAGACATCTAATTCCCAAAGCCACTCAAGAGAACCTTATGAAACCTTAGATAGTAGGTCTTAGATCAGTGAAATGGTTTTGACTCCAGGCCAAGACACAAACACAGACAGATGGACGGACACACTAATAGAAAGAGAGAATCGCAAAAACTACTTCTTTGGTTTCAGGCGGTCATGAAACATCGACATTTATCAAAATCACAAGATTTATTTTTATTTTTTTGATGACCACAATACTCTTTTTTCGAGGGGTCGTGAGAAAGTAAAAAAGTGTGGTTATAAAATGTATGTAAATAGTGAATAATACTAATTAGAATTTATATGGAGGATCCATTATTAAGTTTTGTGGTGGGATACATCAGGGAGCGGGAGAATGAGCGAGGAATTGTCTAAAAGTGAGATATGTTGACGAGAGTGAGAGTGAGAGGGTGGAACACATGGTGGAGGGGACACAATGCTAGGGATGACACAAGTAATGGCAGTGGTAGCCAACATTAACAGGATTAACACCCACTTCGGTGGCCGCATAGTCTAAGGCACTGCTCTCGCAGTAGTCTAGCCTGCCGATGACGGGGGATTGAGGTTTGAATCTCAGTCAAGTGTACTGAGGGTGGTTTTTACAAAAATGGTTTTCCACTCTCCCTCCACGCAAATGCGAGTACACTTCCTACAATATAAGCTTCTTCATCCCTTAAACCATTAGCGTAATTAGTACAGTACGTAAGTGTTCCTATTTGATACAAATTTGATTCTAAACATCAAACTTTAGTATAGTTAAACTTTTGATAGAAACTAACATCACCCCATTACTAGAATATTATTATCAACCACTTTTATTAATACATTTCAATTATGATGTAGTAATATACATATTTTCATATTATTTTAAAGAATCAAATTAAGTTACCTTATTTGACTTGACTTAAGAAACTTTAAGTTGACTAAAATAAATATATAGTTGAGACTAATATTTGATACATTAATTGGCATAATATTTTATTTGGGATCAATTTTAAATCGAGAGCAAAGATATAGATTCAATTAATAGTTATAAATCTTGAATTTCCACATAATTAGATTAGTAATGTGCAATTATCTTTATTTAATTTTTTCCAGGGCATTTTGTAATTATTTAAATTGAGTAAACACAATCAAGATATCCCACGTGACGATGTTTACATTTCAATTTAGTTGCCCTAAAGATGTAAACACCAGAAACTTTTCATGGAGTTTCATTACAGCAAAAACAATATTCTCCCCCTCATGTATCATGCCTGCAGAGCTTGATAGTTTCATTACAGCAATAACAATATTCTCCCCCTCATGTATCATGCCTGCAGAGCTTGATAGTTTCATTACAGCAATAACAATATTCTCCCCCTCACGTATCATGCCTGCAGAGCTTGATAGTTTCATTCCAGCAATAACAATATTCTCCCCCTCATGTATCATGCCTGCAGAGCTTGATAGTTTCATTACAGCAATAACCATATTCTCCCCCTCACATATCATGCCTGCAGAGCTTGATAGTTTCATTCCAGCAATAACAATATTCTCCCCCTCAGGTATTGTGCCTGCAGAGCTTGATAGTTTCATTCCAGCAATAACAATATTCTCCCCCTCAGGTATTGTGCCTGCAGAGCTTGATAGTTTCATTCCAGCAATAACAATATTCTCCCCCTCACGTATCGTGCCTGCAGAGCTTGATAGTTTCATTACAGCAATAACAATATTCTCCCCCTCACGTATTGTGCCTGCAGAGCTTGATAGTTTCATTCCAGCAATAACAATATTCTCCCCCTCATGTATCATGCCTGCAGAGCTTGATAGTTTCATTACAGCAATAACCATATTCTCCCCCTCACGTATCATGCCTGCAGAGCTTGATAGTTTCATTACAGCAATAACAATATTCTCCCCCTCATGTATCATGCCTGCAGAGCTTGATAGTTTCATTACAGCAATAACCATATTCTCCCCCTCACGTATCATGCCTGCAGAGCTTGATAGTTTCATTACAGCAATAACCATATTCTCCCCCTCATGTATCATGCCTGCAGAGCTTGATAGTTGAATGGGTCAATAACGTTGGGGTTCTCTATTTGCTGTGTACCGGTTATGTTAACACTTCAGTATTATTATACAAGCGTTTAGGAGACCCCCGTGATTTAATGATAATGATTGTTAATGTAACATAATCCTTTGCTTATGAAGTAAAGAATAGAGTACAAGCCAAAGTGATAAAATTTACATCAAAATGAGTGTTAAAATTCTTGTTTAATTTATTTTTTGTCACTGCTATAGATAGTTGTGTAGTGTTAGACCTGCTGTTCAATATATCTAGTTGTGTAGTGTTAGACCTGCTGTACAATATAACTAGTTGTGTAGTATTAGACCTGCTGTTCAATATATCTAGTTGTGTAGTGTTAGACCTGCTGTTCAATATACCTAGTTGTGTGGTGTTAGACCTGCTGTTCAATATAACTAGTTGTGTAGTATTAAACCTGCTGTTCAATATACCTAGTTGTCTGGTGTTAGACCTGCTGTTCAATATAACTAGTCGTGTAGTGTTAGACCTGCTGTTCAATATAACTAGTTGTGTAGTATTAAACCTGCTGTTCAATATACCTAGTTGTCTGGTGTTAGACCTGCTGTTCAATATAACTAGTCGTGTAGTGTTAGACCTGCTGTTCAATATACCTAGTTGTGTGGTGTTAGACCTGCTGTTCAATATAACTAGTTGTGTAGTATTAAACCTGCTGTTCAATATACCTAGTTGTCTGGTGTTAGACCTGCTGTTCAATATAACTAGTCGTGTAGTGTTAGACCTGCTGTTCAATATAACTAGTTGTGTAGTATTAAACCTGCTGTTCAATATACCTAGTTGTGTGGTGTTAGACCTGCTGTTCAATATAACTAGTCGTGTAGTGTTAGACCTGCTGTTCAATATATCTAGTTGTGTAGTGTTATACCGGCTGTTCAATATATCTAGTTGTGTGGTGTTAGACCTGCTGTTCAATATACCTAGTTGTGTGGTGTTAGACCTGCTGTTCAATATAACTAGTCGTGTAGTGTTAGACCTGCTGTTCAATATATCTAGTTGTGTAGTGTTATACCGGCTGTTCAATATATCTAGTTGTGTAGTGTTAGACCTGCTGTTCAATATAACTAGTTGTGTAGTATTAAACCTGCTGTTCAATATATCTAGTTGTGTAGTGTTAGACCTGCTGTTCAATATATCTAGTTGTGTAGTGTTATACCGGCTGTTCAATATAACTAGTTGTGCAGTGTTAGACCTGCTGTTCAATATACCTAGTTGTGTAGTGTTATACCGGCTGTTCAATATATCTAGTTGTGCAGTGTTAGACCTGCTGTTCAATATATCTAGTTGTGTAGTGTTAGACCTGCTGTTCAATATAACTAGTTGTGTAGTGTTAGACCGGCTGTTCAATATATCTAGTTGTGCAGTGTTAGACCTGCTGTTCAATATATCTAGTTGTGTAGTGTTAGACCTGCTGTTCAATATACCTAGTTGTGTAGTGTTAGACCTGCTGTTCAATATAACTAGTTGTGTAGTGTTATACCGGCTGTTCAATATATCTAGTTGTGCAGTGTTAGACCTGCTGTTCAATATATCTAGTTGTGTAGTGTTAGACTGTTCAATATATCTAGTTGTGTAGTGTTAGACTGTTCAATATAACTAGTTGTGTAGTGTTAGACCTGTGTACTTATACAACATCTGATCAGAGCACCACACTAAACATACCCAACATATTTGTATCCTCCAAACGCCACCAGATCCAGAGTCCTGAGCTTGGTTTGTATGTTGGTCACATACAGAGTGACTATCTCGACAACAATCTCAACAACTGTCCACGCTAGCGCTGAACTCGCCTGCATTCCCAGAACCTCAGGGCTAAATCTTAAACAATACAAGCACACATTTCTTGAAACACAAAACAACAGTTAACACTTAGTAATCAATGTCAAATGCTAAGTTTAAACATTTTAATCTTTATTTGGTTCACCATTTCACGATTGGGAAATCTATTTTAAAGTTTTTGATTCACTAACGTTATTATATTGTTGTAAATAGAGCAAACTTATGTCAATGATTCCCTCAAATAGCCAGCCTACTTGCACTAAGTCATAGTAATAATACAATATTGTCTACATGGATCACAGTTTGGAAGAAATGACTCAACTAGCTCCAAAGTACTCAATTAATAATCTGTTTTCATGTGTACTTGGTGACTACTATATTTGAAATTACTTTCTGTATGATTGGAAATATTTAATTGATTAATTTTTTATTCTCTTATATTATATTTATTTAAGTTCAATAAGTCTTCCACATAAATTTACGTTAGCTAAACAATTAGTTTAGCTTTGGCTAAGTAGTTTAACCCTGAAACACCCAGCTCTCAATCAGCGCGGCACATTATGGCTAAAACACTCATAAGACTAATCCATCGATGCCAGGCAAATATTGTCGTTTAGTAATTAATATTATTAGATAGCAGCACAAGGCTACATTCAAAATATTTAGCTCTAGTTAATATTTTATTCAACAGAAAGCAGTGTAATGTTTACAACTTTTTTTTCAAACAAATGAAATATGTCATATTCACATGTTTACAATGTGGTGTGTATAAGTTTCAGGCTTTCATGTTTTTCTTTATTTTATGCAGATTAAGGTGTTTTGCAGTTGCTTTTTAGTTTTCTTACTAAAATTTATATATTATTTTGTTCATATGTTTTATATTATAAGTTATATAGGCCTAGGTCACAGACAAGGAAAGAACAGATCCACAACCGCTAGGTTAAGCGTGTTGCGCTCCTTTTCGAAGCTTTACTCCTTGAACATTGGGATCGCTAGGTGAGGTCCACAGTGACTACAGCGCAATCAAGTGAGCATTTTTTAAATGACTCAATTTAAAACCCAAAGAAATTGTGGAAGGTACCAACCACTTGTAGACCATGCCAACAGGATATTTATGCAGCACTATAAGCAACTTAGTGTTTATGAAAGTCTAATCGGTACCAAAAATAAAACCAACCTGATGCAATCAATACCTGCCAAAAAACACCACCACAGATGGGGGATAAAATTTTGAATAACATGAACATGATAGCCAGCCAGGATGGTGTTAATAGCAGGACAGACCCAGACAACACGATAGCCAGCCAGGATGGTGTTAATAGCAGGACAGACCCAGAGAACATGATAGCCAGCCAGGATGGTGTTAATAGCAGGACAGACCCAGAGAACACGATAGCCAGCCAGGATGGTGTTAATAGCAGGACAGACCCAGAGAACACGATAGCCAGCCAGGATGGTGTTAATAGCAGGACAGACCCAGACAACACGATAGCCAGCCAGGATGGTGTTAATAGCAGGACAGACCCAGACAACACGATAGCCAGCCAGGATGGTGTTAATAGCAGGACAGACCCAGACAACACGATAGCCAGCCAGGATGGTGTTAATAGCAGGACAAACTCAGACAACATGATAGCCAGCCAGGATGGTGTTAATATCTACATTCTTTATAAAGACCAGTGTCAGTCATCAAGAGTTTGGTTTTCTGTGAAGGGCAATGCTGTGGCAGATGAAACAACACTCACAATGTTCAGTGAACAGAGCCAGGACATGGCAACAAGGGGCTACATGGGGAGTGTTTCAAAATACAGGACATGCTGACTCCAATAGTATGTATAGTGTATACGCTATTTTACCAAAATTGATGTAGTTTATTTAGAACCTTACAGCATCACAGACACCAAACTTATATCAAATTTTACACAAATAAATGCTCTTTCTTTCAGGAGGAATTATGAATACAGAAGGAAAAAGTCAGTTGATTAATTCTCATCTACATTTATAATTTTAGTTCAATTATTCAATATTTTTTACAATTTATCTTAAGTTGATTGATGACATTTTTTTTTCTGAGTCCCAAATGTTTAGAGTATAGTGTGAATGTTTTCTTGTATATTTTTTCAATAGTTTTGTTTATGGTTGGAGTTCAAAGGTTGATGGGTATGTGCTGAGTGTAAATGGCCTGAGAGCATGTGCTGAGTGTAAATGACCTGAGAGCATGTGCTGAATGTAAATGGCCTGAGAGCATGTGCTGAGTGTAAATGACCTGAGAGCATGTGCTGAGTGTAAATGACCTGAGAGCATGTGCTGAGTGTAAATGACCTGAGAGCATGTGCTGAGTGTAAATGACCTGAGAGCATGTGCCGAGTGTAAATGGCCTGAGAGCATGTGCCGAGTGTAAATGACCTGAGAGCATGTGCCGAGTGTAAATGACCTGAGAGCATGTGCCGAGTGTAAATGACCTGTGAGCATGTGCCGAGTGTAAATGGCCTGAGAGCATGTGCTGAGTGTAAATGGCCTGAGAGCATGTGCTGAGTGTATAAATGGGTTAAATTTATAAGTCTCCGTCCACAAATAACATACAAGCTAGAAAGTAAATACAAGGTGTGGTTTTTTGTGCATCAGAAAATATAGAATTTGATTTGATTGAAATAATTTGAATATATTAATTAATGAATACAAAAAATATATATTTGAAATTATCAGTAGCTATTAATTTTCTCTTAGATTCAGTTTACTAAATACTTATTAGAAGTATAATAATTAAAAATTACCTGCCTTCAAAAATAAAATACCCCATTTTATTTTATTCTTGGGTTATAATCTGTCAACTTATTAAAGCTAATTGTGTGCTGACATGCTTAACTTTAAGTTCAGGGGCAAGTTTCGTTCCACTACAGAGTGGTTGCACATAAGGTTGTTTTTAAACATATTTTATATAAATATGCTTTTATATTCCTTTAAAATTTGTTCACATCCTCCTTAAATTAAATAAGTAATACGAATGAAGAACATTAAAAACAGTATTTTAGGAAATAAAGTTTGCTAACCATGAAATTAATTTTAAAAGTCAATTACTTCTTGAATTAATATGGGGGTTTAAAAATCATGATGTAAAAATATTCCAAGCACAGCAAGCCCAACAGAAAATTGTAGTAAGTGTGAAGGCCTTAGAATAGCTCTTTTTAAGGCATTTGTCCTATTTTCCTTTGTTGATGTCAAATAATTTACTTTAAGAGGTATAGAAACATATAAACCCAATATGGCTCTTTCAACGAAAAAAGAACCCAGTTCACATTTTACATTGTGCTGTAATGTCTGCCTCTTGAAGAGGACAATAGTTCATTACAACCCAACCAGTCAGGGTGGTTGAATGATATAAATCTATTTTTTTCAAGGGGCAGCCATTACATCTTTATCCAGTGGCTGTAGTGTAAGGTGTGAACTGTGTTCCTAATTTCACTGTTAAAGCTATAGTGTGTTCATTTACTATAACATTTTTTATGCTATAAGAGTTCTAAAGTCAATTCTATAGTAAAATAATATCCTGAAACATTTCTACAAAATACATACATTTCCCAAATAATAATTATAGTACGAAGAACTGTTTAACATAGATAGTTTCTAAATACAATAAATGCATAGACTCACCCCATTCACCATGTGCACTGATTTAATCCTACATGCACTCCCACTAAACTTGCCCGAGCTAAAGAGCCAACAGACTGGTGCGTACTTCCAGTACATGGAATATGAGTATGATAGAAGATTCTCAGGCCTTCTACGGACTTCCTGAAGGTTCAAGTTCTGGAGTTGCGAAAGTGAGACAGAGAATCTATTCTTTTTCCCCTCGTTGCCCCTCCCCCTAGTTCCTTTCCTCCTCTCCTGGTATTTTGGACGTTATATATAAGCCGCTGTGTGACTATTATGGCACTCTTGGCGGCAATAGTGCTATGCTAGTAGAGGCCATCATACTAAAATGTAAGCTCAATATTTTATGTAACCGTTGTCTTTTGTTTGCAGCATCATTATGTTTGCGGTATGGTATTAGAATGTTTTCCTGTCTGGAAAACATGTACCGTGGAAAGACTAACCCTGCTCCGACTACAAACATTACTCACCCCAGCCAACGGACGTGCTGCAATTTCACATTAGAACTATGATCACGCCAACAACGATCAGAATCGACAAATGAACTGTGTGTGTGAAGTGGCATCTGACCCAAATTGTCGACTGGAATTGCCCGTGAAAACGCGCATGCGCAATAAGGACGTGGCTGGGCGTTGGTACCAGGAGTGACTCCCCACCCCCCCCCCCCCCCTTCTTTTGGAGGAGTGTCTGTGTGAACGTGGCTGTGCGCAGGCGCCAGACTCTAGAAATAAGCGCTTTATGACGTCATTCTGTCCTCTCCTAGTTTCCCCCCCCTGAATAAGATCGAATATAAGCGTGTCTGTTTCTATGGAGGTTACTCTTTGATGCCTTACAGATATTAGGCGTACATGGGCGATATGTAGGCCGCTAGGACTAAACTAATGTAAGCCTGTCTAAATATGTAGGGATTTATCTTCGGACCATTTGGTTGCAAAATTCAGGTCAGGGTTCTGGTCTTGATGCAGATCTGCTATAATCCAGTAATTCTCGTCTTCGGACCATATGTGTGTAAATATTCAGGTTAGGGTTGTAGTCTTGGGGCAGATTTGCTATATGCTTGGAATGTTCATTTTTAGGGAAGTAATTTGTTACGAGTTTGTTCATGTATAGGAGATTCAAAGCTAGTAGAAAGCCAGATACTTGGTATAATGTTTAGGGAAGTAATTTGTTACGAGTTTGTTCATGTATAGGAGATTCAAAGCTAGTGGAAAGCCAGATGGCTATAATTCTCGTTGTTTAAAGTAATTATTTTGCGGGACTTGTTAAATATTATTAGTTTATATGATGACGGTCAGGTTAAGATAAAGTTTGGTATTTATGCTCGCCATTTCGCGAAACATTTGTAAATTAGCAAATAACTATGATCCTTATATATGACTCTTTTACTTTTGGTCTAATGGATAGGTCTAGGAACTATAGGGCCCTAACATGTTCTTGTTATGTTTAAGGATAAATAGCTATTCCCTACAAACTCATTATATTCATCTTATTTCTAACTTTGTTATATTAATCAAAGTATATATAAGGTTAAATTTAATCAATGTTAAGACATTGATATATTTATATAATTTGTTTTTGTCACGCTTAGCTTAATGTGGCGTTCACTATTACCGAGTCAGTAGTATGGGGGATTTAATCATCCTTCCAAATATTGTAAATTTGTGTACGAAATATTATTCAATATAAATTTCTATTAATCTTATTGTAAATAATCACACCAATAAATTAGCCGTTGGGCCATGATTGTGAACTTTCCTTCGTTATTGTTTATATTTAATTGCATTTATGAATTGTCCCTTAGGCATAGTTGTGTATATTCAGGCGTGACATGGGAATTACTGGGCTTGTAGGAAATAATCAATAAGATCCCCTGTGATTACTCTTCCTTTTGTACAATTAAACACTGACTGCCCGAGATAGATAATTAGGGGCTTAGGTTGTTCTAGTGAGGGAATAAGCCCGCGGGTAGGGTGCAAGCTGCGCCACTCTGCTTCACAGGGTTATATATATATCTTTTGATTATTTTTCTTAAATTGTTTTTCTTGTATGTTACAAGCCCCGTTCTACACCATGGATCAGACACCGCTGGACACAGCCGAAACACTTGGCAGTAAATCACAAGTTTACAAGCTGAACCGAGAGGCGTTAATTGCGGAGCTCGTGGGCCGAGGGATAGTTGTTAACCCCGAATCCACTGTTTGTGAATTGAGGACCATGCTGTCTCGGGAGTTGGGTGAGAAAAATCCATTATATTCTGACATCGATAATAGTGATGTGCCCGGTCAGGTGTTCGATAGGAATAGAGAGGTGTCTATGGGCAATGTTGAGAGGCAGGCCCCATTAGATCCCGTTAGTAACACGTTGTCTTCGCGGAACCCGCTCTCTAACAATGTTTTTGTTCGGTCAGACGGTTCACATGATAATAAGACTCGGTCCATATAGTCAGCGATTGGTTGAATCGCATTCCTGTGTGTGATTGACAGAATAGTTCTGCGTTGTTCGCTTTCCTGCTGGAAGTAAACAAAGTCCATAAATTACGTCTTGTTGAGGACGCGGAAATATTAGTGTTATGTCTGGGGAAAACTTCTGGGTTCTTAACACACCTCATATCTGAGGGGATAAGTCAGGGGACTCCCTGGGTTACTGTTAAAGATAACATATTCGACTCTCTAGTTTCTAGGAGAGAAAGGGAACGTTTATGTTCAGAATTCGTGTACCGTTGCCAATTTCCTCATGAGTCTCTTAGGATTTTTATTCTTTCTGTGTCGGAAGCAGCGAGTATCCTCAATTTAAAACTCAGCGAGCCCCAAATCGTAGAAATCATTCTGGAAAATGTATCACCGCTTACCAGGAGACATTTTGTGTTTTCCCAATTGCCGCGGTCCTTTTCAGAGTTGTACTCTCTGGCTTCCAAAATTGAGGGATCGCTTTTGGGTGAAAGGGAATATTTTGAGAAGCACCCTATTACCGTTTCTAAACCTCCACTTCATCGACCCCTTTAGAACAAAAGTCAAAAAATAGTTTTGGTCAGCTTACATATTCTCAGACCCCCCCCCCCGTGACTAATAGACCTTATAATAATAAACCTACTGGGCAACGAGGAGGGAATAATAGTCGCGATCTATCTCGAGTTAGATGTTTTGGTTGTAAGCAATTAGGGCATCTCCGGTACCAATGTCCGGCGGGAAACGAGTAACGTGTAACCAGAGGAGTGGTCGAGTTACACGGCGGTTTGATAATAATAAACCACTCGAGGCCCCTATCCCCATGATCGAGTTTAGTATTGGGTCAAATCACGGTGCCGCTTTAATCGACACGGGCGCTAACGTGTCTTTCATTAATGCCGAATTTCTGAGTAGCATCCGGGGTGGTAAGCTCAAAAGTGACATTCAAATAAATAAGTGTGCTCCCCGTACTTTTGTTTTAGGGAATGGCAGTAGCATTGTTATTGATAGATTTGTTTATCCTTCTCTCAAGATTGATTGTTTTTCGTGGAAAAGAAGGTTATATGTTGTAAGCAAACTTGTGTGCGACGTCATATTAGGGATCGACTTTTTATGGGCCACCAGAGGTATCTTAGATTTGGGCTTGGGACATTTAAGTTTTGGGTTTAATTCTCGGATTAAAGTGCCATTGTGTCTAAGTTCTAGTCCCATATGGTGTAGTCACTTAGGAAGCGAGGAAGATCGCATTAACACTTTGATTAAGAAGTACTCGGATGTCATAACACCCGTCTGGGGAAAATGTGACATACTCCCTATGACATTGTAGTCACAGACGAGATTCCGGTAAGGTCAGGTCCCTACTCGTGCAACCCACCCAAATTGAAGATATTTCGTGAGATGATAGAGGACTTAGAGCAGAAGGGCGTCATTAGACCATCTAAATCCCCGTATGCTAGTCCGGCATTTATTATACCGAGGAAGGGACAAGGACATAGGTTGATCGTAGATTATAGGAAGGTAAATAAAAAATCCAGTTTGATCCTTACCCCATGCCTAGTGTGGAGAGTGCGTTCCAACATCTAGGGGGCGCTAAAGTGTATAGTCTCATTGACTTGAATGCCAGTTTTTTACAATGCACTCTCACAGAGAGGTCAAAAAAGTATACGGCATTCGTTACCCCTTGGCAACTATATGAATTTAATCGTGTGCCGTTGGGCGCTAGTATCGGTGGCCAGGCGTTAAGCCGTGTTCTGGATCACATCCTTTCTGACTTAAAATATAAGTTCATCTTTAATTACCTTGACGACATTTGTGTCTACAGCAATTCTATGGATGAGCATCTTGAACATTTAGATATTGTACTCAGCCATTTGCGTCAGGCGGGCTTGACTGTGAACCCTGACAAGGTCATGTGGGCCAAACAGTCTATCAAGTATCTTGGGTATATTATTTCCAATGGGAATATGCTGGTCGATCCCGAAAGGGTGAAACCCATTATCGATTACCCACAACCCAAAAACTTAAAGGGTGTGATGCGTTTCATTGGCATGTGCGCTTACTACGCACGCTTTATCCCGCATTTCTCTGAAATTGCTGCCCCCTTAAATTGCTTAAAAAGAAAGGGTGTCCCATTCACCTGGGGAGAAGAACAATCCCGAGCTTTCAAAACTCTTAAGGGCAAACTGATTAGCCCCGAGGTTTTGCACATGCCCGATTTCTCTTGCCCATTCCTTCTTCATGTCGACGCATCTTCTGTCGCACTAGGCGCAGTTTTGTCCCAGAGAACTGCAGACGGTATTCGTCCCGTGGCTTTTGCAAGCAAAACCTTGTCTCTTGCTGAACAAAAATACAGTGCTTTCGAGAAGGAATGTCTGTCCTGTGTTGTGGGCGTCGAGAAATTCTCTGACTATCTAGAACAGCGCGAATTCGAACTGTACACTGACAACATGGCGTTGTCATGGATGTGGCGACACCCGAAGCAGTTAGGAAAGATTGGTAGGTGGGTGTTACGCCTATCGAAATACAAATTCAGCACGCATCACGTTCCTGGAAGGGATAACGTGACTGCTGATGCCCTGTCTCGGATGGCGGAAGATCTAGAGCCAATTGAGAATGAAAATATTGTACAGCCATTTAATGTAATTCATTCCATCCCGGAGTCGTTCATCTCGATTCGAGATCATCAAGGAAGTGACTCGTGGTGCTCGGGACTTATAGAGAAAATAAATAAGGGAGAGGAAGTGGGTCCTTATTCTCTTCACAAAGGGCTTCTTGTAGTATCTGCTGGAAAAGGGAAAGGGAAGAAGATTGTTGTCCCGACTGTGGTACGTCAAATGTTGTTGCGTTATTTCCATCATTCTATTGTCGGTGGTCACCTGGGTATACTTAAAACTTATCGCAAAATCTCTAGAGAGTTCTTTTGGCCAGGAATGTACAATGATGTGAAACGGCAAGTTGGGCAGTGCGAAGATTGCCAAAAGGCCAAACCGGCGCAGAACACGAAAGTTGGGCTCCATTCGGCCGATGTGGCTCGATTTCCGTGGGAAAAAGTGTTCGTCGACTATGTTGGCCCCCTGCCCCGATCCTCCTTAGGGAATACTTGTATACTCATTGTGCTTGATGCTTTCTCTAAATTTGTGGTTATTTTACCGTTGAGGGACATGAAAGCGAAGACCACTGCTAACGCGCTGGCTAGACGCGTGTGGGCGGTATTTGGTGCCCCCCGGATTTTAGTGAGCGATAACGGGTCATGTTTTAGAGCTGCCACTTTCAAAGACTTGTGCTTCGGATGGGGCATTAAACATGTAACCACCAGCCCCTACTATCCTTGCCCTAACCACGTGGAGCGATTCAATAGGAATCTTAAGGTGGCCTTAACCATTTTTCACTCGGTTGAACAAGCCAGGTGGGATCGGGATATTGAGTTCTTGAATGTCGCATTTAATTCCGCGTTTCATGAATCTACCAATGCCTCGCCTGCGTCGGTGTTTTTGGGGAGAGAACTCAACCACCCTCTGTTAGCGGTATGGGATGTGGACCCTTTAATGGGTGGGGATGAGAAGATCTCGTATAAGGATAGATGCCAGGAGGCGTTCGAAGCTTTAAAAAGGGCACATAAAAAAGTAGCTGATAGGTATAACCTTGGGCGTGTCCCTGTTTCGGTTAATATTGGGGACCTGGTTCTCAGTAAATGCTACCCACTGAGCTCCGCAGCTGACAAGATCTCGGCGAAGCTGAGTGCTAGGTGGGGTGGTCCATGGCGGGTAGAGCGTTTTCTCACCCCTGTTACCCTTCTCTTGAGTGATGTTGGTGACCCATCCATCACAAGACGAGCCCACGCATCCCAAGTCAAACCGTTCGGCATCAAAGAGTCCTCATCCCTGGTTCAGGGATGAGTATGTATGTAAATACGTGCTGTTCAAGCGTAAGTAAGTGCTAGTCTGTAAGTTAATTGTAAGTCCCGCAAAGAGACCGCTTAGTACCCGGCGGAAAAATAAACTTAATATCATAAACTTTATGTTGGAAATTGTCTATAACTAGACTAAACTGTCTGTACCATATTGTGATACGCTAGGAGGAGGTGTGATAAGCACATTACTGTTAAAGACGCATTCCTTGCACAGAGCTAATTCTGTAGTAATGTGAGATATATTAAATCTCATCTTGTAATTTTAAATTTTTTTTGGCATATTTGAGACTTTAGTTAGATTCTAGTGTTTTTTGAGTCTCTCTTTTGAAAGGAGAAAGTTACTTAGTCTGGAGAGAATTGTAATTTTGTGTGATCATGGGGTACTGGCTTGTATCTTTCTTGTTCAGTGGGTTCCTCCTCCCTCCTTCATTCCGCTGGTGCAGCCGAAGGAAGGAAGAGCCTCGACCATCTCTGAAGAATGCTGCATAGGCGTGGGGGTGGTGAGCACACACTGGAAGTCATGGGGCGCTTTCCGAACAGACTGGACTGGGTGTTGAACTGCTGCCGGTTCGGTGACCAAGTAAGACGTCGCTTGGGTCACTTTGGCGTGAAGCAGGGCCACCTTGGTTGCAGGGAGACGCGGGAGCTGTCTCTTTTAGGGGGAAGAGGATTTGTACCGTGGAAAGACTAACCCAGCTCCGACTACAAACATTACTCACCCCAGCCAACGGACGTGCTGCAATTTCACATTAGAACTATGATCACGCCAACAACGATCAGAATCGACAAATGAACTGTGTGTGTGAAGTGGCATCTGACCCAAATTGTCGACTGGAATTGCCCGTGAAAACGCGCATGCGCAATAAGGACGTGGCTGGGCGTTGGTACCAGGAGTGACTCCCCCCCCCCCCCCCCTTCTTTTGGAGGAGTGTCTGTGTGAACGTGGCTGTGCGCAGGCGCCAGACTCTAGAAATAAGCGCTTTATGACGTCATTCTGTCCTCTCCTAGTTTCCCCCCCTGAATAAGATCGAATATAAGCGTGTCTGTTTCTATGGAGGTTACTCTTTGATGCCTTACAGATATTAGGCGTACATGGGCGATATGTAGGCCGCTAGGACTAAACTAATGTAAGCCTGTCTAAATATGTAGGGATTTATCTTCGGACCATTTGGTTGCAAAATTCAGGTCAGGGTTCTGGTCTTGATGCAGATCTGCTATAATCCAGTAATTCTCGTCTTCGGACCATATGTGTGTAAATATTCAGGTTAGGGTTGTAGTCTTGGGGCAGATTTGCTATATGCTTGGAATGTTCATTTTTGGGAAGTAATTTGTTACGAGTTTGTTCATGTATAGGAGATTCAAAGCTAGTAGAAAGCCAGATACTTGGTATAATGTTTAGGGAAGTAATTTGTTACGAGTTTGTTCATGTATAGGAGATTCAAAGCTAGTGGAAAGCCAGATGGCTATAATTCTCGTTGTTTAAAGTAATTATTTTGCGGGACTTGTTAAATATTATTAGTTTATATGATGACGGTCAGGTTAAGATAAAGTTTGGTATTTATGCTCGCCATTTCGTGAAACATTTGTAAATTAGCAAATAACTATGATCCTTATATATGACTCTTTTACTTTTGGTCTAATGGATAGGTCTAGGAACTATAGGGCCCTAACATGTTCTTGTTATGTTTAAGGATAAATAGCTATTCCCTACAAACTCATTATATTCATCTTATTTCTAACTTTGTTATATTAATCAAAGTATATATAAGGTTAAATTTAATCAATGTTAAGACATTGATATATTTATATAATTTGTTTTTGTCATGCTTAGCTTAATATGGCGTTCACTATTACCGAGTCAGTAGTATGGGGGATTTAATCATCCTTCCAAATATTGTAAATTTGTGTACGAAATATTATTCAATATAAATTTCTATTAATCTTATTGTAAATAATCACACCAATAAATTAGCCGTTGGGCCATGATTGTGAACTTTCCTTCGTTATTGTTTATATTTAATTGCATTTATGAATTGTCCCTTAGGCATAGTTGTGTATATTCAGGCGTGACATGGGAATTACTGGGCTTGTAGGAAATAATCAATAAGATCCCCTGTGATTACTCTTCCTTTTGTACAATTAAACACTGACTGCCCGAGATAGTTAATTAGGGGCTTAGGTTGTTCTAGTGAGGGAATAAGCCCGCGGGTAGGGTGCAAACATACTCTTCAAAGTTACAATGTAGGTCATTCCTATTGATAATATAACTTTTTTTTATGTTAGTGAACATTTGGTTAGTTCCTATTGAGTAAATAAATCGTTTGAAGTTAGTAAAGTTATTATACATGGAATATGCTTTGAATAATGTTTGTTATTAAATATTTTCTCATCAGGAATATCTTCACATTGTTGCAAAGTTAGTCATTAATTTATTTTGTGTTAGAGAACATTAGATTATGCCCTATTGGGGATATAAATGGATTGAATTTAGTAAAGTCATTCTGTATGATATATGAAGATTCCCTTCAGTTAGTTGATTCTCGAATAGTCTCTTTTGGAGTATTTTGTGTTTCTTAGTTTCGGAACAGAATTTGATTGTTGAATATTTACAAATAAGATTTGTCGAAGAGGTTATACGTGACATGCCTGTTTTTGTTTGATAAGAGTTCAATGTATATTGCAATTTTCGTAGTTTTATGAGAGATTAGAAATATACAAGGTTGTAACTTTCTTGTATTTGCAACTACCTTATATTTAATATTAGAAAATGATTTTATTATAATCTATCTTTATTATAATTTGTTTTATTTAATTAATGCCTTGTGAATCACATTCGCTTATCGAAAGTTATTTTTTTTATTGTTAATCTTGTCGTTCCTCTTCTAGGTTTTGAAATTATATCTGCATTTTTTTTACCAATAAAATATATTTTGTTTTAAAACCATCTTGACTTATGGTTCATTTTTAGCGAATTTCCAGTTAGCCTCAGACATTCCCTCTAACCTTTGTGTTTATTATTTAAGTTCGCCCTTTCTTTTACGGCTCTAGTAAAGAGGAGGTGTTTTATGTGTTTCCATCCCACTTTCCTGTGAGTTCCTCCATAAATATGAGAGTCATCCAGAAAGTAAGACGCATAGTGTTTGCGCGTGTGAACTCTAAGTGTCAGTTCAAAATTAGCCGGCCTCAGTTGAATGTTTGTTATCCAAATGAGAGTTTCTGAAAGTGGTTCTATGAGTTAGTGTGTTTTAATACTGATGTATTATGAATGAGAAAAGATAATTAGGAACAATCTAGACGCCCATCTCTCATCGCTGAGGACTTGAAAAACATGACTGATTAATACGTTCAACACAACCGACGCTGCACCATCGAAGAATTGCATGGAAACTGTCCTCAAGTTTCTCAATATTTAATTCATAAAACTGTGAGCAAACAATTCTATTTTTTAAAAATGTGCAAGATGGGTGCCGCACATGCTGACTGATCAACAAAAAAAAAGGTGTATGGATACTGCAGTGACTAAAAAACAGTGTATGGATATCGCAATGACTATTTAGAACAGTGTCACCAAGATGGTGATGTGTATTTGGACCATATTGTCACATGGAAAGTCATGGTGACAGTCTTTTGGGTCAGTAAAGGCATCTTACTGGTGGAATTTATAGCCCCAGGGAGCAACCATAAATGCTGATTCACACTTCAAAACTCTAAAAAGCTACGGCATGCTATTCAAAACAGACGATGAGGTTTGCTGTCTGCTGCACGACAACGGTCAGCCGCACGCTGCCACCAACACATGTGAACTGCTCCACGAGTTTCTCTGAAGGTTTTAACCATCCTCCATACAGTTTGGGCCTTGATCAAAATGATTCTTACCTGTGTTTGCACCTGAATCAAGTTCTGGGGGCAAACGCATAGGGACTGGTCCAAGAGAAGAACAGTCACAGACTGGTTGTATGGTTAATCGACCTTGTTATGAAAGATTTGGGATTTTATCTAATTATCACTTTTTAATAATCAAACCCTCTTTACATTTTATATAACCCTTGCATGGTAGATTAATTACTCAGGGATACAAAATATTTGATTTAATTTGTGATGTTTTTCAAAATAGTCTGCCCCCAAATGTGATACTAAAGTATTTGTGATTTTTTTTGTAAAACTATATTTCAAACACAAAATATTTTATGTATTGAATGTTTAGTCCTGAAACTTATTGAACATGGAATGGAAAGTTAGTTTGGTTAGAAAAATGTAAAACTTTAAACAGCCAAAATTTTTTTCAGAGTGAAAACAATTAATTTAATAACAATGAATGAGGATTGACAGACCATTTAACACGGATTTTCATAGTTCTATAAAATCCAAACTTACCTATTTTGCATTCCTAGTACTAGACCTGCTAATAGTACATAGGTCACAAATGCCATCATCGGTATGTACAGGTCAGGAGCATTAATTTCATAGCGTGGCTGCACCGGCTCATCCTGTTCATATTTTAACGACCAGTCCTACAAACAAACAAGCTTGGAGTTAATTGTTGTGAGTACCTTAAAATAAACACACATACACACACCAAATAAACAGTACAACATCATCACATCAACTTTCTCATATAGCTAAGATTTTTTTTTTCTAAAATGGGATTTCAGTAAAGTACCATTAACCTCTTTAGCATGTGTGTCACTAGTCATCTGCTTGTATGTCACTAGTCGTCTGCTTGTGCGTCACTAGTCGTCTGCTTGTGAGTCACTAGTCGTCTGCTTGTGAGTCACTAGTCGTCTGCTTGTGAGTCACTAGTCGTCTGCTTGTGAGTCACTAGTCGTCTGCTTGTGAGTCACTAGTCGTCTGCTTGTGAGTCACTAGTCGTCTGCTTGTGAGTCACTAGTCATCTGTGCTTGTGCGTCACTAGTCGTCTGCTTGTGAGTCACTAGTCGTCTGCTTGTGAGTCACTAGTCATCTGCTTGTGCGTCACTAGTCATCTGTGCTTGTGCGTCACTAGTCATCTGTGCTTGTGCGTCACTAGTCGTCTGCTTGTGCGTCACTAGTCGTCTGCTTATGCGTCTCTAGTCATCTGTGCTTGTGCGTAACTAGTCATCTGTGCTTGTGCGTAACTAGTCGTCTGCTTGTGCGTCACTAGTCGTCTGCTTGTGAGTCACTAGTCGTCTGCTTGTGCGTCACTAGTCGTCTGCTTGTGCGTCACTAGTCGTCTGCTTGTGCGTCACTAGTCGTCTGCTTGTGCATCACTAGTCGTCTGCTTGTGCGTCACTAGTCGTCTGCTTGTGCGTCACTAGTCGTCTGTGCTTGTGCGTCACTAGTCGTCTGTGCTTGTGTGTCACTAGGTCGTCTGCTTGTGCGTCACTAGTTGTCTGCTTATGCGTCACTAGTCGTCTGCTTGTGCGTCTCTAGTCATCTGTGCTTGTGCGTAACTAGTCGTCTGCTTTTGCGTCACTAGTCATCTGTGCTTGTATGTCACTAGTCATCTGTGCTTGTGCGTCACTAGTAGTCTGCTTGTGCCTCATTAGTCGTCTGCTTGTGCGTCACTAGTAGTCTGCTTGTGCCTCATTAGTTGTCTGCTTGTGAGTCACTAGTCGTCTGCTTGTGAGTCACTAGTCATCTGCTTGTGAGTCACTAGTCGTCTGCTTGTGTGTCATTAGTTGCCTGCTTGTGAGTCACTAGTTGTCTGCTTGTGCGTCACTAGTCATCTGTGCTTGTGCGTCACTAGTCATCTGTGCTTGTGCGTCACTAGTCGTCTGCTTGTGCGTCACTAGTCGTCTGCTTGTGAGTCACTAGTCGTCTGCTTGTGCGTCACTAGTCGTCTGCTTGTGAGTCACTAGTCGTCTGCTTGTGCGTCACTAGTCGTCTGCTTGTGCGTCACTAGTCGTCTGCTTGTGCGTCACTAGTCGTCTGCTTGTGCGTCACTAGTCGTCTGTGCTTGTGCGTCACTAGTCGTCTGCTTGTGAGTCACTAGTCGTCTGCTTGTGCGTCACTAGTCGTCTGCTTGTGTGTCACTAGGCGTCTGCTTGTGCATCACTAGTCGTCTGCTTGTGCGTCACTAGTCGTCTGTGCTTGTGCGTCACTAGGTCGTCTGCTTGTGCGTCACTAGTTGTCTGCTTATGCGTCACTAGTCGTCTGCTTGTGCGTCTCTAGTCATCTGTGCTTGTGCGTAACTAGTCGTCTGCTTTTGCGTCACTAGTCATCTGTGCTTGTATGTCACTAGTCATCTGTGCTTGTGCGTCACTAGTAGTCTGCTTGTGCTCATTAGTCGTCTGCTTGTGCGTCACTAGTAGTCTGCTTGTGCCTCATTAGTCGTCTGCTTGTGCGTCACTAGTAGTCTGCTTGTGCCTCATTAGTTGTCTGCTTGTGAGTCACTAGTCGTCTGCTTGTGAGTCACTAGTCATCTGCTTGTGAGTCACTAGTCATCTGCTTGTGTGTCATTAGTTGCCTGCTTGTAAGTCACTAGTTGTCTGCTTGTAAGTCACTAGTTGTCTGCTTGTGAGTCACTAGTCGTCTGCTTGTGCGTCACTAGTCGTCTGCTTGTGCGTCACTAGTCGTCTGCTTGTGCGTCACTAGTCGTCTGCTTGTGCGTCACTAGTCATCTGTGCTTGTGAGCCACTAGTCGTCTGCTTGTGAGTCACTAGTCGTCTGCTTGTGCAGCATCATCAGTCATCAAGTAATTTGTAATACATTTACAAGCTTCTGGTTGTAGTTTAGTCAGAGATCAGTAGATGGCAGGCAAGGACAAGTCTTTGTGAGTCTGTTTCCAGCTGGAATTGTCACCTGGCCAAATATAAACTATTCATGTTTTGTATTGGTGGACCAATCGAGCACAGCGCACTATGAATACAGCACTATTGGGAGTGAATCAGATAGTGATGAAATGTTTAGTGTGGAGTCTTGAGTTTTGTTTCTAGAGAAGATCAGGTTTAAAATGTTGGAAAATAAAAGCAATTTGTATTCTAACTTTTCACAAAGACAACTAGAATCGTTACTTTATTTCTCTTGTGGTAAAATATTATTTAGTATGTCAATGCATGGTTAGTTTAATTTTTCTTGTAGTATAATATTATTTACATTGTATATCCTGAATTAAAAAAAAATATTTTATTAGTTCCTGAGTTTTATAGTGTTCTGTGTAACACTACGCTTGAACTAATGCACTACATGGATTAAGTCATTCGTAGGATGGGTTTCACTAACTTATGGTAGTCACTCTTGAGAGTTTAAGAAAGTTTTCATCAGAAAATCAAACCTAACATCATATTTATCACAATAAACATACTTTATATAGGCATTTTAAACAAATTTAAATATTTTTTAAAAAATTCCAAATTTCTAAACGTCAGTTATTTATAGACTTCGCTCAAATTAGTTTTAATTTGTCAAACTAAAAACACATGAAAAACAATTTCCAGAAATCTATTATTTAAATCTTCATTGCCTTTTTTGAAAATTTTTGTATTTTCTAAAAGGTAGATATATTTAAAAAAATGCAAACCACCTTAAAATATATTAACTTTAGAAATATATATATTATATATATATATATATATATATAATGTCTATAGGTCTGTAGACTATTATTTAACAAGTAAAATAGACCCCAAGGACCAACTATGAACAAAATTTAAAAATTTTTAATAACCAGTGATCAATAAACTAACTAAACTTTGAAAAAAAATATATATATATATAAAATTATGATGTCCATTTTAAACAAGAACACAATGTTATTTGGGAGGTAGAACACTGCCTAGATATCCATTTTAAACAAGAACACAATGTTATTTGGGATTTGTAGCCATGTTTGAAAAATTTGACATTCAAAATATCTCAATTAGTAAACTATCCTTAATTTAAAGGCCAGCAGGGCTATTATGACCATTCAACGCAAAGTTAGTTGCTACCGCTAGTTAGCTTCACTTTCGAGGAAAAGATAGCGTTTGGGTTATTATGACCACCACTCTTTGTATCGTTCGCTAGTTATAGCTTCGACTTTGCTTCTAGCGTCAACGCACAGGATAAAATCAGTTTGCGTCAACAGTTGGAAACACTTTTCCAAACAATATTACCTTTTAAGACGTTAGAGGCTAGAAATTAAGTAAATTTATTTCAAGAATGCTAATATTCATGACTGAACATTATTCATATGTTTTTATTTTCCCAAACAGCTGATGAAAAGTCACATTATTTTTTAAGAAACTTTTAACCTAGCTTAATTTAATAAATCTCTTGTATAATTTTATTTGCTTACAGTCGGAAATGAAAAAATACTAGGCCTACATTATTCAATACACACAACATATTTTAGTCAAAATCATAATGTGAAATATGCATTCAGATAGTAATGTCATACGTGGAAATGAATTAGTATGAGAAGTTGGCCAATAAAGAAACTTTTTTTTTGTAATATGTAAGCTTTACAACCCAATGCTTTATTCTTCATATATTTGTGTTGATACTAGAACAAGTGTAATATGTTGTGTAAAGATCTTAGAAAATAAAACTAGTTATTTAAAGTTGATGAAAGCGTTCAAGAACTCCCCAAAATAGTGTTTACACTGAATATTTTCAACAACTTAATGTCAAAACAATGGGCAATTTATACCCAGTCGGTCTATTAAGTTAACAATAAAGTGAACGAGAGGGTGGTTTGGATGGTTAAAAATAATAAAATGCAACTTTTATTTAAAGGGAATTCTTGAGACTTTAGTTATGTGACTAAGAATATAAGGATATTATTTTTCTTTAGAATGAGTTGTTTTCAATTTATTCACTTCAGGATAGTTAGGTCTAACTACTAATTATCGATTTCAGATAAATTTTGTATGCTTTTTATGATTAAAAAACCTAGGCCTAAACCAAACCACATGTAAACATTAAGCTAGGGCCTATTTTAGTTTGGCATTTTAAACAGATTAGGCCTACCTTTTATTGTCTTGGCAATTGGTATGTCCACGTGTGTTTTACCCTAATAGGGTATATATATATATATATATTATATATATATATATAAAATAAAATTATTCTTATTTGTGTAGAGGGAGTGTGGGAAAACGTTTAGAAAAATAAAACCACTCACCACATCCAGTTAGATTTGAGTCCCAACCTCCCCACCACTGGAAAATTAGACCAAAGAGACTAACGTCTTGGTCAATGTTGCCCCATGAGGTGGATCTACAGACTACTAACACCCCAAATATGTTGAGGCCTATCTACAGTATGATTTTGGTAGGAAGAACAGTAGAAGCTAGTTACTAAAGTTACTAAAACAATTTTAATATATTTATATATCAAGTCATGTTATCTTCAGCTGTCACCTTTAATAGATATTATCAATAACTCTAAAATAACACAGATAAAATATTAAAATGCAATCATTATTGGTCATAAAGAAATATGTTTGAATTCTCTCTACTGTTCTTTCAACCAAAATCAAGGTATAACTTCCACCTAATATAGGACTTACAAACAATTTAATATTAATAGTGGAATGTCCCAATTATCAGTGTGTTGATGGTGAGTAATAATGCATTTTGACAGTGTTATATTTCAAAGAAAATATTCTTTTAACATTTAGTGTAAGCGTACTATCCCCACTCTTGTCCTACACTATGATATAGGCTTATTTAATGTTAGTAAATGTGAAACACACGTAATAACGTTTTGAGTTTATTGTATTGGGCCAATGAGATGACAAGTTTAAATCAGGTAACACAAAACACTTAATAATTTACCAAAACTAGCAAACATAACCTCATAACGCAAACCAAAGGACAAGTAAAATGTCTGCGCAACTTAGCGTCACTCTACTAGGAAAATATTTGCGCTCACAAGTGCTTTGCTTTCGCAAAGTGGTCGGCCATAATAACTTTTGACGCAAAGTCTAGCGTCTCTCTGCTATCGGTCGCAAATTCGTTTTGCGTCGTGGTCATAATAACCCTGCAGGGTAAATAAAAAAGTCCTGAGCTATAGCCATATAATATCTGCATATAAATTTTGAACAAAATTCATCAAATGGTTTCAGATTTGTTGCCAGGTACAGATTAGTAAAATCCACTTTTTGGACTTAGGGGCAAATGTAACGTAAAGATTTGTCAGAATATCGAGATTGAAAATGTTGATGACAACAATGCTTTCTATTTAGATCAAAAAGTAAATTTTTTTTACAGCTTTAAAAATTGGATTAATGATTTGTTTGACATTTCAAATAACAAATTTGCGCTTCACGTAGCAAGGAAAATGGGTCTATTGGCCGTTCCACTCTCAAATTGCAGTACAGGCTCTTATGGACTATTACCATCTCTTTCCAACCCATTGGTTTCTCTCGTTAGCACTTTCCTTTTTCTACCAAGTGGAGTTGCCATTTGTATCTTAAATTTGAACGTCGTTATTTCTATGAAATAACTATGGAATATTAAATAACATTCACTTATGCATCTTGTGAAATCAATTTAAAACACCATAGATGTTTTTAAATCACTATTTTTTTTCAAAATATGAAAATATGCATTGTGTCTAAGTTTCACGAGGTTCCAAATATATCACGTCATAAGACTCGTTCCAATTGTGTGGAAAACCCAGTAATTTTATGGTGGCTGTTATAATAGTTATGAACAATGTCTGCAAAGTCTGAAAGGAAAATCTTTTACACAATGTTAAAAAAGAATTAAAACGCATTATACCTCCTGAAATATTTAAAGTAAAACCTGAAAAAGTTGTCTTGTTAGAATTTTTTTTCTTTTGATTTTGCATAGGTACATTCTGTTTAAGAAATGATAAGAAAAGCTCAAATTTATTTAAAAAAAACTATGGGTCAATAGCACCCCCCATTTATGTGTGGTAGCGTTTTGAAGTTGAAGAGGGTGTAGTTCACTCTACGCTCTGTCTGGTCTTGAAGAGCAGAGCAATGTTATACAGTTGTAGCGTTGAGAACTGAAGCGTTAGTTCATCCCATCCACATCACAATGGATAATATTGGTTTCACAAAATACAAGGTTCAGCCACTTAAACATTCATTATACTTGTCTTCGTTTGTAATTATAGTTTAATAAACAAGGTTTTATTGTACTTGCCGAGAGACAATGTTAAAAATTTGAGACTAGCCTACATTTTATATGCAACTCCAAATTTTATCATAAGAAATTAAGAAACCAGCTACCTACAGAGGTGAGTGGCTGAGCCACCGTTTGTAATCAGGCCCGGGTTCAAATCCTGGTCAAATTTACTGGCATTAGCTAAACACTTTAGCACAGCTGGTAGCGCGTGAGCCAACTGAGATAGGGGTCTGGGTTACATTCCTGGGACGGTCTGAGATTTATCTTTGGTAAATTGTTGGATAGGGGACTGGATGTTGTGTTTTCTTAGTATTAGGATAGTTTGTAAGTCGTGTGTTGATATAATCACCGTGTCCAAAAAGTACTTCTACCTAATACAAAATAATTATCTGAGGTTGATTTTAACAAGTTATTTTTCCATGGTTTCAGGAAAATATTGGTGAACATACTCTTAACCACTTTACTCCGTTATATTATTGATTTAAATCAGTGTAAAATGCTGAAAGTCAAAACAGAGTCTTCAGGAGTAACACTCCGTGTAAACATAAATATAATCCTGCTGAGCATTGTACCAATGAAACCTACTGATGACAGTCCTCTTGGAAAAGCAAATCACAGCTGTTTGAAATCCATCCAAGAAGCCTCTATCCAGTTGTGAGCCATTATTCTTGTGTTACGTGTTACGGTCATTATATTGGCGTGGACCGACAGTGTGCTAAGAATATTTTTGGTGGTTTAATCGTCATTTTTATCAAACATTTGATCCTATTATATTTTAATTTTTCCTTATATTTTTAGCTATAATATATTTTACTTTATATGGGATAGTAATTTTATATATTATTTATTATTGATTCATAGTGATAATGTGTTAGTTTTTTAAACTATTTATCATGGAAACGATAACAAGAAAAGCATAACATAGGTATACTGAGAAGCAAAGAACGTCAAATAGTAATGAACGTTTTCAATTCAACCAAAGCAGTTAGGGAAACATGTATAGCCATGAAAAGTTCCAAAATAACTATTTACGCATTAAGAAAGGAACAAAAATGTGGTCCTTTGCAGACTCCTTCAAAAAGAAAACAAAAGAGAAAAGGGAAACAAAAAAATTCAAGAACAAACACATGTGCCGGTATCATTCAAAGTGGTGTTCGTTGGCTTGTCCATTCCTTGTTAGACAACCTGCCCCAACTTTAAGTATTATTTTAGCGAGGGTAAACGCCAAATTTCTCACGAACAACCTTAAACAGATTTTTACAGTAGATGGGTTTTAAGTATGAACGAAGGGGTAACAAGCGTGCTTTCATTGAAAGGGATGACATTATTAGGTGTCGTCATAAGTATTTGAAGGATATTAAGAAGTTCAGAGCTGAAGGTAGACCTATTATTTATACAGATGAATCATGGGTAAATGTTGGACATAGCGTTTCCAAGGAGTGGAAAGATACTACCATTCAGAGTTCTCGGCAAGCATTTCTTGAGGGGTTAAGCACGGGACTGAAGCCACCACGGGCTCACGGACCACGCTTTGCGATGGTTCATGCTGGAAATGACAATGGCTTTGTTGAAGGTGCTGAACTCACGTTTTTGTGCAAGAAAAACACAGCAGATGCTCATGACGAAATGGATGGTGACGTTTATGAAAAGTGGTTTTCAGAACAATTACTCCCTAATACACCTGAAGGAGCTGTTATCGTAATCGATAATGCAGCCTATCACAGCAGAAGGTGTGAAGCGATCCAACCACATCATGGCGTAAAGTTCAAATAGCTGAGTGGCTTATCCATAAGAACATTGATGTTGATGATTAAATGTTGAAACGGGAAATGCTGTATTTGGTTTCGCAACACAAACAAAAATTTGAAAAATACAAAGTGGATGAGATGGCGAAGGCTGTAAATCGGTGAATCGACAAGTCATTCGTTTGCCTCCGTATCATTGTGAACTTAACCCTATAGAGATGGTATGGGCTCAAGTAAAAACATTTATTAAAATGAACAGTGCTAGTTTTAAGGTTAAAGATATGAGGCCTTTAATAGCTGCAGCGTATGAAAAGTTTCTGTAGAAAACTGGTTCAATTATGCAAATCGAGTCAAAAAAATTGAAGATGACATGGGGAAAGCAGATGAGCTGCAGGATGACAAGGAGCAGTTTTTAATAAGATTAACTTCATCATCTCCATCGTCCCCTGTGTCACCTCCTCCACTCATAAGTCCACCTACTCACTCTCAAAACTGTGAGCTACCTGGGCCATCCACTAAACACTACTTCACAATTGATGGAGCCACACCCTTGTGCAGGGACAGCGATGAAGCCTAAAGGTATTTTTAGGTTTAAACTAATATGTTATTTACTTTACATAGAAGGCCAAAATGTGCCTTGAATGGATTTTAGAATCCCCCCACCCCTCCTTGATAATTACCAGTATTTTAATTTATAAAACTCTTTTATATTAATTTATTATTATGATTATTGAGTTTTAGCTTTTACTATGATAAAGATGAATTAGGTAATTGTTTATAAAAACGCACACACATTCACATGCAAACAGGGAATATTTTTGTATAAACTTATGTACTTGGGAAGACCATCTTTGAAAGGATTCGATCTCCAACCTACTCATTGCAGGTGACAGTGTACAGTGTATATTAAAAGTGACATTAATATGATAATAGACAGAATGATACGCCATTCTTGACATCCCAAACTTCAAATTGATTGCCATAGCGTGTATAAAGTTTGTATAATTTGCCAAGTTTGAATGTAAAAGTTGTCCATCTGTTTCGAGCGAGTGAGATCTGGCATCTGCGCGCTCCATAAGACCTGTACTGCAGAGTAAGAGTGGAACGGACTATAGTAATTTGTGGTAATGAATGCTCATGAAATGGAGTATATGAAGTCAACTTACAATAAGGGTTTAGACATATAGCTTATTTCTTATTATATTGAATTTAAAATATATCTGAAAAATATATAAAACAAGAAAAGCAGAGGATAAGTATATGGAGAAAAAGAGAAATGCAAAGAATATAGTAAGAGAAGGGAGTAAAACATGGATAGAATAATGCACTAAGGTGCTGCAGACTGATGTGGAAGGGAGCAAGAAGATATTATATAATCAAGTGAGCCAAAGGAGGAAAGAAATAGAAAAGAAGTCCGAATGGATGAAAAAGGAAGGATAGTGTAGAGGGATGAGAAGGTAAAGAAGCTGTGGAAATCATTTTGAGAGATTGATGAACTCAGAGGGGGGAGGATTAGAATGGAAGAAAGAAGAAGAGAAGGAAATGGATGGAGAGATGAAGGAAGTAGTGGCCTTGAAAAGGATGAGTAAGGTAAAGGCACCAGGAGCGAACAAACTCACGGTGGAAATGATAAAAGCAGCAGGAGAAATGGGCTACAGTGGTGGTCTAGAGTAGTAAAGGCAGTGTGGAGGGAGAAGAAAGTGTCAGAGGATTTGACAAAAGGTATTATATTACCAATATTCAAGAAAGGGGATAGGAAGAGGTGTGACAATTATGAAAGTATAACACTGATGTGTCAATGCGCAACAAATGTATGAAAGGATTCTGGAAATGAGGATGAGGAAAACCGTGAAGGGGTGATGGAGAGAAAGGAGCATCATGGTTTCAGAGAGAAGAGGTCGACAATAGATTTAATATTTGTAATTAGACAGTTGATGGAAAAGAAAGATGAGTTTGGAAAGAATCAGGTAATGGCATTTATGAATGTAGGAAAAGCTTATGATAGTGTGGATAGAAAGAAAGTATGGCAAGCAATGGAGGAGGCTGGAGTAGAAAGAGGAGTGGCAATGAGAGTAGAGAATATGTATGATAATAATGTGAGTTGTGTGAAGACAGAGAGAGGATGGACAGAGTGGTTTCAATTTAAAAATGGAGTAAAGCAGGGAAATTGGGTGAGGAGAAAATGAAAGCATAATTGTTGCAGAGGACTTGATGGTATGGGGGGGAAATGGAAGAGGAAGTACAGGAACAGTTGCAGGAATAAAATGAGGTGGTGAAAAAGTGTGGAATGAGATCAAGTATGACGAAAAGTGAAGTGATGGTGATGACAAGGCAGAGAAAGGTGTTAAAACGGGATGAAGTAGATTTGAAAGCAGCAAAGAGTGTGAAGTATCTGGGTAGTGTGATTGAGGCAAAAGGGGGCAGCAGAGAATATATAGTGAGACGACGGCAGCAGGGAGAGGTTTTATACAGGTGTGTAAGAAACCTACTATGGAAAAAATAAGTTCCCCTAAAGTGTGAAGAAGTTACGTATGCAGCAGAAACTTGGACTTACGCAAAAAGAGAAACAAGGAAAGTGGAGGCCATGGAAATGAAGTTTTAGAGGAACATGCTAACTGTCACCAGAAGAGATAGGATTAGGAATGAAGATGTAAGGTCTAGAGTTGGGGTACATGAGACAGTAGGGAAGCTAGGATGAGATGGTATGGACACGTGATGAAGATGGAAGGGGAGAGGATTACTAAGAACATTAATGGATATGTAGGGAAGAGAGTACAAGGAAGACCAACGAAGAGATGGGAGGAACAGATTGCAGCAAGTGTACAAGTGAGAGCAGAAGAGTGGAAGAGAGTGCAGGAGGAACAGATAGCAGCCAGTGCCCAAGTGAGAGGAGGAGAGTGCAAGAGAGTGTAGGAGGAACAGATAGGAGCCTGTGCCCAAGTGAGAGGAGGAGAGTGGAAGAGAGTGTAGGAGGAACAGATAGCAGCCCGTGCCCAAGTGAGGAGGAGAGTGGAAGAGTGTAGGAGGAACAGATTGCAGACAGTGCCCAAGTGAGAGGAGGAGAGTGGAAGAGTGTAGGAGGAACAGATAGCAGCCCGTGCCCAAGTGAGAAGGAGAGTGGAAGAGTGTAGGAGGAACAGATAGCACCCCGTGCCCAAGTGAGGAGGAGAGTGGAAGAGAGTGTAGGAGGAACAGATAGCAGCCCGTGCCCAAGTGAGGAGGAGAGTGGAAGAGTGTAGGAGGAACAGATAGCAGCCCGTGCCCAAGTGAGGAGGAGAGTGGAAGAGAGTGTAGGAGGAACAGATAGCAGCCAGTGCCCAAGTGAGAAGGAGAGTGGAAGAGAGTGTAGGAGGAACAGATAGCAGCCCGTGCCCAAGTGAGGAGGAGAGTGGAAAAGTGTAGGAGGAACAGATAGCAGCCCGTGCCCAAGTGAGGAGGAGAGTGGAAGAGTGTAGGAGGAACAGATAGCAGCCCGTGCCCAAGTGAGGAGGAGAGTGGAAGAGTGTAGGAGGAACAGATAGCAGCCCGTGCCCAAGTGAGGAGGAGAGTGGAAGAGAGTGTAGGAGGAACAGATAGCAGCCAGTGCCCAAGTGAGAGGAGGAGAGTGGAAGAGAGTGCAGGAGGAAGAATGGTGGAGGGACAGAGGGAGATGGAGGCATATTACTAAACAGACCCAGCCACAGGCTGTAAACAGTTCATGATGATTATGATCTGAAAATATAGTTAATTTCATGAATTTCACAAAATTTGTGTGAGTAATCATACTGTTTGGAATTTTTGTCTTACTTACCCTTCCAGTGTATCCACATTTAATAACACTGATCAGGGTGGCTACAAAACTTTTACAATAACATCCCCTGACTTTTCCAGGTTTTCCAGACAATATTCAAGACAATTTCCCACCTAACCTTTTTAAAGTTTTTCTTGGTGAGTGGCAATTTTTTTTGTTTATTATAGTGCTTACATATTTTCAAAAACAATCCTAAGATATATTTAACATCAACATTCTTATAAGTTCTTTTTCTAGTAATTAATGTTTTCTGTATTATTTGTGTTCCTGCATTGATGTGTTATAAAACCTTATACAACCATCTTATGTTAGATTAACATTATACAGACAACGCATTTGGTTAGCAGCGAGAAAACATATATAACCTCTCTCTAAATGTTTAGGTGCAATTATTTAAATTTCTAGACTTTTTCTTATTTTTTATTAAATTCCTGGGCTTTTCCCTGTTTCCCAGGTCACTGAACACCCTGTATGAACTAAGAATAAGGGAAGTAAAGAGGAAATACCCCCCCACTAGTGGGGAGAGAGTAGGGGAACACCCCTCCATCCACTTCAAGGGTAGCCAAGGGCCTATGGGTTACATTCAAGAGTTTGGCTCAATATACAATGTTAGTGGTTGACTGTGTAAATATTAGAACAAGAATAAAAGTGAAAAAGGAACTAAAACATATCAAAATGCTCCTAAGGGTGTCCTCAATGACGTAAAAGAAGTCATCAGAAGTCCAAATAGAGGTAAACTTATGGGGGGTACACAGGGGGACATTTTTAAAAATATTGATTGGCAACACAAGGCACATGATTTCCTAAGTATCCTAGACACTGAATTCAAGTTTGGGAGAAAATTCTTAGGATTTATGCCTCTGAATCCAAATTTGAAGGTCCAAAGTTGATATGATGAATGTCACCTTTTAGCAATAATGTGTGTGTAACTCACTGCATGCGTGAAGGGGAAGAAGAGCAGCGCCAGTTTCTTGGCAACATACTGCGTGTCCACAGCAAAGTAGTATTTCAGTCTGGACACTGGCACATATTTCTCCAGCTCTTTATCCACCAGTTGTCGTCCTGACCCCATGAGAGCCTGTCCATACTGCATGGCCACATTGGCCACAAGCGGCTCCGCTAGGAACTGGCCTGGGACGGAGAAACCCTGACTGCTCTGGGGGTACTCTACAACATTTAGTAACAAGTATTATTTACTCACAATTGTTTTATTTGATGGTGTGGAAGAGGTTACAATCTCAGATGAGTGTTGTTAGAGTGCTTTGTGTGATTTATCACTACAGTTTTATCATCCTCTACAAACTAATGCAGGTGAAATTACTCTATATTAACCTTCAGTTCTTAATCATTAAATTAATCCATTAATAGACTTAATATAAAGTGAATTGTTAATTTTTTAGCACCTTGTTCTTACAACCTGTTCAGGTTGTACGCATATGTACCAATTACACCAATGAGTTAGGGATGAGGATGGCGGAATTTAGGGAAGTGTACCCACATATGTGTGGAGGTAGACTGGAAAACCATATTGGAAAAACCACCCCGGTACACCCAACCAGGATTTGAACCTGATCTCCCCATCATCGGCAATCTGGTCCAACCCAGAGTGACACCTTGGACTGTATGGCCACTGAAGCAGGTGTATTGTTAATAATATTGATAATTTTACTTCCTCTTAATATGAAAAATTGTTGTACAATTTTCATATTTCCACTCATTATTCTTACTCATTAGATTAGATTATTAATAACTTTGTATCAAATGTACTTCCTATAAATTAAAATAACTATTTACTAACAATTATATTTTGATAAGGATGGATCAGGAAATGATTGTTAACTTAGTATAAATGGAAAACTGTTAGAACAAGTGAATTATCTTGTTTATCTAGGCAGAATATTCTGTAAAAGTAGAAGGATGTATTCACAATCGACAGACGTGTGAATGCATCTCAGAGAGTAGTTGGATGTATGTGGAACTATTGCAAAGAATGAAGTATCAAAAGAGGCAAAGATGGCAGTATATAAAAGTGTGTTAACGCTAACGTTGTTTTACGAATGTGAAGTGTGGGTTTGTCAGAGAAATACAAGAGCCAGGTGAATGTGGTTGGAATGAGATATCTAAGAAATGTACGTTGAAAAACTCGTATGGACAAAGTCAGTAATGAATGGGTGCTGAAGGAGTGCGGTTTGAAAGGGAATCCAATAGTTCAATGCTAAAGAAGTGTCTTACGGTGGCTTGAGCATATTGAGAGGATGAGTATGGGTCAAGGGACAAAGAAAATATATGAAGGTAGAGTGTGTGGATCAAAAGAATAGGGTAGGCCATGTAAGACGTGGTTAAATGTTGTAGTTGAATGTGTGAAAAAGATAAACATTAAGAGTTTTAAAAATAAAGAGCATGCATGACTCTGTATTGATGTTGTTGAAGCGAAGGGAGTATGCAAAGATAGGAAAGTGTGGAAAAGTTAGTGAGGATGAATTAAGTATGTAGTGGTTTTTTGAGCTATATGCACAGTTTCTTGCCTACCCTGTAAGGGAACAAGCATGGTTAGGTATGTAGGTATATGTATATGTACTATTATAACTGCAAAATAATATGCTAGGATACATATATTTTTGGCAGGACTTGTTCATCAAGAACAATAAAATGATGGAAATGGTGATGAAACAACACCAACTTCAACAATGAACATAAACACAAAAATTGTTGAAAATATCTTGCCCAATTCTATCAAGTAAAATAGTTTTAGAACGAATAATCTCCTTAACCAATTTCTTGGTGTGGGCGTTGAACGTCTTTGTTTACCTGAACAATTTCCTGGCGCGGGCAAAATCAACATTTCATCGCAATAAGTTATTGTAAAGCCACTGTACTTTTAGTCAGAGTGAACACTTCATATTGAAGCTAATAGATGGGGCTACCAGTTCAAGTTATACTATAACCATGAATAAAGCAATAAATGAGAAAATAAGTGAGTAGTGAAAATATGTGTCAGATAAGAGTGTACGAGTAGAAAAATGGCTGCCGGTCCTGCACAGATCCCTGTGCTACACACGCGCCAGGGAATGAGTTGAGATCAATATATTACATATTGCTGGTACAACTTTTTTTAAAGAGGTTTTCAAAATGTAATTTCCTGGGCAACTATGTCTCTATCGCTTGGTCCCTTTATGTATAATTTAATTACATTTCTCTCATTTTTGGAGAGACTAAAGAGGTTCAAAATATCTATTTAATAAATGTTAAACGAAGGGTCTTAGTGAAGCCAACATGCCATGGTAACCTATTTTGGTCTAGGTGAAGACACAAAAATATTCTATAAGTGTAAGAAGATGTTACCGTAGACCCAACATAAATATGCTTTAAATAATTTTTCAACAGAGCTAAGTTGAAAACTACAAACAAAACAAATGTTTTAAAATGAGATAAAAACATCAGTGATAAATATAATTGTGTCTGGATAAGAAAACCAAAAATAGGAGATGCCTGGTTAAAGCCTGATAGTAGGTTATCCAAGGAATGGCTGTGGCATTCACCAAGGTGTGTCTGCTAAATGAAACACGCTGATTCTAGGGGAGAGCTTGATGATTTAGACAAAAGGTTCAACGTAAGCTTCTTCCTAGCCATACTTTATACTGATGTTTGTGTGCTGGAAGTTTCTTGATAGAACATAGGCAAAACATGAAGCAGCATGTTGCTAATGTTGCTATACTGTTTGTACTTACTCTCCACTACCTCAAAACCCGTATTTTGGATAGCATCCATACCCTTGCTGAAAGATTTACTTTGGCTTGTTCATTTTTATTTTATCATGCACTACTGCCCTTGAACTAAGGCTGAAACCAATAAATAGGGCGTAATCTTGCTTGGGGCAGGTCCTGCCCTGGTGCTATCATCGACTGCTCTTTAATACTTGAGGTTGGGTAAAAATTCTCCTTATGGCCGGACATTTTGATATATTTTACAATGTCATCTGCCAGTGATCGATTCGTTTTCATGATTAAGTTCTGTAATGTTCTCAACTTGGCTAAGTTTTAATAATGATGATGGGCGACAGAGTCTTAAGTTGTATTCCAATTCAAATTGTGGTCACACAACAGCACCTATGATGGGGAGCAATTTAGGAACTTTAAAGGTAGAACATTCTGTTATTGCTTCAATTAATACGATTGGAGCCCTTCCTTCTCTTCTTGTAGGGAGTGCAAGCTGTGTACCCCATCACCCAACTTATCGTGTGGCGGCATTCTACACACAGGTCTTGTAGTTCTGATGTTGAAGAAAGACTAAACCAACGGTACACTTCACAAACTAAGAACTACCATTTATAAAGACAGGTTCCATTTAGAGGAAGTGTACCTAATCACATTTGTGTAGAGGGAGAGGAGAAAACCACCCTCAATAGATCCAACTGAGATTCAAACCCCCATCTCCTTGTCATCAGCAGTTCAATTTATTACGAGAGTGAAGACTTAAACCATACGGCCACCAAAGCGGGTAATTTTGAAATTAATCTTAGATTAAGATTTTGGTCATTTACATAGTAAAGTAAGACACGAGAAATGAACCCAGGACCTTCTGCCTGGTGCACCAGTGGTGTTACCACTTATCTACTTAGGGGAGGGAAAGAGAAATTGATCTGTTTGGTACAGATTGTTCCCGTTCATAAATGTTCATAAATTATACATTCTCAAAGAGCATGTATTTTAATTAATTTAAATATAAAGATTGTTTTTAAAGAATAATGTTAAATTAATTAGTAGGTAACAAAGTTCGGGTTATACGCACTTATGCTAATGTGTAATGGTAGGGTGATTGTGAGGTGAAATGAAGGACCTACAGTTTAACGTGGAATCCGAACCACGGTGGAGGCCTGGCATTCCTCACATTCACAAGTTGTGATTAATACACATCTTGTCAGAGGTGAAGGAAGGGTTTGGCAATCAGATAAATCTGTGCCGGGACCGAGGATTGAACCCCGGACCCTTAGAACAGAGGTCTGACACTTTACCCCTAGACCACCAGGTCACCCTAGTTAAAATCAACAGTTGTTATCAATCTATCTATGGTTGGCTCCTGTGAAGTGTGTCGGAACTCATGAAGTGACATGCAGTCTTCCATCGTTGTTTGAGACTAGCTCTGGATGGAAACAGAGGGATTGATTACCTTGAGTATATGGAGGAGGTTGGCTATACATGTTGGGTGCCATGTTGGGTGCCATGCCTGGTGCCATGCCTGGTGCCATGCCTGGTGCCATGCCTGGTGCCATGCCTGGCGCCATACCGGGTGCCATGCCTGGTGCCATCTGAGAGGTGTATGGGTTGTATGGGAGAGGAGCGCCCATAGCAGCAGAATCAACCAACCTCTTCTTCCTCCCACCAGGTTTCTGACCAGCTGCAAAGAAGTAAATATAGAAAGTTAGTTTCCTGTAATCTTGGAGCAATGGAACTATTTTCAAGGTTATTAACTTACACCAGGGATGTCCAAACTCCATGCAATGTTTGGTGTGTAGTCTGTTAATGTTATTGCCATGGAAGTGAAGCTCTGACACAATTTTGAGTCAGATTATGATGAAAAGATGGTAATGTATTGGCAATAGGAATGTCACACTTATTGAGCCATACTTTTAGTATTACTGTTAATGAAACTTCTGGATTATAAAACCCACCACTTTAATCTCTCAGAGTCAATAAACATTTGGAAGTGTGAAAACTTTACCTTGTTCAGTCAGGATGAAATACTAGGATGACATCCTGTCTGAATTTACTACAAAATAAGAATGAACCCACTGCAGTGAAAGCCTGTGTTTGTAGTCACTCTCATGTCATTTCAAATAGATAATATACGAAAACGTTTGTGTTCTTCTGAGATGAGGCAAAAAGCAAGGAAGACTCCGTGTGTGTGTGTGTGCGCGCGCGTCTATGGAGTGGGATTTCTTTACCCCAAGTTATGACAGAGGCCACTGCGATGGATGAGATGTGACTGTGAATGCACTTGTTCCTATTAGCGTGTAAGTGCAAATAAGTTGAAATTCTACATTAATATGAGAAACAATTTGAATGAACTATATTATGAGTCCAGTGTAGCGGAGGTGACACTTTAATGAAAATAACTAGCCTTTATTATACACTAGGCTTGTCAAGGTAATGGGTCTTTTTAGAGTTAAAAATTTAAAATAAAGTTTTTATAATAGCTGTGTAGGCCTATGTAATAAATTTTATAAAATAGTAATAACAGAGATGCGAGGTGAAGATAAAAGTTAAAAAGTTATGTCTGCAGGCAGGTGAACATTCTAATGATTTATATTCGTTGAAAAATAACTCAAAGAAATAGGAACGGAGTCTGGGACCTTTGACTTGGTACAACAATGACCTACCACTCGGCTATCAAGGATTTATCCTCTTATTAGTCGGCTGTAGATTACTGTTGTACCAGGTCCTTCAGTCGTGTCAGAGGTCCTGGAACGTTGTTGATCCAACCACCGGCACACACTAACACTGTTGAACGAGGTTGGAGGGATGTTTGTGCTGCCATCCCAAAATATGGCCGTAGTGACATACTTCAACAGATATTTGGCAGAGTACTTGCTTGAGAGGAAGTACGTTCGTTCATGACATCATGTCTTCTTTAAGACACAGATGTACCCTCCAAAATACTAGGCATGTACCACATATCAACCTAACCTAGGCCATACTCCACACATATCAACCTAACTGGCCGGGGAAAAAAATCCGCTAAAATATTTTTGCTGGTTTGTGTTCAGGAGGATCAAAATATTAAATAAATAAATACAAATCTCATAAGGCTGCTAAAATATAAATTAACCGCTAAGCTGGGTTGGGAAAGGACAATAATAATGAATATATAAACTGGTTGTCTTGTTTATATGACGTCATCCCGTAGTTCAGGTGAGTGGAACTTGTTCATAGAAATTAAATTTTTTTTTTCTATAATTGATTCTATATATTTTTATATTTGTAAAAATTTATGGCTGTCAATATCAATGGCAATGGGATTGATATAGTGTACAATCCCCCATTTAAGCAATAAATGTACTGGAAGCTACGTCATACACTTTGGCTAGTCTGTCTAATAAGCTGTGTGTCCCGGGTTCGATTCCTGGAATGACCGAAAAATTTATCATTGATGAAATGTGGGTTCACCCTTTCACAGTAATAAATTTATTGCCGGAACTAGGTGTTGTGCTTGTTCTAGATTTTAGTTTATAAGTCGTGTCCAGAAAGTATGCATTTAAATAGATGAAGAGACATAGAAAACTACTATCAAAACAAACAGCTAAATATTCCTTTGAATCATTTCTGTGGTTGTGCCTACACTTACGCTGTCTTGCCCCAGATGTTGCATTGTAGTTCATTATACTAGCTTGGGATATCGAAAATTATAAAGATAGAAATATATTTTATTTTAATGATCACAACGGACACATTATTTAACTTTCAATGTGGCCGAGCCAAAGGAAAAATGCATATAACATCTTCAATAAAGATTAAATATTTCTCTAATATTCTACAATAACCCTTCTACCATTTGACGCCAACATAGAAACAATAATATAACTAACACAAATTTAGTTCTAAATTTTGTCATAGATAGCACCAAAGAGATGAAAACAGAAGACTGAAAGTGTTCCAATGTTCGAACTAGAACTATTATTAGGTGAGTTTTCGCGATTGGCTTGATTTGATTGATTTATTTGCATTAAAATGGGCAGGGATCACTCGTTACATCAATGATATACATAAATATTTTCAGAGAAAATGAAAAGTTAATAGGAAGATACATATTATTAATCCCTATACTAGGTATTGTGGGAGAAGGATAATAATATTTGCTAGAGTATGAAACTAAGAAAAGTGAACAGTAGTAGGATGTGACTATGTAAAGGGATACTATTCTATCTTAGTTACGTCCTGGTTCAAGTCATGGTGTGGGATCTCTATAGTGGTAAGGGGAAACAGTGCTAGACTACTCTGCCAAAACACATTAGCGCTAATGACAAAGAATACGATGTTTTGTTTTCTTTAATTTTTTATATTTAAAATCTCAATTCATTTGGATTCGCCATTTTTTCTATAAGTTCCTTTAAAACCATGAAAATTGAAATTTAAAATACGCCATTATTGTGTTTATGAGTTTGTTGCTTTAAAACCGTGAAAATTGGGTTTTAAAATACGCCATTATTACTTTTATGAGATAATATTAAGTTTGAGAGCTTTTAAAATGTGTATTTATAAACTTGTCCCATAACTATGTCACAATCACCAATGGAGAACGCTACAAGCAAGCTTTGGCTGAGAAATTTGGATTTATCTTTGAAGGTATTGTGCGTTTTTTGTGATGTCCCTAACACAAATAAGTCATAATAATGGCATGAATCAATCATTTGTAATAATTCTTTTGAACACCTATTAAAATATTTAGTAGACTTGTTAGTTAATGTGAATTTACTACCCACTAAAGCCATATAAATGAGAGTATTTGAAACAAAATGTTTAGTGACTTAACTTAGATTAACCTACATTTACTTTACAAATAAGTGTATTATTTGTATATATCCTCATACATCTGTTTCTCTCTCTTGTTATTGAGCATTAGGTTCCGAGATATAAAGTTAGAGCTAAAATAATAATGTATGCAAGATATAATCAATTACAAATGTACTTGGTACAGTTTTGCACTTTAGTACCTATTATAGTTTTGCACTAAGCTGATATCTTTAGTTCATCTGACATCCACCTAGCGCTCAAATTCCTGTTCTAGTCATACTACAGAGATTACCATTATATACAGTGGCGGATTTACCAACAGGCTGAGTAGGCTGGAGCCTAGGGCGGCAGATTTTAGGGGCGGCAAATTTGGGGCCAAAATTTTTTTTTTCTTAGAGAAATTAAAAAGATTCATATTCATATACCTAAATGTTATTAGGTCCACACAAACAATTCAACATGTAATATAACTTAGATAAATTTGTCTACAATTTGCGTAGTCGCGTTTGGTTGCGGTGCGGGAACGAGTGACATGACCGTTCGCTAAGTGTGTCTGGCCGAACCTGACTGCACGAGCGCGGCGTGGTGCGCCGGAGCCGAAACGGGGTCGTGCTGTAGGCATACGCCGCGTGGTGTTGGTGGCATTGAGTTCGAGAGAGATAGATATAGAGCGGCGATATAAACGAGGAAGTCCCGTCCAGTATTTACTTCAAAAACAAAAGAAAAGCCGGATTGTTACCAGATAATTGAATATATTGTTTTTAAACTGTAAGTAAACGCAATAAAAATTATTTAATTACGTTTACCGAATGTACATTATTGTGTTAGTAGTATTAAGGCATACCTTATCCCGCTTTATTAGTAGTACATGATTGAGCTTTTATTAGCTCAGAAATATACCCAAAAACTATTTCTTGTTCAATCTTAACTAAATCGTTGTATTGTAAAAATAATCTAGGAACTGACACATTGTAGAGGTCGATAGGGGCGGCAAAATTTAAATAGCCTACTGGCGGCAAATGTGTAAATCCGCCACTGATTATATACCTTTATTATCTATGGATCTATGGATATTTATGTCCTTTTATTTCATATAGAGCTGAAAGGGGTACGTTGGTTAGGGGCTGTCCTTAAATTACGTTAAGCCTTTTTTCGTGATTTTAGACCCCCGCTCCCCCTCCCTCACCCCACGTAAGGTACCGTAAGATTTTCCATGACAACCCCCGATAAAAATCCTTACGTAAGATAAATTCTGACTCCCCACCCCCTCGCAAGAAAACGTAGTAAAATACTGAACCCCATCCCCCCAAATCCCTATGTAATTTAAGGACGGCACCTTAGGCCATGGCCTCCAAAATTGGTACACAACTGACCAAAGTTCGTGAAATACTGGTATGAATTATTTTTACAGGTTTCACAAGCTAAGAGATAATAGCGCTCCGAATCGTACCCTACGTTAATTCACATCTAGTTAGGATTTAGGATTTTTTTTTAATTACCAATCTAATTTGGCCTGGCATCTTACAATTTTAAATCCAGGCTTTATTTACACAGTATCAAACAAATTTCCTACTAATACACATTATCCAATTTTATTTATTCTAAACAGGTTTTGGCTCCTATAATACCTACCCCTTCCTATTACCCTCCCTTCCCTATCCTATTCTAATCTTATCCTAATTTTATAACTAGCTAACCTAAATATCTTCTAATCCTCCGGGAATATCCATTGCCCCGATGGTACAAGGGGGCTGCAGAGCAGCCGCCTATTTCCATCTTGACACATAGGGCCCTTACAAGACCTAGTCCTACTTTTCTTGTTTCCAAGAAGAGGGATCTGCAGCCACAAGGTTCTCCCCATGCGTCCCGTTTCTTTCCCCTCATCTGTCCCATTATTCGACTGGAATGATGATCCTTCATAATTACCAGGGCTACCCCAGTAAGCCTCCGGATCCATCAGCCGAACTGGTATGCCAGTCCCACAAGGCTTCGTGTTTGCCACTTCCCGGCATCTCTCCTTGTTCCTCATGGAAAGTTGTATAGCAGTAGTTCCACAAAACAACCTTCACCTTTCCCTATATTCCCCCCGCTGAAACCTCACCTGCGTCCGTCTCAGTCCCGCTTCCCGTGTTTCTGTCCTCGTATCTTTCATTGTCCTCATCAATGTCTCTGTCTTCGTCACTATCCCTGTCACTGTCCTCGTCACTGTCACTGGTCTCTCCCCCCTCCCTTCTCTGGCCCTCCATCTGTTTAGCATCTGTCTCAGTCCTCGTCTCTCTCCCAGTGCCCTTATATATTCCATCTTGGCTCTTTCTGAAGCTTCCGCTACCAGCTTACCTAGGAACCTCCAATGGACGGGCTCTCTCAGGATATCACCCACCATTCTTCCCTGCACTTCCTGCTGGTTAGGTCTTCTTAGCTCAAGCGTACGGGCACATTCCAACACAACGTGTTCCGGGGTACCCACCTCACCACATTCACACAGATCGGATTCGACCAATCCCATCTTCCTTAAGGATTCTGGGCATGGCCCCTTCACCGTGATGAATTGGACCAGACCCGGAGATGGTTCCAGATGTACGTTATCAATCCTTTCAACCACATTGGGAAAGAGTTGATAAACCCTCCTACCAGTTTCACTGCCCTCCCAGCGTCTCTGCCATTCCCTCAACAGAGCAAATACTGCATCTTCGGATGTTTCCATTTCAGGTGAGGTGAGTATCCTGACCTTTTCCCAGTTGTTCTTTCTCTTCCAGTACCCAATTGCCCTCTTCTTAACTAGAAGGTCCAACGGCCACACACCTAGTGCGACGCTCAGTGCGTCTGTCACCACTGTCCGGTAGGCGCCCGTAAGTCTCAGAAGGACATTCCTCTGTATAAGGATTTAGGATTAAGAAAACTCGACTCTATTGGTATTCAAACTGACCAACTAATCACATGTTATTGGTCAAAACGATTTGGCTTACTTGACACTGCCCGAGACTTCTAATAGACCAATATGTCCTATTTTTTCCACCCTAGTCTTTTGTAACTATTGATAATCTCCAGACCAAAGGCTCACTTTTATTTGTTGTGACCCTTTTTCACTAAGCAAAATAACTAGTGAAACCGGGCAGTAATAGTGTTATGTTGAGATTTTTTATACTATAGTGTTGTAGCGTTTATTGAAATAACCACTACAAGAAAAGATTAAAACATCAACGAAGCACTGGTGAAGTAATACTAAAGTGGACTTACCATGCCCCATCGCCCTGTGTTGTTGTTATCACGTCTCCCGAGCCGGCCTCCCGAACTACACTCCACTATAAACTTTGTGCTAAGACTGACTGAATGAAGCACGGAGTTCAAGTCGGCGCAAGGTGTCATGGGAAAAATAGTGTGACGTATGATGCCATGCCCGAGACGTCAGTGAGCGATAGAAACTTTTAGTCTGGATCATTCTCCATGCTCCACCACGCTTCTAGAACCGTCCTTTCGCGTCTAGATGTTCCGTCCCTCTTATGTCATGTGTTGTGTTTCTCCTTTGTTTTGGCGTTTCCCCTCTCCCCCCTCTCTGAGCTAAAATATTGACATAAATACTGGTGTAGAATAGAGGAATAATTACTCTTGTCTGGACTTCCTCCAGGAACACGTTGGTGTTCAGGATGAATACTAAAGGTATAAAATTCTTTTTCGGCAATTGTGTATCAAAATTCCCTTTTGGCTAACATTTGAAATTTAATGAACAAGTCCAATCTTTCAAATAGAAACTTAGCATTATTGTTGTTGTCTTGTAGACACGGAGGCCCCTTCCGGGTTGTGTCGAGTAACATTTGGTAATATCATGGAAATGTCAATTTTTTTATGGTTAAATTTACAGCCTGTTTGGCTTAAGAAAAATTAAATCTATTTAGAATAATTTTGCGGGAATTAATGTTCCTTTGTAGAATGTAGGCTAAAAATCCCCTTTTGGGTTTTTGTCAATATCTATAAATATTGTTGGAAAGCTAACCCTTTATTTAAAGACAAGATTATAATCTGTACAACTGAGAAAAAGGTATTTTGTATCATAAAATATTGATTTGGTTCTTTACTCTACGTGTTTGTTTTTGATAATTGTGAGTAAGAAATAATAGAATCACTGCTAGATTGATGCAGAGCGTTGTCATTTCGCAACGTAAACATTATTGACTTAGAGCCATCAGCTCACTTGTTAGATGCCTTAAATGTTTACATTTGTCATTTTACGACTTGAACTAGATAGTAAAATCACTGCTAGATTGATGCAGAGCGTTGTCATTTCGCAACGTAAATTTTGTGGACTTAGAGCTTTCAGCTCACTTGTTAGATTTAGTCTTTTTGCTAATGCTTTGAATGTTTACATTTGTTTTTGTTACGACTAGAACTATTGATGATTGAGACGATCATAGATGATTCATATCATTATGAGTTTATTATATAACGTTCACACATATATATATATATCCTTCTGTATCATATTTAAAGTATCTAACTTTTATATATAAATAAAATACCTTATACTGTTACCTATTCTTTATGTCACTTTGGTACCCTAGTTTCATCTAGTCATGGGAAGTTTTTTTTATATAATGGCAAATATTTGAATTGTTTCTAATAATAAATATTTGTAGAGCGGGTTCGCGGAGACAAAACTCAAATGGATCAGTGTACGGTCCTTTTGTTTGATGTTAGTCCTATCGGCTCCTCTGAAATATTTGTTTTTTTTATATCTTTGAAATTTTCTGCTAATGGTATCGTTTTTGTTGTTGTACGCCGGCCTTAATTCGTTGTGGAATTGAGGAGGTCGCTACATTTTCTGCGCCTACTCTGCTCTTTCAGAGTGAGCCTGATAAGGACTTAATCCTGATGCTATTTTGTCTTTGGATATTATTTACTCTTGTGTCTAATATAAACAATATTTTTTTCATGAACTCATCTCCTGCCATGGACTCCGCCACTGGTACAAGTCAAATCACTTCTATATCCGAGATCTACAGTCTCAAAGCGGAAGAACTCATGGCTGAGCTCGACCTTAGGAATATCCTGCACCCTCCCGGCGCCACCGTAGGCCAGTTGCGAGCTCTCCTATCTCAACAGTTTAGTAAGTCCAGCGATCCTCTTGTTATTGATTCCGGCTCTGCTATGAGTCAAGTCCCCTCGCAACAGCCGATAGAAAATCAAGTAGTAGAAAATAAACAGGATAAGGGAGAAATACCCCCCCCCTTTAATTACAAGTTTGCCGCAGTACCCCCCCACCTCTAAAGTTAACTATAATGTGGTAAGGGACTGTTTGAAGGATGTTGTCACTGGTGATGGCCAGTCTAATTCGGATTTATTTCACTTTCTTCTAGCCATAGATAGAATTAATAAATTAAAATTGGTAGGAGATCCTGAATTTTTGACGTTATGTATTGGGAAGACATCTGGTTTCTTGACTCACGTTATTTCTCAGGGCATTCAGTTAGGTCTCCCCTGGATTACGGTTAGAGATAGGGCATTAGAATCCTTGGTAAATAAAAGAGAAAGAGAAAGGCTTAACAACAAGTTCGTTCGCCGCTTTCAACTTCCCAACGAGTCCTTTAAACTGTATATTCTAGCCATTTCTGAAGCGGCGGGTATTTTGAATCAGAACCTTTCAGAAAAGGAAGTGGTGGAGTTAATTTTAGAAAATGTTTCCCCCTTAACTCGTAGGCATTTTGTCTTCGCTTACAAACCCAGCACTCTTTCTGAGTTATATGACCTTGCCTATAATATTGAGGGGTCGCTGCAAGCGGAGAAAGAGTATTTGGAGGCCCATCCAGCTTGTAATTATAAGAGGCCTATTTCTATGGGAGATCTACCCTCCCTTTCCCCCGCTGTGCCTAGACAGTTTAGGCCCTCACCTCAGTCAAAACAGGGAAACTCCTCCAACTTTAGAAGCAAGCCCAGTGCTCTCCCTGACTTATCGAATGTTAGATGTTTTCGATGCCGTCAACTTGGGCATTATCAACGCCAGTGTCAGTCGGGAAACTCTTAGCGCGTAGTGTTAGTGGAGGTCTCGCTGCGCGTCAGAGTAGGAAGAGTTACCTCCCCTCCCCCCGGTAGTTCAAATGTCTATTGGGTCATGTTCTGGGTATGCCTTGTTGGATACAGGATCTTGTGGGTCCTTTATTAGTCTTGAATTACTTGAGAAAATTAAGGGAAATAATTACTATAAATTAGTAGATATTGAACAGAAACTGTTTGTAGTGGGAAACGGTAGCTTGTTGAGTGTTGATAAAAAGGTAGTGCTGCCCATAAAGATAGGTGGTTTTTCATGGAAGCGAACCATGTTTTGTGTGCCCTCTATTCCCTATGAGGTCATCTTGGGGAATGATTTCTTATGGCAGACGGGAGCTACCTTGAACCTATCACGTAGAGAGCTGTGTTTTGATTTTTCTCCTAGAGTTAGGATCCCCATGTGTAACATTTCTACTATTCCCTCCCTTTACTGTCAGAGTAGCTATGAGGAAGCCGTCCTTAAGGTTATTGCTAAGTTCCCCGACGTCATCACCACAAGGTTAGGGAAATGTGATGTTATGCCTTATAGGATTGTTATGGAAGATGATATCCCCGTTAGATCCGGACCCTATTCTTGTGCCCCCCCCCCCAAAATGGAGATTTTTCGACAGATTATCTATGATCTTGAGGCCAAAGGTGTAATCCGCCCCTCTATTTCCCCCTATGCCAGTCCGGCGTTCATTATCCCGAAGAAAGGGGAAGGGTACAGGTTAATTGTTGATTACCGCAAAGTAAACAAAAAGATCCAATTCGACCCCAATCCTATGCCGAGCATAGAATCTGCGTTCCAACACTTGGGTAGAGCTAAGGTGTTTAGCGTAAATGACTTGAATGCTAGCTTCCTTCAATGTTCGCTTACTGAATCTTCTAAGAAGTACACTGCGTTTGTAACACCCTGGCAGCAATACGAGTTCAATCGAGTACCCCTTGGATGTAGTATTGGAGGTCAAGCGCTGAGTCGCGTTCTCGACCACGTACTCTCAGATCTTAAATATAAGTATGTATTTAATTACCTTGACGACATCTGCGTCTATAGTGACAGCATTGAGGACCATGTTGACCATCTGGAAACTGTGCTAGGCCGCTTGCGTAAAGTAGGTTTAACCGTGAACCCGGATAAGGTCGTATGGGCTAAGCCCTCTATCAAGTATTTGGGATATGTGATCTCTTCAGGGAATTTGCTTGTTGATCCCGAGAGGATTAGGCCCATTATTGATTACCCCCCCCTAAGAATCTCAAAGGTGTCATGAGGTTCATTGGCATGTGCGCCTATTACTCTAGATTTATTCCCATGTTTTCTGATATTGCCGCACCACTTAACTCCTTAAAGAAAAAGGGGGCTGTGTTTTGTTGGGGTGAAGCCCAATCCCGAGCCTTTAATAACTTAAAGCAGAAGCTTATCTCTCCTGAGGTGTTACGTATGCCGGATTTTTCGCTCCCTTTCCTTCTTCATGTTGATGGGTCATCTGTTGCTCTGGGGGCTGTTTTGTCCCAGAGGTCGCCAGAGGGCGTCCGACCGGTGGCCTTCGCTAGTCGAACGCTCACTGACGCTGAACGGAGATACAGCTCCTATGAAAAGGAATGCCTTTCCTGTATCTTCGGGGTCGAGCGGTTTGCCGACTACCTGGAGCAAAGGGAGTTTGAGCTCTATACTGACAATATGGCTCTTGCTTGGATGTGGCGACATCCCAAACAACTTGGAAAGATTGGCAGATGGGTGTACAGATTATCCCGTTTTAAGTTCTCCACACATCACATTGCGGGTAAACACAACGTGACCGCCGATGCGTTGTCACGCATAGCAGAAGACCTTGACCCTATAGGTTCTGAGGAGATTGGAGATAGCAGCCTTGTCATACATTCTATTCCCGAATCTTTTGTGTCTATTAAAGATCATCAAGATAATGATCCTTGGTGTAGGGACATTCAGGAAAGACTCCAGAGAGGTGAGAAAGTGGGATCCTTTGAAATGTTTAAAGGTTTATTAGTTGTTTGTAACAATAGAGGAAAAGGGAGAAAGATTGTGGTTCCCCTTGCCATCCGCTCCATGTTGTTAAAATATTTTCACAACTCCACCTTCGGAGGTCACTTGGGAGTATTGAAAACCGTCCGCAAAATTTCACATGAGTTTTTTTGGCCCGGCCTTTATAATGATGTGAAATCATGGGTTAGCCGGTGTGACGATTGTCAGAAGGCTAAACCTGTGCAGAACTCCCGCGTTGGGCTACATTCGGCCGATGTCGCTCAACGTCCTTGGGAGAAGGTCTTTGTGGATTATATTGGCCCAATTACTCGATCTTCACAGGGAAACTCTTGTATCCTGGTGCTTATTGATGCGTTTTCTAAGTTTGTCTTCTTGATTCCCCTTCGCGACATGAAAGCGACCACTACTGTAAACGCGTTGTGTAAGCGTTTATGGACCTTCTTTGGGGCCCCTCGGGCCATCGTCAGTGATAATGGCCCATGTTTTAGATCGGCCATCTTTAGGGACATGTGTTTTGGGTGGGGGATCCGCCACATCACCACGAGCCCCTACCACCCTGGGCCCAATCAGGTTGAACGGTTCAATAGGAACCTTGTGACTGCCCTTACTATCTTCCACCATCATTCTCAGAGTAAGTGGGACCAAGAGTTGGAGTTTCTTAACCTCGCTTTTAACTCCGCATACCACGACGCTATTGGGTCCTCCCCGGCATCTATTTTTTTGGGTAGAGAATTAAACCACCCCCTTTTAGCTATTTGGGACATCCATCCCATGGTTGATGAGAGTAATGATGTTTCCCATGCGGAGAAATGCAGGCTAGCTCTTGATAATTTGAGGAGAGCTCAGCGTAGGGTTGCCGCGGGCTATAATAGAGGTAGGATCCCTGTCCCCTTTGTGGTAGGTGACACCGTCCTGTGCAAGGAATTTCCACAGAGCTCCGCCATTGAGAAAACTTCCGCAAAATTGTGCCAGAAGTGGAGTGGTCCATGGCGGATTGATGTTTTTCTCACCCCCGTCTCGGTCCTTCTGAAGAACCTAGAGGACAATAGCGTGTCCAAGAGAGCTCATGTGAGCCATTTGAAAAGTATCCCACCATAGGAGAAAAGTTCGGTCAAGAGTCACTTGATAGTGACTGCATAGACTCCTTGACCGCTGTGCAGTCACTATCGAGTTTAGTATTGTAAGTTTTTGTATGTATCGTCCCTTTACGCGTGCTTCGAAGCACGTAATATCTAGGAGTCAAATGTGTATCGAGTGAAAATGTTTTATAGTATGAAATATTGAATATATAGAATAACTTTAATATAACTTTCATCAAGATAAGACTATACCTTTATAAACCTAAAGAACTTTCTTCAAGAAAATGTTAGGTGTAAAAAAAAAAAGAACTTTTTTATGGAAAGAGTACTTAAGCATGGACATGTGATGCTTAGTGTAGTAGCATTGAGTGAAATCCTGACTTTAAGTATTTGTATTTGCCATGTGTGAGAACAAGAAACTGCTCATCTTCCTTGTGTGTTCTAGTTAGTTCAGAGAGAACCCATGCTCCCGGTTCAGCCACTACCTTTCCGTCCTGTTGTGTTGAGAAGCTGGTGGAGACAGGAGGAATCAGATCGCCTGAAGAGAAAGTTTGCTCCAAGTACCGTATGCGGAGGCCGGGCACCACACTACCCCAGCTGAAGGTTTCGTTGTGGGGAAGGAGGCGCGATGGGGTGAAGACCGCCGAGCTACCAACGTCAACCTGCCCGGGTGGCACTCAGTAGCCGCCGCCCATCTGCCAAGGGGGCGAGATTTGTAGCGTTTATTGAAATAACCACTACAAGAAAAGATTAAAACATCAACGAAGCACTGGTGAAGTAATACTAAAGTGGACTTACCATGCCCCATCGCCCTGTGTTGTTGTTATCACGTCTCCCGAGCCGGCCTCCCGAACTACACTCCACTATAAACTTTGTGCTAAGACTGACTGAATGAAGCACGGAGTTCAAGTCGGCGCAAGGTGTCATGGGAAAAATAGTGTGACGTATGATGCCATGCCCGAGACGTCAGTGAGCGATAGAAACTTTTAGTCTGGATCATTCTCCATGCTCCACCACGCTTCTAGAACCGTCCTTTCGCGTCTAGATGTTCCGTCCCTCTTATGTCATGTGTTGTGTTTCTCCTTTGTTTTGGCGTTTCCCCTCTCCCCCCTCTCTGAGCTAAAATATTGACATAAATACTGGTGTAGAATAGAGGAATAATTACTCTTGTCTGGACTTCCTCCAGGAACACGTTGGTGTTCAGGATGAATACTAAAGGTATAAAATTCTTTTTCGGCAATTGTGTATCAAAATTCCCTTTTGGCTAACATTTGAAATTTAATGAACAAGTCCAATCTTTCAAATAGAAACTTAGCATTATTGTTGTTGTCTTGTAGACACGGAGGCCCCTTCCGGGTTGTGTCGAGTAACATTTGGTAATATCATGGAAATGTCAATTTTTTTATGGTTAAATTTACAGCCTGTTTGGCTTAAGAAAAATTAAATCTATTTAGAATAATTTTGCGGGAATTAATGTTCCTTTGTAGAATGTAGGCTAAAAATCCCCTTTTGGGTTTTTGTCAATATCTATAAATATTGTTGGAAAGCTAACCCTTTATTTAAAGACAAGATTATAATCTGTACAACTGAGAAAAAGGTATTTTGTATCATAAAATATTGATTTGGTTCTTTACTCTACGTGTTTGTTTTTGATAATTGTGAGTAAGAAATAATAGAATCACTGCTAGATTGATGCAGAGCGTTGTCATTTCGCAACGTAAACATTATTGACTTAGAGCCATCAGCTCACTTGTTAGATGCCTTAAATGTTTACATTTGTCATTTTACGACTTGAACTAGATAGTAAAATCACTGCTAGATTGATGCAGAGCGTTGTCATTTCGCAACGTAAATTTTGTGGACTTAGAGCTTTCAGCTCACTTGTTAGATTTAGTCTTTTTGCTAATGCTTTGAATGTTTACATTTGTTTTTGTTACGACTAGAACTATTGATGATTGAGACGATCATAGATGATTCATATCATTATGAGTTTATTATATAACGTTCACACATATATATATATATCCTTCTGTATCATATTTAAAGTATCTAACTTTTATATATAAATAAAATACCTTATACTGTTACCTATTCTTTATGTCACTTTGGTACCCTAGTTTCATCTAGTCATGGGAAGTTTTTTTTATATAATGGCAAATATTTGAATTGTTTCTAATAATAAATATTTGTAGAGCGGGTTCGCGGAGACAAAACTCAAATGGATCAGTGTACGGTCCTTTTGTTTGATGTTAGTCCTATCGGCTCCTCTGAAATATTTGTTTTTTTTATATCTTTGAAATTTTCTGCTAATGGTATCGTTTTTGTTGTTGTACGCCGGCCTTAATTCGATGTGGAATAAGATGGTCGCTACAGTGTCAGTAGTTTTAGATTAAATGAGAAATAAAAGTAATCAACATATATATGACAAAAAATCACCGCGCTTTACTTCTCGTCCGGGCTGAATGCATGAATATTAATTACGATATTGGGGTGGTGGTGATGAAGGTAGAAGTAATTACAGGAAATGTACCCACATTTGCATGGGAAAAGAGAAGGAAACAATTGAATAAGATATATCCAAAATACCTTCAGCAGGGATTTGAACCCCCACCTCTCCGTCAATGACAAGTCAGTCTATTGCGCTAATGCGAGAAAGACGTCTTCTTAGAGCATGTGACCACCAACACGGTAAATTGCTATTTTTGAGAACTTGTATGAAAAAGTCGTTGAGCACGTTTTATTACCCATCCAAACTACCCAAAGATTTACACTAATGGGATAAAAAAGGAAGTCAAGTGTCGCCGTATGCCGGGAGGCATGTGTACAATTTCAACAGACTGTATATTTCCACAAAACTATTATTTCACTCTCTCCCTTTTTAAGGTCTAAACATTCATACATCATAAAGAAAGTATTGTAATCGTGAACATTTTTTGCCTCTAGATTCCCCGACCGGTTTTTGGCTTATTTCGAGTGTGTCAGACAAAAGCGTCTTGCTGGCTGGGATGGCTAGGCTAATTTTTCTGCTCGAGAGTATGATTGTATCTTGACGTTTTATCTCCTCACATTTAGTACAACTTGGGTCGCCTGCACATTTTACAGCATGGTGGGCACTTCACTTCTTATCTCTATCAGTTCTAGGAAAAGTGGGCTCGTGACCTTGACTGATTACCGGTCAGCCAGTCTCCCAATTGTTTAACAAACCAGTAATGCTGCCAACCTGATGGCTGCAATTTAATAGTTTGTATAACGTTAGCAACGCCATCTATTTTGGGAGCTGAAAGCTCCACACACCGCCAGAGAGGGTAGGCAAACCCTTAAGGGTAATTAATCGATGAGTGGTTGTTTTGAATTCCCAAGTTTTAGAATGGATCTGACAATTTTGCTTAAAATGTATATGTAGGTATTGTTTGACCTCCTAAATAACACTGTATGCTAGGTGTAGGCTACCCTCATTTGCATGTAGGAAGAGTGAAGACAATTTATGAAAAATGACCCTTAGTACACCCAACCGGGATTCTAACCCCGATCTCCCTGTCATCGGCCGTATAGTCTATTGCGAGTGTGATGCCTTAGACCATGCTACCTCTGAAGCGGGTTGTATAGAAACAGAAGTAGAGGATTGGGAGGAAGGGGGGGGAATGTTCAAAATTGCATCTACTTTTTCAAACGCGTGAGCTACATACTAATAAAATATTTATGCTAGATTTCTTGACATAATAGATTTAAAACTAAGTTCACAAACTTTAGATTTAAAATCTTGCAAAATTACAGAAACATTATTATTGGGCGGACTGTACTCGATTTAACATAATACACACACAGTATCTAGTAAAATACACCTAATGTAGGCCAATATCCGCATCGAAATAACTTCTGCTCTTTTAAAAACCTTTAGCAATGCTCATATTTAAATAAGAAATTTAAAATAACTTTGTTGAGTATTTTATTTGCCGTTATTAGTTGCATTTCACAGTTTGTAACAACTATAAACTCATACCTTATGTCACATGGTCTAATAAGGGTTTAGAGTAGCTTGAATAAGAGTAAGCATTCCGACTGAGTGGATTGGGCTGATAGTTATCACCCTTGTGCTTTTTACATCTTCCTTTTACGCTATTGCGGGATTATTTCATCTTAACTTAGCTCCTTATTAATCAACCATTATTAAACCTGGTGCTAACGCAACATCAACAAAATGTTCTTAGCTTCGGTGGTTGATGGTCTAAGGCGTCACTCTCACAATAGACTAGACTGTCAATGATAGGGATATTGGGGTTCAAATCCGGTCGGGTGTACAGAGGGTGATTTTTCATTAATCGTCTACACTCTCCTTACATGCAAATGAGAGTACACATCTCATAATAACAACATTCTTTCTGTAATCCATTAGTGTAATTAGATTTTTTTAGCACCGTGCCTTACCACTTGTTCGGGTTATACGCTTATTTACTAATTACGTTAATATGTTAGGGATGAGTAAGATTGAATTTATAGGTAGTGTACCCGAATTTGCGCGGTGGTAGAGTGGAAAACCTTCTAAGAAAAATCACTCTCACTGCATCTGACCGGGATCGAACCCTGGTCTCCCTGTCCTAGGCAGCCAGTCAATTGCGAGAGTAGTGCGTAAGACCATGCGGCCTTCGAAGCAGGCTTTAATTAGTTCAAATGAGTATTAACTGAATGGGTACAAATGTAATCCCTAAGTGGATTACAGGGATTCAAAAAATAAAGAAAAGAATCTTGAATGAGTAGGTGAGAAAGAAGTGAATACAAAAGAAGGCTATGCCACCAAAACATAGCACGCGCAATAGGAACATTTCAGACAAGCCCTCATAGTCCTTCTTAAAATGGTTACTTTGTTCCCCAGAACATTGCGCATCACCAAAAATATCATTTGCCTCAAGTAAATTAATGTAACTATTAAACCATGATCGAAGGAAGAGGACACTAACACCATTAGTTAACAGTAGATTATTTATTTATTCTTATTACCCCCTTTTTTTTTTAATTTGTTTAAGAAAGGAACAAAACAATACCAACAAATATTTGTAAACAATAAAGGTATTCTTTTTTATATCATAATTTTATTTCTCAAGAAACGAGAATAACAATAAATATATATATATATGTAAAGAACAACAAAAGTATTCCTTTTATATTTTTATGTTCTCAAAAAAACTAACAACAAAGACTTTACTATCTTACTCCTTGGCCTCATATTAAGAGCGCCATCTTTAAACAATATAAAGTATCTCATTCGCTAGCTAAGTAGAAAACTAGCTGGGCGCTACAACTGAACCCTTAAACTGCATTCTAACTTTCATAGTTAGTCTCAACACATATCATAACACATCTTCTAATCCCAGTCAAAAAGGAATATACCAATTATATAATCTAAAGACTAATTCTAATGCTTATAAATTTTAAATATTAACCTCGCAAAAATCCTATCATCAATCGTTTATATTATCAAAGTTAAAGTTCTTAAACAGATCAAAATATTAACCTACACAACTCTTACTAATAATTTTTCATATTATTTATGATAAACAAAGTCAAAATATTAACCTCACAAATTTCTTATTAATAATTTGTCCATATTATTTGTATTAAAGTTCTTAACCAAGTTCAGATCGTTTGTTCGCCAAGCGAACATGACGCCAAAGTTTTTATAACAAGTCTCCTAAATGGTAATAAATTAAGTCCCATTCCATAGGAAAATTGCACCAAGAGTTTAAACAATAACGCATACCCCTAAATAAGAATAATCCCAAAAAAGAGCCAAAAAAGAATTTAGAAAAAAGCAAAGATTATGACCGAAAATGAATTTAGCTTACATCGTTGAAATTTGTAGAGATCGATTGGTCAAGCGACCTTCTCTGCCAACCCAAGAGTGGCATATAAGTCACACGGTGCTTCTTATATACCGAACACAGCTTACAGAACACAGGGCACAAGGACGTCACAAGGGGGAAAAACCAAAGATAATAGATAGGGAGTAGAATGTTCGCCGACCATCTCGAATGATATAGAACATGATCGTGGGACTGGCGGAGTTTTACTTCTTTTCCTCTTAAGTTCTTTGATTCTGGAGTGGCGATGGATACAGGTGAGCTCGTTTCAGTATGTTGAAGGCTTTTGGGCCGATTAGATGTGCGAGTACAAGTGGGCCGGGCGTGTTTACCTTCGAGCTGGCTGGAGACGTCCTCAATCGAATAGGGTAAGTCTTCATTATTGTAGCTAGCCGGCGGCTAATGCTACACAAATACACGATCATAATAATTACGGCTCAATGAAAAATGTTACAATCTTTCACTAACTAGTTATACTTTTAAACTTTTATGAATGATTCTATTTTGTTGAAAGTTACAAAATAGTGCATTTGGTAAGAAGTTATTTTGACAGTAGGGGTGGATAGAACCTACATAAGCTACCAACTTAGTTTCTGGCAGTTGCTATTTTATATAAAATTGTTTTTCATCTTGTTAGTTCTTTAAGTATGATTTTACAATCTCCCCCTGCGGGACGGGGTTTAGAATAGTCCCGCAGTAACCTCTGCTTGTCGTAAGAGGCGACTAAAAGGGGAGGCTTCTGTGCAGGACGTACCTCGTTCAGGAAAACCTATCCTAAATCTTTCCTTTCACCTCCTTTTTTCTTCCTTCCCCCTTTAACTTTTTTTCTGCGTCTATAGTGACAGCATTGAGGACCATGTTGACCATCTGGAAACTGTGCTAGGCCGCTTGCGTAAAGTAGGTTTAACCGTGAACCCGGATAAGGTCGTATGGGCTAAGCCCTCTATCAAGTATTTGGGATATGTGATCTCTTCAGGGAATTTGCTTGTTGATCCCGAGAGGATTAGGCCCATTATTGATTACCCCCCCCTAAGAATCTCAAAGGTGTCATGAGGTTCATTGGCATGTGCGCCTATTACTCTAGATTTATTCCCATGTTTTCTGATATTGCCGCACCACTTAACTCCTTAAAGAAAAAGGGGGCTGTGTTTTGTTGGGGTGAAGCCCAATCCCGAGCCTTTAATAACTTAAAGCAGAAGCTTATCTCTCCTGAGGTGTTACGTATGCCGGATTTTTCGCTCCCTTTCCTTCTTCATGTTGATGGGTCATCTGTTGCTCTGGGGGCTGTTTTGTCCCAGAGGTCGCCAGAGGGCGTCCGACCGGTGGCCTTCGCTAGTCGAACGCTCACTGACGCTGAACGGAGATACAGCTCCTATGAAAAGGAATGCCTTTCCTGTATCTTCGGGGTCGAGCGGTTTGCCGACTACCTGGAGCAAAGGGAGTTTGAGCTCTATACTGACAATATGGCTCTTGCTTGGATGTGGCGACATCCCAAACAACTTGGAAAGATTGGCAGATGGGTGTACAGATTATCCCGTTTTAAGTTCTCCACACATCACATTGCGGGTAAACACAACGTGACCGCCGATGCGTTGTCACGCATAGCAGAAGACCTTGACCCTATAGGTTCTGAGGAGATTGGAGATAGCAGCCTTGTCATACATTCTATTCCCGAATCTTTTGTGTCTATTAAAGATCATCAAGATAATGATCCTTGGTGTAGGGACATTCAGGAAAGACTCCAGAGAGGTGAGAAAGTGGGATCCTTTGAAATGTTTAAAGGTTTATTAGTTGTTTGTAACAATAGAGGAAAAGGGAGAAAGATTGTGGTTCCCCTTGCCATCCGCTCCATGTTGTTAAAATATTTTCACAACTCCACCTTCGGAGGTCACTTGGGAGTATTGAAAACCGTCCGCAAAATTTCACATGAGTTTTTTTGGCCCGGCCTTTATAATGATGTGAAATCATGGGTTAGCCGGTGTGACGATTGTCAGAAGGCTAAACCTGTGCAGAACTCCCGCGTTGGGCTACATTCGGCCGATGTCGCTCAACGTCCTTGGGAGAAGGTCTTTGTGGATTATATTGGCCCAATTACTCGATCTTCACAGGGAAACTCTTGTATCCTGGTGCTTATTGATGCGTTTTCTAAGTTTGTCTTCTTGATTCCCCTTCGCGACATGAAAGCGACCACTACTGTAAACGCGTTGTGTAAGCGTTTATGGACCTTCTTTGGGGCCCCTCGGGCCATCGTCAGTGATAATGGCCCATGTTTTAGATCGGCCATCTTTAGGGACATGTGTTTTGGGTGGGGGATCCGCCACATCACCACGAGCCCCTACCACCCTGGGCCCAATCAGGTTGAACGGTTCAATAGGAACCTTGTGACTGCCCTTACTATCTTCCACCATCATTCTCAGAGTAAGTGGGACCAAGAGTTGGAGTTTCTTAACCTCGCTTTTAACTCCGCATACCACGACGCTATTGGGTCCTCCCCGGCATCTATTTTTTTGGGTAGAGAATTAAACCACCCCCTTTTAGCTATTTGGGACATCCATCCCATGGTTGATGAGAGTAATGATGTTTCCCATGCGGAGAAATGCAGGCTAGCTCTTGATAATTTGAGGAGAGCTCAGCGTAGGGTTGCCGCGGGCTATAATAGAGGTAGGATCCCTGTCCCCTTTGTGGTAGGTGACACCGTCCTGTGCAAGGAATTTCCACAGAGCTCCGCCATTGAGAAAACTTCCGCAAAATTGTGCCAGAAGTGGAGTGGTCCATGGCGGATTGATGTTTTTCTCACCCCCGTCTCGGTCCTTCTGAAGAACCTAGAGGACAATAGCGTGTCCAAGAGAGCTCATGTGAGCCATTTGAAAAGTATCCCACCATAGGAGAAAAGTTCGGTCAAGAGTCACTTGATAGTGACTGCATAGACTCCTTGACCGCTGTGCAGTCACTATCGAGTTTAGTATTGTAAGTTTTTGTATGTATCGTCCCTTTACGCGTGCTTCGAAGCACGTAATATCTAGGAGTCAAATGTGTATCGAGTGAAAATGTTTTATAGTATGAAATATTGAATATATAGAATAACTTTAATATAACTTTCATCAAGATAAGACTATACCTTTATAAACCTAAAGAACTTTCTTCAAGAAAATGTTAGGTGTAAAAAAAAAAAGAACTTTTTTATGGAAAGAGTACTTAAGCATGGACATGTGATGCTTAGTGTAGTAGCATTGAGTGAAATCCTGACTTTAAGTATTTGTATTTGCCATGTGTGAGAACAAGAAACTGCTCATCTTCCTTGTGTGTTCTAGTTAGTTCAGAGAGAACCCATGCTCCCGGTTCAGCCACTACCTTTCCGTCCTGTTGTGTTGAGAAGCTGGTGGAGACAGGAGGAATCAGATCGCCTGAAGAGAAAGTTTGCTCCAAGTACCGTATGCGGAGGCCGGGCACCACACTACCCCAGCTGAAGGTTTCGTTGTGGGGAAGGAGGCGCGATGGGGTGAAGACCGCCGAGCTACCAACGTCAACCTGCCCGGGTGGCACTCAGTAGCCGCCGCCCATCTGCCAAGGGGGCGAGATTTGTAGCGTTTATTGAAATAACCACTACAAGAAAAGATTAAAACATCAACGAAGCACTGGTGAAGTAATACTAAAGTGGACTTACCATGCCCCATCGCCCTGTGTTGTTGTTATCACGTCTCCCGAGCCGGCCTCCCGAACTACACTCCACTATAAACTTTGTGCTAAGACTGACTGAATGAAGCACGGAGTTCAAGTCGGCGCAAGGTGTCATGGGAAAAATAGTGTGACGTATGATGCCATGCCCGAGACGTCAGTGAGCGATAGAAACTTTTAGTCTGGATCATTCTCCATGCTCCACCACGCTTCTAGAACCGTCCTTTCGCGTCTAGATGTTCCGTCCCTCTTATGTCATGTGTTGTGTTTCTCCTTTGTTTTGGCGTTTCCCTCTCCCCCCTCTCTGAGCTAAAATATTGACATAAATACTGGTGTAGAATAGAGGAATAATTACTCTTGTCTGGACTTCCTCCAGGAACACGTTGGTGTTCAGGATGAATACTAAAGGTATAAAATTCTTTTTCGGCAATTGTGTATCAAAATTCCCTTTTGGCTAACATTTGAAATTTAATGAACAAGTCCAATCTTTCAAATAGAAACTTAGCATTATTGTTGTTGTCTTGTAGACACGGAGGCCCCTTCCGGGTTGTGTCGAGTAACATTTGGTAATATCATGGAAATGTCAATTTTTTTATGGTTAAATTTACAGCCTGTTTGGCTTAAGAAAAATTAAATCTATTTAGAATAATTTTGCGGGAATTAATGTTCCTTTGTAGAATGTAGGCTAAAAATCCCCTTTTGGGTTTTTGTCAATATCTATAAATATTGTTGGAAAGCTAACCCTTTATTTAAAGACAAGATTATAATCTGTACAACTGAGAAAAAGGTATTTTGTATCATAAAATATTGATTTGGTTCTTTACTCTACGTGTTTGTTTTTGATAATTGTGAGTAAGAAATAATAGAATCACTGCTAGATTGATGCAGAGCGTTGTCATTTCGCAACGTAAACATTATTGACTTAGAGCCATCAGCTCACTTGTTAGATGCCTTAAATGTTTACATTTGTCATTTTACGACTTGAACTAGATAGTAAAATCACTGCTAGATTGATGCAGAGCGTTGTCATTTCGCAACGTAAATTTTGTGGACTTAGAGCTTTCAGCTCACTTGTTAGATTTAGTCTTTTTGCTAATGCTTTGAATGTTTACATTTGTTTTTGTTACGACTAGAACTATTGATGATTGAGACGATCATAGATGATTCATATCATTATGAGTTTATTATATAACGTTCACACATATATATATATATCCTTCTGTATCATATTTAAAGTATCTAACTTTTATATATAAATAAAATACCTTATACTGTTACCTATTCTTTATGTCACTTTGGTACCCTAGTTTCATCTAGTCATGGGAAGTTTTTTTTTATATAATGGCAAATATTTGAATTGTTTCTAATAATAAATATTTGTAGAGCGGGTTCGCGGAGACAAAACTCAAATGGATCAGTGTACGGTCCTTTTGTTTGATGTTAGTCCTATCGGCTCCTCTGAAATATTTGTTTTTTTTATATCTTTGAAATTTTCTGCTAATGGTATCGTTTTTGTTGTTGTACGCCGGCCTTAATTCGATGTGGAATAAGATGGTCGCTACAGTGTCAGTAGTTTTAGATTAAATGAGAAATAAAAGTAATCAACATATATATGACAAAAAATCACCGCGCTTTACTTCTCGTCCGGGCTGAATGCATGAATATTAATTACGATATTGGGGTGGTGGTGATGAAGGTAGAAGTAATTACAGGAAATGTACCCACATTTGCATGGGAAAAGAGAAGGAAACAATTGAATAAGATATATCCAAAATACCTTCAGCAGGGATTTGAACCCCCACCTCTCCGTCAATGACAAGTCAGTCTATTGCGCTAATGCGAGAAAGACGTCTTCTTAGAGCATGTGACCACCAACACGGTAAATTGCTATTTTTGAGAACTTGTATGAAAAAGTCGTTGAGCACGTTTTATTACCCATCCAAACTACCCAAAGATTTACACTAATGGGATAAAAAAGGAAGTCAAGTGTCGCCGTATGCCGGGAGGCATGTGTACAATTTCAACAGACTGTATATTTCCACAAAACTATTATTTCACTCTCTCCCTTTTTAAGGTCTAAACATTCATACATCATAAAGAAAGTATTGTAATCGTGAACATTTTTTGCCTCTAGATTCCCCGACCGGTTTTTGGCTTATTTCGAGTGTGTCAGACAAAAGCGTCTTGCTGGCTGGGATGGCTAGGCTAATTTTTCTGCTCGAGAGTATGATTGTATCTTGACGTTTTATCTCCTCACATTTAGTACAACTTGGGTCGCCTGCACATTTTACAGCATGGTGGGCACTTCACTTCTTATCTCTATCAGTTCTAGGAAAAGTGGGCTCGTGACCTTGACTGATTACCGGTCAGCCAGTCTCCCAATTGTTTAACAAACCAGTAATGCTGCCAACCTGATGGCTGCAATTTAATAGTTTGTATAACGTTAGCAACGCCATCTATTTTGGGAGCTGAAAGCTCCACACACCGCCAGAGAGGGTAGGCAAACCCTTAAGGGTAATTAATCGATGAGTGGTTGTTTTGAATTCCCAAGTTTTAGAATGGATCTGACAATTTTGCTTAAAATGTATATGTAGGTATTGTTTGACCTCCTAAATAACACTGTATGCTAGGTGTAGGCTACCCTCATTTGCATGTAGGAAGAGTGAAGACAATTTATGAAAAATGACCCTTAGTACACCCAACCGGGATTCTAACCCCGATCTCCCTGTCATCGGCCGTATAGTCTATTGCGAGTGTGATGCCTTAGACCATGCTACCTCTGAAGCGGGTTGTATAGAAACAGAAGTAGAGGATTGGGAGGAAGGGGGGGGAATGTTCAAAATTGCATCTACTTTTTCAAACGCGTGAGCTACATACTAATAAAATATTTATGCTAGATTTCTTGACATAATAGATTTAAAACTAAGTTCACAAACTTTAGATTTAAAATCTTGCAAAATTACAGAAACATTATTATTGGGCGGACTGTACTCGATTTAACATAATACACACACAGTATCTAGTAAAATACACCTAATGTAGGCCAATATCCGCATCGAAATAACTTCTGCTCTTTTAAAAACCTTTAGCAATGCTCATATTTAAATAAGAAATTTAAAATAACTTTGTTGAGTATTTTATTTGCCGTTATTAGTTGCATTTCACAGTTTGTAACAACTATAAACTCATACCTTATGTCACATGGTCTAATAAGGGTTTAGAGTAGCTTGAATAAGAGTAAGCATTCCGACTGAGTGGATTGGGCTGATAGTTATCACCCTTGTGCTTTTTACATCTTCCTTTTACGCTATTGCGGGATTATTTCATCTTAACTTAGCTCCTTATTAATCAACCATTATTAAACCTGGTGCTAACGCAACATCAACAAAATGTTCTTAGCTTCGGTGGTTGATGGTCTAAGGCGTCACTCTCACAATAGACTAGACTGTCAATGATAGGGATATTGGGGTTCAAATCCGGTCGGGTGTACAGAGGGTGATTTTTCATTAATCGTCTACACTCTCCTTACATGCAAATGAGAGTACACATCTCATAATAACAACATTCTTTCTGTAATCCATTAGTGTAATTAGATTTTTTTAGCACCGTGCCTTACCACTTGTTCGGGTTATACGCTTATTTACTAATTACGTTAATATGTTAGGGATGAGTAAGATTGAATTTATAGGTAGTGTACCCGAATTTGCGCGGTGGTAGAGTGGAAAACCTTCTAAGAAAAATCACTCTCACTGCATCTGACCGGGATCGAACCCTGGTCTCCCTGTCCTAGGCAGCCAGTCAATTGCGAGAGTAGTGCGTAAGACCATGCGGCCTTCGAAGCAGGCTTTAATTAGTTCAAATGAGTATTAACTGAATGGGTACAAATGTAATCCCTAAGTGGATTACAGGGATTCAAAAAATAAAGAAAAGAATCTTGAATGAGTAGGTGAGAAAGAAGTGAATACAAAAGAAGGCTATGCCACCAAAACATAGCACGCGCAATAGGAACATTTCAGACAAGCCCTCATAGTCCTTCTTAAAATGGTTACTTTGTTCCCCAGAACATTGCGCATCACCAAAAATATCATTTGCCTCAAGTAAATTAATGTAACTATTAAACCATGATCGAAGGAAGAGGACACTAACACCATTAGTTAACAGTAGATTATTTATTTATTCTTATTACCCCCTTTTTTTTTTAATTTGTTTAAGAAAGGAACAAAACAATACCAACAAATATTTGTAAACAATAAAGGTATTCTTTTTTATATCATAATTTTATTTCTCAAGAAACGAGAATAACAATAAATATATATATATGTAAAGAACAACAAAAGTATTCCTTTTATATTTTTATGTTCTCAAAAAAACTAACAACAAAGACTTTACTATCTTACTCCTTGGCCTCATATTAAGAGCGCCATCTTTAAACAATATAAAGTATCTCATTCGCTAGCTAAGTAGAAAACTAGCTGGGCGCTACAACTGAACCCTTAAACTGCATTCTAACTTTCATAGTTAGTCTCAACACATATCATAACACATCTTCTAATCCCAGTCAAAAAGGAATATACCAATTATATAATCTAAAGACTAATTCTAATGCTTATAAATTTTAAATATTAACCTCGCAAAAATCCTATCATCAATCGTTTATATTATCAAAGTTAAAGTTCTTAAACAGATCAAAATATTAACCTACACAACTCTTACTAATAATTTTTCATATTATTTATGATAAACAAAGTCAAAATATTAACCTCACAAATTTCTTATTAATAATTTGTCCATATTATTTGTATTAAAGTTCTTAACCAAGTTCAGATCGTTTGTTCGCCAAGCGAACATGACGCCAAAGTTTTTATAACAAGTCTCCTAAATGGTAATAAATTAAGTCCCATTCCATAGGAAAATTGCACCAAGAGTTTAAACAATAACGCATACCCCTAAATAAGAATAATCCCAAAAAAGAGCCAAAAAAGAATTTAGAAAAAAGCAAAGATTATGACCGAAAATGAATTTAGCTTACATCGTTGAAATTTGTAGAGATCGATTGGTCAAGCGACCTTCTCTGCCAACCCAAGAGTGGCATATAAGTCACACGGTGCTTCTTATATACCGAACACAGCTTACAGAACACAGGGCACAAGGACGTCACAAGGGGGAAAAACCAAAGATAATAGATAGGGAGTAGAATGTTCGCCGACCATCTCGAATGATATAGAACATGATCGTGGGACTGGCGGAGTTTTACTTCTTTTCCTCTTAAGTTCTTTGATTCTGGAGTGGCGATGGATACAGGTGAGCTCGTTTCAGTATGTTGAAGGCTTTTGGGCCGATTAGATGTGCGAGTACAAGTGGGCCGGGCGTGTTTACCTTCGAGCTGGCTGGAGACGTCCTCAATCGAATAGGGTAAGTCTTCATTATTGTAGCTAGCCGGCGGCTAATGCTACACAAATACACGATCATAATAATTACGGCTCAATGAAAAATGTTACAATCTTTCACTAACTAGTTATACTTTTAAACTTTTATGAATGATTCTATTTTGTTGAAAGTTACAAAATAGTGCATTTGGTAAGAAGTTATTTTGACAGTAGGGGTGGATAGAACCTACATAAGCTACCAACTTAGTTTCTGGCAGTTGCTATTTTATATAAAATTGTTTTTCATCTTGTTAGTTCTTTAAGTATGATTTTACAATCTCCCCCTGCGGGACGGGGTTTAGAATAGTCCCGCAGTAACCTCTGCTTGTCGTAAGAGGCGACTAAAAGGGGAGGCTTCTGTGCAGGACGTACCTCGTTCAGGAAAACCTATCCTAAATCTTTCCTTTCACCTCCTTTTTTCTTCCTTCCCCCTTTAACTTTTTTTCTGCCTTCGCTCTCTCTCTCTCTCTCTCTCTTTACCTCTTCCTTCTCTTCCCCTGCCGTTCAGTCCTGCACGGAGACTTTTGGCCCCTCCGTTGACGACCTTGGCATCTAATACGGCTTTCCTTGGACGATTATTGGATACCACTGCCTTTGAGCTCCTGAGTGAAGGTGCGCAGGTTGTAATATCTTTGTAGAAGGGCCTTAGGGATGACAATAACCGGGTACCCTACTTTGAGAAAAGACCGGTTGCGTTAATGAAGGCCCGGACGTAAAATTGGCACTTTCCTACACCCACTTGCTGCGACGACCTCTCTCTCAGCGATGCCCTATGCGAAGGTTGTCATGTCTAGCGTCGTATGGGGCCTCTCGTCGGGACAGTTAACAGGGCCATATGTGGTAGTACCAACTTGGATCACCCTGGGTCTACGAATCGAGTACTATGTAGGTTGTCCCCAAATACGGCATGGCCGATAACCTTGTCAACGCTGGCACCGTACTGCCAAATTCTGCTGGCACCTCATTCCCCGGCCCCTCACAGGGCCGTAATATTGATAAGAGGCGGAAACGGGTAAGGCAGTCCAGCCCTTTAATGGAAAAATCCAGGAAGTGGTGAGGCCCCAGCTCCGCTTCCTGGTAATGTCTCGAGGGGATGAAAGTGAGAACCTCAGAAGTGTCAGCCCATTTGTCCTCGAAAGAGTGATAAGTGGAGCTGCCGGGTCTGGAGTTTCAATTAGAAAACTGCGCGATGGCACGATATTAATCCAGACTGACAATGACATCCAGACTGCTAAAATAATGGCAATAACTGAGATACCGTTGAGCCCCTCGAACCATTTAAAGATGAAGGTGGAACCGCACAGGTTACTCAATGTTTGCAAGGGAGTGGTCACTTGCTATGAGCTTGACTGCGTGACCATTGAGGATATCTGTGAGGAGCTTTCCCCTCAACATGTCACCGAAGTATATAGGATCACCACCAAAAGGAATGATGTAGTAAAGAAAACCGACACGTATATATTAACATTTGCGACTCCTACTCTACCAAAGGAAGTCCGAGCTGGCTGCTACGTGTTTAGAGTCCGGCCGTATGTCCCCAACCCTCGGCGCTGTTTTCAGTGCCAGGAATTTGGGCATACGAAGCTGCGATGCCGTGGTAAACCAACCTGTGAAAGATTGTGGACAAGAGGCTCATGACACACCATGCAAATCTCCTAAATTCTGCGTCAATTGCAAGGGTCCGCATTCTGCTTGGTTTCGGTTCTGTCCGAAATGGAAGGTGGAGAAAAGAATCCTGGAGATCCAAACAGAAAAGAAGATCCCGTATGCCCAGGCACGCAAAGAGTATAATTCACTGCAAACTCCGGTATTTCAGACTTCCTACAGTCAAATTGTTAGCCAAAATATAAATTGTCCTAACTGCCACTGTGCAGTTAATATCTCAAAGACTTCTTCACGACCCGTGCCATTGGTTTCTGCTCGAGACACTTATAGCCATACATCGCACCCAACTATGTCGCCGAAATTATTACGGGAGGCGACGCCTCCAGAGAGGCCACCTACACCACCTCTACCCCATAGGAGTCCTCCTCGGGGCCCTCCCCTGAGCCCTCCTTGGTACCACCCCCGACCACCCTCGGGAAACCAAAATACGTGCGGCCGTTGATGGTTCGACCACTTTGGTCTCTGGGTCCCCAGAGATTAGGGTTGGTGGTGAGGCCGCAAATGCGAGCCTTGTTGGTGTTTTGAGAAAGACCAGCGAGTGACCGCCGAGATTAATATTCCAAAAAAAGTGTCGAAGGCCGTAACAAAGCCTTCGCGAAAAGATTCAACCCCTAAGTCTCTTCTGGAGAAACAAAAGCCTCTATTGAAACGAGAGATCCAGGAGAGACTTGGCAAGGTAAGAGGACCTAAAAAGGTCCTAAATCAATTTATATTTTTAAGAGATAGTGTAATGGATTGCGTGGATGAAAAAATGTATATTATTACGTAATGTCGTACTACAATGGAATTGTAGGGGTTATTACGCTCGTGTGGACGAAATTAAATTGCTAATTTCTTCCCTGCATCCCTCAATCTTATGTTTGCAGGATACCCACTTCCTCCTACTGACAACCCGACGCTTCGTGGGTATGATGTATATCGTACCGACAAGCCATTCTTTGATGGGCTAGTGGAGGTGTGGCAATACTCGCACGTAGCAATATATATCATGAGTCTACAAATATTGTATCTGATCTCCAAGTGATCGCTGTCAGAGTCTCCCTTCCTATGGAAGTAACCGTATGCTGCATCTACCTCCACCAGGTGAACGTGTTTCAAAGAGGAACCTAGAGGCCCTCTTTACTCACTTCCCGCACCCTACATCATCTTGGGAGGTTTTAACGCGCATAACCTGGTGTGGGGGTCTAATTTTACAGATGCCCGTGGGAGGAATGGTATAGGATATTCTTGTTTTAGGGAAACCGGGACCCAGACACACTTCTCCACCTTTAATGGTGTATCCTCTGCCATCGACCTTACATTATGTAGCCCCGGGGTCGTTGCTCACTTCCTTTGGGAGGTTCACTCGGACCTATGTGGCAGCGATCACTTTCCCATTCTGCTTTCACCACTTCAAGATCCTCCCACTACAGCACGGTTAAACAATGGGTGCTTAAACGTGCTAACTGGGATACATTTCGTGAGCTCACCGTATTCAATGAAGCCCATTTTCTTGACGTTGATGTTATGGCTGGGCATTTTACTTCGATGATTATCGCGACAGCGAGAGCATCATCCCTAAGTCCTCGCAAAATCCGCGCCATCGTCCTGTTCCCTGGTGGAACGAGGAGTGTCGCTTGGCTATCTCTGACCGTCGATGGGCCCTACGTCTCTTCCATCGACGTCCCACCAAGGAGAATCTGGAGTCATTCCGTATTCTACGTGCTCGAGCTCGCCGTGTTATTCGAGAAGCAGAAGAGAGTCTTGGAGACAGTTTATTTTACCCTTACTATTTCCACTCCCACAACTAAGGTTTGGGACAATATTCGTAAATTAAATAGTAGCAAAAATTCCATTAATAATATACCTGCCCTCATGTCTAACGGTTCTCTTGTCCTCCCCTGTGGAGGTCATCAATGTGTTGGGCTCTATGTTCACCGCTATTTCTACACTGCGAGCTACTCTAACGAGTTCGCAGTGCATAAACGGAGAACAGAGCGCCACACTATTGATTTTGGTCAAAGTCGGGGGAGGATTATAACTCCCCCATTACTCTAGATGAACTAACCTACGCCCTGTCCCAGGTGGGCAGCACAGCTTCCGGCCCTGATGATATTCATTATGAAATGTTGCGTCATCTGCCCCCTGCCGGACGGGCGTTCCTCTTAGACCTCTACAATAGTGTTTGGAAATATCGTCAGTTTCCAACACTGTGGAGTCAAGCAACCGTTATCCCAATATATAAAGGCGGCAAGGACAAATTAGAGCCAACTAGCTATAGACCTATAGCCTTGACTAGTTGTGTATGCAAAACATTGGAAAAAATTATAAATAAACGATTTATATGGTATTTAGAATCCCGCAATCTGCTATTAAATATTAAATGTGGTTTTCGCCGTAACCGATCTACAGTGGATCATCTCGTCCGTGTCGAGACGGCGGTTCGTGAGGCCTTTTTCCATAAACAGCATCTTTTGGCAGTTTTCTTTGACTTGGAGAAGGCGTACGATACCACATGGCGGTACGGCATTTTAAAAACCCTTTTTAATTGGGGGTTCAAGGGGAACCTCCCTCTTTTTATAGCTAATTTTATGTCAGATAGACACTTCCGGGTAAGGTTAAACCACACCTTATCGGATGATTTTATTAAAGAAAATGGGGTGCCTAAGGGCAGTATTTTAAGCTGTACGTTGTTCGCCATCGCAATAAATGGCATTGTGGACAACGTACGCCTACCTGTTCGTTCATGCCTTTTCGTGGATGACTACGCAATTTATTGCAGTTCGTCAAGTCTCCACAGGGCTGAACGGCAGATTCAACTCTCTGTCAACAATCTAGGGTCGTGGGCATCCCGTAATGGCTTTCGCTTTTCTGCAGCCAAGACAACGGTCGTCCACTTCCATAGATTACTTGGAATACAACCAGCCCCCAGTATTTTAATGAATCACGTTGTTATACCTGTCTCAGAGACCGTGAGGTTTCTGGGACTTTTATTTGATTTTAAATTAACCTGGATCCCCCACATCTAAGACCTGAAAGCGAGGTGTATAAAGCACTCAACCTGCTAAAAGTGGTTAGTGGTCGGTCCTGGGGTGCTGATAGGGAAACCTTGATGTGCCTGTATAGGGCCTTGGTAAGATCTAAACTAGACTACGGCAGTTTTGTTTATGGATCAGCGAGACCTTCGGCGTTAAAGATGCTGGCATACGACTGGCTACTGGTGCTTTTCGTACCAGTCCAGTCTTCAGCATCTGTGCCGACGCCGGTGAGCACCCTATTTCTTACCGGTGGTCCTATCTTCTGGCATCTTACGTGTCGAAACTACATTGCATGCCTGAGCCTGTTGCCTACCGTCCTGTGTTTCATCCCCCTAACCGTGTCTTGTATGAAACCAAATGGCGTAGTACAAGGCCGGTTGGGATCAGGATGCAATCGGTTTTCGACACGTGTCGGATAGTCCTGCCAAAGGCTATCCCCACATCCCCAGGTCGAGTTTCTCCCTGGAAGATACGCCTACCTCAATGCCATTTTGATCTTGCCAAGTTCCCTAAAGCGACCACCCCATACATTGTATATGAGAGAACCTTTAATGAGCTCCTCTCCACTCGCTTTAAGGGCTTTAAGCGCATCTATACGGATGGTTCCAAGTGGGGGGCCTCTGTGGGTGCGCATTTGTTGTGGATGGAAACAATTTTAAATTTAGTCTACCTGGTGAATCCAGTGTTTTTACGGCTGAATTATACGCCATTTTTTTTAAATCTCTGTGTTTTGTTCATCGTAAGTGTCACCTTTCTGTTCTCATCTGCACGGATTCTATGAGTGCTATTTTGGCATTGTCCACTCTGTACTCTTGGAATACACTCGTGCAGATGATACAAGAACAAATTTTAAAAATTGATTCATTAAACACCCAGCTCGCCTTCTGCTGGATTCCTGGTCATGCTGGTCTTTCAGGAAATGAACTGGTGGACCAGGCAGCCAAGGAGGCGGTTCATCTGCCTCCTGAGGTGGGTTTTGTTTCATGTTTTTAGACCTGAAGGGCTATGTTCGGCGTGGGGTCTTACGCACCTGGCACGAGCAGTGGGTTTAGACCCCTGCTCAGAACAAGCTGCGGTCAACCAGGGACGGTGTGTCACGATGGACCTCTTCTATACGAAAGTTTAGAAGAGAGGAGGTCATCGTGACGAGACTCCGCGTCGGGCATACATTTCTAACCCACGGATTTTTATTAAGAGGGGTTCCACCTCCAGAGTGTGAATTTTGCGATGCTCCCCTTAGTGTGTACCACATTTTGGTGGAGTGTCGCAAGTATGCCCCTATTCACCTGGCTCTTGATTTTAAAGGTCAACTTAGTTTTTTACTACGCGACAGTGCAGAAGGAGTTATTTGTTTACTCCATTTTATACGCCAGGCGAATCTTTTTAATGCCATTTGAGTCACTTTTATAAAGTGACTCATCTGGACTTTATCTCACATTGAGAACTTTTTAACATTTTATTATATTTCAATGTGTTTGTTTTGTCTTTTTAACTATTATTTTAACATGTTTTATAATTTTAACATGTTATATTTTAATATGTTTGTTATGTATTTTTAACGTAGTGTATACAGCTGTGGTTTTATTTTAGCAGGTGTATCACTTCTTTTATACTAATAGCCCATTTGAGCGCTCCTATGGAGTGTCTCAAATGGGCTCTCTCTCATATTGAGACTTACTGTTTTTAATTGATATACAAATCTTAATATTGTATATAATTTTACATTTTATGTTTCCACTTGTTTATTCTAACAGGTGGACTACGTGATGTGTCTCTCTCCCATGGGGATTTTATTGTGTTTCTTTTATTACTAAAGGCCCTAATGACCTCACTGTGTCGACGGTCCTCAAAAACAACAATAATAATAAAGATTTTACAATCCATAACAAAATGTTAGTCTCCTTTCCTAAGATCCGATGAATCGTTTCATTCAGAGAAACATCCTATATTTTCCGATACCATATTGTATGTATCAAAACCTATTATTTATTCGAAATGATAAAAAAAATAGTGTTAAAAATATATTTTGAAGAGTGCAACGTGTAAGTAAAACACAAAGGTTTAAGTTTATACACGCAACTTGTAGTGAAATCCTTGCTTTTGAGAGTACTTTGAAGAGCCCGGTTAACTTTTGAGGAACTGACCACTGTGTTATGTGACTGTGAAGCTATAATTAATTCACGACCTTTGACCTATGTATCAGATGATCCTGACAGACTGACTCCATTGACACCGGCCTTATTCCTTCAGGACCTCAAACATGTAGGTGTGCCTGGTTGTGACCATTTGGGGACAACTGATCTGAAGAAGAGGTCAGGGTAGTTGCAAAAACTGCGTGAAGTTTTAAGGAAGAGGTTCCGCAGTGAATATCTGGGTCAGCCAGCTGCAAACTCAAGGCGCAAGAAGGAATATCCTTTAAAGGTTGGTGAAGTGGTTCTCATCGGGAGTAACAACATCAAACGGCTGGACTGGCCCCTAGCTGTAGTAGAAGAGTTGTATGCGGGACGTGATGGAGTTCATCGACAGGGTTGTCTGAGAACAGGTACTGGCACTGTCATGAGGCCTATTCAACGACTGTACAATCTCGAGGCAGCAGAATCAAACTCAAGGTCGCGCTCTAGCTTGTCGAATGTGCCGACAGATACGTCTTTAGAAGAGGGAGATCAAAAACCTTCAAAAGAGACTTTTCTGGACTAATGGACCAGAAAGGGAAGGAAGGTTATTACTCCAGCAAGATATTTAACATAATGAAATTATTACTTTTGTGTTTAGGTGTTAAAAGAACAATGACTCAAATACTCTGAACTTCGTCAAAGTGATATTGTCTGTGAAAATTCCTTAATTTATGTTGTTGTTTGAGTCAGAAAATCAAGGTGGAAGAGTATCATATTGTTTATAGATGGACTTGTTTGCTATTGTTTCAAAACAAAACTTGTTATATGTCTATGCCTCTATTCATGTTTTGTCTATGCTGTTTTAGGCTTCTTTATCATTACTTAAATATTACGTCAAATTTATTTACCGTCGGGTGACAGAGACAGGTAGTTTACTTCTCGCCCGAAAAATTCCTGGTATTTTTTCAAAACTCACTTAAGTTTCTTCCTTTGGACACCAGTAAGATTATCCATTTCTCGGATAAATCGGTATTAATATTCCGGTAATCCACTATTGTAGCGATTAGAGAGATATTTCTACTCTGTCTTAATGGGTGACCTGGTGGTCTAGGGTAAGGTGTCAGACTTCTGTGCTGGGGGTCCGGGGTTCAATCCTCGGTCCCGGCACAGATTTATCTGATTGCCATACCCTTCCTTCACCTCTGACAAGACGTGTATTAATCACAACTTGTGAATGTGAGGAATGCCAGGCCTCCACCGTGGTTCGGATTCCACGTTAAACTGTAGGTCCTCCATTTCATCTCACAATCACCCTACCATTACACATTAGCGTAAGTGCGTATAACCCGAACGGGTAGTAAGACGCGGTGCTAATAATAATAATAATAATAATAATAATAATAATAATAATAATAATAATAATACTCTGTCTTCTGAGAGGCAAGTTATCTTCTTAACTAAATAATGTATTTTACTTTTTGAGAAATTACATATTTTAAATTAGCCAACCTATTATGTAGCTCTTATTATTATTATTTCATTCATATAATTTTTTTCAACACCCCACCCTCATAATGTATTTTGTTTACCTGTATGTGTCTCATCTTGGAGCTCTGACGGTAGGCAGCCTTTGAAGACGCAGGCTCGTTTCCAAGGCGAGTGACAGTGGTGTAAATCTTTATTAAAATATTTTGCTCTGCCAGGCTTACACTAAAGTTTGTATATATTTATTATATGATATTAATAGAATTAAAATTCAAGACATTAAAATGTGTGTACTTGTTCACTTATACCCTAAATAACTCGATTTTTTAATAAATCCTACACTATGTCGATAAATTCTAATAAAAGTCTTAACTTGATTGCTCTATATTTGTAGTTAAATCCTATTTGAATAGGATACCTATTATTTGTGAGGAACTCTCTGATTAATGACTTATTTAAATTGTTTGAAATCATATATTTCAATAAGTTCTACATCATTTTCGTTTGCTTGATAGTTGTTTCACTATCGAATGTAATCATTTCTTTTATAGTACTCGTACATTTTTAAAATCGTTGGAACTTTCGGACATTATTTTATACAACATTTAGTGAGAAATATTCAAAATAACACAAAATTGATATTAAATATTTTTAATCTTTCAAAATATTTTTAGTTTACATACAAAAACATTCGGCTAAAATATCTATTAAATCCATCATTCGAAGGAAGGAGTAGACGTTATCCAATCATTCGAATCAAACAATTCATTTCTGAAAAACATAAAGGCAGTTTTATTAAAATTATTAGTAAATAAATAAAAGTGATTCAATTTTAATCGATAAATTAATTGGTTAAGCTCATTTCCAATGATTCAAAAACTTCTGTTTGTGTCTAATATAGTTTGAAGATAGTTAATAAAGATGTTTAAAGCTTTATGTTTATTTAATTTCACATATGCTACACATAATATGTAGCTAAACATTTCCACACCATGTATTCACACACCATGTATTCACAGACCATGTATTAGTGAAAAATGACTCCGGAAACGGGACGACTCCTGGATAGCTTAGTAAGTAAAGCATTATCATACTAAACCAAAGGTCCCGGGTTCGCTTCCAATGTCCAGATGTCATTTATCAATTTAAAGATTATGCGGATGTGGCTAAAACCGTAACTAACAAATAAAATAACTTGATTATTTAATCTAGCTCTTAAAATTAATTTGTATGAATAATATGCATATGAATATTTATTTTCCTCTCTATCTTTAAAACACGAAAAAAATTGAAACCTAAGGCATAATTGTTTATATATAGGGCCTACTATAAAAAAAATTGTTCATAGATGGTCAAAATTATTTCAAAACAAAGAAACTCATAGGATAGTAAAATAAGAATAACGTAATTAAAATTATTCTAATTTTACAATGTCTTTTCAAAGAAATTTTACGGTATATCTTATAGCTACTCTTAAATTTAATAATCATTTATATGATGTATTTTTTAAATTGAATTTATATTTTAGATGTATTTAATTTTGTATTAAATAAACTCCATTATGATATATAAAACTTAATATTCGTGTTTCTTACTTATCACTTGATAATTTAATAAAATATAAACACTTTTGAAAATAATTCTTTCTGCATTAATAAATGAACTTGTCATAATTATCGTCTTGTCTGGTTTTCAAAGGAACAGATGGTTGTGATTTTAATCTCAGTAAAGTGTTTTTAGATTAGGTATATCATTTTTCGTGAAATAGAAAACATACATTTGCTCTTATTAATTATTTGGTTTTTAAATATAACATCTTCTCAAGATAATCTATATTAACAGGGTTCTTACTACCGATTTAGAAGATTCAAAAATACAGTTCCTTTGATTATAATATAAAGAGAAATTTAAAATTTATATTACCCGTTATCAGTTCTAGTTTGAAAATAAAACAATTTTCATTTTCATTGTGTTTCGGGCTCTCAATTAAAATATATTAAACGGATATGAGGTATAAGTTATCATTTATTCAGTATAAATCAAAATATAATATAATAAAAATCATCCCATATATTTTGAGAAGTAAGAATTTAAATTTTTGGATCATTACAAAATATATATATTATAAGACATTCGGTTCAAACTAATCAGCTTACATCGTTATGAAGGTGACCTGGTGGTCTTGGGGTAAGGTGTCAGACTTCTGTGCTGGGGGTCCGGGGTTCAATCCTCGGTCCCGGCACAGATTTATCTGATTGCCAAACCCTTCCTTCACCTCTGACAAGACGTGTATTAATCACAACTTGTGAATGTGAGGAATGCCAGGCCTCCACCGTGGTTCGGATTCCACGTTAAACTGTAGGTCCTCCATTTCATCTCACAATCACCCTACCATTACACATTAGCGTAAGTGCGTATAACCCGAACGGGTAGTAAGACGCGGTGCTAATAATAATAATAATAATAATAATAATAATAATAATATATCGTTATGTGATAGTTTATTGATTAATTAACTATCATTTTTTACTATAAGATGCTTTTTTAATATCAGACTAAACATCATTCAATGTGTTCTTCAATTCTATATTAATTTTGTAATGGTTGATATTTCAATCAAGATAAATACTTCTTATTTTACAACTTAGTGAAAGGATATAAAATTTAAAATTATAATCAATAATTTATTATGGCACAATAATTTTTTACTTTCTCGCTACAATACAGGTAGAGAAAGTATTGTGATCGTCAAAAAATTGAGCTCAAGATTTTGATGAATCTCGACAATTCCCTATCCCCCAAATCCAAAAAAGTGGTTTTTGAATTTCCGTCCGTCTGTCTGTACCTCCAACTAGAGCCTAAACTATTTTACCGATCGGAATAAAACTTGGTATCTAGGATTTTCATAGTGTTGCCCCAAGGGGTCTTTGGAATTGGATATCCAACCCTAAAATTAAGGGTAGTTTACTGAAGGGCAAAAACACAAAAAGTACATTATCAAAATCTGCTCTAACGATTTTGATTAAATTTTATTTCAAAATATCTATAAACATTCTAAACAAAATAGCTAGTCTCATTATTTTGGAAAAATGTCTTTAAGGGCTCCGGTCTGATGCGTAAATTCTCATTTTTTATCATATTTCCGAAACTATTTGAGATATAATATTATTTATCATTTAAAATATGTATATATATTTATAATACAGGTATTTTTTTCGAAACATATTTTTGTAAAATCAATAACTTTTAAGCTATACGTAAAAATATTTTTTTTAACGTTTCGAACACTAAAGGTAAAGTATTGCGACCGTAAAAAAAAAACCAACCTGAAAAGTTGATGGTTATCGACGTCTCATTAACCCCCGAATCCTAAAAAGTGGTTTTCGCTATGCCGTCTGTCTGTCAGTTTGTACCTCGGACTAGAGCCTAAGCTATTTTAACGATTGGGCTAAAACTTGATATCTAGGGTTTTCATAGATTTACCCCGAGGAATTTTTGGAATTGAATATCCAAACCTAAAATTAAGGATAGTTTCCTTAAGGGCGGGAAGAAAAAAATAGATTTTATCAAAATCGGATTTAACGACATTGATTAGATTTCATTTCTAAGATTTGATGAATATTACAAACCAAATGGTTTCCCTCAACTTTTCGTCAAAATTACTATAAAGGTTTTGGTCTGATGCGTAAATTCTAATTTTTAATTTTATCACCTTAAGTCTTTGAGATGTGAAATTACTTATCATTGCATACATGTGCATCTATTTATAATAAACATCTTTTACTTGAAATATATTTTTATAAAACCAAAAGTTTTCAAGCCCTCCATAAATATATTTTTCTTTTAACTTTTACAACACTTTACGGTCAAGGTTATTATGACCATCAAAAAAATCTATCCCGAGATGTTGGTGAATGTCGACGTTTCATGACCCTTCAAACCTTAAAATGTTAGTATTTGCAATGCCGTCTGTCTAACCCTAAAGTTAATAACAGTTTACTAGAGGATGAAAAGAGAAAAATTTAATTTTCTCAAAATCTGCTATAACGATTCTATCTCTCTCATTTTAGACTTAATAGTCAATATTTACCTATTTTATTGTTCAAAATTTATAAAAGAGAAATTTAATAGCAATGCGATAACCCTAAGATGTGCATCACCTTGTAAAATGATGAAAATTTTAAAAGTAAGTTAACATTTTAATATGAAATGTTGGCCCTCGGGAACCCAACATCAATATTTTTTATTGGTCCAAATATACAAATGAAGACATTAATTCTTTAAAGATAAAATTATGAAATTTAAAACCATGAATAAAAAATATTTTGCATATGGTAGCGCAATATTTCTCATGTTTGCTAGTCTTTATTATTTTACGAATTTTGAGTAAATATCTCCATTTCTAAACAATAGAGCGAGAAAGTTCGTGTGGAGTTCCGTACCTTTTATTTTAAAACAGTGTTAGTTCACTTCATTCTAATAAATTACTCAACAAATAAATATATTGGCAGTTTTATTTTTATACGTAAATACTTACTAAACTATAGGCGATGCTAATACTTTATGAATATTATAAATTAATATTTTAATCTAGTTAATTTTTTGAGTGTTTAAAATATTTCACCTAAATCAATATCATCCTAAGATTTTCATATACCCAAAACATTACACAGCAATAATCTTTATAATAGCGATGTTTTATCAGAAAAATTGTATTCATCTATATTAAAAACCGAATACTCCATCAAATTTTTAATTTCTCGACACTCCGTGGTTAGAGTAATTGTTGTAATTGAAAAAAAAAACCATCTAATTTTTTTTTTGTTATCAACCTTTCATGGCCCACCTATCTAATTTGTTGTTGTTATATTGTTTATTTGTCTGTCTAGTGTCTTTGTGTCTGAGCCTGGGTCTAGAGGCAAAACCATTTTACCAATCGGACTAAAATTTGTTATCTAGGGTTTTAATGAAATTTCCTCAAGTAGATTTTGTAGATAGATATCCAACCCTAAAATGAACAGTAATTTGTAAAAAGAGAAATAAACAATTTTCTCAAAATTCGTTATAAGGATTTTGATTAAAAGTCGCATATAGGTTCTGTTTAACAATATAAACAAAAAATAACTTAAACATTTATTATAATTATAAATAATATTTTACCAAGAAAAATATTTAATGGGTATTTTACGTAAGAAGAAATTTCAAATTTGGATCATTTCTGTGTTACTCTTTAAGATACGAAATAGATTATCCCAACAAAGTTGTAGGAATCTTAAAAATAAACCACTTATAATAATTCTTTTTATATAAACTTAATATTTTTTGAGTTATAAGAACATTTTATTACAGTATTTTAAATAGAGTTCTGTTGAAGGGGAGTTGAAATGCCATGATTTAAATATTATGTTACAGTAACAGTGTATATTACTTCATGTGCACTCTCTGGTGAAATGTGATGTCTCATCCACCCCCATCCCCCCCATTATCTTTCTATAATATTATATATTATATCGTTTCACATATCTTAGGAGATTTAATTATCTGACTCAATTGTTACCAGGCAAAGTAGCGAGGCATTATGTGGAGTCCACCGAACCATTTATTTGTACAAATATGAGTGTTTGTAGATCTTAGATTACACTCTTTTTATAATAACTTACCAAATTAAAACGCAAGCAGTATCTAGACAACGTAATTCATCACAGCAAACCTTAGGGTTGTCCATGGTACACTGTTAAAATAATAATAATAATAAAATCAGAAAACCCCAACATACTTATTTAAGTAAAGGTTTATTATAATATAACAGTAATAATAAAATACTATATAGCTTAAAATAATATAAATAAAACATAATATTTAATTAATACCCTTGACCAAAGGGATAATTAATTAGTACCAACCCGCCTCGGTGGCGTAGTTGGCTAACGCGCTAGTCGTGTTGAGCTCGGCCGCCGAGGACGGGGAGATCGAGGTTCGAATCTCGGTCGGGTGAACTGGGGGTGGTTTTTCCTAAATGGTTTTCCACTCTCCCTCCACGCAAATGCGGGTTCACTTCCTCTAAATTTAACCTTCCCAATTCCTATTCCATTAGTATAATTAGTACTTAGGCGTATAACCCGAACGGGTAGTAAGACGCGGTGCTAAATATTATTATTATTAATTAGTACCACAATGACGGCTTATCAACTCATTTAAGTTGAAAGTACCTAATATTGTGTCAACTTTTAACACTATATTATTCCAAATAAGAATAGAACTACTTCTAAAATAATGACAGGTTAAATAATTAAATCTACCAAATAAACTAGCCAGATTATGGGATCTGGATGAATCTATAGTCATTTATGGTTTAATAAGTGGTCAGCCACATACCAAATAAAGATACTTATTAAATAATGTTGGTTTAAAGAAATGTTTTATATATAGTTTTTATCCAATAAATTAATCTGGTTTAACCAACCCACCTATGGTGATCACTAAGGGAACGGCAATGCATGGAATGCTTAGTGAAACAACTATGAGTTTGTTTATGAACCTGGTAACTTCGATTTAATTTAAAGCTGAAAATTGTGTCCAGATGTTCTAACGCATCATTGTGATTAGTATGTTCCTCGAACATCTTAAATATTAGCATTGGCACCAAACAACTTCATTAATCAATCAACATTTACAGCTCATACCCTCCGTAAGCTATAACCACTGGACGATTGCTTATCCATTTAAACTCACGAAGAAACTCTCTACAGATACAAAAATGTAATGCATCATCTCTCATCACCTTGGTGGTTGAATATTTTGGATTCAAAGAAAAGTATAGTTTGGTTATCAGCATTAAATATGTGAGGAAAGAACACGTTTGTTCAAAGACAGAGTTGCCTACAGGGCCGATAACACTGATAGTTTAGTGGACAGGGGTGCTCATAAGGAAAGATTGGTGGACTTTTCTCCTATTGAATAACAATATGGACAGTCTAGGTTTACTCTCACCCACTGGTCAATCCTATAGAGCTGACCATACATATATTATACCAATTAAAAGTTGATGATAATATTATAGTATCTCTGAGAAACACAAATATAATATTTCACTCACCGGTTCACCCTGTTCCGAGCAAGAAAACGTTCCAGACACCAACATAGTTATGAAAAGTGCTGCCAGGAAAACGAACAATTTAAAACTCATGGTGGATGTTTGTGTTTACTACAACTGTGTGATGTTAGACCCTCTCATACACTTTATAGCACACATCACTAACACAGTTCACCAAAGTAATAATCGTTAACTTCAAAAGATTCAGGTCGTAAATAATTAAAATAGTTATAATATATCCGGAGGTACTTTATATAAACGATTTGTGGATGTGGACTATATTTGTTTGCGAAACAATTAAATACTAACAATTGTGGTATCAGTTTTACTGATCTTTTTTTATTACCAGTGAGTGTTAATGTTGCAGAAATTTCAGGTAAAATTTGGAACTATCTCTAACTTTACATTCAATCACTGTAGAAGTATAATAGATTTGTTTAAAAATATTTTTGCACAATTTAATTTATATTTACTAGACTCTATATATTTATCTTTAGAGAGTTAGAATTCTAACCAAACGTATATTTTTTCATAATTTGCTATTCAGCAATATTTACTTTCTAATATCAAAAGAAAATATTGTAATCGTTAAAAAAAATTGACCTCGAGATTATGACAATTTCTACTTTTTATGTATGACCTAATCCAAAATTGTATTTTAAAACTACGTCCGTTTTCATGTCTGTCTGTCTTTCCCTGACCACAAAGCTGAAAATATTAGATTGATTTTGATCAAACTTGAGCGAGATATTGAGAGCAGAAAACTAGGATGTTTTTTATTTTTTATCCTAACCTTAAGATTTAGGGTAGTTTACTAATAAGGGTTTTTTTAGTTCCAATTAGTTTTAAAATGTTTTTAGCGATTTTAATTAAATATATATATATCTATGTAGTAACATTTATTTAATTTATGTTCCCTGATGAGCTGAAATGCTTTTTAATCATTGAGTTTCTGTAACCGATTCTATTACTTTATTATTATATTCCTGGTGAATTGTGATTCACTTTTCTCCATGATGAATATTTAAAGATGTATATTAATCGATTTAACTTATATTATGATAGTTTTTAGACAACTATGATCCATAGAATCTATTGAAATTACTGTCTACTCTTTCATTGGTTATCATTTTATCACCGATCTTATTTTATTAATCATTTTGTTGGAGCGTTCATTTTAACATTTTCAGAGAGTAGATGACGGTACTGCCCGATTACGGGCTGACGCCATATTGAGTTTGAGTTTATATTAAAATAGTGGACAGTATTGTTCGGTGCTGGCTGACGCCATGTTGGGTTTTTATGTTATATTAAAATAGTGGACAGTATTGTTCGGTGCTGGCTGACGCCATGTTGGGTTTTATGTTATATTAAAATAGTGGACAGTATTGTTCGGTGCGGGCTGACGTCATGTTGGGTTTTAGGTTATATTAAAATAGTGGACAGTATTGCTCGGTGCGGGCTGACGTCATGTTGGGTTTTAGGTTATATTAAAATAGTGTACAGTATTGTTCGGTGCGAGCTGACGCCATGTTGGGTTTTATGTTATATTAAAATAGTGGACAGTATTGTTCGGTGCGGGCTGACGCCATGTTGAGTTTTAGGTTATATTAAAACAGTAGACAGTATTGCTTGGTGTGGGCTGATGCCATGTTGGGTTTTAGGTAATTTTTTAATTCGTAAGATAAAAAAAGTAGGTTATTTTCGTTTTAGTCAGTAATTTTTGATTCCATTTAACTATTTATTAAGGATATTGCAGTTCCTATACTATCAACTTATTTACAATCCTGTTTTTATCGTATTTTCAATTTGTGTATATCATTATTTGTTGATTAATATTTTTAGGTCTATTTTGGGTTTATTCTAACCGCTAACCTTTTAACTGGATTACGATTATGTACATTTATCCTGTTTCATTACACCCCGCCTCTTCAAGGCTTTCAGAAGTAGTGTCTATAGGTGAATATCAGGGTGGGGTTATAAGTTAAACCACGCCTTCTTACGGACAGCTAACATAGCCACGGTTTCATTATAAGGTAAAAAAAAGCTGCTGCTGAACGTCGTGGAGATTATTTGACTCTGCCTTGATTAGGATTTATTAACCGACCCCCGGCTAACCTACCTGCTGTGAAGAGACTTACAAAATGAGCTCTGCCCATGTGTAATAGCCTACTTGACATACGATTGACGAACCCGATGTCTTAGACTTCTATCCCAATCATCCTTAAGAGCTTAGTTGATGACTTGATTGGTTAACCCAAAGCCTTAGTATATTTGTCCAGTCATGTGACTGAGCCACATCACCCCCTGCCTCCTGCCAGAGGACTTACCGACAAAGGATTAACATAATTGCTCTCAGGCTCTGAAAGTTTGATAACCCTACCTTTTGGATTTCCGTCAGGCCTATCCTATCCAAATTATCTGAGCTATACTTTCTCACTGGTCTGGCCTATCCTATCCTATCCAAATTGTCTTGAGCTATACTTTCTCACTGGTCTGGCCTATCCTATCCTATCCAAATTGTCTTGAGCTATACTCTCTCACTGGTCTGGCCTATCCTATCCTAAATAACATGTTTATTATACCAACATGCCTAGCCTATTGTAGCCTAGTTTTTTGGTATAACTAGCATTACTGACAATGATATCCTAGCCTGTGCTGGCATATCTGTTTGGTATATCCTAGCCTACATATCTAGCCTACCTATTTTTACTGTCTGAAATCTACTATTGCAGATGTCTTTAATATCCTAGTACTAACCACCTGCCTGACCTTCAAAGATATAATTATTTTTGCGATATTTTAACCCACCTGACCCGAATATTCTAGTCCATCTCTCAGCTGACTATCTATCAGTGGATTAATAATTATAGCCTAGCCCCACCATGACGGTTGACCACAACTCTATATCTTAGCTTGGGTAACAGCTCAATACTTGGACATGACTACACAAACTACACAAGTCTATCATAGTTTAGATACACATTCTATACATTGGCTTGATACACCTCTATATACATGGCTTGGATACACCTACTATTACATGGCTTTGATAAAACTCTATAATTGGCTTGGATACACCTCTATATATTGCTTGGATAACACCTCTATACATTGGCTTGGATACACACTCTATATAATTGGCTTGGATACACATTATATATTGCTTGAATAACCTCTATAATATTGCTTGGATACACTTTACTACATTGGCTTGGATACACAACTCTATACATTTGGCTTGGATACACCTTTATATACATTGGCTTGGATACACATCATATACATTGGCTTGGATACACAACTCTATACATTGACTTGGATACACATTTATATACATTGGTTGGGGTAAACAGCTCAATAAAATAAAATATATACATTTGATTGGATACAAATCTCTATACATTGGCTTGGATACACATTCTATACATTGGCTTGGATACACCTCTATATACTTGGCTTGGATAACAACATATACATTATTTGGATACAAATCTCTATGCATTGGCTTGGATACAATCTCTATAAATTGGCTTGGATACACCTCTATATACATTGGCTTGGATACAACTCTATATACATTGGCTTGGATAGACACCTCTATAAATTGGCTTGGATACACCTCTATATACTTTGGCTTGGATACACCTCTATATACATTGGCTTGGATACACTCTATATACATTGGCTTGGATACACCTCTATATACATTGGCTTGGATACACCTTATATACATTGGCTTGGATACACTCTATATACATTGGCTTGGATACACAACTATATACATTGGCTTGGATACACACTCTATATACATTGGCTTGGATACACCTCTATATACATTGGCTTGGATACACAACTCTATACATTGGTTTGGATACACCTCTATATACATTGCTTGGATACACATTTATATACATTGGCTTGGATACACCTCTATATACATTGGCTTGGATACACCTTTATATACATTGGCTTGGATACACCTCTATATACATTGGTTTGGATACACCATTAAATACATTGGCTTGGATACACATCTATATACATTGGCTTGGATACACAACTCTATACATTGGCTTGGATACACCTTTATATACATTGGCTTGGATACACATTTATATACATTGGTTTGGATACACATCTCTATACATTGGCTTGGATACACAACTCTATACATTGGCTTGGATACACAACTCTATACATTAGCTTAGATACATCTCTATATATATTGGCTTGGATACACCTCTATATACATTGGCTTGGATACACATTTATATACATTGGCTTGGATACACCTCTATATACATTGGCTTGGATACACATTTATATACATTGGCTTGGATACACCTCTATATACATTGGCTTGGATAGACCTCTATATACTTGGCTTGGATACACAACTCTATACATTGGTTTGGATACACCTCTATATACATTGGCTTGGATACACATTTATATACATTGGCTTGGATACACCTCTTATATCATTGGCTTGGATAGTATACATACACCTCTATATACATTGGTTTGGATACACCATTAAATACATTGGCTTGGATACACATCTTATATACATTGGCTTGGATACACAACTCTATACATTGGCTTGGATACACCTTTATATACATTGGCTTGGATACACATTTATATACATTGGTTTGGATACACATCTCTAAACATTGGCTTGGATACACAACTCTATACATTGGCTTGGATACACAACTCTATACATTAGCTTAGATACATCTCTATATAATTGGCTTGGATACACCTCTATATACATTGGCTTGGATACACAACTCTATACATTGGCTTGGATACACCTCTATATATATTGCTTGGATACACTTTTACATACATTGGCTTGGATACACAACTCTATACTTTGGCTTGGATACACCTTTATATACATTGGCTTGGATACACATCTATATACATTGGTTTGGATACACAACTCTATACATCGACTTGGATACACATTTATATACATTTGCTTGGATACAAATCTTTATACATTGGCTTGAATACACAGCTCTATACATTGGCTTGGGTACACAGTTCTACCTTGGCTTGGGTACAAAGCTCTATACATTGGCTTGGATACACAACTCTATACATTGGCTTGGATACACCTCTATATATTGCTTGGATACACTTTTACATACATTGGCTTGGGTACACAGCTCTATACATTGACTTGATTACACAGCTCTGTACATTGGCTTGGGTACACAGTTCTACCTTGGCTTGGGTACACAGCTCTATACATTGGCTTGGTACACAGTCTATATATTGGCTTGGGTACACATCACTTGCTTGGGTACTACATTCTACTTGTTTGGGTACACAGCTCTATACATTGACTTGATTACACAGCTCTATACATTGGCTTGGATACACTTTATACTGGCTTGGATACAATTCTATACATTGGCTTGGTACACAGCTCTAACATTGGCTTGGGTACACAGCTTGTACATTGGCTTGGGTACACAGCTCTATACATTGGCTTGAGTACACAGCTCTATAATTGGCTTGGGTACACAGTTCTACCTTTGCTTGGGTACAAATCTCTATACATTGGCTTGGGTACACAGCTCTATACATTGGCTTGGGTACATAGCTCTATACATTGGTTTGAGTACACAGCTCTATACATTGGTTTGGGTACACAGTTCTACCTTGGTTTTGGTACACAGCTCTATACATTGGCTTGATTACACAGCTCTGTACATTGGCTTGAGTACACAGCTCTATACATTGGCTTGGGTACACAGTTCTACCTTGGCTTGGGTACACAGCTTTGTACATTGACTTGGATACACAGCTCTATACATTGGCTTGGGTACACAGCTCTATACATTGGCTTGAGTACACCGCTCTATACATTGGCTTGAGTACACCGCTCTATACATTGGCTTGGATAAACATATCTATACATTGGCTTGGGTACACAGCTCTATACATTGGCTTGGGTACACAGCTCTGTACATTGGCTTGGATACACAACTCTATACATTGGCTTGAATACACAGCTCTATACATCGGCTTGGATAAACTTATCTATACATTGGCTTGGGTACACAGCTCTATACATTGGCTTGAATACACAGCTCTATACATTGGCTTGGGTACACAGTTCTACCTTTGCTTGGGTACAAAGCTCTATACATTGGCTTGGGTACACAGCTCTATACATTGGCTTGGGTACACAGTTCTATCTTGTCTTGGGTACACAGCTCTGTACATTGACTTGGATACACAGCTCTATACATTGGCTTGGGTACTCAGTTCTATACATTGGCTTGAGTACACCGCTCTATACATTGGCTTGGATAAACATATCTATACATTGGCTTGGGTACACAGCTCTATACATTGGCTTGGGTACAGAGCTCTATACATTGGCTTGGATACACAGCTCTGTACATTGGCTTGGGTACACAGCTTTGTACATTGACTTGAATACACAGATCTATACATTGGCTTGGGTACACAGCTCTGTACATTGGCTTGGATACACAGCTCTGTACATTGGCTTGGATACACAGCTCTGTACATTGGCTTGGATACACCTCAATATACAATCGCTTGAATACCCAGCCCTACATTGACTTGGATACACAGCTCTATACATTGGCTTGGGTACACAGCTCTATACATTGGCTTGGGTACACAGCTCTGTACATTGGCTTGGATACACAACTCTATACATTGGCTTGGATACACCTCTATATACATTGGTTTGGATACACCATTAAATACATTGGCTTGGATACACATCTATATACATTGGCCTGGATACACAACTCTATACATTGGCTCGGATACACAACTCTATACATTAGCTTAGATACATCTCTATATATATTGGCTTGGATACACCTCTATATACATTGGCTTGGATACACATTTATATACATTGGCTTGGATACACCTCTATATACATTGGCTTGGATACACCTTTATATACATTGGCTGGGATACACCTCTATATACATTGGTTTGGATACACCATTAAATACATTGGCTTGGATACACATCTATATACATTGGCTTGGATACACAACTCTATACATTGGCTTGGATACACCTTTATATACATTGGCTTGGATACACATCTATATACATTGGTTTGGATACACAACTCTATACATCGACTTGGATACACATTTATATACATTTGCTTGGATACAAATCTTTATACATTGGCTTGAATACACAGCTCTATACATTGGCTTGGGTACACAGTTCTACCTTGGCTTGGGTACAAAGCTCTATACATTGGCTTGGATACACAACTCTATACATTGGCTTGGATACACCTTTATATATATTGCTTGGATACACTTTTACATACATTGGCTTGGGTACACAGCTCTATACATTGACTTGATTACACAGCTCTGTACATTGGCTTGGGTACACAGTTCTACCTTGGCTTGAGTACACAGCTCTATACATTGGCTTGGGTACACAGTTCTACCTTTGCTTGGGTACAAAGCTCTATACATTGACTTGATTACACAGCTCTATACATTGACTTGATTACACAGCTCTATACATTGACTTGATTACACAGCTCTATACATTGGCTTGAATACACCTCAATATACAATCACTTGAATACATAATTCTATACATTGGCTTGAATACACAGCTCTATACATCGGCTTGGATAAACTTATCTATACATTGGCTTGGGTACACAGCTCTATACATTGGCTTGAATACACAGCTCTATACATTGGCTTGGGTACACAGTTCTACCTTTGCTTGGGTACAAAGCTCTATACATTGGCTTGGGTACACAGCTCTATACATTGGCTTGGGTACACAGTTCTATCTTGTCTTGGGTACACAGCTCTGTACATTGACTTGGATACACAGCTCTATACATTGGCTTGGGTACTCATTTCTATACATTGGCTTGAGTACACCGCTCTATACATTGGCTTGGATAAACATATATATACATTGGCTTGGGTACACAGCTCTATACATTGGCTTGGGTACAGAGCTCTATACATTGGCTTGGATACACAGCTCTGTACATTGGCTTGGGTACACAGCTCTGTACATTGACTTGAATACACAGATCTATACATTGGCTTGGGTACACAGCTCTGTACATTGGCTTGGATACACAGCTCTGTACATTGGCTTGGATACACAGCTCTGTACATTGGCTTGGATACACCTCAATATACAATCGCTTGAATACACAGCCCTACATTGACTTGGATACACAGCTCTATACATTGGCTTGGGTACACAGCTCTATACATTGGCTTGGGTACACAGCTCTGTACATTGGCTTGGATACACAACTCTATACATTGGCTTGAGTACACAGCTATATACATTGGCTTGAGTACACAGCTCTATACATTGGCTTGGATAAACTTATCTATACATTGGCTTGGGTACACAGCTCTATACATTGGCTTGGATAAACTTATCTATACATTGGCTTGGGTACACAGCTCTATACATTGGCTTGAGTACACAGCTCTATACGTTGGCTTGGATAAACTTATCTATACATTGGCTTGGGTACACAGCTCTATACATTGGCTTGAGTACACAGCTATATACATTGGCTTGGGTACACAGCTCTAGAAGGAGAAATGGTTTGCTACTCTTGAATGGACCTTATCGATTACGATGATGAAAACGACATTATTATCTTCTCAGTCCAGAAGTTGATAACTCTAAATAGCTTCAAATAGTCTGCCAATTTAGCCCTTTTTTTGGGCAAGGATTCCTTCAAATAGCACCCAGCCACCAAACTTTTGTCTTAGGTGTCCAAGTTCCTCCCCTTCCCAACATTAAAATCATTTCAGTGCCATTGTAAGTAGGTCGACCCCATTGATGATAGTAAAAATGAATCATAAATTTTTAGTTAGTAATGGAGAAATAATTTTCACCATCTTCAAGACAGTTACTGAAAAGTTAATATTGATCTGAAAATCTCTGCTGCCGGTGCGTTTTGATAGTGAACCCTAAATTGACGACCCAATTATATTTGTATACACGGTACATTGTTTTGCATATACCTTAAATCTTGAGATTGGTCTATTCTTGCATTTCACAAGCTGTTTGCTAGTGTGTACACTGTTATGGAAAGGAATAATAATACCAGATTTTTATAAATATAAACTAAATAAGTATCACGATATCCGTCCCGCAATTGGGCACCAATTAAAGCGATACCTGGTTTTATGAGGATGACGACGCGTGCAAGTGCATTCCTTACTACGCACTTGTTATTACACGGCTATGACGATCTGATTTTACGTTCCTCACTGTAGGATTACTGATTGGTTAGTTGTCGAAATTAGTAAAGATTTAATGTTGTACACTTTTTATTTTATTAGTTGCACTTTCATTATTATAAAATTGACATTGATAGAGTTTTTGTTAATTTGCGAACTGCCACGGAAAGCCTGAGCTAGTGCTGTTACAGACAGACATTCTCTCTGAATATTACTATTCTTCGTGTGATATTACTAGTTTTTCTGTATGTATTAATACGCACAAGCTGCTTATATATGACCTACCCATTGCTTCTTAGACCCCTTGTCGCCACTGTTAAAACTAACAAATAGGGGAACTCCTGGCAACCTGATGTTGCGAAGGGTAGCTTCCCATTGGGTATAGGCAGCCAACTCATCCATCATCTGATTTTCAGATACAACGGAGGGAGTCTTTTAAAGAAAGAAAGTTTTAAAACGTACTATATTGAAATTACTTCTGAAAACACGTGATTCTCCATGGATTAAATATTAAAAAGAAACTTTACATACAGTTCTTTAAAGAAAAATACAGTTCATCCATGACATTTTTAATATATGAGAGGGGTTCAAAACAGTATCATTACATGAGAAATACCAGCAGTTATAAAAACACCAGTAGCCTTATAAATAGACAACAGCTAGAAAACAAGCACTTAGCAGAAATAAAACTAATAAATTTAATATAAATATGTCGATTTCTTATTTCAAGGTAGTCAACAATGATTTAATAAATAAATTTAACTGAAGGTAAAAAGTTTAAATTTGACATTGGCATAGCTGATATTTCACTTTTATCAATATTTTTCGGCATTTCCTCTAAGGAATTAGAAGGAGGAAAAAGTTTTTAAAAAAACATAGCCAGAATGCGTATTGTGGTACACTTTCTAAACTAGTTTCATACCATTGTTGTGTGAAATCTATTTACACAATTATTTATTAAAGCTCTATACCAAACACTTTAGCGTTACTCCTGTCACTAGTACATCTTGTTAATGAGATTTTTCTAAACTGATTCATGTTATGAGTAAAATTAGATTTACAATGATCCAGGACCACCCGAATAAGTTGATATTTCCATATATTCAACAAACATCTGCAACAAATTTGGACGTTGATCTGATGATTGAGAATATCTCAAACTTAGCGTCGTCAGAACTTGGTCAGTGTCTGTGAACACCATATATGGTAGTGATTATGTTTGTGTAAATATTTTACATTTATTTTATTTTATATTTTATTTATTATTAGTAGATGGGGTGATGACCTGGTACAGCGCTCTGATTGGTCGGTTTTGGTCACGTGACCACGCCCCCCTCGCTCTGATTGGCTGTTGGCTTTTCCCCCTCCCCTCTGCTCCCCCCTCCCCCACCCCTCCGCTCTGATTACAAAATCTCCACCAGTTGATTACGAAATTTCCTCCCCTACAACCCCCCTCCCCTACAACCCCCTCCCTACACCCCCCATCCCCTACAACCCCACCACACCTTGAACATGTTGGTACTTGTGCGGGCCCTTTTTTTTCTTGATTATTGTTGCGTGCTAATTAATTATTCATGTCTGCTAATTGATTATTGATGTGTGCTAATTAATTATTCATGTATGGGTAGGGGGAAGGACATTGGAGTATATTTTATTTGGATGGTGAGCATACGTCTCTGCACGAACCTCTCGCTACGACTGTCCTGCGTAGAATGGAGGGGGTCGGCCGCTTACCGAGTAGTGACCACGTAGGGGGAGGAACACAGAGCACGAAGCTCTCCTGACGGCAGCGTGCTGAAGAGTGCGAGTCAACCATAAGGCCCCTTTCACCAACCCTACTCGCGAGGACAGCATGACCGTGCCCTCTGGCAGCACTCAGTTGAATGCGAGCAAGCCCCCCTCATCGCGTCATACCTCCTCTCCTTTCTCTTTTTCCCCCTCCCCCATCCCTACGTCACTGACGTTGTGTGGCAATGTTGAGTTGGGGGTAGGGGGTCAGTTGCCTCCCAGTGGAAAATTTTATGTTGCAATAAGCAAACGTTTAAAGTTTCTTGAACTCGTCTTTCCCGCCAACCCACCCCCCAAGTCCCACCCCTTGTCACAGAGGTCGTGGAAAATTTTATGTTGCAATAAGCAAACGTTTAAAGTTTCTTGAACTCGTCTTTCCCGCCAACCCACCCCCCAAGTCCCACCCCTTGTCACAGAGGTCGTGGACTCAAAGCTAATTTTGGCTACTCTGTTTCTAGAAGCTACAGCCATCTTTTGGTAGAAACTCGAACTAGAAGGCCTCATGGGGTGACTAGAATTAAAATATATACAAACAACTAATGATACTCGACTAGAAATAAACCAGGAGGATAAAAAGTATAACGGGTGCATTAAAAATATGAGTGTTTTCATGTAGAAAAAAATAGCTCAAAATCTTTGAAAAAAATTGTCTGTCTAAAAAGATTATTCAACCAAGGGATTCGAACCACGATAGTTTCAAATTGTCTAGAATTAATCAAGCAGGTGTGCGTCCGAAATTAAACTTGCGCCCTAAGACCGCTACAAATACAGTCCAGGGCAGTCTGTCTTGCGTAGAATGGAGGGCATCTCCTCTGCTCGTTCGCTTACCGAGTAGTGATCACTGCGCATCACGGGTGCGCACTTTCCCCTCACCCTCTCCTCTCACCTCAATCACCCTGTGACGTCATCGAGACCCGTCGCTGGATCGACAAAACGTGTTGAGACAAGAATTGAGGTCATTGACCCTGGCAATGGGTTTTCCTGGTGTTGCAACACGACATTGAATTAGGTCCCCCACCCCCTATTTGGTAATGGGTTTTCCCTGACGACTGGCGCCGGTTTGGCGGGTTGACAAGACAAGTCGAGACAAGAATAGATCACGAGAGGGCCATCTCGTAGGGGGTGGATATATAGGGGGAAGACCCGTTCGGTCATCTATTTATAAGCGTCTGTAGAGCGGTTCAAGATGGACAAGTTACAACAGTTGGTGAATATTGTTGACGCCGTGCAGACCGTAAAATTGAGTGATCTAACAGTGGATCAAAAGTACTCGCTGGATAAATTAAAGGCTGTCAATACAAAGTTCGGGAGACGCCTAATAGCCTATCTAGATGGCGAGTTTTGTGTATTTTTACCTTGTCGTTTCGGTACTCTAACAGATGAAGACGTGTGCGAGCTTAATAACGAAAAATTGGTATTTACCTGCGCCGGAGTAAAACCCGGTTCACCTACCATTGTGAACTTTGAACGTGTTTAAGAGTCAAGCAGTTAACAACAACAACATCGGGCAGACGGGTAGTTAATACTTGTGCACGGTGGACCCTACAAACCATACAGCACGTTTTATAGCTCACGGGTACGCTCACCATGTTTAATTTAACGTTTGTGGGTCATACGGTTACGGGTTGTGCCTATATGACAGGAGAAAATATTCACAGTGTGGTTGTGAGCGATAGACAGGTAATTTACAAAATAGTGAACCAAGACAGAGAGGAGCGAGGCTACATCGAGTTTTGCGACTCTACCTGTCACACGATAAGAGCGACTAAAGTACTACCCTACGAGAGAATCGAGGAGACTTACCTGTGTGATATGACATGTGCTGTGTACAATTTCCGCCAAGGGGACGTCGTGGCCGTGTTGCCAAGGCCTCCACCACCCTTCAGAGCTCCATACCACCCGCCACCACCACCCTTCACGGCACCGCAGTCAACGCCCCCGCCCCCAGAGTCACCGGCGTACCCACCCCCAGAGTCACCGGCGTACCCACCCCCAGAGTCACCGGCGTGCCCACCGCCAGAGTCGTCTGCCTACCAGTACTCACAGCCAGAGTCACCCGCGTGCTCACAGTCAGAGTCGTCTGCCAACCAGTACTCACAGCCAGAGTCACCCGAGTGCCCAGCACTAGAGGAGGAGGAGGAGGAGGTAAAATCCGAAGAACCCGCAAATCTCGAGTGTTTAACAATGTACAAAACTTATCCAAACGTTAAAATTATTGGTGAAACGCCCGATGACTACATAATCGGTCTGGCCAGATTCGGTAACGTCTTACTTCCAAAGTCTGCCTATTATTTGGATTGTAAGCGGTTTAAATCTAAAGCACGTTGTATGATATATCTCGGAGGACAAAGTGTGATGTTTAAAAGTGAATTAATAAACTAGGCGCACTCATGTTGTCGTAGAACTCTGCTGACGTCATTGGAGCTAGTGGCAGACATTTTGAGAGGGGGAACGCAGTTTGTGAGTAGAGAACGTTGCCGCTTGAGCGAGAGGTTTTTTTTCAGAGGGATATTTCTTTCGTTGCATTTCCGATTACAATTATGCCATATAAATGCTGCATTTGTAAGGGGGCCTACGCAAAGCTCTCCAGCCTTATTCGCCACAAACATCAATGTCATCAAACATCTCAAAATACTGCTCACCAGGATGCCTGTTGGGACGAAGAGGTATTGTGCAATGCGTTAGACAGGATCGAGAAAGAAGAATACAACCGTGTAAAGTGCTTAAACGAACTTGATAAAAACAAAAGTTATAACGTTATGCTATCGGAAGAGACCCCCAATGAACCGAACGTTATCGTGCTCGAGAATGTTGGAAGAGTAAGATTTCCATGTAAAAATATTGGAGACATTGTCAATAGACATTCTAGTGCCTCGCAGCGTGTCCTGTACTATTTTGGATGTGACTCGTACTCATTTTCTAGATGGTAAAAAATATATTCTCTCCTGATGTTTTTAGTGACTATATGGTTTTTTCCTTGCTATCACATGTTGCACTCTAATCTTAATTACTTGTACTGGTCACAAGGCCTAAAAAATCAATCTATGTTGTTGTTGTTTTTGTAGCTTCTCGTTATGAATGTTTTAAATACATTAATTGTTGATTGTCAATAAAAAAACTAGCAATAAAATGTTTTTTTTTTAAACCCTATAATATGTTGTGACTAGAAGGAGATGACAATATACATGGGGCAACAATACCAGAATAAAATATAAAATGTGAGCACACACACACACACACACACACACACACGTTCACTTATAAATTATAATTGTGGTGGCGTTATATTGCTACCACTGCCAAAGAGAAAGCAAAGTAAAAGGAATTAATTAATGTTTGAGACCAAACTTCCAGGCTAAATAAACTTGTATGATTTAATTATTTTATTCATAATGTTTGAGACAGAGGTTCTAGGCTAAATAAACTTGTATTTATAGGATCATTCTGCACTATCTAGTAACTAAACATTTTTTCAATATCTTGGGATAGCACGTATATATTTAATTACTACTTGGACAATAATTTAAACATCCAAACGGGGTAGGAATAGTGAAAGTATTTATGAGAGGTAAGTGTACTAGCATTTGCATGGAAGGAGAGCTGGAAATACCATCAGTGTTCGAATTTCTCAACCAATCATACAGGCAGAGCCTCGCTTAGTTACTTGTACAATTCACAAGACCTAAATAATATTGATTTATGTGTTATTATAATTTTTTAAATTCTTGGTAGAATATGTTTGGTTGGAGAATCAAAGACAATAAGGAGATGCTGTGTCTACACCAAAATCAGCGGTCGGAGTGATGTTCTAGGGGGAGAGAGAGAGAGAGAGAGTTCGGTTGTAGACGTTAAAACAGTTTATAATATTTATTCACACAACACTTAAACAACAAAGAAATGTTATTTTCGCGATATATTTTGATATATATAAAACTTTGGCAATAAATTCATAAGTAATACAATTATACATTTAAATTCACTAATATATAACCTTCACATAAATTAATATGTTGTTGTTGTTGTTGATAAGTTTTAAATATGAAACTATAGCTGATGACATGATATATAACATTTACACTAAGCAAATTAGCAACTCAAACAACAAAGAAATTCAGTTAATTAATGTTCGCAAAAAAAATATTTTGATATAATGATATATTAAACTTTTACAAAAAAATCATAAGTAATACAATTATATAGATCTTGAAATTATTTTAACTATAAGGCGGTGTTATTAATTTACAACGGGGAACAAACCAGTACACATGCTAAGATACATACGTAATAAATATATGTATTAAAATGTTGCAAACTCTGTAGGAGAAAATGCTACTAATAAAGATACGTAAACATTGTTTTAAATACTTATAAAATATTCATTTTTTAGCTGGCCTGCTTGAGAAGCCCCGTTTAAATAACAATAAAGTATTGTATAAGTCTAATTGTAGTATTTTTAATGAGGCAAGCTATTTGTAACGACGCTGATGAAGGAATCGCACCAATGATACATTTTTAGGCCATTCCGGGAATCGAAGCCGGGACCCTTGGCTCGCTGGTCAGGCATGCAGGTTTCGGCTGAATATATTTATGTTTACGAAATACTTTGCTCTAGCACTTTACTACCAGAAATAAACGGGTAAGCCCCAAGACTGCTGCCTTTCTCTTTTGAACCATCTAAGACTCCAATTTGACAGTAGACATGGCACCTGACAATGGCCCCAAGCGTGAGATAAAAGCTGATGTCGACCAGGTGAAATGTGTAACAGCATTTGCCATGCGTTTGTTGCCCTCTAAGGGACGTCACAGGGCGAGGTGTGTACCCACATTTGCGTGTCATTGACATTCGAACCCTCCAACACCGCCCGAATGAGAGAGATAAAATAATAAAATTATTGATGTACCGTCATTTTTTTCAGGGCTGAAATGTGAAAACAGTCAAAGTTATTATTTATGCTTTCTCCTGCTAGATATCACCGATGGCATTCGAACCCGGGACTTGTGGCGTTTGTCGACCATGCAGGGAATTTAACTCTGGACCTTTTGCAGAGTGTGTGTAATAAAATAAACTTGAACCCTAGGACAGCTACAAATACAGTCCAGGGCAGTTAATGTATCACTATGAACGGTTAAACCTACATTTTCAAGCATACAGGGAATCGAGATCAGGACCCCTCGCAGAGTGTGTGTAATAAAATAAACTTGAACCCTAGGACAGCTACAAATACAGTCCAGGGCAGTTAACGTATCACTATGAACGGTTAAACCTACATTTTCAAGCATACAGGGAATCGAAATCAGGACCCCTCGCAAAGTGTGTGTAATAAAATAAACTTGAACCCTAGGACAGCTACAAATACAGTCTAGGGCAGTTAATGTATCACTATGAAGGGATAAACATACATTTTCAAGCTATACAGGGAATCTAACTCTGGACCTTTGCAGAGTGTGTGTAATAAAATAAACTTGAACCCTAGGGCAGCTACAAATACAGTCCAGGGCAGTTAATGTATCACTATGAACGGTTAAACCTACATTTTCAAGCATACAGGGAATCGAAATCAAGACCCCCTCGCAAAGTGTGTGTAATAAAATAAACTTGAACCCTAGGACATCTACAAATACAGTCTAGGGCAGTTAATGTATCACTATGAACGGTTAAACCTACATTTTCAAGCATACAGGGAATCGAAATCAGGAACCCTCGCAAAGTGTGTGTAATAAAATAAACTTGAACCCTAGGACATCTACAAATACAGTCTAGGGCAGTTAACGTATCACTATGAACGGTTAAACCTACATTTTCAAGCATACATGGAATCGAGATCAGGACCCCCTCGCAAAGTGTGTGTAAAAAATAAACTTGAACCCAAGGACAGCTACAAATACAGTCTAGGGCAGTTAATGTATCACTATGAAAGGTTAAACCCTCATTTTCACCCCATATCTGGAATCGAACTAGGGTCCTTGGCTAGGCAAACAAACAAATTATCATGCGCGAAGAAACCGGCCTCGGTACACACGCCCGACAGACAAGCGTGAGATAAGAGCTGATCTCGACTAAAGTCTGTTCATCGTAGGAATTGTTTTCTGAAAGGCCTTTTTCCCTACCAGAAAGCTATTATATAGTAGGATTTTGGTAGGAAAAAAGACCTTTAAGAGAGTAATTCCTACCGTGAATGGAATATAGGTGAAACAGGTAGCATTTAAGCTATAGTGGGATCGTGGTGAGAAAGTAGTTTCTGACACTTAAGAAAGTTACTTAAATTACTTTCATTCATATATTCATCCGGCAGATGATAAAATCTGCAACTGTCACTTTTGACAAATCGTATTAATGATGAAAAAAATATAATAAAATTAACTTTTACGTAAATTCAATATCAAATATCTTTTAAGGCTCGAAACTATGTTGACATAATAAATAACGTTTACACCAAACAAATTAGCCACTTAAATATCAAAGAAATTTAATGTTCGCAATTATATTTTGATGAAATATATAACTTTTACATAAATTCAATAGCAAATATCGGTTAAGGCTCGAAACTATGTTGACATAATAAATAACATTCACGCAACGCAAATTAGCCACTTAAGCCTCAAGCCAAAGTTAGAGGAAGGGTGCCCACGTTTGCACGGATGGAGAATGGAAAGTCTATTAGAAAAACCTCCCTAAATACTCTCGACGCTGATGAAGGATTCTATAATATTGAGTACTATGGCGTGGATTTGTTTAGCTTACACTGAATATTTATTAAAACTTATACACAACCTCCCATCGTTCTACATGTCTAATACTTGTCACAAGAAAGAAGTAAGGCCGAATAAATTAGATTTACTAAGGGAATACATCTCCATTTTCCAGAGTTGGAAGCGGAAAACGGTTTATGAAAATTTACCCCCAAAAATAGCTTGCTGTGGGATCAAACCCCCGACTTCCCTATAACCTGTTTCTAAAATGGAAACTCAAGCGTAATTACCTAGTGATCTGGCACACATATTATTTCTAGACCACACGAGCTCGATGATATAATAACTAATATTAACGCAAAACAAATTAGCCACTTAAGCCTCAAGCCAATATTAGAGGAAGTGTGCCCACATTTGCATAGATGGAGAGTGAAAAAAAACAGCACTATCGCAATATACTAAACTGCAGAGAGTTCGAATCCCGGTCCACTGACTCACACCTTCTTTTGTCACACAAGTTTAAGTCTAATCGATTATTGCTTTGAGGGGTATTTCCCTGACCTGCTCATCGAAGTGACCGACATTTTTTTTTACCTACAATCAACTTTGGAAAAAGAATGGGAAATTATAATGTTGCAAGCATGTATTTCTGACACATACTTACACACACACACACACACACACACACACACACACACACACACACACACACACACACACACAAACGTCTTTAGGAGCATTGACATTCAGGTATATTTCTGTCACAAATGGTCTTGTAAATAAGCAGCTTTGACCTCTGAAAAACAGGATGGAATTCACAAGGCCCTTGGTGTTTCATAATGGGGCCGTTCAAATTGGAACCCCGCATTTAGAATGTATGAACCCAGCTATCTTTTTTAATGTACATCATGACATATCTTGAGATCCAAAGGAGTTTTTAGCATCGCTAATGACTGCTGGAACGGTAATTCCTTCCAACGTCTTTACGTTGATAAATGCGTCGTCATTTGCGCCAACAAATAGTTAACACACATTTGTACTAATTATTACCATGATTTTAGAGATTTGGAAAGTTATATTTAGAGGAAAAGTAACCGCATTTTCGTGGAGGAAGAGTTGAAAACAGGCATCAGTACACTCTACTGGTATTTGAACTTCAATCTCCCTGTCATCAGTAGTCTTGTCTACCGCGAGAGTAGCGCATTAGACCACACGGTCACCGAGCTGCGTGAAACCATGCCGAAAAGGTTTTCCAAATATTAACTGTCTCATTTCACCTTTGTTCTAACTAGTATTGTATAAGCACTGAAAAATGTACAATTAAAAGTTCTACAATTTACCTCTGTCGTTATTGTGTTTGCCTACTAATCAAGAGGTCCTGGATTCGATTCCCTGAATGGCCTGAAAATGATTCATTAGGGGATATGGGTTTCCCCCCTTTCATAGTGATTCATTTGCGGTAGGGGGAATGGGTGTTCTGTATGTCATAGATTTAAGTTAGATTGTAAGTTGTGTACTGTCATAATCAGTCGGTGCATAAAGTGCACGTTAAATACCTCCAATAAACAATAATGGAAAAATATACTTGTAAATAATATTCATTTGTGACTCTATATATTATAAAAAGCAAAGCCCGTCCAATATAAATGGCTATCGTGTTCTGGAAGCAAATAAGTTAATACATTAATAATTATTAAATTAACATGATGAAAAATCGCTTCAGAGGTCGAATAGTGTAAGGCGTCACTCTCGAGTTAGACAGTTATGTTAATAATGGAGGAGATTGAGGTTCTAATCCCATTTGTGTTTTGAAGTTTTTTTCTCCGAATGGTTCCCTACTCTCCTTCCAAGCAAATTCTGGTAGATTATCACTAAAATGTGTACTTTCTCATTCCTACGCCATTTTAAGTAGACTAATTATCACATTTATATATAGCCTGGACGGTCAATAACACGCGGTGCTAAAAATTTTGTTTCCTAACACAAAATGTAATGTTTTATCTTTTTTTACGTCATAAACACTCACATCACATTTCCTTTAAATTCAAGAAATACAATGTGGCTAGCCTGGACAGATGTTAAAATAACTTGGATATTGTTTGGTGCCACTGTCCTCCTGACAAATTTGTTGCAGTGCTTGTAAAAGAATGTAGATATACCTCTCTTTCTCTCTCTCTCTCTCTCTCTGAAGAGACGTTTGAGACTGGTATTTGTCTGTTAATAGAGTTTTGATTTAATCTCTGTCGAGTGTCTCACTTCATTGGTCAAGACGTCTAAGAAGACACTTGTGAAAGGTCACTTGATGTGATGCGTTAGCATGTCTGTTCACCGAGCCAAGTGTCCAGGGTTCAATTTACAGTATGGCTGAAAATGGTGGTTTAACCTTTCATAGTGATAAATTAGGGAGGATTGGGTTTTTTGTGTACAACTAGAGTAATTTTCATAATAAAAGTAATTATGTTGTTACAAAACCTATGTCAGATATAATCATTTGAGCCGGAGACCCCTAACTGACCTAAGAAGGTGTGAGTCAGTGGACCGGGATTCGAACTCTCTGCAGTTTAGTATATTGCGATAGTGCTGTTTTTTTTCACTCTCCATCTATGCAAATGTGGGCACACTTCCTCTAATATTGGCTTGAGGCTTAAGTGGCTAATTTGTTTTGCGTTAATATTAGTTATTATATCATCGAGCTCGTGTGGTCTAGAAATAATATGTGTGCCAGATCACTAGGTAATTACGCTTGAGTTTCCATTTTAGAAACAGGTTATAGGGAAGTCGGGGGTTTGATCCCACAGCAAGCTATTTTTGGGGGTAAATTTTCATAAACCGTTTTCCGCTTCCAACTCTGGAAAATGGAGATGTATTCCCCTAGTAAATCTAATTTATTCGGCCTTACTTCTTTCTTGTGACAAGTATTAGACATGTAGAACGATGGGAGGTTGTGTATAAGTTTTAATAAATATTCAGTGTAAGCTAAACAAATCCACGCCATAGTACTCAATATTATAGAATCCTTCATCAGCGTCGAGAGTATTTAGGGAGGTTTTTCTAATAGACTTTCCATTCTCCATCCGTGCAAACGTGGGCACCCTTCCTCTAACTTTGGCTTGAGGCTTAAGTGGCTAATTTGCGTTGCGTGAATGTTATTTATTATGTCAACATAGTTTCGAGCCTTAACCGATATTTGCTATTGAATTTATGTAAAAGTTATATATTTCATCAAAATATAATTGCGAACATTAAATTTCTTTGATATTTAAGTGGCTAATTTGTTTGGTGTAAACGTTATTTATTATGTCAACATAGTTTCGAGCCTTAAAAGATATTTGATATTGAATTTACGTAAAAGTTAATTTTATTATATTTTTTTCATCATTAATACGATTTGTCAAAAGTGACAGTTGCAGATTTTATCATCTGCCGGATGAATATATGAATGAAAGTAATTTAAGTAACTTTCTTAAGTGTCAGAAACTACTTTCTCACCACGATCCCACTATAGCTTAAATGCTACCTGTTTCACCTAGTCGAGATCAGCTCTTATCTCACGCTTGTCTGTCGGGCGTGTGTACCGAGGCCGGTTTCTTCGCGCATGATAATTTGTTTGTTTGCCTAGCCAAGGACCCTAGTTCGATTCCAGATATGGGGTGAAAATGAGGGTTTAACCTTTCATAGTGATACATTAACTGCCCTAGACTGTATTTGTAGCTGTCCTTGGGTTCAAGTTTATTTTTTACACACACTTTGCGAGGGGGTCCTGATCTCGATTCCATGTATGCTTGAAAATGTAGGTTTAACCGTTCATAGTGATACGTTAACTGCCCTAGACTGTATTTGTAGATGTCCTAGGGTTCAAGTTTATTTTATTACACACACTTTGCGAGGGTTCCTGATTTCGATTCCCTGTATGCTTGAAAATGTAGGTTTAACCGTTCATAGTGATACATTAACTGCCCTAGACTGTATTTGTAGATGTCCTAGGGTTCAAGTTTATTTTATTACACACACTTTGCGAGGGGGTCTTGATTTCGATTCCCTGTATGCTTGAAAATGTAGGTTTAACCGTTCATAGTGATACATTAACTGCCCTGGACTGTATTTGTAGCTGCCCTAGGGTTCAAGTTTATTTTATTACACACACTCTGCAAAGGTCCAGAGTTAGATTCCCTGTATAGCTTGAAAATGTATGTTTATCCCTTCATAGTGATACATTAACTGCCCTAGACTGTATTTGTAGCTGTCCTAGGGTTCAAGTTTATTTTATTACACACACTTTGCGAGGGGTCCTGATTTCGATTCCCTGTATGCTTGAAAATGTAGGTTTAACCGTTCATAGTGATACGTTAACTGCCCTGGACTGTATTTGTAGCTGTCCTAGGGTTCAAGTTTATTTTATTACACACACTCTGCGAGGGGTCCTGATCTCGATTCCCTGTATGCTTGAAAATGTAGGTTTAACCGTTCATAGTGATACATTAACTGCCCTGGACTGTATTTGTAGCTGTCCTAGGGTTCAAGTTTATTTTATTACACACACTCTGCAAAAGGTCCAGAGTTAAATTCCCTGCATGGTCGACAAACGCCACAAGTCCCGGGTTCGAATGCCATCGGTGATATCTAGCAGGAGAAAGCATAAATAATAACTTTGACTGTTTTCACATTTCAGCCCTGAAAAAAATGACGGTACATCAATAATTTTATTATTTTATCTCTCTCATTCGGGCGGTGTTGGAGGGTTCGAATGTCAATGACACGCAAATGTGGGTACACACCTCGCCCTGTGACGTCCCTTAGAGGGCAACAAACGCATGGCAAATGCTGTTACACATTTCACCTGGTCGACATCAGCTTTTATCTCACGCTTGGGGCCATTGTCAGGTGCCATGTCTACTGTCAAATTGGAGTCTTAGATGGTTCAAAAGAGAAAGGCAGCAGTCTTGGGGCTTACCCGTTTATTTCTGGTAGTAAAGTGCTAGAGCAAAGTATTTCGTAAACATAAATATATTCAGCCGAAACCTGCATGCCTGACCAGCGAGCCAAGGGTCCCGGCTTCGATTCCCGGAATGGCCTAAAAATGTATCATTGGTGCGATTCCTTCATCAGCGTCGTTACAAATAGCTTGCCTCATTAAAAATACTACAATTAGACTTATACAATACTTTATTGTTATTTAAACGGGGCTTCTCAAGCAGGCCAGCTAAAAAATGAATATTTTATAAGTATTTAAAACAATGTTTACGTATCTTTATTAGTAGCATTTTCTCCTACAGAGTTTGCAACATTTTAATACATATATTTATTACGTATGTATCTTAGCATGTGTACTGGTTTGTTCCCCGTTGTAAATTAATAACACCGCCTTATAGTTAAAATAATTTCAAGATCTATATAATTGTATTACTTATGATTTTTTTGTAAAAGTTTAATATATCATTATATCAAAATATTTTTTTTGCGAACATTAATTAACTGAATTTCTTTGTTGTTTGAGTTGCTAATTTGCTTAGTGTAAATGTTATATATCATGTCATCAGCTATAGTTTCATATTTAAAACTTATCAACAACAACAACAACATATTAATTTATGTGAAGGTTATATATTAGTGAATTTAAATGTATAATTGTATTACTTATGAATTTATTGCCAAAGTTTTATATATATCAAAATATATCGCGAAAATAACATTTCTTTGTTGTTTAAGTGTTGTGTGAATAAATATTATAAACTGTTTTAACGTCTACAACCGAACTCTCTCTCTCTCTCTCCCCCTAGAACATCACTCCGACCGCTGATTTTGGTGTAGACACAGCATCTCCTTATTGTCTTTGATTCTCCAACCAAACATATTCTACCAAGAATTTAAAAAATTATAATAACACATAAATCAATATTATTTAGGTCTTGTGAATTGTACAAGTAACTAAGCGAGGCTCTGCCTGTATGATTGGTTGAGAAATTCGAACACTGATGGTATTTCCAGCTCTCCTTCCATGCAAATGCTAGTACACTTACCTCTCATAAATACTTTCACTATTCCTACCCCGTTTGGATGTTTAAATTATTGTCCAAGTAGTAATTAAATATATACGTGCTATCCCAAGATATTGAAAAAATGTTTAGTTACTAGATAGTGCAGAATGATCCTATAAATACAAGTTTATTTAGCCTAGAACCTCTGTCTCAAACATTATGAATAAAATAATTAAATCATACAAGTTTATTTAGCCTGGAAGTTTGGTCTCAAACATTAATTAATTCCTTTTACTTTGCTTTCTCTTTGGCAGTGGTAGCAATATAACGCCACCACAATTATAATTTATAAGTGAACGTGTGTGTGTGTGTGTGTGTGTGTGCTCACATTTTATATTTTATTCTGGTATTGTTGCCCCATGTATATTGTCATCTCCTTCTAGTCACAACATATTATAGGGTTTAAAAAAAAAACATTTTATTGCTAGTTTTTTTATTGACAATCAACAATTAATGTATTTAAAACATTCATAACGAGAAGCTACAAAAACAACAACAACATAGATTGATTTTTTAGGCCTTGTGACCAGTACAAGTAATTAAGATTAGAGTGCAACATGTGATAGCAAGGAAAAAACCATATAGTCACTAAAAACATCAGGAGAGAATATATTTTTTACCATCTAGAAAATGAGTACGAGTCACATCCAAAATAGTACAGGACACGCTGCGAGGCACTAGAATGTCTATTGACAATGTCTCCAATATTTTTACATGGAAATCTTACTCTTCCAACATTCTCGAGCACGATAACGTTCGGTTCATTGGGGGTCTCTTCCGATAGCATAACGTTATAACTTTTGTTTTTATCAAGTTCGTTTAAGCACTTTACACGGTTGTATTCTTCTTTCTCGATCCTGTCTAACGCATTGCACAATACCTCTTCGTCCCAACAGGCATCCTGGTGAGCAGTATTTTGAGATGTTTGATGACATTGATGTTTGTGGCGAATAAGGCTGGAGAGCTTTGCGTAGGCCCCCTTACAAATGCAGCATTTATATGGCATAATTGTAATCGGAAATGCAACGAAAGAAATATCCCTCTGAAAAAAAACCTCTCGCTCAAGCGGCAACGTTCTCTACTCACAAACTGCGTTCCCCCTCTCAAAATGTCTGCCACTAGCTCCAATGACGTCAGCAGAGTTCTACGACAACATGAGTGCGCCTAGTTTATTAATTCACTTTTAAACATCACACTTTGTCCTCCGAGATATATCATACAACGTGCTTTAGATTTAAACCGCTTACAATCCAAATAATAGGCAGACTTTGGAAGTAAGACGTTACCGAATCTGGCCAGACCGATTATGTAGTCATCGGGCGTTTCACCAATAATTTTAACGTTTGGATAAGTTTTGTACATTGTTAAACACTCGAGATTTGCGGGTTCTTCGGATTTTACCTCCTCCTCCTCCTCCTCTAGTGCTGGGCACTCGGGTGACTCTGGCTGTGAGTACTGGTTGGCAGACGACTCTGACTGTGAGCACGCGGGTGACTCTGGCTGTGAGTACTGGTAGGCAGACGACTCTGGCGGTGGGCACGCCGGTGACTCTGGGGGTGGGTACGCCGGTGACTCTGGGGGTGGGTACGCCGGTGACTCTGGGGGCGGGGGCGTTGACTGCGGTGCCGTGAAGGGTGGTGGTGGCGGGTGGTATGGAGCTCTGAAGGGTGGTGGAGGCCTTGGCAACACGGCCACGACGTCCCCTTGGCGGAAATTGTACACAGCACATGTCATATCACACAGGTAAGTCTCCTCGATTCTCTCGTAGGGTAGTACTTTAGTCGCTCTTATCGTGTGACAGGTAGAGTCGCAAAACTCGATGTAGCCTCGCTCCTCTCTGTCTTGGTTCACTATTTTGTAAATTACCTGTCTATCGCTCACAACCACACTGTGAATATTTTCTCCTGTCATATAGGCACAACCCGTAACCGTATGACCCACAAACGTTAAATTAAACATGGTGAGCGTACCCGTGAGCTATAAAACGTGCTGTATGGTTTGTAGGGTCCACCGTGCACAAGTATTAACTACCCGTCTGCCCGATGTTGTTGTTGTTAACTGCTTGACTCTTAAACACGTTCAAAGTTCACAATGGTAGGTGAACCGGGTTTTACTCCGGCGCAGGTAAATACCAATTTTTCGTTATTAAGCTCGCACACGTCTTCATCTGTTAGAGTACCGAAACGACAAGGTAAAAATACACAAAACTCGCCATCTAGATAGGCTATTAGGCGTCTCCCGAACTTTGTATTGACAGCCTTTAATTTATCCAGCGAGTACTTTTGATCCACTGTTAGATCACTCAATTTTACGGTCTGCACGGCGTCAACAATATTCACCAACTGTTGTAACTTGTCCATCTTGAACCGCTCTACAGACGCTTATAAATAGATGACCGAACGGGTCTTCCCCCTATATATCCACCCCCTACGAGATGGCCCTCTCGTGATCTATTCTTGTCTCGACTTGTCTTGTCAACCCGCCAAACCGGCGCCAGTCGTCAGGGAAAACCCATTACCAAATAGGGGGTGGGGGACCTAATTCAATGTCGTGTTGCAACACCAGGAAAACCCATTGCCAGGGTCAATGACCTCAATTCTTGTCTCAACACGTTTTGTCGATCCAGCGACGGGTCTCGATGACGTCACAGGGTGATTGAGGTGAGAGGAGAGGGTGAGGGGAAAGTGCGCACCCGTGATGCGCAGTGATCACTACTCGGTAAGCGAACGAGCAGAGGAGATGCCCTCCATTCTACGCAAGACAGACTGCCCTGGACTGTATTTGTAGCGGTCTTAGGGCGCAAGTTTAATTTCGGACGCACACCTGCTTGATTAATTCTAGACAATTTGAAACTATCGTGGTTCGAATCCCTTGGTTGAATAATCTTTTTAGACAGACAATTTTTTCAAAGATTTTGAGCTATTTTTTTCTACATGAAAACACTCATATTTTTAATGCACCCGTTATACTTTTTATCCTCCTGGTTATTTCTAGTCGAGTATCATTAGTTGTTTGTATATATTTTAATTCTAGTCACCCCATGAGGCCTTCTAGTTCGAGTTTCTACCAAAAGATGGCTGTAGCTTCTAGAAACAGAGTAGCCAAAATTAGCTTTGAGTCCACGACCTCTGTGACAAGGGGTGGGACTTGGGGGGTGGGTTGGCGGGAAAGACGAGTTCAAGAAACTTTAAACGTTTGCTTATTGCAACATAAAATTTTCCACGACCTCTGTGACAAGGGGTGGGACTTGGGGGGTGGGTTGGCGGGAAAGACGAGTTCAAGAAACTTTAAACGTTTGCTTATTGCAACATAAAATTTTCCACTGGGAGGCAACTGACCCCCTACCCCCAACTCAACATTGCCACACAACGTCAGTGACGTAGGGATGGGGGAGGGGGAAAAAGAGAAAGGAGAGGAGGTATGACGCGATGAGGGGGGCTTGCTCGCATTCAACTGAGTGCTGCCAGAGGGCACGGTCATGCTGTCCTCGCGAGTAGGGTTGGTGAAAGGGGCCTTATGGTTGACTCGCACTCTTCAGCACGCTGCCGTCAGGAGAGCTTCGTGCTCTGTGTTCCTCCCCTACGTGGTCACTACTCGGTAAGCGGCCGACCCCCTCCATTCTACGCAGGACAGTCGTAGCGAGAGGTTCGTGCAGAGACGTATGCTCACCATCCAAATAAAATATACTCCAATGTCCTTCCCCCTACCCATACATGAATAATTAATTAGCACACATCAATAATCAATTAGCAGACATGAATAATTAATTAGCACGCAACAATAATCAAGAAAAAAAAGGGCCCGCACAAGTACCAACATGTTCAAGGTGTGGTGGGGTTGTAGGGGATGGGGGGTGTAGGGGAGGGGGTTGTAGGGGAGGGGGGTTGTAGGGGAGGAAATTTCGTAATCAACTGGTGGAGATTTTGTAATCAGAGCGGAGGGGTGGGGGAGGGGGGAGCAGAGGGGAGGGGAAAAGCCAACAGCCAATCAGAGCGAGGGGGGCGTGGTCACGTGACCAAAACCGACCAATCAGAGCGCTGTACCAGGTCATCACCCCATCTACTATTATTATTTATTTATTTTATATTTTATTTTATATTTCATATCTTTGGACATTTTTAAATTATTCCCAAACTATTTTCTTTTCTTTTTTTCACTTCTTAAGATATGTATTTCAAAAAATTCCAAAATATATCTGACCTTTTACCTAAAAACAACCTTCCTTGCAAGTTTCATTTTTCCAGATCAAACGATTCGGATGATATATAAAAATCAACTCTTCCCTACTTCACCACATTAGGGACTGAGTTTTGAAAAATCTCCCAAAAATCTGTCCCGCTACCTAAAAAGATCTTCCTCACCAAGTTTCATCACTTGAGCTCAAACGCTTAGGAAGATTTGAAAAACCCACCCCCTACTATTTTACCCCCTTAGGGGTTGAATTTCTGAATTACCCAATAAGCCACTGGATCTATACCTAAAAAGAACCTTTCTGCCAACTTTAATTTTTTCCAGATCAAGCGGTTCGGAATACCCTGAAAAACCACCCCTCCTTCTTCACTCTTTTTAGGGGTTGAATTTCGAAAATTCCCAAAGTACTCGGGACCGTTACTTAAAAAGACCTTCCCTGTAAAGTTACATCTTTCCAGCTTAAGCGATTTGAATGATATGAAAAAACTACCCCATTCCTCTTCGCCGGGAACAGAATTTCGTAAAACCCTTTTTTTGCGAATACCTAGACCTGAAAATAACCTTTTTGCCGAATTTGAAAATTCCTGGTCCAGGGGTTCTGGGGATATGGTGATGAGTTAATCAGTCATCAATCAAATCTATCTATCTATATAAGAGGTTAAAGGCTAGTTCATACAATATGAATAAAACTTTCTGGTGTAAAACTAGAGAACTTGGTAGAATCCCAGTAGCGCCGTCCCCTAGTGGAAATGGCTTGACACGCCAGCGTAATACCTATGGAATAATTTAATTATTTTCTATACATATACACATGTTGTTGATTAGATATTTTTTCTTAAATAACTATTTTACTTGTTAAACAAGCTTTCCTTAAAATTTAAAGTAAACATATTTAGCTACTTTTAGTATTTTTCAGAAAAGTTGTTATTGTAGATCTTATAGAAGTTACAATATTATTATATACAATTATTCTACTTTCTATTTATTTTAAATTGAAAAACAACATATTTATATAGGTTTTTTAAATATAAAATAATACATCCAAATGAGCTCTCAAACTGTTTAAGAAGAACACATTCATGTATCAAATTATGCATTCATAATTTTTCTGAACTATAGCCCTACAATTTTCAAGTTCTGTAAAATAGTAGAATATGCGTTGGTGTAAAGTAACTAATTCAACTCTTTCTATCCTGGAATTTAGATGTTCCCAAACTAATTTTTTTTAATCACTACTTTACCGCTTTAAAGTATCAGCTCACTTTTGGAGTTCAACCTTAGTGACAAACTCAAAAGCAAAAGGCGACATCTACAGATAATTGATCCATCTATCGAAAAACCAGCTTTAGGCTACGGCCAGGCTTGCGACCTGGTCGCTGCGACCAGGTCGCAGTAGTGTATTACATTGATTCTTATAAGGGTGGCCACGCTTGGCGACCAGCGACAGGTTTCAAAACGCTTTCGTGAGCGTTTTCAGGTCGCAACGACAAATACGCTCAACTTTATTTCTTATGGAGGTGGCCACACTTGCGTTCGGGTCGCAGCCTGTCGCGAGTACACTGGACACTTGTGTGGGTTTGCTTGCGTCATCCCAGGTTAAAATGTCGACCGATAAGGTGCTCGGGACCACGCTATCACTCCTCCATTAAGCATTTTCACTAACCTTCTTGCAAACCGCCGGGTGTTTCCTGCCCGTCTGGAGTTACACACTCGGTAGAGTACGGTACTTAGCAATGTTTGATACCGAGCTATTTATAAATGAAGTAAATGCTCTCTCTGACGTGTGAGCAAAGTTCGTCAAATGAAGCTACATTCATTCTAAAATACAGAAAATATCTATTTTCAGCCTTTCTGAGTTCATTAAATAAGGTGTGAAACTGTCCATAAGTACGTCTCTGCATATTAATGGGGTGGACACCGTATTTTTTAGATGTACGTTTCTTCTTCATATAACTAGATACTACTATGGCTAGTAACACAACTGCACGGCTTGGTGCCATGATAACATCTGGTCATAAAACGTGGTGACCAGGTCGCAAGCCTGGCCGTAGCCTTAGAGTTAAAATAGCTATATTATTGTACCCATACAGCACGATATATGTTGTGTAGTTCCAATTTGGTACAGATGGTGTCATTTTGAAGCTTGAAGATAAGCATCGTGAGGATAGGTGACTAGTACATTTTTCCAATCTTTAATGAAAGTAATTAAGATATAAAAGGCCAAATAGTGTCAAAGCAAGGTTTATCCATATTTTTATGCCAGATAGGTATTTATTTTTATCTATATTTTTAAAAGGTGCCATCAAGGACATATCTACAATAAATATTGCTTTATCGTCATCGTTTGGAATTGTTTTACTTGAGCTTGAATTTCTTCAGAGATCATTTTTATTAAATACGTTTTGACTCTACTCAGACTCGTCGAATTAAGGGGTATTGGTTCTGAGAAGCACGTTTTGGTCTGGGCGAGGGAGACAAATAAATGTCAAACGTAAAGGGATAGGAAATGCGTGAGAGGAATGAATTTACCGTTTATTATAAATTATTGTTAAAATGATAGGGCATTTATAATTATATATAGGCATATTTTATATGAGACACAAATAAATCTCCTTCCCTCTGAGCTAAGTAGAGCTGGCAAATACAAAATAATATGTTCAATTGTATTAAATTATATCTCCATCTTTCAGTTTTTGTACACTATGGACAGTGTTATCACTACCACAAGCAGCTAAATAAATAAATGTTAAATTAGTTTAAACAAATCATTGGTACTGGCTTCAGTGGCCGTATGGTCTAAGGTGTCACTCTCGCAATATACTAGACTACCAATGACAGGGAGATCAAGGTTCTAGTGCCGGTCGGGTGTACTGAGGGTGGTTTTTTCCACTCTCTTCCACGCAATTGTTGGTACACTTCCTTTAAATTCAATCGTCCTGATCCCTAACTCATTAGCGTAATTAGACATATATTTAGAACCTGAACAGGTAGTGAGACGCGGTACTAAACAAATTAATAAAAAGCCACAGGTACTAATATCAAAGCTAGTAGTGGTTTTTCTATCCTCGGTACATCACTAGAATAGTAGATCCAGCTATAAAACCTCCAGATCAATATGAGTAGTGGGGGAAAGTCTGTAGACACTAAATTATTATATTTTGCCGAATTAAAATGAATCGGTATGTGAACATTATTTGAAGGATTTTAGTTTTGTTGTGTAGATGTCTACGTAGCCTACTAGTTAAATGTGGTCATCCAAAAACAAATACCGATAAACAATAATATTTTTTATATTAACTTTAAATTGTGAAAATGTGTCTTTTAAATGTTGTTCTGAAATGAAAACATAGGTCATGCCATTCCAAAAGCCACCCATGATTTTCTTTCATAAAATAATGAAATAAAATATCCATCAGCGTTCAGGAAATGGGTGCTATAAAATTTTATGATCGGGACTTCCTTCCTATGTAGATTATTTTGGGAGTAGTAATGAGTGTAATCACTGAATTGTATCCATTTATTGAGGACATCATGCCCATACAAATAACAAATGTTGTGACACGATGGATGATCATGTAAATTGCACAGATTCATGCGAGGTCGTCATACATCAAGTCCAATGTTAGGCCTATGTTTATGTTTATGAATGGTCGATAAAACATATTTCAGATTTAGTTGTATCCATTTTAATGTCTAGTGGGGCAGTTTTTTCATGGTATGCTCTCTATAGTCAAGTTGTTATGTAGATATAGTAATATTGAGGATTCTACTTTCATCTTCATTTCAGGTTAACATTGTTACATGTAACGCGGCTTACCACCCGTTCAGCCTGTACGAATATCTACACTAATGGAATGGAGATGTGAAGGTAGACTTTAGACTTAGAGGAAGTGTACTTGAATTTGCGTGGGGGGTGTATCCAACTGGGATGAGAACGTTGACCTTCCTGTCACTGGAAAACCAGATGAGACTGACGCTTTAGTCCATGTAACCACTGATGTGGGTTCCTTGCTATCCCTGGATGGAACTTTGAATTGTAAAGGGGTGGAACAAATTGTGTTCTGGCTATTAGTAACAAATGAAACACTTTTGCATTATTCCTAAATAAACATAACAAAACAATGTTTGGATTCATTTATAAATGTTATTTGAGAGATTTTCATTAAGCCTAATATTTATTGTAAATAATATATATCAATTACAAAGTTTAGCGAATTTAGGGACTGTATTATTATTTGCTTGTACGACATGAGGTAGGGGCGGGTAACAGTATACGCTTAACGAGTTTTTAAGAATATAAAATAATGTACTATTTTTATTACAAATTAAAATAAATGATTTGAAGGTATACATATGCTTTAATTCAAATACAATTATTCAGATTTTTAAAATAAAAATTAATTTTCGAAAATTAACTTTGAATATGTCATATCAAATGCGTTCTTTTAACCGACATGTCGGGTAAGAACACACATTCCATTGGGTAAGAGTACGCATAGCACGAGTCGCATATAAAGGAACCCTCGCTCTCGGCGCTTGAGCAGGCTCGGTGTCACCATTCTCCACAAGATCCACATTGAATACAAGCATCATCATCGAAATACCCGCCTCAACCGGCACAAATTGTTACATCACTGGCTGTAGATGTACTTTGATTGGAGAAATATCTTGTTCACGACTACGTTTTTAGTAGTCCTTCCTTTATTCTTTCTTTTTCATCCTCTTACACGAACTCGTACTTCTTTCTCTCTCTCTTTCTCCTTTTTTTCTTTTAATTTATGAGTCAGCGGGTTCTTATGTGAAGAACTAGATAAAAAAGTTAATATTGGACCCTTTCTTTTCTGTCTATTCCCGTTAAAAGAGGCTTTCGGAAGGGGTAAAATACACGCGAGAGATATTTTATGAATTGGGGATTTTTCAGGTGTTTTTAGAGATGTGGTATCAGCATGAGGTGTTGTTTTAGGTGACATTAGGTTCATAACTGTCTCTTCTGGTAAATCTTAATTGATATCAGTAGCATCAATGGGATCTTAAGAGCTATGCTGGATTCTACCTCCATCCAATTCCTCCAGGTCATCAGCCTCTTTGCGAGTGACTTAAGCAGCCAGAAAATCTTCATCAGTAAGAATGTCTGGATTAAATGGGTGAATCCCAGTTGCTATAAATGCTTGTTTCCCTTTGTCTATGGTTGATAGCCTCATGTATGCAGAGTTGAACAAACAAGCAACTTGATGTGCCGTTAACACTCTTCCTGGTTTATATACTTGAAATAAAATATATTTACTCTTTTTAATTCCTTTGTTCCCACATTATTTATTTATTAACACCGTGTTTTAGTACCCATAGGCCTACAGGTTAAATATGCATATGTTATAATTACTCTTATGGGTTAGGAATGAGGCAGGTTGTTATAAGAGGAAGTGTACATTAACTTCTTGAAATTAAATAATACATTTTTTCCTTAGATTTGTAAAAAAAAATATTACTTTTTTTAGCCGTCTCATTTCTGATAATTAACAGTCGTGTATTGCAGTAGGCTAGGATCTCGACGACGGGATGATCGAGGTTAGAATATCTGTATGGTCTATTGAGGCTGTTTTTCCGTGATGATTTTCCACTTACCTCTATGTGAATACAGGTCCACTTCCTCCAAAAATCAACCTTCCCTATCCCTAACTCATATTAGATTAATTAGTAAACATGCGTACTTCCCGAACAGTTATTAATTCACGGTCTGCTGCTAATTTAAAAACTTACCTTTATTGAAACGAATTTATAGGCAAAATTAGATTTATTCAAATAGGATTTAGCAAAGAATATTCCAGATCTGGGATGTCCAGTTCTACCCAGGTATGCTCAGATCTGGGATTTCCAGATCTACACAGATATGAGATGTCCAGATCTACACAGATATGAGATGTCCAGATCTACACAGATATGAGATGTCCAGATCTACACAGATATGAGATGTCCAGATCGACACAGATATTAGATGTCCAGATCTACACAGATATGAGATGTCCAGATTTGCCCAGATATGTTTAATTATGGGATTTAAAGATCCGGCCGATCACAAATTTTCCCAGATCTGGCATTTTATACATAGGTGGCTCATAGGAGTGGGCATGGGCCCAGTTAAGGCTGGGACAGAAGTCACGAGTTAAACAATATAATCATAAATTGACAAATAATTCAAATAGATTTCTAAAGGGAAAAACCGACGCGCATAAATATTAATTACTACATTCGTTGAAAGTATATACTATTATAGAAGTATCGAAGGATAGGGAAAAACTCTACGCGGCTCATCCAAATTATTTCACTAGTTAAATATCTCGCCGTGAGAAAGCGCTAGTACGATAGTGGCGCATCCTGATGGCCAGTTATGGTACTCTTTGAATATTACGCTCCCTCTTTGTCTAAAAGAAGAGAGGAATACTTCTCTTGTAAAAGAGGGTTGGTAAGAATTAGGGGGGGTTGAAAGTTGTTAGAAAACTGACAAGGTCGGTTTTCTCATGGTATAAACTAACCGTAATGGGTTTTAGGGGTCGTTTACCTGTCATTCAATAACATTGCATTCAAACCAAACGAAACTTATATTCTTAGTTTGTTAGGCTTCAAGGAAAATAAATCTTTAATAGTTATTTATATAAATGACCATTTTTACGTTCATTTAGTTCAAATACAAAGAGATATTTATTAATATAACTATCACAATTATATTAATACAAAACCTTTTCTCTCTTAAGCTAGATGCTCAAATTAATTTTTTTTAAGGTTGCTTTTTGAGTTCAAAATATTGGCCACTCGCGGTATACGTAAGCAGGGTTTCTCAAACTCACGGCCCACGGATCATATCTAACTGGCCCGCTTGTCTGCAAAACCCTTAAATAAGTATTTGGCCTGCAGTTACACCCATACACACATACACACATACACACATACACACACACAATAATAATAATAGTTTAATTTTAGTGTGAATATAATATTGATATAAAACACTTAAACCATTTCAAATCGTGCTATTTTTTAACACTTTTTAAATAGTGGATTGTGGGGATTTTTGTTTACATATTTTAATAAATACTGCTTTGAGTGATTCTCTAACCCACATTAACATCTAGAAAATATAAGTTATGTAATATTTTTAATACATGACATCAAATAGCTTTTATAGAGATACATCGGTGAGCACGCGGATTAAATGTCAGATTATTATAATCTAGTTAGCTGGTGTCGGGGAAGACGGGGCTCGAATTACATCTGGATGTACAGAGGGTGGATTTTTCTATTTATGGTCTCCCACATTCCCTTTTCTCAGATGCAGTTACATTTCCTCCACATTATGTTCCTCATCTCTTACTTACTAGCGTTATTAAAATATACTTAGTCAGGATGGCTAGTAAGATGCGCTACAAAAACAAATTACCTATAAAATATATTTAAGCAAACATGTTTGTATATTCTGTGGCTCTCAACACGCCTCGAGTTTGTGAATCTGGACCTTCGGCTAGTTTCAGTTTGAGAATCACTGATGAAAGCTATAATTTTTTAGTTTACAGATTCTCTCACACATTTTGAATGATTCATCTATAATTGCTCCAAATTTCAGCTTTCTAGGTCATGAAGAAATGTGAAAATGTTCTGTACTTCAATATTTACTAACCAAACTCAACCTTTTCTTTAATAATTATTAGTAGACGCATGGTGGGCTGGGTTTGTTGTTGGTATAGCTTGTCTGTATAGTAAATATATGAGAAAAACAATTTTTTTATTGTATTAGCGGTTCAACTTTTTTTCATAAGACATATTTTTTCTTGCAAAACTGTTAGGTCGTGGAATACGTCCTAGTTACATGAAAAACAGTTCAACAACAAAAAATTTAAAATAATATAATGTTTATACTTTTTAGGTTCATGCATCTCACAGACATTATTTATTAATTTTTTTTTACTAAACTAATAATGCAAAACGCCATTATTGAGTGAAATGTTTTAAAATCATACATATTTATTTGCATAGGAAAATAAAAAATTATAGGGTGGCGTGGGAGATCCGCTAACTTTGCCTCCTCAACATTTTTAATGTTAAATATTTGTTATTTAAAAGCTATTAGGTGCAAAACGCCATAGTTAGGTTCTATACAAGACTGTAGCATTAGCCGCTGGCTAACTACAAAAAAAAAGAAGACTTACCCTATTCGATTGAGGACGTCTCCTGCCCGCTCGAAGGTAAACACGCCCGGCCCACTTGTACGCGCACATCTCATCGGCCCAACAGCCTTCAACATACTGAAACGAGCTCAACTGTATCCTTCGCCACCGCCCTCCAGAATCAAAGAAATTAAGAAGAAAAGAAGTACAACTCCGCCAGTCCCACGATCATGTTCTACATCATTCGAGATGGTCGGCGAACATTCTACTCCCTATCTATTCTTTTTGGTTTTTCCCCCTTGTGACGTCCTTGTGCCCTGTGTTCTGTAAGCTGTGTTCGCTATATAAGAAGCACCGTGTGACTTATATGCCACTCTTGGGTTGGCAGAGAAGGTCACTTGACCAAGCGATCTCTACAAATTTCAACGATGTAAGCTAAATTCATTTTCGGTCATAATCTTTGCTTTTTTCTAAATTCTTTTTTGGCTCTTTTTTGGGATTATTCTTATTTAGGGGTATGCGTTATTGTTTAAACTCTTGGTGCAATTTTCCTATGGAATGGGACTTAATTTATTGCCATTTAGGAGACTTGTTATAAAAAACTTTGGCGTCATGTTCGCTTGGCGAACAAACGATCTGAACTTGGTTAAGAACTTTAATACAAATAATATGGACAAATTATTAATAAGAAATTTGTGAGGTTAATATTTTGACTTTGTTTATGATAAATAATATGAACAATTACTAGTAAGAGTTGTGTAGGTTAATATTTTGATCTGTTTAAGAACTTTAACTTTGATAATATAAACGATTGATTATAGAATTTTTGCGAGGTTAATATTTAAAATTTATAAGCATTAGAATTAGTCTTTAGATTATATAATTGGTATATTCCTTTTTGACAGGGATTAGAAGATGTGTTATGATATGTGTTGAGACTAACTATGAAAGTTAGAATGCAGTTTAAGGGTTCAGTTGTAGCGCCCAGCTAGTTTTCTACTTAGCTAGCGAATGAGATACTTTATATTGTTTAAAGATGGCGCTCTTAATATGAGGCCAAGGAGTAAGATAGTAAAGTCTTTGTTGTTAGTTTTTTTGAGAATATAAAATTATGATATAAAAAGAATACTTTTATTGTTGTTTACTAATATATATTTATATTGTTTTGTTCCTTTCTTAAAAAATAAAATAATAATAAGAATAAATAAATAATCTACAGTTAACTAATGGTGTTAGTGTCCTCTTCCTTCGATCATGGTTTAATAGTTACATTAATTTACTTGAGGCAAATGATATTTTTGGTGATGCGCAATGTTCTGGGGAACAAAGTAACCATTATAAGAAGGACTATGAGGGCTTGTCTGAAATGTTCTTTTTGCGCGTGCTATGTTTTGGTGGCATAGCCTTCTTTTGTATTCACTTCTTTCTCACCTACTCATTCAAGATTCTTTTCTTTATTTTTTGAATCCCTGTAATCCACTTAGGGATTACAAGCTGCGCAACTCTGCTCTCTTGAATGAGGGCACGGTTGAGTTCATTATAATAAATGTATTTAATATTTTGTTTCATGATACTATCACCCGCCATGGCCACCGCACCTGGGAGCTTGGTCAGCAGCAAATCTGATGTCTACAGACTCACTTCTATGGACCTTCGCCAGGAGCTCAAGGGAGAGACATCTCATTTCCCCCTGATGCTCCCGTCAGCGCATTGAGGGCCTTGCTATCTGAAGATATTTGTAAGTCTGATGACTCCAATATTACTAATGTTAGCCATCCTTCTCTGAGTAATAGCGACCCTTGTAAGGCAGGTTTTTTAGAGCTATATGGGGCTAAAGAACAGACCAATCCTCCGAGAAATCCCGTTAGAGATCAGTGTAATACTACCCCGTCCAAAACATTAAGTAAAGTTGCCAGCGAAAGCCTTAAATTATTGCCAGTCTGCGACGGACAATCTAGTAACGTACTGTTTGATTTTCTATTAGAGGCGAACAAAGTTTCAAAACTTAGGCTTGTTGGGGATCCTGAGTTTTTAATTTTGTGTATTGGGAAAACCTCTGGCTTCTTAGCACACTTAATATCTGAATGTATACAATTAGGTCTTAGCTGGGGTGCAGCGAGAAGCCGTATTTTGGAGTCTTTGGTCTCCAGAAGAGAGAAAGAGAGACTATGTAGGGAACACGTAAGACGTTTTCAACGACCCCAAGAATCTTTTAGGGTTTTCATTTTGTCTGTTTCGGAAGCCGCCGAAACTTTAAACCTCGATCTGAACGAGGGAGAAGTGGTGGAAATTATCCTTGAGAACGTATCCCCTTTAACTAGGAGGCACTTTGTGTTTTCGCATAAGCCGGCCACCTTAGCCGATCTCTATACGTTAGCCTCCAACATAGAAGGTTCTCTTCTTGCTGAGAAAGAATATCTGGATTCCCATCCCGCACCTTCTTCTGGTAGTAGGCATCAAAATAGTGCTTCCCCCGGTAGTGTAATACCACCCAATCCCCCCCGGAGACATCTCGGCGCCGTTAGGGCAGACCGAAGATGGGATTTGTCACGTGTTAGGTGTTATCGTTGTCGTCTGTTAGGACACTTCCAACGCGATTGTCGGTCGGGAAACGTGTGACGCGTGGGGGTGAGAAGGGACCCGCCGCGCGTAAATGTAGTAAGAGAAGTAACCCCCTTCCCCCTATTGTGAGGATTACGATCGGGTCGAGTCCCGGTTGGGCGCTTTTAGACTCTGGGTCTAGTGGATCATTCATTAATACTAATTTTCTGAGTAAGTTAAATGATTCCTGTAAGATTGTCATTAATAAAGGGGAATCCAATAAATTTATTGTGGGGAATGGTAATGTTTTACTAACGCAGGAGAGTGTATGCTTATCTGTAAAGATCATGGGATTTTCATGGAAAAGGAAATTATTTTGTGTCCCATCCCTCCCTTATGATATCATTTTAGGGAATGATTTTCTGTGGGAAACAGGTGCCATTATTAATTCTGGACGCAGAGAATTAATCTTTGAGTTTGCCCCTAAAACTAAAATTAATTTGTGTCGTTCTGCTAGTGTGTGTGGCACCCATCTGTTGAACGGTAATGAGGACGTAATTAATGGAATAATTTCTAGATTTTCGGATGTGATTACTACCCGGTTAGGGAAATGTGACGTCCTCCCCTATGAAATCATTGTTCAGGATAATATCCCTATTAGGTCAGGTCCATACTCCTGCGCCCCCCCCAAAATGAAGATTTTTCGCAAATTAATTGAAGACCTGGAATCTAAAGGAGTTATGGAGTTATCCGCCCTTCTAATTCCCCGTACGCCAGCCCTGCCTTTATCATCCCTAAAAGGGACGAAGGTTACAGGCTCATTGTTGATTACCGTAAAATTAATAAGAAGATACAGTTTGACCCGTACCCTATGCCAAGCATTGAATCGGCCTTTCAACATCTGGGTAGGGCTAAGATATTTAGTTTAATTGACCTAAACGCTAGCTTCCTGCAGTGTGCCTTAGTAGAATCTTCAAAGAAGTACACAGCTTTCGTCACCCCGTGGCGGCAATATGAGTTTAATCGTGTCCCCCTGGGTTGCTGCGTTGGTGGGCAAGCGTTAAGTCGTGTTCTTGATCATATCTTAGCTGACATTAAATTCATGTATGTTTTTAACTATTTAGACGACATATGCGTGTATAGTGACTCTTTAGACGACCACGTGAGACATTTAGAAGAGGTGTTAAGTCGTCTACGTAGTGTTGGTCTCACGGTCAATCCCGATAAAGTTACTTGGGCTAAACCATCAATTAAGTACCTGGGATATGTTATTTCCTCCGGGAACTTACTTGTTGATCCCGAGCGTGTCCGCCCGATTGTTGATTACCCCCCCCCCAAAACCTCAAGGGTGTGATGAGATTTATTGGGATGTGCGCTTATTATGCGAGGTTTATCCCCTCCTTTCTGAAATTGCCGCACCTTTAAATTCCTTAAAAAAGAAGGGAGTTGTGTTTTGTTGGGGTCCTGAGCAGTCTAGAGCTTTCGATCTTTTAAAAAAAAGGCTGATCTCCCTGAGGTATTGCGTTTGCCTGATTTTTCGTTGCCTTTTCTCCTGCATGTTGACGCGTCTTCTGTTGCATTAGGTGCTGTACTTTCTCAGAGGACTTCTGAGGGTGTAAGGCCGGTAGCGTTTGCCAGTCGAACACTATCGGAGGCCGAGAGGAAATACAGCGCCTATGAGAAGGAAAGTCTCGCCTGCGTCACGGGCGTCGAACGCTTCTCGGACTATTTAGAGCAAAGGGAATTTGAATTGTACACCGATAATCAGGCTTTAGCGTGGATGTTAAACCATCCCAAACAGTTGGGCAAAATTGGGAGATGGGTGTTAAGACTCTCCAGGTTTAAGTTTTCTACTCACCACATTTCAGGGAAGTCGAATGCTACCGCAGATGCCTTGTCTCGTATGACAGAGGATTGTGGGCCCACTGTGTCAGAGAGTGGTGACCCGGTGGCGGTTGTAATCCGTTCGATTCCGGAGTCCTTTGTTGCCATTAAAGATCATCAGGGTAACGACCCATGGTGCATTAGTATCATGGAAAGGATTAGGAAGGGAGAGAAAGTGGGACAGTATTCGATTTTTAGAGATCTTCTGGTTATTTCTAATGCTAGAGGGAAAGGTAGGAAAGTGGTTGTGCCTACTGCCATACGTTCCATGTTGTTACGCTACTTTCATAACTCCGTGTTTGGTGGTCATTTATGGGTATTGAAAACTGTGAAGAAAGTGTCACGAGAATTCTACTGGCCTGGTCTTTATAATGACGTTAGGGAGTGGGTTAGCCGCTGTGAAGATTGCCAGAAGGCTAAACCCGCCCAGAATTCCAGAGTTTGTGTTCCATTCGGCCGATGTTGCCCAACGGGCCTGGGATAAAGTTTTCGTTGATTATGTAGGGCCTATTACCCGTTCTACCTTGGGTAACTCGTGCATTCTTGTTCTTGTGGACGCTTTTTCTAAATTTGTTATTCTTCTCCCTTTGCGTAATATGAAAGCTACCACCACTGTCAACGCCCTAGTAAGCGTGTCTGGTCCTTGTTTGGAGCGCCCCGTATGATTGTAAGCGATAATGGTCCCTGCTTCCGGTCAGCCTCTTTTAATGACTGTGTTTCAGCTGGGGTATTAAACGCGTCACTACCAGCCCCTATCACACTGGGCCAAATCATGTCGAACGCTTCAATAGGAATTTGGTAGTAGCCCTTACTATTTTTCACAACCAGGCTCAAGATAGGTGGGATAAGGATATAGACTTCCTTAATTTAGCTTTAATTCCGCCTTTCACGAATCCATAGGATGTTCTCCCGCCTCGGTATTTCTAGGTAGGGATTGAACCACCCCCTTTTGTCAATTTGGGACGTGGGTCCATTGTTGGAAGAGAATGATATGACTCCCATGAGGTTAGATGTAGGCACGCCCTGGACCATCTTAGAAGAGCTCAGAGAAGGGTCGCTAACCAGTACAATAAAAACCGACTTCCTGTTCCTTTTAAGACAGGTGAGCATGTGCTCTGCAGAGAATTCCCTTGAGCTCCTCGGTGGATAAGAAGTCTGCTAAGCTGTGCCCAAGGTGGGGAGGACCATGGAAGATATATAAATTCCTTACCCCGGTCACGGTCCTTCTTAAATCTGTTAGCCGACGAATCAGTTATTAGGCGCGCCACGTCAGTCAGGTCAAGCCGGCGAACCCAAGAGTCTCGAAGGAAGATTAGGTATCTAATTTTAAACTACTATAAGTAATGTAAGGTAGGAGTATAGGTAATTTATATTTGCGCCATAATATATGTATATATATTTTTTGTTGTCTATCCGCCTCTATGGTAAGCTCGGGCCCGAGCATAAAAATATCTCTGTGTATGACCTAGCATAAGTATAACTTGGTCAGTGATCGAGCAGAAATATAACTCTTTCTGTAAGCGTGTTTCTCTCAAGAGAGTGTAAAGTGAGTGTAAATCATCTTTTAATAAAGATGAAAGATTGTTTGGCATTTAGCCATATGTGAATATCAAGAATACAAGAATGAAGTCAGTGCTTCTATATATCATATAGATAGGGGTTGCTTCTAAGGGACGCCCTCGTATAAGAGCGAGATGGCGAGGGACTTGCCGTAGTGGGAATTGTTATAATCCGATGCCCACGACTACGGTTTTCATTTATGATTGCACGAACATTTAACCTTTTCTCTATGTACACAGCTCTCAGGACTCCCTCCTCTTTTGTCTCCCCCTGACCCCTTCCTTGTCCTCGTCCTTTCTTCGCCGCTGATGGCTGAGTGCGACGTCCTACGAGTAGCCTCTTGGCAACTCTGGAGTAGGATGCTGAGTCTGGGACGAGATCCGAGGAAGCATCGAATATTGGATGGAGAGCAACTGAGGTGCAGCCATTTCTTTTGGGGCTGCTAACTCAGAAACAGAGGGGACCACCGCCTGTCCATGCTGAAGGAAGAGCGACTGAGGTGCGACCCATTCCTCCTGGGGCTGCCAACTGAAGAAACAGAGGGGACGACCGCCTATCCATGCTGAAGGAAAGAGCGACTGAGGAGCGAGCCATTTCTTTTGGGGCTGCTAACTCAGAAACAGAGGGGACCGCCGCCTGTCCATGTTGAAGGAAGGAAGTTGGAGACCTGGACCGACCGCCTATCCATGCGGAAGGAAGAGCGACTGAGGTGTGACCCATTCCTCCTGGGGCTGCCAACTACAGAAACTGAGGGGACCACCGCCTGTCCATGTTGATGGAAGGAAGTTGGAGACCGGGACCGACTACGCCTCGCCCCCCTTGCCCCCATGACCAAGGGGGGGAAATTTGTAGCATTAGCCGCTGGCTAACTACAAAAAAAGAGAAGACTTACCCTATTCGATTGAGGACGTCTCCTGCCCGCTCGAAGGTAAACACGCCCGGCCCACTTGTACGCGCACATCTCATCGGCCCAACAGCCTTCAACATACTGAAACGAGCTCAACTGTATCCTTCGCCACCGCCCTCCAGATCAAAGAAATTAAGAAGAAAAGAAGTACAACTCCGCCAGTCCCACGATCATGTTCTACATCATTCGAGATGGTCGGCGAACATTCTACTCCCTATCTATTCTCTTTGGTTTTTCCCCCTTGTGACGTCCTTGTGCCCTGTGTTCTGTAAGCTGTGTTCGCTATATAAGAAGCACCGTGTGACTTATATGCCACTCTTGGGTTGGCAGAGAAGGTCGCTTGACCAAGCGATCTCTACAAATTTCAACGATGTAAGCTAAATTCATTTTCGGTCATAATCTTTGCTTTTTTCTAAATTCTTTTTTGGCTCTTTTTTGGGATTATTCTTATTTAGGGGTATGCGTTATTGTTTAAACTCTTGGTGCAATTTTCCTATGGAATGGGACTTAATTTATTGCCATTTAGGAGACTTGTTATAAAAAACTTTGGCGTCATGTTCGCTTGGCGAACAAACGATCTGATTCTTGGTTAAGAACTTTAATACAAATAATATGGACAAATTATTAATAAGAAATTTGTGAGGTTAATATTTTGACTTTGTTTATGATAAATAATATGAACAATTACTAGTAAGAGTTGTGTAGGTTAATATTTTGATCTGTTTAAGAACTTTAACTTTGATAATATAAACGATTGATTATAGAATTTTTGCGAGGTTAATATTTAAAATTTATAAGCATTAGAATTAGTCTTTAGATTATATAATTGGTATATTCCTTTTTGACTGGGATTAGAAGATGTGTTATGATATGTGTTGAGACTAACTATGAAAGTTAGAATGCAGTTTAAGGGTTCAGTTGTAGCGCCCAGCTAGTTTTCTACTTAGCTAGCGAATGAGATACTTTATATTGTTTAAAGATGGCGCTCTTAATATGAGGCCAAGGAGTAAGATAGTAAAGTCTTTGTTGTTAGTTTTTTTGAGAACATAAAAATATAAAAGGAATACTTTTGTTGTTCTTTACATATATATATATATATTTATTGTTATTCTCGTTTCTTGAGAAATAAAATTATGATATAAAAAAGAATACTTTTATTGTTTACAAATATTTGTTGTTATTGTTTTGTTCCTTTCTTAAACAAATTTAAAAAAAAAAGGAATAATAAGAATAAATAAATAATCTACTGTTAACTAATGGTGTTAGTGTCCTCTTCCTTCGATCATGGTTTAATAGTTACATTAATTTACTTGAGGCAAATGATATTTTTGGTGATGCGCAATGTTCTGGGGAACAAAGTAACCATTTTAAGAAGGACTATGAGGGCTTGTCTGAAATGTTCTTTTTGCGCGTGCTATGTTTTGGTGGCATAGCCTTCTTTTGTATTCACTTCTTTCTCACCTACTCATTCAAGATTCTTTTCTTTATTTTTTGAATCCCTGTAATCCACTTAGGGATTACAAGACATTTACATTGACATTAAAAGAAGACAAATTGTAGATGTGTATTTGTAAGGGAGAAGGCTACGCTCAATCTTTCCTCCACCACTTTTATATATTTTTCCCTTGCAAACATATTATGGGGCTTGGTGCTAAAGAGAATTTTAATATTTACATTATAAAATATAAAAAATAAATTGAGGATGGGAACTAACTTAACCTGCTTTCTCACACCCCTCCCTCCCATAACAATGGTCTGGGACTAGAAAACAAAATAAGTGTCAAATGGTGGTATATTTACATATGTAATTTGAGGGGGTAGAATGGAAGCCAGCTTGAGTGATCTACTATAGACCTTAACTAAACCCCTTCAGGGTTATGTGGTTTGTGTTGCCTTAGAGTACCATTCGGAGGACAGAAATACCCAATTTAAGAAAAAATTAATAATAAAATTTAAGACAGATAAACTTGAATATTTTGGGCATTTTTGATGCACAGTAAAAAAATTTAGAAAAAAGTTTAGATACTAACAGAACAAGAGTTTTTAAAGTGGTATACGTTTATCTCTGTGGTCTATATCATCCATTCAAGTGAGGCCCCTACCTAAAGTTTGTACAATGACAAGATAGAAGGTATACATAAACAAAGCATAAGTTACACCTATAAGAATTGACATAATTCAAAAATTTACATTTGCACAATTTTATAAATTTTTCAGAGATTAAAGTTTGTAGGAATTTGTTATTTTATTATTAGATATTAATTATTATGGTTTGAAATACATTTTAATTCATCATCGGCTTCATGTTATGTTTGAGGTAGCATTTTTCAAACTGGGCTCCGCCTTAGCTATCTGAGGCTACGTGGGGCAATTTCGTAATGTTATTTAGTTTTTCACACTATAAAATAGCATCAGTAACTAGGATTGCCAATTTTTTTTAAATCTAAATAAATTATATATGCCACACAAGCCACTATTAAATAAATATATATTGATTTAGATTTTGTATTTTTCATTGTGATTTTTTTGCACAAATTGGTGGGGGAAGTGTAGTTTTTCTTTTATATCTATTCAAGTATTAAGTTATAAAAGACTCGTGAGATTTAAATGTATGTATTGAATGTTCATAATACTAGTGTAAACATTTTCATGAGAGTTCAAACATTTATTTTTTCTGGTACAAAGGCTCCTTCGGTCTAAAATGTGAGTCAATATACGTTAATGTGTTGAATAGCACGCTTTGGTAGCTTTGTCAGTTCGAAGTACTTTAGTATTAACTTTAACCGAAATAGGGTGGGGTGCGAGTGATTCTGAAGTTTCTATAAGCAAGGTCCTCGGTGTAATAACCCATATCTTGTGTTAAGAGCCTTAAAAACTAAAACGAACTTAATTACCAGAATGGTGGCTACTAGCCATATACATTTTCTTGTATACAATGTATGGAAGCTATTATGGTTGTGCTTTTTTCAAATTAGAATATAAGTGGCACCTTTAATATGTGTATGTGTATGTGTGGGTGCTTTGAATATAAAGTCTTAAACCAAGTCTTAAAATGGAGCCTATGTATTCGAATCATCTTCTGTGGTTTATGTTTTAGTTATATAGTATATGATTTATATTTTATTGAAATTATTAGGGGCCATGGGGGAAGGTGCCCCGTTTAGTCCCACTCCCTTGGGTGCGCCATTGGTTCTAAGTAAACGCTTAATGATAGAAGGGCATTTTATCATAGATATAATTAATTTATAAAATATGACAGTTATTTCAATGGTTTTTATGAACCTATAATGCCCCTTTTCCTCGTTAACTGAAAAAACCAAAAGTATATCCGTTAGCTTTTATTTAATTAAAGGACACTTAACTTTTAGTTCAACACCCTTAAAAAAAGGTTTAAACTATATGTGTATAATGTTAATAATGAATAGTTTTTGAGCCAGTGTGTTAAAGCAGTCTCTCATTTTATATTATCAAGTCAATATAGTAAGCATAGTATTTATCTTAAAAATGTCAATTCAAGTTTAAAATTAATTATAATCATACAAAATGTACATTTGTTGTTATATTTTAATATGATTTATTTTCACTGTCTAAAATATGTTTTTCAAATAATTAGAGTAAGCTCTAGTAGTGTTGTTTTTGGCAACGTATCTTCACGCCAGTCAATGCTTTCCGCATTTAATAGCATATAGAAGGTTAGCTATGAGGAAGATAGAATTATGAGAAGTACCCTCGTTTGCGTGGAAATAGCGGGAAACCATTTAGGAAAATTTATCATCAGTACACCGTGTAATTGAGCAGCCGCGGTATGCACATTTTTGTCCTCGATTCATTAATTCATAGTACAAATCTTTCTTTCAAAAATGAAGATGAATTATTAAAAAAAAATTAAATATTACTCAACATTACACAAAATTATACAAATCAATACATTATTTAATCTATAAAGCAAAGGGCGAGAAGCAAGACAAATATGCCCGCCTACAACTCGTGAATCTCAAAACAAATTATGTTAGTGGGTTTGAAAAAAGAACCAAAGGAGAGTTGCCAGGGAACAATGAATTTTTGTCAACCTTTACTTCAAGGACGTTTGCTATTATTAGGAATGGAGGGAGGAAAGGACTGCTGCCCAATCCACCCTTCAAAGTCTCTTGTAGAGAGCGACGGAGAAGAGAGAAAGAGAAGATTTCAGCCTGTTTACCTCTAGGCTATCAGAGTGTCACTTTCTGGTGTTGGTATTTGCTGGGCTGGCGACTTCTAGTGTATATATACATTCAACGCTACATTATAATATAATTAGTTCTGTAATTTTCCTGATAGGAAAGCCCAGCAGAAAGATAACAGTACAATTAATGTTACGGGTTTAAATTAAACAACACCAAGTGTTAGAGCTATCTGTCGGCCTAAATTCAAAACAAATTAACATTAGGACATGCTACCCCACGGCCGTGGATAAGTTAACGGGGGAGCGGAATTGTATCCATTCGGAATGGTATCCATTCCGATAGTTTTGTAATAAACTGCTTTTGTGAAAATCCTGAATTGTATCCACTGGAATTATATCCCCCAAAACCTGAATCGTACCCCCTCGGAATGGTATCCATTCCGATAGTTTTGTAATAAACTGCTTTTGTGAAAATCCTGAATTGTATTCACTGGAATTATATCCCCCAAAACCTGAATCGTACCCCCTCGGAATGGTATCCATTCCGATAGTTTTGTAATAAACTGCTTTTGTGAAAATCCTGAATTGTATCCACTGGAATTATATCCCCCAAAACCTGAATCGTACCCCCTCGGAATGGTATCCATTCCGATAGTTTTGTAATAAACTGCTTTTGTGAAAATCCTGAATTGTATCCACTGGAATTATATCCCCCAAAACCGGAATCGTATCCCCTCGGAATGGTATCCATTCCGATAGTTTTGTAATAAACTGCTTTTGTGAAAATCCTGAATTGTATCCACAAATGGCCGACTTGAGTTTTAACAGAAGGAACGTTTAACGTAAAAGCTTTGTCACAATTCTGGTAGAGGGCAGCAGGATGGAATCTTCTTAACTTACTACTTGTATACTAGAGTGAAGACAAATCCAATCAAATTATTTAAATAAGTTTAAGTAATTATTTGAAATTCGTAGACTCATATAAGGCTACCAACATTACATAGAATATTAAAAAGCATAGCGTTATAAATTATTTATGATTTCCAATTAAGAGGATATTCGTATCCTAAATCAGCCAGTCCTGCTCGATTATACACTTTAGGCCAGGGGAACAGAAGTTAAACGTATGGACATTAGGAGCACCTTTTAGAAAATATAAACAAATTGTTTGCAGTCATCATTGATAAGATTTTACTCTATTTCACTGTTATTTATAGATATTGACTATCTTTGTATTAATATTATCACTGTTCACCATAGTTTTTATTTTGTTTCCTTGAAGATGATTCAAAAATTCATTTGTAATCAAATCGATATATGAGAATTTAAAATAACTTTGTCATTAGTGCTCTAATTCTCTTTTCAAGTGGCCTGTTTAAGTATTTTCTTAAAAACGAAGTATTCATTCTCTTTAAAGATTGCAGTGCATATTAGAAAATTAATTTGCAACCTTTTTTAACATGTAAGATTTTTTTTTGGGTCAATATATTTTAGAGCATGTATTGACTTCTATAATTTTAAAGAGAGAAATCTTTTATTTTATTTGGCAACATACTTTAGCCACTATGTTAAAAAATAATTATTCAAAATCTAGCTTTAATTTATTCAAATCTAGTAAGAAACGAGACGGTTTTGATGAATTCTGGCAAGAATTTTATTAATGTAAATGGCAGCAATGCTTTACTCGCTCATTTATAATCAAAATAAAAAAGTTTCTACAAGACAACGTTTTCATATTTTCCTATAAACATTTTAAGAGGTATGGAAGTTATTCAATTTGTTTCAAATCCCATGTAAGATTTTGCAGGCGATGTTCACCACAATTATTACAACCACCATAAAATTACTGTCTTTGCCACACTAGTGAAAATATACTTATGGCGTGATATTTATATGTGACTTTTAAAGCTAAGGAACAATGTTAATTTTCATAATTTGGGTGAAAAATGTGGTTTAAGAATTGGTTTTTTTAGTATATATATTGCGTTCACTAGATGCATCAGTGAATTTTTTTATAATACATTATGGGTGATTATTTCGTATGAGTAATTGTCTTCATTTTTAAGCTATATAATTGCACCTCCTCTGGTTAAAAAAAGGATAGCGTTAACGAGGAAACCAATGAGATAGAAAGAGACGTAGGTGTCTATAAGCGCATCTACTGCAATTTAAGAGCGAGACGACCTATCGCTATTTATTATTTGCTCCATAAATTTATAAAGGTATTTTAGTAACCATTCATCACACGAAATATAATATATCTTGACAGATATTAAAAATTCGCTTGTATTATATCAAGAGAAAAATAAATACCCGAAGGTTTCTCTCTTTCTCACACATTGTAAAACAGACAACTCAAAAATTTCAGACACAGACATCTAAATCAAATGATCGTTGGCTGTTTTAATCTGTGTTTGGCTATGCTTGTTGAGCATAATATTTTCCATTCTTAGCCTAAATAAATAGTTTGACCATGGCTAATTGTCGAGAATTATCTACAACGATGATCAAGCCAAATTTTAAAATCTCCTAGACATAAAATATATTGATAAATGATAATATCCACCACTAACATTTTGTTGAGTATGAAGAGGAAAATTTAATGTCAAATAGCCCTACTTGTTTGGCCTCACGAATATTCAGGCAAGTTAAATTATTTTTTAAATTTTAAATTGTGAGATTGTTGAAAGAAAACTTTTAGCAAGGATATTTCATTTTTTTAGACCCATTTTATTATATATTTTACACATTTCCCAGATTTTGTCTCTGATAAGCTTTAGTGTAGATATATAAATTTGTTGATAAATCCATTATTTAAAAATAAAATAAGTTTGAATGTTCAGAGTTAATTAATTTATGACTGTTATTGTTAAAAAAATGTCCTAAATAAAATAAATACACAAGAATGTGAAGAATCGAAAACTTAAAATACTTAGAAAGAAGGTTGGTCTAGAATACAATGGGTTTTAAGAATAAAAAAAAAACATAAATCAAACTCACTATTCAAACTAAAAATGATAAAACTCCAGACGTCTATATATATATATATATATATATATAAATATATATATAAAAAGGCTCTACTCACCTACACTTAACAAAGTATATTGTTTGGCCATATGACACATCATAGCCTTGAACACTATTTTTATAAAAAATATATTCAAGATTAAAATAAAACAATTCCAACTCACTTCTGAAAGCCCACAAATGATATGTTTACATGAAGGGGGGGGGGGGTGACGGAACTTAACGGAAGTCCCCGCCACTTTCTAAAATTCAAGTATTTATGATCGCAATCGTTTGTTCTTTGTTTGTTTCGGATTGTTCCCCAAGAAGTTTCGTGAAGTTGGCCCCCACAATGTAAACATATCATTTGTAAGCCTATCAAAACGGAACAAACGAAAATTTTTGCGGAACAAACGAAGAACAAACGAATGCAATCATAAAAACTTTGATTTTTAAAAGTGGGAGGGCCAACTTCACGAACGTCAAAAAAAGATGGAAAGATAAATAATGCCAAAAATGGGTTGGGGAGGAGAGGGAGAGGTGATTCGGATAACAAATACTCTTGAAATCTCCCTGAAAATAGGAATTTAAAATTACCCGTTCCCAAACTCACTCAAAATAATAGAGCTGAACTGGAACTGAATCAAAAATGGCAACCTCTCACAGCCCTAAATAATAATAGTAAATATAGGTTCATGGCTTTTTTTTATGCTATTGATATTAATAAGTGTGTGAATAATCAATTATAAACATTTTTAAAAACATTTACTTCTAGATATTAACAAAGGTTTGTACCAGCTAAGCTAATATGGTCACACACACACACACACACACACACACACGATATATCCGGCGAGTTTCGATCCCCGATATTAGTCATGGTGAATCAAGTTGTAGCTAGTTGTATATAGTTTTATCATCCTAGCTACAACTTGATTCACCATGACTAATATCGGGGATCGAAACTCGCCGGATGTTTCGAGATAATTTTGACTAAATGATTTTCCACTTTATCTACATACAAATGTAGATACACTTTCTCTAAATTATACCTTTCTCATACTATCCCTAAAGTGTGAACACGAAGTTAGTTCATAAGGCTATTGAGACGTGAAGAATTGGAAAAGTAGTAGACATTTCAGTCAAGACCTTTATAGAAATCTTTAAAAAACTTTTGATTTGATTTGTGGAAATAATTTTTTCTTTCTCGCACCCCTCGGTTAGAGAAAGTATTGATATCGTAAAAAAAAACCTTGAAATTTTGATAAATATCGACGTTTCATGGCCCCCTGAAACAGAAAAATATATTTTAGCGATGCCGCCTGTCTGTGTGTTTGTATCTGTGCATAGAGCCTAAACCATTTCATCGATCAAGCTGAAACTTGATATCTAAGGTTGGATAGGGTTCCCCAGAGATCTTTTTGGAATTAGATATACAAACCTAAAATTAAGGGTAGTTTACTTAACGACGTTACCTACTTGACGAATTCGAAGGGATTTTATGAAGCGGGTTGCATATTAACTTAACGCACTCAAGCATGAAATATGTGGCCTCTTCTGACAGTTCTTACCCCCTCCATGACTACCCTTCTCCTCTTTCGCAGATTAGCGTTTTGTAACTTAGTCAGAAGGGTACAAACTCCACTCGCCATTCGGTAAGACCGACAGGTCAGCCTTTCAGTGATAGATTCAAATTAACCATTTCTCGTGCTGATAGCTAAGTGAACTATATTAAGGCACTAGAGTGACTAGACAGATAGTTTACAACCTGGGAGTAGCGACCCCATTCTTGGTCATGGCTTTTATCGGGTGGAACACGTTGCTTGTTGAGATTATAATGTTATGTTTACTTTTTAAATTGATTACTACTTTAGGAAGGTGCAAAATTCAAATACAGTAAAAACATTTTAGTTAATAATTAGGTTCCTTTTGGTTACCTAGCTCAGACTGTTGCTTGCTTACTTAGTTTGCTGGAGGAGTCTCGTGTTTAGGCGAGAGGCGCTGCTATCATAGCTTTCAAAATACCCACTAGGCTCGTTGATTAACTTTTGAAACATCTTAGTCGCATTCATATAAATAATATAGGATAATATAGTTTATAGGAATTTTATCAAACACGTGGGCTTAACGGCACGCTAGTTTGGTTTAACTGATGAGGTCAGGATTCATATTCTGACTGGCGGTTCTGGGATTGATTTTCCCTAAATAATTTTCCACTCTCCCTCCTTGCAACTCCGGGTAAACTTAATCTTAATTCAACCTTTTTCGTCCATAACACATTAGCGAAATTAGTACACATGTTTATAACCCAAACGCATAGTAAGATGTGGTGCTAAATTTTTTATAGCCCTGATTAATAAGAATATTATAAAATTAAAATTTAAAAACCAGGATATTAATACTTGTAGGCCATCAAGGGGTCGCGATGGTTTCAAAGACCAACATTGATTTCAAACCTGGCTTAATTTGGAAACCACTGAACTAAACTCGCATTTCACCCACACGTAAGTGTTCGAATTATACAAGTGAATTGGGTATTTTCCTAGTCATACTCATCAAAATGTTAGTGATGGATGTTATCATTTATCAATATATTTTATGGCTAGGAGATTTTAAAATGTGGCTTGATCGTCGTTGTAGATAATTCTCGACAATTAGCCATGGTCAAACTATTATTTAAGCTATGAATGAAAACCTGAGCTTTCATTAAGCCTAGCCTAACACAGATCAAAACAGCCAATGATCAATTAGATTTGGATGTCTGTGTCTGAAATTTTCGAGCTGTCGTCTGTTTTACATTGCGTGAGAAAGAGAAAACCCTTCGGGTATTTCTTTTTCTCTTAATACTTGATAAGACATTGTGATATACTTTACTATTTTATGCGAATTATTAATATATGTCAGGCTATATTAAATTTCGTGTGATGAATGGTTACTAAAATACCTTTATAAATTTATGGAGCAAATAATAAATAGCGATAGGTCGTCTCGCTCTTAAATTGCAGTAGATGCGCTTATAGACACCTACGTCTCTTTCTATCTCATTGGTTTCCTCGTTAACGCTATCCTTTTTTTAACCAGAGGAGGTGCAATTATATAGCTTAAAAATGAAGACAATTACTCATACGAAATAATCACCCATAATGTATTATAAAAAAATTCACTGATGCATCTAGTGAACGCAATATATATACTAAAAAAACCAATTCTTAAACCACATTTTTCACCCAAATTATGAAAATTAACATTGTTCCTTAGCTTTAAAAGTCACATATAAATATCACGCCATAAGTATATTTTCACTAGTGTGGCAAAGACAGTAATTTTATGGTGGTTGTAATAATTGTGGTGAACATCGCCTGCAAAATCTTACATGGGATTTGAAACAAATTGAATAACTTCCATACCTCTTAAAATGTTTATAGGAAAATATGAAAACGTTGTCTTGTAGAAACTTTTTTATTTTGATTATAAATGAGCGAGTAAAGCATTGCTGCCATTTACATTAATAAAATTCTTGCCAGAATTCATCAAAACCGTCTCGTTTCTTACTAGATTTGAATAAATTAAAGCTAGATTTTGAATAATTATTTTTTAACATAGTGGCTAAAGTATGTTGCCAAATAAAATAAAAGATTTCTCTCTTTAAAATTATAGAAGTCAATACATGCTCTAAAATATATTGACCCAAAAAAAAATCTTACATGTTAAAAAAGGTTGCAAATTAATTTTCTAATATGCACTGCAATCTTTAAAGAGAATGAATACTTCGTTTTTAAGAAAATACTTAAACAGGCCACTTGAAAAGAGAATTAGAGCACTAATGACAAAGTTATTTTAAATTCTCATATATCGATTTGATTACAAATGAATTTTTGAATCATCTTCAAGGAAACAAAATAAAAAACTATGGTGAACAGTGATAATATTAATACAAAGATAGTCAATATCTATAAATAACAGTGAAATAGAGTAAAATCTTATCAATGATGACTGCAAACAATTTGTTTATATTTTCTAAAAGGTGCTCCTAATGTCCATACGTTTAACTTCTGTTCCCCTGGCCTAAAGTGTATAATCGAGCAGGACTGGCTGATTTAGGATACGAATATCCTCTTAATTGGAAATCATAAATAATTTATAACGCTATGCTTTTTAATATTCTATGTAATGTTGGTAGCCTTATATGAGTCTACGAATTTCAAATAATTACTTAAACTTATTTAAATAATTTGATTGGATTTGTCTTCACTCTAGTATACAAGTAGTAAGTTAAGAAGATTCCATCCTGCTGCCCTCTACCAGAATTGTGACAAAGCTTTTACGTTAAACGTTCCTTCTGTTAAAACTCAAGTCGGCCATTTGTGGATACAATTCAGGATTTTCACAAAAGCAGTTTATTACAAAACTATCGGAATGGATACCATTCCGAGGGGATACGATTCCGGTTTTGGGGGATATAATTCCAGTGGATACAATTCAGGATTTTCACAAAAGCAGTTTATTACAAAACTATCGGAATGGATACCATTCCGAGGGGTACGATTCAGGTTTTGGGGGATATAATTCCAGTGGATACAATTCAGGATTTTCACAAAAGCAGTTTATTACAAAACTATCGGAATGGATACCATTCCGAGGGGGTACGATTCAGGTTTTGGGGGATATAATTCCAGTGGATACAATTCAGGATTTTCACAAAAGCAGTTTATTACAAAACTATCGGAATGGATACCATTCCGAGGGGGTACGATTCAGGTTTTGGGGGATATAATTCCAGTGGATACAATTCAGGATTTTCACAAAAGCAGTTTATTACAAAACTATCGGAATGGATACCATTCCGAATGGATACAATTCAGTCCCCTCAAGTTAACTAATAACCAACATCAAGCAAGCCATCTATTGGTCTACGGCCAAAAATAGCCAAACAGCGTCACCAAGTGGTACTCGAACAATTTAACATTAACTCTTATAGTGACCAAAAAAGGGACACATGATTTTGCCGAAACCCAACACTTAATAATTAATTTACGACAAAATATAACCTTGCCGTCAATCGACAACCTATTCATTTTAATACTAATATATTAAAGTGACCTCAAAAGATAAATAGAATGTCAAGTGTCCATCTTACATAATGTATTATAGATTATAAACAAGCCATCTCGTGAAGCAGTGACAAGGTGAATTAAAAACAGATGTGTGGGTAAAATTTACAAAATAGTGCCTTAAATAATTAAACAAAGCCATTTGCTGAAAACGACTAATTAATTATCCAATAATTAAATTGAATTAGAAAAAGAGAAAGGTGATGGCAAAGAGCCCATCATGTTAATTTTAGTTAACCAAACTGACCATCTAGTGAATAATAAACCATTAATAAACATTTAAGTCTCAAATGAAGAAAGAAAAACACAAAGATTTGTGAGCCCAAAGTGCATTAATCATCAGTTTAAATATATATCTAAGTCCAAAACGATAATTTAGAACGAATATAAAGATTTTAAGTCAAAAGAGAATTTAGAATATATTTACAGATTACATCTGTCGTAGATAGCGCTGCTTACCTACACTGAAGCCGGTGGTATATTGAGTAGAAAAATTAATGTGTCGATACTGATGGATAGGTAACTTGGAGCCTAATCTCGCTGTGGAACGTTTTGTAACAGGTACAGCTGGTCATTTATTACCGACACTGGTGGAACTAAATAGGTAAGTAACGCTCAACTCACTGTTACGGTCCGTGAGGAGCAGGGTCCGAAGTCTGCCGAGCACTGTGTTCATGTCTGGTACCCAGAGAAGGAACGTTCCTTACCGATACTGATACACAAGTATCGGGAAAGAGTGCCAAATGAAAAGCCCCAAAAAGATCCACAGCGAGCTACGTCACAGCCTCCAAATAACCGTTCCATCAGTATCTAGTATCGACAGCACCACACAGTACAGCCGTGTTTAACGTAACCGTAACAGACTGAACTGTACCGTCCTTAAGAAATAGGAGGTCCAAAACAACATAAAATAAAAACAATAGGGCAAAAACAAGGGCAATAGGAGCGAGTGCTTGGAGTTCTATGCTTTGAAAACATCCAAAGACCAGAAATCCGCTACTCCCACCAGTTGCGGTTACTAATATTGGAGCGGTCTACCTCACAAAACATTCTAAAGGAAGATTTATAACTTCAAAAAAAGTTCCTAAACAAAAATAAAATAACAAATAACTTAAATCACATAGATTAAAGGTTACCTAAGGTCATGGTGGTTTCTAGTTATGAATAATGTCATGACTGATTTCAAAAAGATATTTATTTGTCAATGATTCAATGTTTAGAGATAATATATAAATATATGACAACGTTGAAAAAGTTATATATATTTGAGACATTAAAGGAATATATAAATAAACAATAAGAGAAAAACCTCGTATTTTTATATATTACTAAACAACTTGCACAAGCAGTTAAATCGCCGTCATCCTAAATAAATCACAAGATGTAATAAGGCGTTAACTCAATAAAAAAAATCTTCACTAAGTTTATTTATACAATATTTAAATCTGAAGATAAAAAAAATAAGCGTATTAGTTAATCCAAACAATATGTCTCGCCAATACTCAAGAAAATACTCGATATCACAAAGTTAAAAACCCACAAGATTATGAAGTATACATAATATAAATTTCCTATAAATGCAAGTGATTAAAAATTCTAGAACTGACATGTTTTGAGGAAAACTTAAAGTTTTCACAAAAAAAATTTACATATAATGTTCACACAAAAGAATACCCTAATATTTAGTCCCATTCTACTGATAATATAATTATAGTCGATCTCAAATTTGTTTACTTCGCTAAACCACAAAATGATCGATTCTACAATATGAATATCTCGACCCTGCAATTAAATAATATTTGAAGTGATGACAAGTAAATCTTATATTATGTTTGAAGTTTAAATTAAATAGCCAAAAAAGAATTTTGAATAAATTACATGCATTTATAATATTAGATAAAACTATGAACGATACACTTATTTGAATAACTTCTCATTAAATATTTAGAGTCATTAGTTTTAACTAGAACTAGTTGGTCGTTTTATTATTCAAACACATTAAAACTACTAATAATTATATAAACTATAGAGATAAGATTTCTATTGAATACATACAATTTTGAAATAAAATAAACTTTCGAGTCTCCTTAAATATTTATCATTCACCCCAACATTGAAATATAACTAGTTACTTATTATTATTGTAATAGGAAGTGGGAACAAATATCAATCACCTCAGATGTATTAAAGTATAGCTCTTATTTCGAAAACAAGTTTTTGATTATCTTGATAATACTGATTATATAAAAATGCACATATGTTTTAAAATCCCAACACAATATAGTTATATAATAAAACTCTAATAATATTTAATAAAGTGTCTAAACATCTTTAAAAAATATACTTCTAAAGAGATTAAATGTTGAGTTAAAAATAGTTTCAATTTGCACCCGAACTTTATCCAATACTAATACTCCGTGGTAATAAAACATGATTAGGGAAACTGATAATATAATTGCTAGTATTTAATTGTTTCGCAAACAAATATAGGCCACATCCACATATTCTTTGTATAAAGTACCTCCGAATATATTATAACAATTTTAATTATTTATGACCGGAATCTTTTGAAGCTAACGATTATTACTTTGGGGAAGTGTGTTAGTGATTTTATAGAAATTCAAAGAATAAATATATTGCAAGAACTAATTTATTATTGTGATGATACATTTTTCGCATAGCAACGGAGAATATTTTGTTCAACAACAAAGAATAAAACAATGGTGACAGGATCTAGGATCTCCTTAAACTGAGTTGGATACAAGATCTAGGATTAACATATCAGGATAAGGTTCACACAAGTCTTTGTTCATTGTTCTGTCTTATTTCAACACTCCTCCTCACTCGTCAGAATCGTTGTCCAAGTCCAAGAGCACATACTAGTTGACTATGCCTGGGAGAGGCCAATGTCTTGGTGAGAACATCAGCTTCCAAAGTCTCCGCTGGCTTGTAGTTGATGACGATGTCTCCAGCCTGTACCTTTTCTCTAATGAAGTGTTCTCTAATGCTGTTATGTTTGGACTTTGAGCTTATTATGTTATTCTCAGTCGAACTTTGTGTAGACAAATTGTCAGTAAGTATTTCAATTGATTGGTGAGGCACACACATGTCGTGTAATTACTGTTTTAAGTGAATTGCTTCTTTTGTTGCCCCTATCAATGACATGTATTCCGCTTCCACTTTAGACAGAGCCACAGTTCTCTGTTTTATTGATTCCCAGCTGATGGAAGTCGCTGCAAACTGGAAACAGTATCGTGAATAAGATCTTCTATCTTCTCCAGTTGCCCAATCAGCATCTGCCATCCCAATAAGTGGTTTACTAATTTTCTTAAAAACCAGTGCGAGATTTTTGGTAGCCAGCCAATGCTCTTTCCCAAAACAGGTGTTGTACTTGTAGCGCACCTCCTTAATTTACCCAGAAACTAAGGTCGGTGTGCAACAATGTACAAGTAAAAAAAAAGGAACATAAATTTGCAGAGGAGCCGAAGGACTATACAAAACAAATGGGCCATAATGGTTCATTGTGTTCTGTCATCCCGAAGCCACTCAACAGATTTTCTCATAAAAAAAAAGAGTTAGATGAAATTCCCAGAGGTCAACATCACGACACAAGAAAAAGGCTTCAATATATTTGATTATTTTATTTATATATGAATAAGATATTAGGATATGGTCCCAAAAGGGAAAATAAATATACATGAAAAATTATTAGAATTAGTTAACAATCCAAAAAATTTGCTATCCATTATAACGCCGATGCCTCAAATTTGATAACAATAGGTAAAGCCTGCAAAGGTCATTAAAAATTTGATATCACAATGTGTTGCCAAAATTGAATAAATATATATATTGTAAACATTCAACAATGATTTAAGTTTTCAAAAATATAAATTAGGCTTCTCAACTTGTATAGCCACAAAGATATAATATTAGAAAGTTAAAGTTTGGTAATTACATAAATTACCCAAAAGGGGATAAATATACATTAGACTCCTCAACTTGTATTGCCACAAAAATACAATATTAAAAAGGTCAAAGTTTGATAATTACATAAATTATCCAAAAGGGGATAAATATATTTTAAACTTCTCAACTTGTATAGTAACAAAGATTTAATCTTAGAAAGTTAAAGTTTGGTAATTACACAAATTACCCAAAAGGGGATAAATATACATTAGACTTTTGATAATCCTTTAAGTTTTCAATCTGTCTCAAAAGAATAGACGTCCCGTACAACAACAAAGAAAAGACTTTAAAGTATTAGAGTTTGACAATAAATGTTCCCAAGTCTAAGTTTTCTATCTATCTCAGCAACAAAGAAAAACTTTAAAGTATTAGAGTTTTACAATAAATGTTCTCAAGTCGAACAGACCATAAATTTTGCATTTAAAAAAAGTTATCATTTCGTTCCATTTCATAACAACAATTTACTGAACGCGACCCCAAAGACGGTCTTTACGCTTGCCAAACAACCATAAAAATTCTAAGTTCCATTTTAATTGATTCGTATATTTTAAAAATAAAGTTTAGGCCGAAATATAATTTTGATATACATAGTCCAAAAGGGAATTTTTACCTTTTCTAATACTGAACACCTAGATGTGTTCTCGGGGTAAATCAAGACAAGAGTGACGTTCTTGACCTCTCACGTCAATATATACGCTCGTTTACTCGCTCAGAGAGGGGATGAGGGGGAAGCAAAAACAAAGGAAAACAACATCACATGACAGAGAGAGAGCTACCCGAAGGCACGGGAATGATGGAGAAGCACCTCGAACAAAACTTTCCACAGAACATGAGTTTCTTTCTAGCACATACGTCACACATTTTCCCGGCATTCCCAGCGACGCCTGGTGCCACAAGCCCGACTCAGTTAGTCTTAGAACACAGTTTATTGTGCGCGGAGGTGTGATTGGAGACGTGATGCCACAACACAGTATAATCGGGTGGTGGTAAGGCTACACTTGTTTTGTTTCTTTCTTGTTTAGTTGTGGACTTAGTTTCTTCTTGTAGCTTAATAGCATTAAACGCTACATACTGACTTAATAAGCTGACTGTGTGTGTTATGTCTGGCCTAGTACACACAAACAGATACATGAGTGAACCAATCAAGTTTTGATAGGGATATGTTTCGATGTTTCCAGGATTCTTCTAAAACTTCATGCCAGGTATCATTGAAGTTTCAACAGGTTTACAGTAACTCATTCTGTATTCTTTGAGAAGTTCTTCAATGAATCGAGTTTCTATGCTGAAATCCTACCACCCTTGTGGCAAAACTTGATACCTAAACAATAATGTAGCTCTCCGAGGTCTAGCATTTCAAAGGATTTCGTTAGTTCTTGTTTTAAATCATTCAGATGTTGCTGATTTCTTGATGCCAGTATAATGTTATCTACATATATGGCTATCAATGTTTGTTCACCCCTTTTGTAGTAGTAGATGTGTATATACAAGGGTCAGCTTGTTAGGGAACGGAACCCAATTGCTCTAATTTAAAGTCCAACCTTCTAAACCGTTGCCTGCCGGCTTGTTTTAAGCCATAAACAGCTCTTTTGAGTAGGCATACTTTGTTCTTATCTGATTTTTGAAGATTTTTTAGCATCTTATTTGCTTTGAGAAATGTAGAATGGTCTTTTTTGTGGCTTTCTTCCATCATTATGTCACATAAGAATGTTTCCAACATGTCTTGTTTTTGCATTAAGATTCTTTCTTTGAGTTTACCGTTGAGGAAAGGCAGTCGAAATATCCAGTAACTTTCATGTCTTGATTAAGTGCCACTCCAAGAAAAACTCAAATTGAGCTCAGTTTTGCAACAGGAGCATAGGTTTCAACAAAGTCAATTCCCGGGCGCTGAGAAAAACTTTTACAACAAGACGAGCTTTCCTTCTCTCTAGCTCCCCATTGGCTTTATATTTTTTTAAATACCGTTCTGCTACCTATCACATTGTCACCTTCTTCTAGATCTACAATTTCCCAAGTTTAATTTTTTTAAGTGAGATATTATTTCTTCTTTCATAGCTTATTGCCATCCTTCTCCATCACCTCCTAATGCATCTTTAACATCACAATAGACTGACACATCATAATCTGACATAAAAATTGGAGGTTTTCTGTTGCGTTTTGGCCTTGAGTATACTTGGTCTTCATCTGGCTCTTGCTCTTCTTAGTCTGAGATGTCTGCAAGGTCTTGAACTGTAACAGGTGGAGCTGGAAGAGTTATTTCCCCAACATTTTCTTCGTTAATAACTTCTTTGTTGTTTTCATTAGGTTGATCATCTATTACTATAATGTTGTCTCCTCTTCTCTCGTTTGAGTCATATAATTTTTTATCCAAAACTTTGACATCTCTTGTAATTTTGATTTTCCTTTCGTTTTGCATTATTATTCTATATGATTTCGAAATTTCATAATATCCAACAAAAATTCCTTCATCTGCCCTAGAAAAAATCTTTCCTTTGCCAGGTTTTTTGTAGAAAACCTAGGTTTTGTTGCCAAATACATGAAGATGTCGAACCGATGGAACTCTTCCCACCCATTTCAGAAAGGTATTTCGCCTTTGAGGGTCCTTGATGGAGACCTATTACGCAAGTAGTTTGCTGTGTGAATTGCCTCAGCCCAGAATGATGGGGGCAGGTTTGACTCCAACATGAGACATCGGACTTTATCAAGTAGGATTCTATTCATCTTCTCAGATAAGCCATTTTGTTGAGGGGTAAACGGTGTAGACAGCCTTCTCTGAATTCCGCATTCTCTTAGAAAAATTTCAAACTCTTTGTTGCAGTATTCTGAGGTTTCGTTATCAGATTGCAGAAATTTAATTTGTTTTCTGTAATATTCTCAACCTCGTTTTTATATACTTTGAAAACTTCTAAAGCTTCATTTTTATGTTTTAAGAAATAAACTCGGCTGTAGCGCATTTTCTCATCTGTAAAGGTTAAAAAAAAATCTTGATCCACCAGGAGATTCGACAAGCATGGGGCCACAAGCATCCGAATGCACTATTTCCAAAACTTTGAGATTTTCTGGAACTTCTCTTGTAGAAAAAGGAGCTTGGGTTAATTTTCTTTTGATACATACCTCACAATCACTCAGCGTATTACTCTTTTTGAAATCTAAGCCTTTAAATGTTTCATTTTTGCATGTCAACTTTAAATCTACTTCATTTAAGTGAGCAAGTTTTTTATGCCATTTTTCTATTTCATGTTCTTCATGTACTTTATTTGTTACTTCTACAGCCCTAGAATCAACATAATATAGCCCATTTGACTTCTTAGCTTCTAATACTACACTGCCTTGAGGATCTGTTACTAATGCTTTGTTCTTTTTCAACAAGACATCGAACCCTTTATCAGTCACTTTTGATACTGATAGTAGATTTGTGGTCAGACTTGGTACAAACAATGTGTTAGGTAAATTAATTTTGTTTGAATCTTGCATTTCAATTTTAACTAGGCCAGTCCCAATAATAGAAGCTGTATTATTCTCAGAGGCCAGCTTAAGAGTCCCATGTTCAGGGGTTTCAACAAAGTCCTGAAAATGGTATTTATGTCTACACATACGTGAAGTGCATCCGCTGTCAATGCACCGTGATGAAATTCAGATTCATCTGAATTAGAAGAAAGGCACTGTTCTTCCACTTTGAAAGTTAACTCCCCTTTTTTATTGTTGCTCAACAGTTCATGGCCTTATGACCAATCCGTCCACATTTATGGCATTTATATTAAAATTGAGAGGTTGAGGGAACATTGGTAATTTTTTTAAATACCTTGACCAATGTTTGTTCTTTGATTTTTTTAGGTTTTTCCGAAAAAAGCGTCCTCAGAGGTCACACTATCATTTTTGTTTCTGGCTTCAAACTCTTCCATTATTTTGATTCTTAAGATTATACAATCAACTCAATTGCTACTCTAAAATTTTCAAAGGATTTAGACAATCTATAAAGCATCATTATACCTAAAAGATCTGGATTTATACTGATTTCCAACTCTTCAAGCTATCAACAGCGTCAGTGAATTTATTTAAAAGATTACGGACGTCGTCACCCTCATTCAGTTTCTGAGGGATCAATTGTTTCAATAAAGTGCTTTCTAGCCGGAACTTTACTTTGGTAAAGTTTTAATAATGTATCACGCACATCTTTTGAAAATTTACAGTTCTTAATATGTCTAAGTTCACTGGGTGATATAATTAAGTTTAGATCTAACTTTGCATCGAGATCTTGTTCCTTCCATTTCAGTATGTCATCATCATTCATTTGGAGCATTTTTCTTGACCAGAAACATATTTCCATAATTCACTTCTTATCAAAACTGCTTGTTTTCGAAGCTTCCAAGTATCGTAATTATCCTTTTTAAGTGGTTCGATGCGATAGTTTACAAAATTTGCCATGACAAAATTCTTATTAGTTAACTAGCAGCGCGAACTTGAACAGTTTCACAATCGACAAGCACAATTTAGTACTTTCATTTAAACTACACTAATTTACAAGAGTTTTAGAATAAGGTACTTAAATTATTTAGAGCACATATATGGGCCCATAACCTGTAGAAATTCAAAGAATAGTTATATCGCAAGAACTAATTTATTATTGTATTGATACAGTCTTCGTATAGCAACGGAGAATACGTTTTATAAACAAGATAGAATAAAACAATGTGACAGGATCCAGGATATACCTTAAACTGAGTTGGATACAGGCTCTAGGATTAACATATCAGAATAAGGTTCACACAAGTACTAGGCTAGTGATTAATTTTTCATTGTTCTGTCTTATTTCAACAGATTTGTGATATAAAGTGTATGAGAGGGTCTAACATCACACAGTTGTAGTAAACACAAACAACCACCATGAGTTTTAAATTGTTCGTTTTCCTGGCAGCACTTTTCATAACTTGTTGGTGTCTGGAACGTTTTCTTGCTCGGAACAGGGTGAACCGGTGAGTGAAATATTATGTTGTGTTTCCCAGAGATACTATAATATTATCATCAACTTTTAATTGGTATAATATATGTATGGTCAGCTCTATAGGATTGACCAGTGGGTGAGAGTAAACCTAGACTGTCCATATTGTTATTCAATAGGAGAAAAGTCCACCAATCTTTCCTTATGACACCCCTGTCCACTAAACTATCAGTGTTATCGGCCCTGTAGGCAACTCTGTCTTTGAACAAACGTGTTCTTTCCACACTATAATTAATGCTGATAACCCAAACTATACTTTTCTTTGAATCCAAAATATCCATAGGTGGGACGCTTAGCCCGATTCATTAATAATTGAATAAAATTAAGAAATTGAAACACCTCTTTCTATCAACATAATTAAATAAAAATATAATTTTTGATATAGCTTGTAAAAACGTTGATGAGGCTTAGGAAGATATTTGATTCAAAAATGGATGAGGTTACACAATGATGAGTTACATACCCTATACTAATCACAAAGGTAATCAAGTGGGAGAACATGTAGTACGAATGGGAAGATTATGAACCTTGTTCAGAGTATTGACTGGCAAAGACAATGGAAAGATAATATTAGAACGGACCTGAAAGAGAAAGAATGTGATTTTGTTAGTGCGGCAATGAACTTTAGAGTTTCTATTGCCATAGAATAATTATGTCAAATGAGCAAGATTCTAATAACATTTCTAGATATTTCTTTTAGCAATGCGTCTTACTACTATTTCATGTTAAACGCTGTTTGACAAATTTAATCATTTGCCTTGTCATTATTTTTTAGAGTAGTATTATCTATTTTGTGATAAAAGATTTTTAAAATTTTACAAATGATTACTTTTCTTTGAAATTAAATAAGTTAACAAAACCATCAATTTAGGGCTAAATATTATTTAACTAATTGTCTTGGCTATGAATTTATTTTTCTTCTTTTTCAATATATTTTACGTTTTATAGTCCATTATTTTTACTTTAAATAATGGTTTATAGTAAAGAACATTAACTTGAATATGTTTGTTGGATGATACTGATTTTTTTAACAGTGTACCATGGAAACACCTGGTCTGCTGTGATGAATTACGTTGTCAAGATACCGCTTGCGTTTTTGGTTTGGTAAGTTAATATAAAAGGAGTGTAATCAAAGATCTACAAATTGCAGTGCTCCAATTAAAAAAAATTAATTGAATTTGAATATAAGTGTAACCCGCTTCGGTGGCCTAATGGTCTAAGGTGCTACTCTAGAAATGGGTCAGACTGCTGATGACAGGACATTTTGGTTCGATTCCAGTCTGGTGTATTATGGCAGTTTTTTCTAAGTAGTTTCCTACAGAGCTCTCCATGCAAATGCAGATACACTTACTCTAAATTCATGCTTTCTACCCCTAGCCCACTATCGCAAAACGTACAGTACATAAGCGTAAAACCCAAATGTGTAGTAAGACGTGATCATAAATAATGCACCTAAATATATACAGGATATTTCAGTTAAAGCGTGCAAAAATTAAACAGGACACAGGGGCTGGTCTACCGAAAATTTTGCGATAGAGAACCTGTGGTTTTCGAAGCCAGCTCAGGGAGATATTTGTCCTAAACAAGTGGGGGAGAGCCTGAAGGATATTCCTTATGTGGATATCTCAAATCACTTGTGTATGAGACCCCAGTGGAGACAGACTTGGAATAGGTTGCCAGGATTGTCGTCGTCTGTGATGTGATTCGCAACACGCATGGGATATTTGAACGGGTGCAGCAGAATCTCGTACGTCCATGTCATCATGTTTACATTGGGGTTGGTGTCCGTCATTTTGAGCAACTGTTGTAAGGTACGAAATGGTAGTTTTCCTCCGGTTTGCCAATGCTATGGTATACTGTACAGTACTTCCTGTACGTAATGTTACAACTAAATGTAAATAAATAACATGTATTGATTAGCTGTAAATAAACCGGACATCAATAACAGAGTTAGACATGTTCCGGCCCATATCCCACTTAGCTGGCTTCCAAGACCACACGTTCCTTATCTCAAAGAGCATCCCCTACGTCCTGTTTAATTTCTGCGCGCTTTCATTGAAACAACCTGTACACCGGGTGTTCATTTGAAAACTTCCACCAAATATCTCTAAAACAACGCATTGCAGGAAAAAAGGTTTTAAATAAAAGTTGTTTGGTTCTGATGAGGAAGCAAGGGGGTAAGGCTGGTATGACCTTGGGTGGCGTTGCTAAGGTGACTTTGAGGTCACCTTGATTTTTTTAAATAATACATCCTATGTTCTATCACACATTCCTGTAAATCACTTTGTGCCATTTTTAAAATAGTGGTTTTAAAGTTTTTAAAGCAACGAGAAATGAACCTCAAAAATGTTTGTGTCACCGGCACCTTGCGCGGCTTTAGAATTTGTCCTATTGAAACATAGCTCGGGAAGGATCAAGTGTTTGTGTGCAAGATCGTAAACAAAACATTGTTTTTACTATCAATGTCAGTTACAAATCTATTAGTATATATATACATCTTATCTTATAAAACACCTCAAATAAAATATTATTGATGATTGGTTGCCTTCACAGCTCAGGTGGAGGAATATGATCTAGAGGTAGTTGTGGTCTCTAAGCAGCCTGTGAGGATGCGAATTGTTGTATTAAACTGGGTGTCCAGTTTACGAATGTGACTCCTGTTCAGCCAAACTGGTGCACAATATTCCTCTGTGATATAAACTAGTTCCAAAGCGTGACATTGAAAGGTGTAGCCGTTGATCCCTATATAGTTCCACACAGCTTTTGGAGGATGTTGTTCCTGGTATGATACTTTCCAAATGTTGTCGGCAGGTCAGATATCTATCTTTATGCCACCCAAGTATTTCTAAATGGTTTTGTATCTAACAGGGTTTCCATTGAAATAAATGCATGGTTGGTATATTGACTAGTTTATTATTCAGAATAAAACATGAACATTCCGTTTTACTTGGGCTTGGTGTGAGTCTCCACTTCTTGTAGTATTCCCACAAAGTCGAGAGATCATCTGTCAACGTTCTATCTCCTCTGTAGTCTTACCTCTGATTCCTATAGCCAGATCAACTGCATAGAAACATTTCCTACTTATAATTTCTGGGTTCCCTTCGCTGTACAGATGCTGGTTGGTCTATTGAATAGATGTACATTTTACGATGTATAGTTTTGAGTTTAACATTTTGGAAGCTCAAAAAATGGGTTAGGCTCTATATTAAATTCCGATATTAATAAAGTTTTGGCATAATGTAGACTATAGTTAATAAATGTTCACGTATAAAAGTAATTACCATACTTTTATTCGTTAAAAACCTTGATCAATATTCATATTATGAAATGACTTCACACATTATCTTGAATTTTATCGAGTCGAAATATATGACTAACTATATTTTTTTAAATTTTAAGCCTTATAAGTAATTATAAGTTTTAAAATAAGGAGTTTTTTCTAATTTTATTGAACTATCAACCATTTTGAAATTAATAAATAATCGAATTAATATATTTTACTGTGTGACTAAAAATATATTAAAACCAAACTATAAGTTAGTAAAAACTACCAATAACCTTGAGCCATAAATTTACTTTATATGATTGTTAATTTATCATTAAACTATTATGTAACAATGGAATCTGATTGGCTTTATCGATTACTGTCTTTAAAATCTTTAATTTTTAGATGAATCGAGATTTTTAATTTTTTATTCTCAGACTATTTAAGGTATTTTTCATATTGTAAATTTTAATGTATGTACATTGAATAAACGTCAACATAAATAACATATCCAATAATGTATTTTATTGTGAACCGGTAGTACAAAAAAATGTAAAGCGTTTTAGCATTCTTTATTTTTTTCAAATAAAGGGTTACTATGCAGTTTTAGGTTATTAATAAATTAAAATTCATGAAAATTCATTTTTATCTATATCGCTATTCTTCTAAACCAGTGGTTTTCCAACTTGTTCAATTGACGTCTCCCTTAATAGATAGTCAAATTTCCATGATCTTCCTTCCCCCTACTCTTTATTTTTAAGGATTTTATAAAAAAATTTATGCTTTTTAGTCACTTCAATATTATATTCAAAAATCAATGTAACACTGGCAGGATAGAAGTTGACAAAATACTAACGATTATCGTGATATTTGGCATTGTTTAGTTTCTATCAGTTCCTGAATATCTGGTTTGGTGTTTGACAGAGCACACCGACAAGTCAACAACTCTGTTTAGTTTCCATCAGTTCTAGAATATCGAGTTTGGTGTTTGACAGAGCACACCGACAAGTCGACAACTCTGTTTGGTTTTCATCAGTTCCTGAATATCTGGTTTGGTGTTTGACAGAGCACACCGACAAGTCGACAACTCTGTTTAGTTTCTATCAATTCTTGAATATCGGGTTTGGTGTTTGACAGAGCACACCGACAAGTCAACAACTTTGTTTAGTTTTTATCAGTTCCTGAATATCTGGTTTGGTGTTTGACAGAGCACACCGACAATTCGATTACTCTGTTTAGTTTCTATCAGTTCTTGAATATCGGGTTTGGTGTTTGACAGAGCACACCGACAAGTCGACAACACTGTTTAGTTTTCATCAGTTCTAGAATATCGGGTTTGGTGTTTGACAAAGCACACTGACAAGTTAACAACTAATTTTAGTTTTCATCAACTCCTGAATATCTGGTTTGGTGTTTGACAGAGCACACCGACAATTCAACAACTCTGTTTAGTTTTCATCAGTTCCTGAATATCGAGTTTGGTGTTTGACAGAGCACACCGACAAGTTGACAACTCTGGTTTCTATCAGTTCTAGAATATCGGGTTTGGTGTTTGACAAAGCACACCGACAAGTCAACAACTCTGTTTGGTTTTCATCAGTTCCTGAATATCTGGTTTGGTGTTTGACAGAGCACACCGACAAGTCGACAACTCTGTTTAGTTTCTATCAGTTCTTGAATATCGGGTTTGGTGTTTGACAGAGCACACCGACAATTCGATTACTCTGTTTAGTTTCTATCAGTTCTAGAATATCGGGTTTGGTGTTTGACAGAGCACACCGAATATTCGATTACTCTGTTTAGTTTCTATCAGTTCCTGAATATCGGGTTTGGTGTTTGACAAAGCACACCGACAATTCAACAACTCTGTTTAGTTTTCATCAGTTCCTGAATATCTGGTTTGGTGTTTGACAGAGCACACCGACAAGTCGACAACTCTGTTTAGTTTCTATCAGTTTTAGAATATCGGGTTTGGTGTTTGACAGCGCACACCGACAAGTCGACAACTCTGTTTGGTTTCTATCAGTTCTAGAATATCGGGTTTGGTGTTTGACAGAGCACACCGACAATTCGATTAATCTGTTTAGTTTTAATCAGTTCTATAATATCGGGTTTGGTGTTTGACAGAGCACACCGACAAGTCGACAACTCTGTTTGGTTTCTATCAGTTCTAGAATATCGGGTTTGGTGTTTGACAGAGCACACTGACAAGTTGACAACTCTGTTTGGTTTTCATCAGTTCTTAAATATCGGGTTTGGTGTTTGACAGAGCACACCGACAAGTTGACAAATATGTTTAGTTTCATCATTTCCTGAATATCGGGTTTGGTGTTTGACAGAGCACACCGAAAATTTGACAGCTCTGTTTTTATGAGAGCCAGAGGTGAAGATTTATGGTTTTTTTATAATAACTTATTCTTTATTTGTTTTTCACACTATAAATTTGCATCAGTAACTAGGATTGCAATTATTTTTAAAATATGAATAAAGGGCATTCACTAAAGATGCAGCTAAAACATATGAGATTTTCCGTTTATATTTTGCTTTTATACTTGTAAAAGTTAAATGTATTTATTAAGGTTCATAATATTAGTGTATACTACTCTAGGGGGAGGTATGAGATTAATTTGACCTTGAACGAATGTCAAAACACGTGACGTCACCTGGGGGTTTGTTGTCTATACACCGTTTTAGCTAAGAAGGGAGATACTTCTCATCCTGTGAGGTATAGTCCGTTTTCGCTACGAAGGTCCAAATTTTCTAAACTTCTCAGAGAACCCCAATGTGTCAAAACACGTGACATAAGACATTGACACAGCTCTTGGGGCCCCAAATTGGCTGTTTGGTGGGGGGGTGTAAGAGACAGACAGGTTTGTGCTTGAATAAAACACGATATTACAAAACATACATTTATTATACAGACATACATAATACTTATTATACACTTTTACAGGAATGACGCATATATTCGTTCATACGTTTTTCTACAGTGTCTCTTAGATGCGTTAGTAAAATTGTTTTTAGTTCACAATCCAGTGCGTAATAGTCCAAACCGACGACCTGGCGTGTGTAGTAGTTATCACCGATAAGATTCAGGTTTCTGATGTGCGTTTCCACCGTAGGCTGGTCGAGATCGATGACGTCCGCCGATTCTGTAAGCGTGTCGCATACGTCCACGACGAGTGTGTCGATCAAATCGTTGCAATAGCGTGAGACGGGTGTCGATCACATATCCCGGCGATCGACGGCGACGTCGATGAGGTCCCACACCTCGCAAAGACGCGCCCAGCTAGGTGCTAGATAGGCGACCCGTTTGAGTCCGGCGTCTTGTTTCTCGCTGATGACGACCATGCGGTCACCGCACATGCGTCGCAGAGAGATTTCATGATTAGTCAGACTAATCTTCTGAGGAGGTTGCGTGTTGTTGAAAAACTTTGATATGACCGACTTGTAGCTACCCAGTTCTTGCCACTCTGTACGTTTAAACACCGCACGATTCCCTCCGCATTTTTCTAGCTGAACATAGGGCGTAAAGTTGTTCTTGACGCTCATGCCGACGATGACTCGCTTGGCATCGACTTCGTCCATTGGAAACAAAGTGTTGAAAATATTGGTGATGGCGAGCGGCTTCACCGGCTTTGCTTTGCGGGTGCAAACGTCTTGACCTTCCATGATGTTTGATCGCTTCGACGACTATGACCTGCACGCCGTCGGGGCGCCCCTTTTATAGGCGCACTCTTAAATTAATACAAGCTATTAATAGACCAAGACTACAGGGTTAAACTTTATACTAAAACCTATATTTTAAAAGTTCTTCCTATGGTTTTATATGTAATAACAAATACTGATCACCATTAGTGACAATTAAATTAACGTATGATAAAATTAAACACTAATACGACCCCAAATAGAGCCTACCATAAACTAAATGCTTAATCTCCCCATTTTATTTTATAATGTAACCTTATTTGCATTTACATATAGTTTGCAGCAATATAAGTAACAATGTCCCCCATAACTTGTTCAATAACACTCACTCTTCCTCAACTTCTCGACCCTACCATAGACCAAGTCTGAAATAATACAATAGTATGTAACATATATAAATATACACTTCACGTGAAAATAAGATAAATATTTACAGACACGTCCCTAAGACAGGGGGGGAAGTGAAAAAATAATAGTTTTCTGATAGTATGTTGTAGGTCAAATAAGAGTAGAAGAAGAGCAAAACAGTTTCTTTTGATGAGCTAATTTAATAGATATAATGATATATAAACTTTAATTTTTAAATATTAATAGAAAGAAAATGAATACCATTTCAAACTCCGACATTTAATGTGGTAATACGCAAACAATATATTTACATGTTAATACATTTTTCATGGAAGGATTTTTAGTATTGCAATATATAATTTTGCTTATCGTTGTAATGTATTTGTAGAAGCAATTTTAATATTAATTTATGATTAATATAATATATTTCATGAAATTAAAACCTTAGATAGCTGAGTTTAAGGAATAAATATAACAATTATAATAAAACAAAAAACTTAAAATATACCCTAATAACCGTTTTAATGCTCATACGGTTTAAGCCTAGTATTAAATTTTTACTAATTGCAAGAATAGAGAAAATGTAATTATATTACATATCATATTTAACTTTTGTCACCATTACTCTCATTCAATATAAACATAAATATAAGACTGTTTGGTAGAAAGTTTAGTATATTTTTACAAAAATCTGCAAAAATATAACAATTCAAATATATCCGTAAAACTTTATTACAACATTAAAACTGGTAGGCCTACATTTCTACGTTCGTTTTTTATGAGTTTATAGGTAATAAATATATATATTAAAATTTTGCAAACTCTGTAGGAGAAAATGCTTCTAATAAAGACATGTAAACATTGTTTTAAATATATATAATATATATATATATATTTATTTATTTTCATTTTTAGTGTACCTGCTTGAGGAGCAGCGGTTAAATAACAATAATAATGTAATTTATAAGTCTAAATGTAGTATTTTTTAATGAGACAAACTATTTGTAACATGTAATAAATGTTATTCTACAGAGACAAAGTTCGTTAGGGTTCTATAATAATATTTCTTATTGAAATTATTGAAATATGTGATCAATTAATAAGTACTATGTTTTCTTCATAAAAACAAACACATCATTTTGTTGATCACGATAATCTCTCTGTAAATATAAACTTTAAACCAAATTGTTCAAATATATTTAGCAAAATTTAAATTTTCAAAAATAAATTATTTGTAAATTACCCGAAATTATTTGGTATTTGTAAAAGAATGTAGGTTATTCTTATTTATCAGAATGGTCGCACTATGGAATTTTAAATGTGTAAAATGTTTAAGGCTGAAAAAGTATACTTTTAAACTAATCATAGAAGCTGTCCTTGAATGGTTTTACTATGAAACACCAAATATTTTTAATGAGGAATATGTTTAAGACAAGAATGACAATTAATTATTACCTTTGTCAGTCGATAATGCTGATAATGCTGCTTGGTTCAGTAGTGGAGAGAGATATCTATTATGTTAAATATATATTTCTTCGAAAAAAGAGGTAAAGATGATGTTTAGTCTAAATTGGTAAATAATTGTTTTTTCAACCTTTGAAAACTTGATAAAAATAAATAGACTTGAAGCATAACATTGAACTCACACACTTAACTAGAAAACGTGATAGTTTAGTTAAAGATGTTTATTTAAAGAGTCCCTGTTTTATTATTTTTATCTTCATTCTTGACATTCGACGGTATATATCCGCAAAACGTAGCTATAATAAAAACTTTCTGTTGATACACGAAACTTTATAAAAATATGATATAACTTTAATTTGTTCTCTCACCGATGTTTATAAGAAAGCAATGGTCACCGAACAGGCCGCGGAAAGATACATACAGATACCGCACAAAATTGTAAGAAAAGGTCTTGCGACTGTATGTATCATTTCGCAGAATAAAGTCTACCGGCCGGTGTACACCAAACGGCGGATAACCGATGATTATAATACGTTGCCGTGTGGGTATCAGAGTCCTTGTAAATGCACTCGCCACGACTAAAAGGTGATCATTTAGACGGGCTGAATAATCATCTTTTTTTTTGTCTTTCACTCTAGACAGTTCCACCGACATACTCTTTTTCAAAGATTTGAGATTTTTTTCTTCGTGAAAACAAGAATATTTTATGCATTTGGGATATTTTTAAATCTCCACCTACCTGGTTATTTCTAGTCAAATAGAATTAGTTGTTTGTATATATTTTTATTCTAGGCAAAATTGTTTGTAGATATATTTTAATTCTAGTCAAATTTGAAACCACCTGTACATATATGTTAAAATAATTTTTAAACTGGACTTTATAAATTAGAACCGAGGCCACTATTCTCACTACGAGCTCAAGAAATTGATTAGTGTTTCCATAATATATATATTCTATAACTATAATTTTTTTGTAAATAAATATTCCAAGTATACTTTTCATATTATGAGATATACTTGTAAAAAAAAACACTTTGATTTGTGTAAATACCCAAGTAAGTAAGTATATTGTATTTATCGGTCGACTGCTTGGTGCACGTACCTTGGACCAAGTATTTTGACTATCTAATTGGTTCGCACGATTATGGATATAGACTCATTAGCCGCGAATATAATTTCTTAAGGACTGCAGACTATAGACCTATGAAAACTAAGTCTGTGTTGAGGCTCTAAGCCTTCTCATAAGGTTTGAATTTTTAAATAGCTGTTTACATAAAGTAACAATACCATTCATGTGCATCAATTCATCACATTATATGATTTAAACGAGGCTTAGAAACCAAAACATAAAATTTAATAGTTAAAAAACAATAATGGTAGTTAACTTAGGTCTATGTTAAATATGTACAAATTTATAGTATGCTAAAAAAGTTAAGGTCCATTTTGTTGAGCTGTTAGTAAGTTAGTTTTTCCTATTGATGATGTCATGGAAATAATAGGCCATTATAGTTGATAGGCCTATATAATGATATTTTATTAACTTAACATGGTTTAAGCGGGTACCCGTCATTTGGCCTAAAGGCATTTGGCCTAAAGTGTAGGCTAAATGCCTTTAGGCCAAATGCCTTTAGGCCAAATGCCTTTAGGCCAAATGACTTTAGGCCAAATGCCTTTTAGGCCAAATGCCTTTAGGCCAAACGCCTTTAGGCCAAACTACTTTAGGCCAAATGACTTTTTGTAAAGTTAATTTTTAGACCATTTATTAAAATGTGTTTTGCTGTCTCCGGAAACATTCGTTATGATTTGTAGTGATGCTAATAGATGGCGAGGTGTGTAGTGTTTAGTTAACTAATATATACTACCGTTTCAAAATACGTAAGTCTTTTCTCAATTTACTACTTCCCAAGGTATAGCAGCACGTCCATTAACCTGTAATACCACTTTTGTATATGTTGAACTTTTTACATTGCCAAGGTTTTATACTAGTTTTTTTTTACCGTTTTTTACCAGAAATAAAAAGTTTTGTACACGTACCGTTTTCTATTAATTAGCACATACATGTGGTCACACCATTTTAATAATTTTGTTTTATTTTGAATTTTGAATTTTTTTAAGTGCCAAAGTATATTTTATTAGTCTTTCTTAGTATATTTGTTTATTAATTTTTCTAAATGAATTAATCAATCATTCTTTTTTTATAATCATATTAACTTACTCGAGTTTGCCCACGGCTTCGCTCACATTTAAGTTGGGTAAATTATCTTATTTCTAACAAATCATCTAAACCAGGTTTTCTCAAACTCTATGCTCTTGAGCCTTACATGAACATTAAAAGTAATTGTTAAGACTCTCTTTCTTAGAATAAAATAACTTTTTTTACGTTAAAATACAAAAATGAGACATTTATTATTTAATTTATTTCTTTATTTTCTGATAAGAGCTTTGTAGAAGCTTATTAAGAATAGTAAAGATTTGTAAGATATTAATTAATTTTATTGCTTTATAAGCCAAACAGAATATTAATTTTTTAGTCAATCATAATTTAGAAAGTCGAAGGAAGTGAAAAATTGGTTCACACCTCATTTGAAATCCCCTCACGCCTCGTAGTTTGAGAGACCCTGATCTAAACTACCAAAAATTATAATTTTAGACACGTGTGAGGCGAGAACTTTGTATGTTGATGAAGCCACAAATTAACTACTACCTATAAGAAGTAAAATCAATTATATATATATATATATATATATATACTGTCTTTGCATCAATATTTGCTCGCTTACGCGGAGACATTGTTGAAATGAACACCAAAAGAAATAGTTTAAATTTACTAATTAAACTTGAATTAATTTAAAAGAATCACTCTAGTAAGCACCTCAGCTTATCAAATAAATTGTTTTGTTAGTAATTGTTTCAATTGGTTTTTGAAAATTTTCCCCTCTCCTCTCCAATCATAATTTCTCTAATCTCTAATATTCACACATAGGCCCTCTATGTGGATCATACCGGCCTGTAAAAATCATTGATCTCTATAATATAATTGGATAGACATACACATGCACATTCCAAGGACAAAAGCGTGACGCTCAAGTGTATCGTCTGCTACACAGAGGGCAGGGGGGGACAGATTTAACGGTTTCTTTAAATGTTCTTATGGGAAAACATGTCTCTGATGAATAAAAGTGTTATTGTTTGAAAATAGTGAAGTATTATACCACACTTTCCCGAAGAAACATTTACATTAAAGGATATACAATACAGTTTTACATGTAATACTGTACAGATATGAATAAAACATTCCCATTTCGATGTATTTATCATCAATGTTGTTTACAGTCTGGCACGATTACACTTATATTTAAAGTTGATTATTAGCTTGTATATTGGTTTCAGAAACCATATTATATTGAAAGTTCTATAAATATAATGAACAAGGTATCTTAAAACTTGATTACATTTGTTTGAATGACAAAATTTGAAGAGTTGCCATGCATTCAAACTATCACTTAGGTTATAGGCTTGTGGAAATTATTATTATAATAATACCTGTTTTTTTAAGTTGGCTCATATCTTTCAGAAACCATATTATGTTGAAATTTCGATAACTATAATGAAACAAGTCAGCTAAAAACTGTATTCCATTTGTTTGAATGACACACTTTGTGTAGAAATCTTATGTTCAAATGATAATTTAGGTTATAGGCTTGTAGGAAGTACATTATCTACTAAACCCTGATTTTAGTAATAATCCCAATCTGTAAGGCTTTATTTCGTACCAAAATAATATCATATATATAATATTTTGGTAGGATGAACGGCAATTTAGAACAGAAGTAGAAATTTCCTTCTGTAAGGTCTTTTATTCTAACTAAACACAACTATAGGGTAGGATTCTGGTACTAGATAAAGCCTTACAAGTAAGCTTCCTTCAAAAATCATCTTACATATTAGGCTACATCAACTTATTTAAAGAAAAAAAACTAACCAGTTTTGAACTTTTATATGCTCTTCAAAGCTTTAACTAACATATTTATTTAATTTAACCACTCACACATTGATGTTTCTCATATATTCAATCAGATTAATGAACTATGTCAAAATGACACATTGCCTTGTATGGGTAAAAGAAAGAAAGAGATACCCGAAAGTTTACTTCTCTCTTACATAATGGTATGCAGACGACAGCTCGAAAATTTCAGCCACAGATGTCCATCCAGTTATACTATAGAGATCAATGGTAAAAATATCATTTACTAACTTGTCCTGCTTATACCCGGACCAAAATCTTTTACGAAAGTTTACTTTTATTGCTTCATAGGATGTATAGTCAGCCTCGTGACTATTCATCCACACTCCAGCTTCACCTACTAACTTTGAATTAAAAAATGTTATTTTTTGTGCTTCGGTGAGTTTACTATTTTCAAAAAGTCTATCCATCTTTTTCAAAAATTGTACAGCATGCACCCTATCATTATTTCCACTGAAGGTGGGTACATAGTCCATTAATTGATTCTGGATGCTTGTAGTAGGTAATACCAAGGCACCAGCAGTAATTAGCGTCCCTTTTTCCACTACTTCGTCATATTTTGACTTAGCTTGTTCTAATTGTTTTCGCATTTGTTCGACTGTTTGTAACGTCTTGTCCACAGTTTTAGTCAAGTTGTCCTTAAATTTATCCAATTGCTGGTCAACTATATCCTGTAAGTAAACATCTGGTACTGTGTGTCAATCAAAGAAATCATTTTGGAATTTAAGGTTATCACTACATTTTTTTTACAGTCGCAAATCGTTCTGTTAAATGGTGTACCTGTTCTAAAATTTCATTTTTATTTCTATCGCAACTTTCCTGAGTAGTTTTTACTTTGGAATTTAAAGCGTCCTGTCTAAGCTTAAAGTTTTCCTTTGGATTTTTAAGTTTTTTTATCTGCTCATTCGTCTGTTTTTCTGACTTACTACAGTCTTCCCTAAGCGTCTGTAGTTCGTCCCTTACCTGCGTTTGGTCACTTTCAGTCTGTTGTATTTTCTGTAATTTTTTGTCAAAGTCGTTTTGTACTTCTTGAAATTTACCCTGAAATTCTTATTCTAACCTGTTGAATCGTTCATTTACACCCTTAAATTTTTCATCAAACTTTGTATTTAATTTCTGATTATTTTCTTTGATTTCTTTTAACTCCTGGCTATTTTTTTGTAGCTCCTGGCTTAGTTTTATCGAACCTTTCATTTATTTTCTGATTTAACTTTTAACTCTTTTCACTACTCTCTTTAATTTGCAGACTTAACTTTTCACTCTTTTCACTACCCTCTTTCATTTGCTGCACTAACTGCATTAATATTGCATTTAGGTCATTTGCTGATGTTTGTTGAGCTACACCTCCTACCTTTGAAACATTTTCCACCCCCTTAAGTCTTCTTCTTTATGAACTATTGGTTCAACTACTTTCTCATGTTGTTCACTTTGTTCCTGATCAGATAGTTCTAAACAAGAATGTTCTTCTACCATTGGTTGGGAATATTGCGTTAGGGGAGGATTATCCTCACTGCTACTACTGTCTGTCTCTTCCATATTTAATGAAGTTTTGCTGTTGATGACTTAAGTGAGATTTTCCTTGCGTACCTCACCTGAAGTCTAGAAGCTTTGGACCTTATTCTGAATCTACCTGGTTTCGAACTCTTCCCTCTGAAGTCACCTGGTTTGGAGCTTCTTCTTCCAAAATCACCTGGTTTGGAGCTTCTTCTTCTTCTTAAGTCACTGGGTTTTTTTGTTTTGTTTTTTGTAATAAAGCACTTAAGTTGTTTGCGACACTTTCACTGTTCTTTGAGCACTCACTTTCTCGGGTTGTGAACTGGATTTAATTTTATTATTTCAGTTTATCAGGCCCTCCATGTTGGGAAGCCATTATTGTAACGTATTAAAGTTAGCCTGATATATTAATGTTCGTTCGCCACCATTAGGGTGATATTTGATATAATGATTGAATTGGGTCCAAGTTTGCTATCCTGTATTATGGTAATCAAAAGGGGATAATGTCTTATTTTATAAATTAAAAGTTCTGGTATTTTATAGTTTTTTTTTATTTAAGTAGATAAACAGTTTTTGCTAGATATTTCACACGTTGTAAATATTAATTTAAAAACCCGACTATTGTATTATGTGTATGTTAATTCCCGGCACGTGAAATTTATCATAGACCCAACCCACACGGCTCCTCGTCAGGATTGCAAGTGAAGAGATGCGTACTTTGAAGTAGGTATATCTAGTGACATCTCCTTCTCAAAACTTCCCAAAAGAAAGAAAGGTGTGGTCATCCAGGTGCGTCTCTGTCTACAAAACTGAGTTCGCCTTTAACATAGACGTAGAAAGATGTCGCCATACCTTGCAACTTAACACAAATAAATCTTACTACTCGCTCGTATTTATAATATCGTAATTTTGAATATAGATGTGAATAATAAATTATTTAGATGTATAATTCCATATCATTACAACATATATATACAAACACGTGTATATACGGGCGCATTACAATTGGGCCACGTAAACAAGTTATGATCTCCGTTTGACGTCTACATATTTACTGGCAAAATTTATTTAATGCGTCACTATTATATATATTAATTATTAATATTGGCTTCCACTTTCATTTTGCCTTTCGAAATAAGTTGTCAAAAGTCCCCGAGAATGGTGTTTTCTTATTTTTTTCGTTAACTTTATGACCGTGAGATATATTAACAAGGAAATAATATCGGAAATCTATACATAAAAAAGGTGATATAGTGTTTTGTGAACTGATCTAGTTGTATGTAGGATAGTGTCAATGTTTTTAGAAATATTGTAACTACCTTGCATCAGTTGTGCTATCTATATTCAGATGAAACAACTAACAGTACTTTTTACTTTCCGAAGATAGCCGAAGGTTTTAAATTTACATTTTAGGCCAAATGCCTTTAGGCCAAATGCCTTTTAGGCCAAATGCCTTTAGGCCAAACGCCTTTAGGCCAAACGCCTTTAGGCTAAACGCCTTTAGGCCAAACGCCTTTAGGCCAAACGCCTTTTAGGCTAAATGACTTTAGGCCAAATGACTTTTGGTTTCATTTTTAGGCCAAATGCCTTTAGGCCAAATGATTTTAGGCCAACTGCCGCGTCCCCGTTTAAGCTTTCAAGTGTCCATACTAGTGAATTAAATTTTTAACTACTGCTAGTAGAGGATAGAAGGTTTAATAATGGCGAACGGTACATATAGGCCTATAATCCAAAGACGCTATAGCACACACATTTCCACTGATTAAAGCCGCCACACCTAGGTCTAAAAGAAAACTGTGTCTTGAATCTACGCTAAATAATTATTTGGATAAAAATATAACTTTCAAACCTTCAATGGTCACTACCAATGCAAACTCAACTGAACTTTTGAAAATAAATTTTAAAACTCTGTTCAGACAACCAGACCTGTTCATTCCTGTCAAATCATGTCAGCAACAGTCTATAACCTAGTAGAGAGGATATGTCTATACTATAGTAAAAAAGAACAAACATGATATTTAGATAGGTTTTATTAACACTTTAAGTTTGAATATAAAATTATTGCTTTTTAACATAAACCAATAGTTTAATAATGACTGGAAAGTTACAAGTATCATCGTGTGTTATTAACCGTTCAGTCTATATGTATAAATGTGATAATTAGATTACTTAAAAATTGAGTAGGAATGAGAAAGGACGCATTTTAGAGGTAATCTACCAGCATTTGCTTGGAAGGAGAGTAGGGAACCATTTGGAGCAAAAAACTTCAAAACCCAAGTGGGATTCGAACCTCAATCTCCCCCGTCATAAACATACCTGTCTAACTCGAGAGTGACGCCTTACACTATTCGGCCTCTGAAGCGAGTTTTTATCATGTCAATTTAATATTTAGTAACGCATTAACTTATTTGCTTCCAGAACACGATAGTCATTTATATTGGATGGGCTTTGCTTTTTTATAATATATAGAGTCACAAATGAATATCATTTACAAGTATATGTTTCCATTAAAATTTATTGGAGGTATTTAACGTGCACTTTATGCACCGACTGATTATATCAGTACACAACTTACAATCAAACTTAAATCTATAACATACAGAACGCCCTATTCCCCTGGGCATTAATGAATCACTATGAAAGAGGGGAAAACCATATTCCACCGATGATACATTTTTCGGCCATTACGGGAATCGAATCCAGGACCTCTTAGTAGGCAAACACACTACCGTCTGGGCTAAAGTGCAGGTATTACAATTATACATTTTTTCAGCGCTTATCCACGAACGATTAATCAAGCTATTTAAAATACAACTTCCCAACATTTCCTGCTCTATTTTTTTTATTACAAACGTTAATAACTTACGCGTAAGATATTCAAATGTTATAGCTGTCTTTAAAAGAGGGTTAGCAAATAAATAATTTATTAATGTATTTCTTTAACTTGAACTGTCACATCTACTTCGTTTCCATCTTAAACAAATCTTTTCTAAAAAAATACGATCTATATTTTAAGATGGAATATACAGTTGAGGTTATTTCATAAGCTGATATACATCATAAATGTTTTAAAACTCACCGTATCTCCACTTCATACATAGCATTAATTCAGTTGTGTGCTGATGAGATAATTCAATCATTTCTTACAATGTAACTTCAAGATTTGATTCAAAACATTGTTGATGATGAATACATTTTCAAAAATCATTTCAAAAATTTATTTTCTTATAATCATCGGTGAGAGAACAAATTAAAGTTATATCATATTTTTATAAAGTTTCGTGTATCAACAGAAAGTTTTTATTATAGCTACGTTTTGCGGATATATACCGTCGAATGTCAAGAATGAAGATAAAAATAATAAAACAGGGACTCTTTAAATAAACATCTTTAACTAAACTATCACGTTTTCTAGTTAAGTGTGTGAGTTCAATGTTATGCTTCAAGTCTATTTATTTTTATCAAGTTTTCAAAGGTTGAAAAAACAATTATTTACCAATTTAGACTAAACATCATCTTTACCTCTTTTTTCGAAGAAATATATATTTAACATAATAGATATCTCTCTCCACTACTGAACCAAGCAGCATTATCAGCATTATCGACTGACAAAGGTAATAATTAATTGTCATTCTTGTCTTAAACATATTCCTCATTAAAAATATTTGGTGTTTCATAGTAAAACCATTCAAGGACAGCTTCTATGATTAGTTTAAAAGTATACTTTTTCAGCCTTAAACATTTTACACATTTAAAATTCCATAGTGCGACCATTCTGATAAATAAGAATAACCTACATTCTTTTACAAATACCAAATAATTTGGGTAATTTACAAATAATTTATTTTTGAAAATTTAAATTTTGCTAAATATATTTGAACAATTTGGTTTAAAGTTTATATTTACAGAGAGATTATCGTGATCAACAAAATGATGTGTTTTTTTTATGAAGAAAACATAGTACTTATTAATTGATCACATATTTCAATAATTTCAATAAGAAATATTATTATAGAACCCTAACGAACTTTGTCTCTGTAGAATAACATTTATTACATGTTACAAATAGTTTGTCTCATTAAAAAATACTACATTTAGACTTATAAATTACATTATTATTGTTATTTAACCGCTGCTCCTCAAGCAGGTACACTAAAAATGAAAATAAATAAATTATATATATTATATATATTTAGAATAATATTTAAAACAATGTTTACATGTCTTTATTAGAAGCATTTTCTCCTACAGAGTTTGCAAAATTTTAATATATATATTTATTACCTATAAACTCATAAAAAACGAACGTAGAAATGTAGGCCTACCAGTTTTAATGTTGTAATAAAGTTTTACGGATATATTTGAATTGTTATATTTTTGCAGATTTTTGTAAAAATATAACTAAACTTTCTACCAAACAGTCTTATATTTATGTTTATATTGAATGAGAGTAATGGTGACAAAAGTTAAATATGATATGTAATATAATTACATTTTCTCTATTCTTGCAATTAGTAAAAATTTAATACTAGGCTTAAACCGTATGAGCATTAAAACGGTTATTAGGGTATATTTTAAGTTTTTTGTTTTATTATAATTGTTATATTTATTCCTTAAACTCAGCTATCTAAGGTTTTAATTTCATGAAATATATTATATTAATCATAAATTAATATTAAAATTGCTTCTACAAATACATTACAACGATAAGCAAAATTATATATTGCAATACTAAAAATCCTTCCATGAAAAATGTATTAACATGTAAATATATTGTTTGCGTATTACCACATTAAATGTCGGAGTTTGAAATGTATTCATTTTCTTTCTATTAATATTTAAAAATTAAAGTTTATATATCATTATATCTATTAAATTAGCTCATCAAAAGAAACTGTTTTGCTCTTCTTCTACTCTTATTTGACCTACAACATGACTATCAGAAAACTATTATTTTTTCACTTCCCCCCCTGTCTTAGGGAAGTGTCTGTAAATATTTATCTTATTTTCACGTGAAGTGTATATTTATATATGTTACATACTATTGTATTATTTCAGACTTGTCTATGGTAGGGTCGAGAAGTTGAGGAAGAGTGAGTGTTATTGAACAAGTTATGGGGGACATTGTTACTTATATTGCTGCAAACTATATGTAAATGCAAATAAGGTTACATTATAAAATAAAATGGGGAGATTAAGCATTTAGTTTATGGTAGGCTCTATTTGGGGTCGTATTAGTGTTTAATTTTATCATACCGTTAATTTAATTGTCACTAATGGTGATCAGTATTTGTTATTACATATAAAACCATAGGAAGAACTTTTAAAATATAGGTTTTAGTATAAAGTTTAACCCTGTAGTCTTGGTCTATTAATAGCTTGTATTAATTTAAGAGTGCGCCTATAAAAGGGGCGCCCCGACGGCGTGCAGGTCCATAGTCGTCGAAGCGATCAAACATCATGGAAGGTCAAGACGTTTGCACCCGCAAAGCAAAGCCGGTGAAGCCGCTCGCCATCACCAATATTTTCAACACTTTGTTTCCAATGGACGAAGTCGACGCCAAGCGAGTCATCGTTCGGCATGAGCGTCAAGAACAACTTTACGCCCTATGTTCAGCTAGAAAAATGCGAGGGAATCGTGCGGTGTTTAAACGTACAGAGTGGCAAGAACTGGGTAGCTACAAGTCGGTCATATCAAAGTTTTTTCAAACAACACGCAACCTCCTCAGAAGATTAGTTTGACTAATCATGAAATCTCTCTGCGACGCATGTGCGGTGACCGCATGGTCGTCATCAGCGAGAAACAAGACGCCGGACTCAAACGGGTCGCCTATCTAGCACCTAGCTGGGCGCGTCTTTGCGAGGTGTGGGACCTCATCGACGTCGCCGTCGATCGCCGGGATATGTGGTCGACACCCGTCTCACGCTATTGCAACGATTTGATCGACACACTCGTCGTGGACGTATGCGACACGCTTACAGAATCGGCGGACGTCATCGATCTCGACCAGCCTACGGTGGAAACGCACATCAGAAACCTGAATCTTATCGGTGATAAGCTACTACACACGCCAGGTCGTCGGTTTGGACTATTACGCACTGGATTGTGAACTAAAAAACAATTTTACAACGCATCTAAGAGACACTGTAGAAAAACGTATGAACGAATATATGCGTCATTCCTGTAAAAGTGTATAATAAGTATTATGTATGTCTGTATAATAAATATATGTTTTGTAATATCGTGTTTTATTCAAGCACAAACCTGTCTGTCTCTTACACCCCCCCACCAAACAGCCAATTTGGGGCCCCAAGAGCTGTGTCAATGTCTTATGTCACGTGTTTTGACACATTGGGGTTCTCTGAGAAGTTTAGAAAATTTGGACCTTCGTAGCGAAAACGGACTATACCTCACAGGATGAGAAGTTTATCCCTTCTTAGCTAAAACGGTGTATAGACAACAACCCCCAGGTGACGTCACGTGTTTCGACAGATTCGTTCATGGTCAAATTGGTCTCATACGCCCCTCTAGAGTAGTGTATATAATATGTTATGAGGGCTACAGCACGTTCGTTTATATATTCTGGTGCAATGGCTCTTTTGTCTAAAATATTTGATAAATTCTGGCTTGGAGAGAAGATAGAAAGGAGAATTGGGGCCAGATCCAAATCTTGTGATCTCTAAAATAAACACTTGCATGTACACACTTTTGGCTGGTCATCGATTTAATTCAACTGGTAGTTAGTTTTGCTAACACTGCAAGAAATAATTCATCTGGAAAAGGGAAATTTAAAATAAAATTATATCTTCAATTAGACATGAATTTTAACATAGTTTCAATTTTTCTACGCCCCCCAAGTTGAAACACAGCTCTAAAGCATTTTAGCACCATGACCATTTTTATTTTATTTTGAGAAGGTGCTTTTAAATTTCGAAACAAAGTTGTTTATAAGAGCGACTGTATACTTTATTTTGAGCGCTTCTGTACAATAAATTATAATAATTGCAGAAAATGGGTGGAGTGGAAGTATCAAACTGGGAAACACATTTAGTGCAAGAACTACATTACTCACAAAATGGTGGGGGATTTAAAAAGAAGAGTTTTTCTACAAACTATTTTCATTTGTAAATATGATGACCAGTCAGGATCTATGCATGAATATGTAAGTAAACATAAAACACAGGAACATTTCCTTGACGCACCACTAAATGACCAGAAGTTTATATCTCACATTGTTTAACATTTTCCTCGTGATGTGCAAAACATGGAGGGAGGACTTGAAAAATTTATGGAACAGCTTGACAGAAGAGCTCGGAATCAAACAAATACAAAACTAAAGAGGAAATGAATCATAGTGGGGAAACAAATTGCTGGAAGATCGTATTAGAAATAGTCACAGTCAGCAGAAAAATTTCGTTCTAATAACCCGCGTTTTTATCTAATTATCGTAATTAGGATTCACATAATAATAAATACGAGAACAGAAATGATAATTCATGGTCGAGATGTATAAAACAAGGGCAAAGTGTTCTTGATGGACCAACACGTGATGAAAGGGCCACGATGGATCATGAATTCTACCTAACAGCCGTGAAGAAATATAAGATGTCTGTCAGTAGATCAACGAAAACATCAAGAACAAAAATACTGTACGTGCATTAAGGAACTAATGAGTTCAATACATCGTCCAGAAAGAGTCACTAATTATACGAGCAGAAGTGCACCCGCATCCGAAAGGTCAAGCTGAGATCAGTGAATAATCGGAGGGAGTAACCTTAATAAGTACCAATGTTAAAGAGAGCTAAAAAAACAGATTAGCTCACCTATAGATACAGCCGGGAAAATGATCATTAAAAAGGATCATATTGAAAATTGAGAGAAAAGATTTTCTTATCAAGAACCATGTACAGTCTCACAAAGAAAAATATTTGTCACCAGAATTAGAAGGAATGATAGGAAAAATAAATGTTAAAATTTTGTTTGACAGTGGAAGTCAGGTTATTCTTATGTCAGATGAACGTTATCATAAAATATGGATGCGTAATCCTGATATGAAAATGACTGTATATGTTACTAGACCAACATGTCACTCTAATTGGAGCTACTGCAATCAGAAACAAGAACGTTAAAAACAATTTTTGTTCAGTGCAAACTTTGGCAAGCTGACGTCAGAAATATATTTATTTTTTATTTCTTCGGGATTAACAGTGCCTCTTTTAATTGGAACAGACTGGTTGACTTAGAAAAAAAAAAATCAAAGAACAGAAAACAAAAATATTAACTTTATTAGAATGATCAAGTAAATTTAATTCAACGTTTGTTCGAGAAATTGCTATAAATTGTATAAATATTTGAGCAAAGAAATCATCTGTTGGAAAAATTAAATTGATGAATGTTATCTCAACTGATATGTCAAAACAATGTGCTAAGTTGGACCCGACTATACACAAGGATATGACCACAAGTGAAGCTATAAAACTGTTTTTCCACCAAGCGAACTCTACTGAGGTTACATCTGCTAAATAATAGCATCAAAATGTCTATGACTGGAAACAAAAAAAGAGAAAAAATGTAAGAAACACTTATGTAAAAATACATAATAGTTCAATATCAATAGTAATTAATAATTCATATGTGATGGCAGTGGAAATACATGAATATCACGAACCCCATATAATTTCCCATGAACTCCAAAATTAATTTAAAAATGCTCAAGAACAAGAGCAACTTGAATACAAACACACTCCTGGCAGTGGACCTAATCGTGACGCTAAGTTTGTTGTCTGATTTTTAGCGAGGGGACAGATTTAACAGTTTCTTTCAATGTTCTTGTGCAAAAACGTGTTCCTGGTGAATAAAAGTATTATTGTTTGAAAATAGTGAAGTATTATACCCCACTTAGGTGATGACACATTTACATTAAAGGATAAACAATTCAGTTTTAAAGGTACTATAGTACACATAAGAATAATATCTTTAATTTATTAAAATATGTAGCTATCACCCATGTTGTTTATATTCTGCCAAGACTACAATATATTTAAAATTCGTTATTAAATAATATATTGATTTCAGAAACAGTATTATAGTTAAACTTCAATAGTTATATTGAAATAAGGTAGCTTAAAATTAAATTAATTAAATTAATTTTTTTGAACTTTGTGTGGAAAATTTACATTCAAATTACATTTAGGTTATAGGCTTGTAGGAAGTATTACTATATTAGAACATAATATTTAAAGTTTGCTCTTAGCTTGTGTAACATATTGCTTTCAGAAGCCATATTATATTTAATGTTTGATAATTATAGTGAAATAAGGTATCTTAAAGCTTAATTACGTGTGTTTGAATAACAAAATGCGTGTAATAGTTGTACATTCAAAATATAATTCAGGTTATAGGGCTTGTAGGAAATATTACTATATTACAATATATTTAAAGTTGGCTCTCAGGTTGTATATTACTTTCAGAAACCATATAATATTTAATGTTCGAGAACTATAATGAAATAAGATCGCTGAAAACCTGATGACTTTTGTCGAATGACCAACTTTGTGTGGAAGTCTTAAGTTCAAACGATCATTTAAGTTTTAGGATTGTAGGAAGTAGGTCCTAATGCTATATTAGCCCAGATAAACTTATTTAAAGAAACAAATCACGAGTGTTGAACTTAGATATGCTCTTCAAACCTTTTATTAACACATTTATTTCGTTTAACTAATCATACATTGATATATTTGATATATTCATAAAAATTAGCGAACGATGTCGAAATGTCACATTACCTTGTATGTGTGTAAGACAGAAAGAGATAGCAGAAAGTTTTCTTCTCTCTTACATAATGGTTTGCAAACGACAGGTCGAAAATTTCAGCCGCGGATGTCCATCCTATTATATTATAGAGATCAATGAATGGTCCAACCAAAATCGTGGGTGTTAAAGTGCGCAATAGCTATGTTGTTCACTGTTCACAAAGAGACATCCCATTATATACAATACATGTTATTTTTCTTAAACCATATTACGAAAAAATAGATTAAAAATGCAGCGACAAAGTGATAATATTTAATATTGTAATTAGTAGAATAATAGAGCTGAGACATTTCATTAAATTCTAATGAATTATTATTATTGCTATAGTTTAGAGGCCCGTCAACACAATAAGGTGTTTAAGGCCGTAAACAATATAAAAACATAGTAATATCCCCACAGGGGAATAGCCAGGTGAAAACATAAAATAAAAACAATATACATTACTACAATTTATACACAAATAAAAAGAGAATCAATCAAAATATGACAAAATAACCATTAGAGATTCTACATAGGAGTGCTTAAATGAGCTATGAGTATGATTTGAGTGATACACTTGCTAAGAAAACCCACAGGTGTATATTCTACATTAAAATACAGAACACACATATTTAAGTATAATACCTACATTAAAAGGACAAAACAATCATATTAAAATATAATACATAAAAAAAATATCATGATTGAAAAATGGCATTAAATTCTGCCGTAAAAACACTGGATTCACCATGTAAACTAAATTTAAAATTTGATCCTTCCACAACGAAAGCACACCCCACGGAAGCTCCTGATTTAGAGCCATCCATGTGGATGCGCTTAAAACCCTGAAAGCGAGTAGAGAGGACCTCGTTAAATGTCCTCTCATATATAAAAGGTGGGTTGGTCGATTTAGGTAACTTGGCAAATCAAGATGGCAATGAGGCAGGCATATCTTCCAAGGATAGACTCAACCTGAGAATATGAGACTATATGGGGCAAGACTATCCCACACGCGTCAAAGAGTGATAGTATCCTGATACCAACCGGCTCTCTACTACGTCATTTGGTTTCATACAAGGCACTATTGGGGGGATGGAACACAGGACGGTAAACAGCATGCTTTGACAAGCGATGCAGCTTTGACACGTAATATGTCAGAAGATAAGACTGGCGGTAAGAAAGAGGGGCTCACCGACATCGGAAAAGATGCTGACTAGTGGACTGATACTAAAAGCACCAGTAGCCAGTCGAATGCCAGCATGGTGGACACTATCTAGCATCTTCAACACCGAATGTCTAGCTGAGCGGTAAACAAAGCTGCTGTAATCGAGTTTATATCTCACCAAGGCCCTATAGAGGTGCATCAAGGTTTCCATATCAGCACCCATGAACAACCGCTAAACACTTTAATCAAATTTATTGCTTTGACTCACCTCGCTTCATTTCGCTTTCATTTCTTTGATGTGGGGGATCCAAGTAAATTTAAAATCAAATAAAAGTCTTACAATCACTGAGACTGGTAAAAAAAACGTGATTCATTAAAAATTTGGGGCTAGCTGTATTCCGCGTAATCTATAAAAGTGTAAGACCGTCGTCTTGGCTACGAAGAAGTGAAAGCCATTACGTGATGCCAGCGTCTATAGATTGTTTGCGTATAACCCGAACGGGTAGTAAGACGCGGTGCTAATAATAATATAGATTGTTGACAGTAAGTTGAATCTGCCGTTCAGTCCTGTGTAGACTTTATTAACTGCAATAAAATGAATGGTTATCACTGAAAAGGCATGCACGTATAGGTAAGCCCACGTTGTCCACAATACTATCCATCTCAATGGGAAAAATGTACAGCTTAAAATACTGCCCTGAGACACCCTATTTTCCTGAATAAAATTATCGGAAAAGGTGCTGTCCATTCTTGCCTGGAAGGTCTATCAGACATAAAACTAGTTATAAAAACAAGGAGTTTCCATTGGAACCCCCAATTAAAAAGGGTTTTAATAAGGCGTACCACCAGGTGGTGTCTTACGTTTCCTCCAAATCAAAGAAGACATCAAAACATGTTGTTTATGGAGGAAAGGGTCACGAATTGCTGTCTCAAGGTGAACAAGATGATCCACCGTGGTTCAGTTACGGTGAAAACCACATTGAATACTTGGTATTATATTGAGGGCTTCTATATACCATATAAATAGTTAATTTATAATTTTTTCTAATATTGTTAACACAACTATTTAAGGCTTAAAGTATATAGCTAGTTAGCTCTAGTTTATCTTTGCCACTTTTATATATAGGAATGCTCTATGTTTCATTTCTGCAGTGCGAAATCATTGAATAACCCGCAGTGCTAGAAATTGCAGCGAACATCAAGCCCAATATATTGACGACCTCCACATGCGAGGACAAGCGAACCGTAGAAGGAGGGAAGGTATATTATTTATGGAATTATGGCTACTTCGTAATCTATGAATACTATCCCAAACCATAGTTGGGGGAGTGGACATAGTAAGTGTAGAAATAATCTATCTCCAAGACTCACCTCTGCTTTCACTAATGACACGGAGAGCTCGAGCACGTAGAATCCGGAATGATTCTAGATTATACAAAGTAGGACGTCGATAAAATAGACTTCGTGCCCTTCCACTGCCATAAATAGCCAACCGACACTAATTTTTCCACCCACAAGAATAGGGTGTTGGTGTAGATTTGGCGAGGATTTAGGGATTGAAGCCCTCACTGCCACGATGACCGTCGAAGTAAAATGTCCCGTTCTAACATGGCCGGTCTGGACCCCATAAACGCAACCGGTCTCTTCTCAAAGTAGGGTACCCGGTTATTATCATCCCTAAGGCCCGTCTACTAAGATATTGCAACACGCGTACTTTCATGAAGGAGCTCAAGTGCACTGGTATCCAATAATTGTCCGAGGAGAGCCGTATTTTATCTACCAAGGTCGTCAACGTAGGCGTCTACAAGCTTCCATGCAGGACAGAACGGAAGAGGAAGTAAAGAAAGAAGTAAGGAAATAGAAAGAGATGGAGAAAAAGGAGATAGAAAATTAAGGAAGGAAAGGACGGTAAAGCAAGTATATAGGATAGCTTTGTCCAACACAAGGTACGTTCTCACGGAAGCCTTGCCTTTAAGTCTCCTCTTACAAAAAGAGGGTATACTGAGAGACTATTCTAACCCCCATCTCACAGGGGAAATTCTAATGTACACATTAGAGTTTGCTAGAAATAAATATAGGAATATGGCACGGACAAATTCTCAGGCTGATTTGGCCTGATCCACACATTATGATGGGGAAAATCTAAATTTTATTTATTTATTGTGTACATATTATTGTAATTTAAAAATCAGTAAATACCTTGCTTATTTAGTCATGTTGAAATAAAAAAGCAAAAGATGAGTCCATCTACAGGTGAGAAGGTAACGACACAAATTAAGAAAGGTGGAATGCTGGGAATTAGTGTTGGGGTTGGCCAAGTAGTGGGGGGGTTGAATTTCAGATAACTATAACTATGTTGTTTGTTTGAGTAGGTAATGATACATTAGGTTTCATATGAACAATATTTTATTTTGTCTATACTAGGTGTCAACAAGTGAACAATGTTTAAACCAGACAATATCCATTTAGAACCATTGTAAATGGGTTATGTGTTTCAACCAACCGTGTGGAATTAGAACAAAGTAGTCAATGTATATAAACTAGTATGAGATATAATATTGTAATTACTATCTTTGTGATAAAAGTGGTAGACAAATATATGATAATTAATTTATATAACAATTAAAGATTCCATTGTAACGTTTAAACATTTCCGTACATCACAATGAATCTTAATAGTTGAGGAATGTAGGTATGCTACCTGACAGTGCTAAAAATAGCCCGAATGTGTTGTGTAACTGCATCCAATCGTTGTAGGAATATCCAAATAATGATGCACTACCTATTTGAAGGTATGTTGGTGTGTGTGACCGGCAACCCTATGTTTAAAAAAAGGGTATCTTTGCATTTCGCTAAGACACGAGAGTGGGCGCTTTGTTTACCTTCACCAATATTCGTGATAATTAATATATTTCAAGGGTAGCTGGTCGGAAGTTAAAATAGTGTGAGTTAAGAAATAAAGTAGGTACTTACAGAAATTTGGATAGAAACAGTTTTTCTCTTTAGTACGAAAACCATAATCGATCAACGACAAATTTTGGTGCAAATAATAAATTATTATGTGTAAATTGCTAATATGGTAAAAATTGTGCTATTACAACATTTAGCTAAACAGGCAAATACGCTACCGACTGAGCTTTTTAAATACACTGTAATAAAATATCCCTTATGCTTAAATATTAAGTTTATAGGTTATATTACAAATAACTTTTAAATGTATTTAAAAATACATTTTAAAAAGTAGAATTATATTAATTACTTTAGTTTAATTTATTTAACAATTCAGTTCTTAGTTTTGAAAGAGTAGAGAAAACTTTATTTAGCTCATATTATTAAAAATTATGTCTCTATTTTCAAACCCTTACCTTAGCGCATTTAAAAAAAAAAGATAAATATTAATATATCCATATGTAATCTATTCACACAAAATAATATAATTATGTTAGAATTCATTTTTCGGCAGAAACTATACTAGCTATAAAATACATTTTTGGTAAAGCTAGCACGACATTGAAACATATATATTATTAAAATAATATATATAACATAAAATAAACCAAGCGTATTAACTAGCTTCAAGCTACTCAAATGCAAAAGTTTTTTAATCATTGAAAATAAGCTTATACCAATAATTGATTGAATATAATTTTCATGTTTTGGTAATAATTTTTTATAAAACTTTCATCAACTTAATCGTTTTTCAGAAATAATGCTTCGATTGATAGGATAACGTCTTCTCCTACTACTAGATCATCTAGTCTGATTGGATTGTATTCAATTGATACTACTTGTATGTAAATTCCATTTATTATGAATGAATAAAAATATTATATTATAAATTTTGTATGTTATTTTTAATATTTCTTACCAAACATAAAAAACATGCAAATCCTACAACAATTTTACATCTGTATTATTAATATAAAAGAAGTGACTTCATTCCATAGTAAAGCAATCAACGCCAAGCAGGCACAAATAATGATGTAGAACCTATTGAAATATAGATTTTAAACAATTTAATTAATTCATTAACCAGAGAAGAATTTTTAGTGTTGGTCACAAATAATTTGTATCTTACTAGAATTAATTATTATTCAATTGATCTCTTGAAAAATTAGAGAATTATAAAAGCTTGATCACCTTATTTTGATCACAAATTTAAAAACAATATTTTTAAAATTATTTCTTCCCGTAGTTTATTAGGTTCTAAGTTATTCTTCATAATGTTTGAATAATAAAAAGTTCAATTAGTTACAGCTAAAACCTTTGAAATCAAACATTAAAAGAATTTTATCGATTCAATTAAAATAATATTAATTTAATATATGATATGTGCTATATAATAAACATAATTTTAATAATATATATTATATAATAAATTAATGATATAATATACATACATATTTATATATATAATATATTAGTTATATAAATATTTTAATATATATAATATATAATTTTTTATATAATACAAATATTGTACATATAAAATACATTATTTCGTATAATGTAAATATATGATCTATATGAAACATATAATAGATGTTACATATGTATATTCAATATAAAATATATAACATGAACATATATAACATTTCCAATAGTGTATTTTATTGTAAGCTGGAAGCACCAACAAAATTAAAAGTGTTTTATCATTTAAACTTATCCAACAATACGGGTACTGTACAGCTTTAGGTTTATCTTATATTCCTTATGGCGTGTCTGTACAACACATTTTAATAATAAGCCCCAATTAGACCCAATCTTGGCAAGCGGGTAATGTTCCCAGGTTGCGGCTCTGGCTCACGGTGACGATGGCGCCAGCAACACAATCAACGTCTTCAACGTCAGATAGATAACAATGCTCACGTGCATCGTCTCGTCAACAACACAACCAAAGTTAACGACGTACCTATCAAAGTTAAAGTCGGTCCATTATTGTTCTCAAAAAATGCTCGATCCTACTCTGTGGCTATCATTGTATTTTTTAGTTTCCCTCGTGTTCTCAGGAAATAATAGTCTGATATTTGTGCTGTGAACTGTTATGTGACTAAAATATCATTATGTTCTCTCAGACTGGTATGGTTTTTACTATAGAAAATCACACACACTAATGTACCTCATAATTCCACCACGAAATCATATACACTGTTACACAAACATTAAAGAGCATAACAATTAACCCACAAATCTCAATATAGTTGTCATTAGCTCAGAAACTATTGGTCTTTTAAAAATATATTTAAACTAAATAGTACTACAACTTTGCAATGAATGGTTATTTCCTATTTCAGAATAATTGGAAGTGTACGTACGCTTATGTAACATTTTAGAAAACATTCTAAAATAATCTTCCGTAAGGAGTGTAAGATATGTTAAAATAATATACAGACTTAGATAATGCTTGATAATATAGATAAATGAATGCTAAAATTGAATATAAGGAAATTGGAGATTAATAATTTATAACATATTAGTTAAAGTCAAAGCATAAACAGTATACTGTAACGTTAACTTACAGTTAGTTACAATTGGATCCATCCCGTTATAATGTTGATACGTAACTATCAAGAATTCATACCACCCGCTCAATAATTCCGACCCAAATAGAATCTCTACAATGGTACTATTCTCTGTTGTAGTCCCTGTAGGCTAATACGGAAAGATAATACGACACAGTATATTTCATACAGTACAATCTTCTGTAATATTACACTCATAATTGTTCAGGAACTTACCTTTGAAATCTTCTATCACTAGCCGCCACCAAAGCTGACCTACTCCGTGCAGCCATGTGGAGAATGGGCCGAGCTAACGCAAGTCTACTGTCAACACGTGATTGCTCTCAGTCTGGTCAGATAGAAACTGAGGCGTAACGACATGGAGTCCGATAGAAGACAACAATCCACCCGCCCCCTGATGGCTGTTTGAAGAACTACCCCAAACATCGAATGATCGTCGACTTGTTCTAATATTCTGATGGAACAACCCTACAGAGTGCCTACGTGACCGAAGACAGCTAGCAACTACGTGCTAGAATTAGCTCCCCTCCTTTCCGTGTAACGAAACTCACTATATAACAGGCTGTATGTGTCTGCAAAAATGACTATCTATCAATCCGCGAACGAGGGCGGATGACTATCTATCAATCCGCGAACGAGGGCGGATGACTATCTATCAATCCGCGAACGAGGGCGGATGACTATCTATCAATCCGCGAACGAGGACGGATCATTGTCATGGACAATGATCGGATACACATTCATATATACTAATTGGAAAGTAACTATGGCGTCTACTTTTCATGGACTCTATTTATTTTCGGCTTATAAATTTGTTGTATTAGGATCATTATTTTGTTTTTTGTGTAATATTTAACTTTTCTCTTTATCTCAGTCGCTTAAATTTAACTATTATGTCGCCACTTAGGCGCGGTATCATGTTGGTTAGTTTAGTTTGATTTCCACCATTGGTAATTTTGTATTGAGTAAATTTAAATGTAAAATGTTAAAATGTGTGGACTTTTGTATTATGATATTTCACGCGACTGTAGAAATAAAATCATGCTTGTTATTTTTTTATATAATTTAAATTTGTTCTAAATTTCAATCTTTAGTTTTTTCTAAGAGATAGTTAGTCCCGGGAGGTTTTGACTTGAGTCTGGAAGTCAAACTCTCGCGTTATGTTTTGTAAATTTCGTTTTGTAACTTGTAATTGTTTGAGGAGCCCATCAGGCAAGAATATTTAATGTTTGTTTCATCTTGTGGATATCTTACTTCACTTCACTTTTGGTAGTTTAACTTCTCTGTTGATGTTAAAAATCTACGTAATTTTGTGTCTCTTATATACGACCCTTAATAAATGTAAACATGGGATGTTTACATTCTGCGCTTCACGTTATTATTTTTAGCATTATTCAGAATGATATAATGAGACCACTGTACCTTGCTTTATCTACGTTTATACTGAATAAACCATAATTTTGTTATATTTTTAATTCTGCTTATATTTTCCTTTATGTAGATTCACCTTCTCCCTTTTATTTAATTGTGGTCGTTAAGTAGAAGGCAATGGAGACGGTGTAACAATACAATGAATGAGTAAAAATTAAGTAAATAAAATGTTGTCATATAACCGTAATTCCATGAGAATGAAAAAGTTAATGTACACAATAGTAGATTAAATAACATACGTTATTGTCCAGAAACAACCTTATAGTTAAATGTTAATAAAGTATAAATTGTAGTTGAGTAAAAATTAATTTAATTTGAAGTCAAAGCATAAAAAGAACATACATTGATATGAGTAAAATTAAGTAAATAAAGTGTTGTCATATAGCCGTATTTATAAGAATGAATATTAGTGTACACAATAGTAAATTAAATAACAGACGTTATTGACCAGAAACAATCTTATAATTAAAATTTAATAAATTATAAATTGTGGTTGAATAAAATGGATTAACCCAACAAGTTATTTTAATTTAAAAGTTAATAAGAGTTTAAGCCAGTACTAAATCTTGAAAGTAAAATCAAATTGAATACAGTAGAATGATTGTGAAAAGGAATAAATACAGAGTGTAAACAATCAAACAGGAATTAGAATGAATTGAAATTTGAAATTCAATTATCATGAATTATAAACCATACTTGAAAAAGTTAGTTGGAAAGTAGTCAAATGATGTTGATATTTCAAGTGAGGTAAACCTGACTGTTTACATAACACTATAAATGGATAGTAGAGAGTAAAAGCCTGGTGTAAAATTTAAATTAGAAGTTGAATAAAATAGGCTCATAGTTACTTAATGTTATATGAAAATTAAGATAGCATCGTAAAACCAATTATCTAAGTCTTGTTGTAAGGATTAGACTTCCCTTACGCCTTTTTAATGTTTCTGTAGTGATGTTTTTTACAGTTGCTCTATTATCCCGACATGTTTCGGTGCTAAAGTGGACGCACCATAATCATGGAACTGAAATTAAAATTAAGAGACTTGCTATAAAGTTGGTGAAAATAAAACTAAATTAAATTAAGAAAGGATAAGATCTATTAGATTGACATAAAGTGAAAACAAGCAGACTTACTCCGAATAGGTGATGAAGCACGATGGGAACAAACAACGGCTATGGACTGAAATGTGAGGAGTGTTGTAGATGTAATATATAGTGGAGAAAGCAATGCAGCCAACCTAATTGGGAATGTTAATAGCTAAGTGGGTTTAAATTATTATACAAAAGAAAGTGTATGAGATACTATGGAGGATGGAGAAAAATTGGTTAGGATTAAGGATAGAAAAATGGTCTAAGTCTTCTCGGCTCCGGCTCGGACGGGCCATTAAGCTACGATGGAGGGTAGACCAGGAAAAGTGGGTTGTATAATTTTAGTGAATTTAGGTAAACTTTTATAGTATTGACTAAAATTTGATTGGACGATTGAAGTTGTTCATTGAGGATGAGCTTTTTTTTTTAGGAATAGCTTCATGAATGAAAAAGTTTTCGGCTATGTTTAACTTAGGTCCTTTGTGGGCGAAATATAGGGGTTTAAGACATTGTTCAATAGGTTTTGGTTGGTGGTTGGAATATTTTAGATGTTCGGCGAACTTCGATCTAGTTCTATTCAATTTGAAATCTGAAATGTGTTCTTTATAGCGTGTTATAAAGTTTCGTCCAGTTTAGCCTATGTAAATGCTGTTACATTCACATGTGAGTTGATAAATTCAATTTTTCTTATATATGTCGGTTTTATTTAGGTTACTATTGTTAAGGTTCTTCTTGATATTATTATTGGTTGTAAAAGCGATATTAATATTATGATTTTTGATGATGTTGGTGACGCGATGTGTTTCAGAACCGATGTAATTGAATTTTAGCCATTTCTTCTGATCAGTGGCGTTTATATTATTATTAGTAAGGGTAGTAGAAAAGTTGTCCAATTGAAGTTTCTTTTTTTAGTTTTGTAAAATATTGTAAATGGTAGAATGGGAGTATCCATTGTTGGTTGCAATTTGTTTAATGATGTTGAGTTCTATTTTATAATTGTTTATGTTGAGAATGATGTGGAGTAATCGATTAATTAGACTATTAAAAGTGGCAAGTTTGTGAGAGAGGGGATGGTTTGAATCGTAAGGTATTATTGCATCAGTATGAGTAGGTTTTCTGAAAATGTTGTATACCAGTTTGTTATGACAACTTTTAGTGATATTGAGGTCTAGATAATTAATGCTATTATTATTCTCTTTTTCGATGGTAAGGAAAGTTTCGGGTGGATGTTGTTGATTATGTTGGAAATGGAAGGAATATCGTAATCATTATCGAAAATAATAAGGATGTCATCCACGTATCTACAGAAGAATTGTATATTTAGTAAATTATTTAAGCTGTTAAAGATAATAGGGTCATATTTCTGTAAAAATATTTCTGACATTATACAAGACAACTCTAGCGGGCCCCATCAGGACACTTTTACCACTGAGAGAGTGTGTATTGTGACGATTCTGTCAAAACAGTTTTGACGTGTTTTTCCTGTGATTACACAATGTTGTTCTTTTATCCTCCGATATTGCTTTAGGCTATACACCGTTTATGCTAAGAAGGGAGAAACTTCTCATCCTGTGAGATATAGTCCGAAGGTCCAAATTGTCAATGTAAAAATCCGCTTCTCATCCTCGGATATTGCCCTTACTTCCGCCTCGCCCCCCAGCCCCCCGCTCCCCTCCCAGGGTTCCATATCTGTAAGGATGTTTATAGGTATCAGTTTAGTTATTAGTTCCTTCATACCAAGAACGGTCTATATTTTTTCTCAATTATCGAAAACAGATATTGCCTCAGGCAGCCCATTAATCTTAGGCTATGAAGAACCATACGTTGTTTTCGCTAAGAAGAGAGGATGGGAAACCACGGACCGTTTTCGCTAAGAAGGGAGAATAAGAAACTATAGACCGATTTTAATACGAATAGCTTTCTGAAAGGTCTAGAACCCAACTAGGATTCTAGTAGTAAAAAAGGCCTGGGAAATTGAGCTGCGTAGTAGTCCTGTGGCTTGAAGCTAGACTGTCGAGGTTCGAATCTCCCTCTGGTGAACTGGGTGTGGTTTTCCTAAATGGGTTTCCACTCTCCCTCCACACAAATTTGGGTTCACACACCTCACACCTCACGAAGACGCGCCCGGCTAGGTGCTAGATAGGCGACCCGATTGAGTCCGGCGTCTTGTTTTTCGCTGGGTTCAAAAGATGGACAGCAGTTGGTGAACTTTTTTTAAATGTATTTAATCAATAGACTTTGTCTAAAATTATTTTCAAAATAAATACTTTTTTAATCCTAATTTTGCTTAAATTATAGGAAAACCATTCTTAAACTTGCTAACATAAGAATTTCTGTTACTCTTCTGCGCATGCGTGTGTAGGCCATCTGAATATCGCTGATAATTATGGTCCATGCTACCGCCAAATTACGCACCAGTTACATGATAGTCACCTTTTCTATTTGTATCTCAAGTTGAAATACCTCCTAGAATTTCACCTTGGATTTGAAGTTAATATGTTAGTTTTGTGATCAAATTAGTAGGAAAAAAACTATATTCAATAGTTCTTATATTCATAGAGAATAACCACTGTCCACGTGATTTGTGACGTCAGTCTCGCAATATATGTCAAAATTCAAATACGCCCAAAGTGCTCGATCTACTGATTATGATTTTAAATTCGTATCGCTGTGAATGAGCTATTAATACAGGAACCACTTTTTGAACGGCCGCCATCTTAAAACAGATAAATAGATTGTAAAACTATATATATATATACGTAATTCAACCATAGTGCAAAGAATGCTCCTGCCAAATTTTATTGGAACTGGTAAATGGATTAATCGCGGAACAAACACCCAGACGAAATTTCATATGGCTAAGTTAAAAGAGGACCTCACTCAGTTTGGAAAATTAAAGCCTTGAAAGAAAGTAAAATCTAGAATTATATAATAAAAAAACTTGAATGTAGCATGTATTCATTAAATATAGGTAGTTTTATATCATCCCATATATAATATATATATATATAATATTTTTTAAATAATTCCGAAGAGATATTCTTGGTTTTTAGTTCAAACGCTTAGGCCTACTCATCAATAAGACAAAACAAATCTCTCAAGTGTCCAAAACTGTGTATAAATCCAGAAAAATAGAACCTGTGCGACCCTTTTTAAAAATGCGCTTACATGTTCATACATACTCCCATAACCCCACCTTCCATTCACAATGAAACTAAACTAAAATAAACGTTTTGATGAGAAAATATTATTATGTAGATAAAACAAATACAGTTTCCTATCTTTGACTCGGTAGTTGGCTTGTTACTGCTCGTAGTTAATTTTAGAGACGGATATTTCAGCTGTTATTAATTTTAGAGAGGAATTCAGCATCTAGATATCATGGTCTCCTAGATAGCTCAGTGGTAGAGCATTAGCGTACTAAGTCAAAGATCCCGAATTCGATTCCCGTGTCCAGGTGTCATTTTTCAATTTTCAGAAGATTGTTTTAGTTTAAATATATTTTCTAGTTAATTTAAAATAACCACTCATCTGGCTTAAGGAAAACTTGAATAATACAATTTTATTGGTTGATATTACTCGTCTGATCAAACTTCTAAAAAAAAAAAAGTTTTCATTTTTAAAATTAATATTTTTTGAAGCAAACCTGATATATCTTTTTTTTCTCTTTTTTAAAAATTAGAAACTAGAAATAACCTCAATAAGAATATGGCTTAGATCGCATGAGCATATTGAAGCCAGTATCTTTGATTTTTTTTTTCCATATGAGAATTTTAGGAGTTCTTTTTATGTGTGTAGTGATATAAATTTTATTTGAAATATTATTAAAATTACTTGCTGTTTTGAGTAAGGATCTTTGGGGGGTGCTTAAAATAATATACCCAAAAAGTGAAAATAATAAATATTTCTTTCCTCATTTAACTTGTTCAAAATTAGGATTATTAATAGATTAATACAAACGCTGAATTCAAATAGCATTCAATAAAGGTTCTTTTGTTTTAGTTTCTAAAATTATTTAAAGCTACTAAAATAGTTAATAAACATATTTCATTTATATCATCAAGTGTATTCATCATCAACAATGTTTTGAATCAAAGCTTGAAGTTACATTGTAAGAAATGATTTAATTATCTCATCAGCACACAACTAATTAATGCTATGTATGAAGTGAAGATGCAGTGAGTTTTTAAACATTTATGATTTATATCAGCTTATGAAATAACCTCAACTGTATATTCCAACTTAAAATATAGATCTATTTTTTAGAAAAGCTTTGTTTAAGATGGAAACGAAGTCATCCACAAAAAAGCATGAACGGACAGGTAGGTGCACGTTGTTCAGAATGCTATTTATTGCTATGGCGAACAACGTACAGCTCAGAGTACTGCCTTGAGGCACCCCATTTTCTTGAATAAAATTATCGATAAGAAGTCGTTTAACCTTACCCGGAAGTGTTATCTGACATAAAATTAGCGATATAAACAGGCAGGTTCCGCCGGAACCCCCAATTAAAAAGGGTTTTTAAAATGCCGTACCGCCATGTAGTATCGTACGCCTTCTACAAATCAAAGAAGACAGCCAAGAGGTGTTGTTTATGGAGGAAGGCATCACGAACTGCTGTCACTAGGCGAATAAGATGATCCACCGTGGATCAGTTACGGCGGAAACCATATTGCATATCAGATAGTAGATTGCGGGATTCTAAATACCATATAAATCTTTTACTAATTTTCTCTAATATTTTGCATACACAACTAGTTAAGGCTATCGGTCTATAACTAGTTGGCTCTTTTTTCCTTGTTACTTTTATATATAGGGATAATGGTTGCTTGCCTCCACAGTGTTGGGAACTGACGAGATTCCCAAACACTATTGTAGAGGCCTAAGAGGAACGCCCGTCCAGCAGGGGTCAGTTGGCGCAACATTTCCTAATGAATATCATCAGGGCCGGAAGCTGTGTTGCCCGCCAGAGACAGGGCATAGGTCAATTCATCCATTGTAAAGGGGGAGTTGTAATCCTCCCCCCGGATCTGACCAAAGTCAATAGAATGGCGCTTTATGTTCCGCTTATGCGCTGCAAACTCATTAGAGTAGCTCGCAGTGCTAGAAATAGCGGTGAACATAGAGCCCAATACATTGACGACCTCCACAGGGGAGGAGACAAGTGAACCATTTGACATGAGGGCAGGTATATTATTAATGGTATTTTTGCTACTACGTAATTTACGAATATTGTCCCAAACCGTAGTTGTGGGAGTGGAAATAGTAAGGGTAGAAATAAACTGTCTCCAAGACTCTCTTCTGCTTTCACGAATGATACGGCGAGCTCGAGCACGTAGAATCCGGAATGATTTTAGATTATCCAAGGTAGGACGCCGCTGCAAGAGACGTAAGGCTCTTCAACGGTCTGAAATAGCCAACCGACACTCCTCGTTCCACCAGGGAACAGGTCGGTGGCGCGGATTTGACGAGGATTTAGGGATGGATTCCCTCGCCGCCATGATGACCGTCGAAGTAAAATGGTCTATATTCACATCGACGTCAAGAGAAAGGGGTTGATCAAATACGGCGAGCTCGCGAAAATTATCCCAGTCAGCACGTTTAAGAACCCAGTGTGGTGCCCGTGCTATACCGGGAGGATCTTGAATTGGCGAAAGCGGAATGGGAAAGTGATCGCTGCCACATAGATTCGAGTGAACCTCCAAAAGGAAGTGAGCAGCGATCCCGGGATACATAGAGTTAGGTCGATGGGAGAGGATTCACTATTAAAGGTGGAAAAGTGTGTCTGGGTCCCGGTCTTCATTAGCACCAGGTTTCCCGAGACAAGAATATCCTCTACCATCTAGAATAGACCCCCACACCAGGTTATGTGCATTAAAGTTCCCCAAAATGATATAGGGGGCGGGAAGTTGCCTCTAGGCTCCTCTTTGAAACACGTTCACTTGGTGGGAGGTAGATGCAGCATACGGTTTCTTCCATAGGAAGGGAGACTCTGACAGCAATCACTTGGAGAGCAGATACAATATTTATAGGCTTATGATATATATTGCTACGTGCAAGTATAGCCAAACCTCCACTAGGTCGATCAAATAATCGCTTCTCGGTACGATATACATCGTAGCCACGAAGCATCGGGTTGTCAGTTGGGCGAAAGTGGGTCTCCTGCAAACACAAGATGGAAGGACGCAGGAAAGAAATTATTTGTTTAATTTCCTCTACACGAGCAAAGAAACCCCTTCTATTCCATTGTAGAAGCGACATTATTTATTAATATTAAGTTTAATTACCCTCGCAATCCATAACGTTATCTTTTAAAAATAAAAATTGATTGAGGCCCTTTTTAGGCCCTCTTGCTTTTCCCAGTCTCTCCTGGACCTCCCGTTTCAGGAGAGGTTTTGATTTATCCTGCAGAGACAAGGTCGGTGAATCCTTGCGCGAAGGCTTTGTTAAGGCTTTCGGCGCTTTATTTAGAGATTTTTTCGGTGGTCCCTCGCTGGTCCTTCCTCAAGGCACCAGTGGGAATCGCCTTTGTGGCCTCACCTGTTCTACCACTCATCCCAACCTCGGTAGTCCCAGAGGCGGGATTGATTGACTCGACAACGGCCGCAGGTAGTTTTGGGCCCCGTGGAGGGCTCGGGGTTGTTCCCCGAGGTGGGCCCGGGGGTGTTCCCCGAGTAGGGCTAGGAGGGGTTCCACGTAGAGGCCTCCTTGGGGGTAAAGGTGGTGGAGGCGACTTCAATAAGGGTGTCGCCACCTTTACAAATTTTTGCACCACCATATTTGGTGGTGGTTGTCTTTGTGCCTCTGGAGTAGAAATGGAGACGAATGGCACAGGACGTGTAGGCGTATTAGAAAGATTAACTGCGCCATGGCAGTTGGAGCAATTAATGTTCTGTCTAACAATTTGGCTATACAATGTTTGAAATACCGAAGCTTGACCAGATACATATTCTTTGCGTGCCTGGGCATAAGGAATCTTCTTTTCACATTGAATTTCCAGGACTTTTTCCGCCTTCCATTTCGGACAGGCCCGAGACCAAGCAGAATGTGGACCCTTGCAGTTGACGCAGAACTTAGGAGACTCACACAGTGTATCGTGAGCCTCCTGTCCGCAATCTGCACAGGTTGGCCTTCCACGGAATCTCAGCTTAGTATGCCCGAATTCCTGGCACTGAAAACTGCGCCGAACCTCCTTTGGAAAGGTGGGAGTCGCAAACATGAGGATATATGTATCCGTCTTTTTCTCTTGTCCGTTATTTTAGGTGATGATACAGTAAACCTTGGTGACATGCTGAGGGGAAAGCTCCTCATAGATATCTTCAATGCTTACGCAGTCGAGATCATAACAAGTGACCACTCCTTTGAAAACATTGAGGAACATGTGGGGCTCCATTTTCACCTTTATATGAGCCGTATTACTCAACGGTATTTCGTAAATCGCCATTATGTTTCAGGACTGTGTGTCAGTCGTAGTATGTATCATAATGGTGCCATGACGCAGTTTCCTTATTAAAATGTCAGATTTTGCTGCTCCATTTATCACTCTTTCGAGGATAAATGGGCTGACACGCTTTAGATATTCCCTTTCATCTAATCGAGACATCACTAGGAAACGGGGTTGGGGCCTCACCACTTCCTGGATTTTTTTTCAAAACAGGGCTGGACGGCCTTACCAATTTCCACCTCTTATCATTAATACGGCCCTGTGGGGGGCCTGGCAGTGAGATGCCAGCAGAATTTGGCAGTACGGTTTCAGCGGACAGTAAGATGTTAGCTGTGACAAGGGACTCAATCATGAGTGAGATGACAACCTGCAAAAGTACTCAGATCGTAGAACCATGGTGATCCCATCTGGTACTACCACATAAGGCCCTGTTAACTCTCCAGACGAGCGGCTCCATACGACGCTAGACTTGACAACCTTCATATTGAGCATCGCTGGAAGAGAAGTCACCGCAGCAAGTGGATGCAGGAAAGTGCCAATTTTACGTCCGGGCCCTCATGAACGCAACCGGTCTTTTCTCAAAGTAGGGTACCCGGTTATTGTCATCCCTAAGGCCCTTCTACTAAGATATTACAACCGGTGCACTTTCACTCAGGAGCTCAAATGCAGTGGTATCCAATAATCGTCCAAGGGAAGCCGTGTTAGATGCCAAAGTCATCAACGGAGGGGCCAAAAGTCTCCGTGCAGGACTGAACCACAGGAGAATGGAAGAAAGAGGTAAGGAGAGAGAAAGCGAAGGAAGAAGAATGATAAAAAGGAGTGAAATGGAAGGAAGAAAAAAGGAGATGAAAGGAAGGATTTAGGATAGGTTTTTCCTGCACGAGGACGTCCTGCACAGAAGCCTCCTCTTTTAGTCACTTCTTACGACAAGCAGGGGCTACTGCGGGAATATTCTAAACCCCGTACCGCAGGGGGGAATTTAATCTTATTCCTCCTTAACCCAATAGCGTACTACCCGAACAGTCAGTAAGAGACGGTGCAAAATAATTGGCTCAGATTGTATATTCGTTTAGCCGTCAGCACTGACTAAGACTCGGCTGACTTGACATATCGCCATCACCCCTACAAATTATCTTCATATATTTACACAAATCAATATGGTTGTGTAACAGTGTATATGATTTCGTGGTGGGAAAATGAGGTACATTAGTGTGTAGGATTTACTATGATAAAAACATACCAGTTTGATAGAAAATAATAATATTTTAGTCACATAACAGTTCACAGCACAAATATCAGACTATTATTTCCTGAGAACACAAGGGAAACTAAAAAATACAATGATAGCCACAGAGTAGGATCGAGCATTTTTTGAGAACAATAATGGACCGACTTTAACTTTGATAGGTACGTCGTTAATTTTGGTTGTGTTGTTAACGAGACGATGCACGTGAGCATTGTTGTCATATCTGACGTTTAAGACGTTGATTGTGGTGCTGATGCCATCGTGTATGGGTGGAGCCTATTGTCTAGGTCACACTATTAAACTTCTTCAAAATTAACTTGTGTGGGTAGTCTGATCTTCACAAAAACAATTTTATTTTTATTTTGACTTTTCTTTAAATTTTTTATTAGCTGCCAGCTATCACATTTCGCATTGTGATTGGACTCTAGGATAGTATTAAAATAATCCCCAAACCTAACAGCACCAAACCTAGCGTTGCCTGGCCGTGATAGAAAAATAATCTGAAGGGAAACTCCACAAAAGTTAACTACACGCTAGAAGTTTTACTTCCGAGATTGTACAAACACTTTTAGAATTACTAATAAAACTATAAGAACCTGTTTGGTAGACAATGTTCTCTATTTTTTATTATATATAAGTTTAATAAACACGTAGACATTATTAACAATTTACGTTATAAATACATCAAAATTTTTTTAAGGGCATACATTTTTTCAAGATGGTAAATGTAAAATAACTTTTTAAGAGTGGCACTAAATTTTATTTTCTCACCAACAAATTATACTAATATGTGAAATTTAATGTTAGTATCAAAAATTGAACGTTTGTTAAGCTTAGTAACTGTACTATTACGCCTAGATTACGTTAGGCTTGGAGTTGTTATGTTTGGGTATTATTTTAATATCACGCCCAGATTACCTTAGGTTTGGGGATTATTTTCATATCACGCCTAGATTACGTTAGGTTTGGGGACTATTTTCATATCACGCCCAGGCTACTACGTCAGGTCTAGTTCTATTTGGCAGCCACCCGCTTCGCAAGGCCCTTGATCCTGTACGAGTACCCGTCAGTTGGCCTAAAAGTCATTTGGCCTAAAAGTCATTTGGCCTAAAGTCATTTGGCCTAAACTTTAGGCCAAATGACTTTAGGCCAAATGACTTTTAGGCCAAATGACTTTTAGGCCAAATGACTTTAGGCCAACTGACTTTAGGCCAAATGACTTTTAGGCCAAATGACTTTTAGGCCAACTGGCTTTTAGGCCAAATGACTTTTAGGCCAAATGACTTTTGTTGAACTTAACTACATCAATTTTTTTATTCGAAATACATTTTAGGCCAAATGACTTTAGGCCAACTGACTTTTAGGCCAAATGCCTTTTAGGCCAAATGACTTTTAGGCCAACTGACTTTTAGGCCAAATGACTTTTAGGTGAACTGACTTTTAGGCCAAATGACTTTGAATAAATGTTCTATGTATAAGTTTTGTTCGGAAACATTCGCTATGATGTATTGTGATGTTAATAGAGGGCAGCGTGTGTCCTATTTAGTTAAATAGTATATACTATCGTTTCTAAATATATGTTGTCTTCTTTAGTGTAACTATTTACCAAGGTTTAAAGCAGTGGTTATCAAAGTGTGGGGCGCAACCTCCAAGGGCGAGCGCGATTGTTGCTAAAGGGGGGGGGGGGTCGCAAGAAATTGTTATGACATTCAATTATTTGTTATTAACTCGATCTAACCAAGTTACAGAAAAATAAATTTATGTTGACTGTATTTTTAAGAGAGCAATCTACATGTGTGAAACTGTATTTTCAGCTCTGGTGGCTATGAAGGGTAGATATCGTGCAAGACTAGATGTCACCAAAGAGCTGAGAGTTTCTTTTTCTTATATTACTCCTTGTTTTGGTAAACTTTGCGTTTGAAAACAATCAAATCAATCACACAAAGTGTCACCATTACTTGAGCCACATTACACCACCAAACATGAGACAAGTGATTAATTAAAAACAAATATCATTATATAAATTATAAAAATAGGTTATAAATGCTAATTTTAAAGAGCTATGATTATTTTGTGTTGAATCAGATGTATAATTTATTTATATAAAATTGTTTTAATTCGAATGATTTTTAATTTTTATTAGGCTAATTTCCTTACAAAATGTAGAAATATGCATAGGTGTAAAATAGGTGGGGGTACAAAACATTTTGTTTGTGGTACAAAACAATATAAAACTAGGACAAAACGTTGGCTTCCATACCATAATCTTCTTTTGGGTGAACCACAGTGGTGGTCATTCGGTCTAAGGCGTTATACCCTAATTACACTTTGTCGCTCTTAGTAATCAGGTTGGGGTTCGAATCCTAGCCGAATTTACTGCCGAGTCCAAGACAGTCGGTAGCGCGTGTGCCAATTGAGCTAGGAGTCCCAGGTTGCACATTTTCATCCTCAATGCTTAGACAAACATTCCCGGTGATATTTGATCTCGATGGCTGTTAAGTCACCTGCACATCATTTGGCCAATAGGTCCCAATCTTGGAGATTGTGTGCACACTCCCTCACACTTTTATGGTATGTAGTGAATTTAAATGTTCTCCCGGGCCAATTAATAGCTTTAATTATTTTAAGAATATGTAACGTTACTACCACCCCATCCTTCCTCTTTTTTCGGTTCCAACGTTACCAATTTAAAATTTTAGGACTTATTTGGCTATCTTATGTGGTATTGTTTAAGTGCCTACCAAATTTCAATTTTGAGCATACCGAAAATAGTGTTGTCTATTAGTTGTATACATTTAAAGGTCATTCATTTCCCGGGCGTCTTTTTAGAAATTCCATATACTCATTGTTCAGACATCATTTGGCTATCCGTGAAGGTCTATTTACCTACATGCATAGTTCAAATTTTCAAGCCCTCTCCTCTCACCAAAATTGTTTTTATATTAACTTTGAAAATTTTAAGGGAAACCACCCTCCCCATTGTCTGCTTTTTCATTTTAAATTTTAAGAATATCCATCATATCTTTATACTGTTTTAGGTTGTCCTTATATCCACTTGACAAATGTCAATCGTCTCCCGGGAGAAGTAGATTTTCTAATTAGTTTTGGGAGTTTAAACCACCTCCATCCCCCACCCCCGCTCCAATTTCTCTAACTCCCACTCATAAATTTCAAATTTTAAGACTTATTTGGAGTTGTACTTCTACTACACCAAAAAGTTTTTATATAACTACCCCTCATTCCCCTCATTTCCTGGAGTTCCAATTTTTAGACCTTTATAATTATTTGGAGTACCACACTGAGATGTAGTTTTATTTATTTTTTCTATTGGTTTTGTAAATTTTGAAGTTCCCCAAACCCCAACCCCTTTTCCCAACATATTCTGAGAAATTTTAGATTTTAAGATTCATTTGGCTATCTGGAGTTTTCTCTGTACCTGTTGTAATGATATAGATTTTCATTTCACAATAATTCTAATCAAAAATTCCCACCCTTATCATATTTCAAATTAATGGAGAAAAAATGCAAATTCGTTACTGGGCGTACGGAATTTGTCATCATGAGGTCGCGTTGATGGGCTTTAGGGTTCTGTATCCCCCTCTGCTTATAAGTTATAGGGGTGGCGAGCTTTGATTTTGGTGGCGGCCATCTCTAATTTCCACATCACGTTATAAGGTATAGGGCGGTCCTTTTGGATTTTCATATAAAGTTGTAAGGATTTTTAGCGATCATCTTGGATTTCCAGATAACGTTTTAAGATATTTTGATGGCCATTTTGAATTGTCCAAAGCGATTAATTAGAGTAGTTAATTAATCAATGCAATTAATAAGGGACGAAGAGGTGGGGTGGGGGCGTCGCAACGCCAGGGGAGGGGGCGGCGTCGATGTCCACCATTTTAATAAAAAAATTCCCCCCAGAAGTATCTGAATTTCCCTATTTAATTATCAGGAGGTAATTCAAGTGGAAGTATACCAGCATATGCCTAGAAAAAGGATTAAAAAAATCCTTTCCAATAAAGTGGGTGATTCCAGCCGGGACTCGAACCCAAATATTCGTCACCGGTAAGCCAGATAATACTGACTCCTTAGCGAATTTTCCTTCTCCTTCCCCATTCCACCCAAAAAAGTTTCAGTCTCGATCTGGTTTTTCAGTGTCAGAGGCTGAGGAGATATTCCTGGCTATAGGCGGTATACAAGAACGAAAATGATTAAGTGAGAATTGTGGGTGAATACTCATTACCAAGAAAAGGCTTAGATAGGAAAAATTAAACATAAGTGCAGTACCGAGCAAAATTTTCCTCACTCATTCTTTACTTTAGCCGCGTATACACGAGGCCATTTGTCAGGCAAATTCGAAAATTGACGCGTCTAACCTGCCATCAACTGGCCTCGTGTAAGCGTGGCTTCACACTATTCATTTCTCGGATGTGAGGTTTTCATTCTATCCCTAGTCCACAAGTCATTTCTTGGAGTTGAGTGTTTACTTTTTAAAACCCAGCTCGTTCTGGCATATGACCTATGTGTACTGAGGTGTATTTTCCTTTATGGTTTCCCACTCCACCTCCATGCAAATACAGTGATAATTACTCTACATTATACCTTCTTCATTTCTACCCTAGTGATGCAAAAGTGTCAATATTTTGGCTGGGTAGTATGATGCAGCATTATTTTTTTATATAAAGAGGTTTATTATCCACATTGTCATTGATATATTACGACCTTATCAATAATGCAGTTATCGTAAACAATCCTGCGGTGCTTAAAAAAAACTTTATGATTCATATTCGTCAAGATGAACTGAATATTCTCGAACAAAGCTAAGTTGTAGCTCCTTTACAAAATTGTAAAGAAAGACATGTAAAACAAAATTCAGATGGCTAATAATAGTAATAATAATAATAATAATAATAATAATAATAATAATAATAATAATAATAATAATAATAATAATAATAATAATAATAATAATCCATGGCGTATTTCTCTCTAACACACCCCTTGTAATGGACCAAATCGTGACGCCAAGTTTGTTGTCTGCTTGCTAGCGAGGGGACAAATTGAACGGTTTCTTTTAATGTTCTTGAGCAAAAACGTGTCTCTCATGAATAAAAGTTTGTTTGTACCCCACTTGACTGAAGACACATTTACATTAAAGGATATACAATTATTCAGTTTCAAAGGTAATATTGTACAAATAAGAATACAATCTTTGATATATTAAAATAAGTAGCTAAAGCCAATGTTGTTTACATTCTGCCAAGATTACAATATGTTTAAAATTGGTTATTAGCTAATATATTGGTTTCAGAAACAATATTATGTTTAAAGTTCGATATCTAAAATGAAAAAATGTAGCTTCAATCTTAATTACATTCGTTTGGATGACAAACTTTGTGTAGTAGTTTTGTATTCAAATTATCATTAAGGTTAGAGGCTTATACGAAGTATTACTATATTATAATATTATTAAGTTGGCTCTTAGCGTGTATTGCCTTTTGCTTTCAGAAGCCATATTATATATAATGTTAGATAACTATAATGAAATAAGGTCGCTAAAAACCAGGCTACTTTTGTTCGAATGACAAACTTTGTGTAGAAGTCTTACGTTCAAACGATCATTTAGCGTATAGGCGTGTAGGAAATATTACTATTTTAGCCTAAATCAACTTATTTAAAGAAACCAGTCATGAGTGTTGAAATTAGTTATGCCCTTCAAACCTTTTATTAACCCATTTATTTCGTTTAACTAATAAGACATTGATATATCTCATAAATTCATTAAAATTAGCGAATTATGTTGAAATGCCACATTGTCTCGTATGTGTATAAGAGAGAAAGAGATACCCGAATGTTTCCTTCGTTGTTGTAGAAATGACAGCTCAAAAATTTTAGCCACGATGTACATCCAGTTATATTATAGAGATCAATGGGCTCCAGCTCTGCTTATAAGGTATAGGAGTGGCCATCTTTGATTTTGGTGGCGGCCATCTCGGATTTCCACATAACGTTTTAAGGTATTTTGGAGGCCATTTTGAATTTTCAAAAGTGATTAATTAGGGTAATTATTATATTAGGCCCTAATGTTAACATACTTTGGCTTTCAATAAAATAAAAAACTCACATTTTATAAATAATACATATATAGACTACCTATTTATGTTATTGTTGCGGCTCTCAAGACTTTCGACTTTTGACGGTTAAAATATAATAGTATATAATATGTGTTTTAATAAGAATTACTCATTAATTGACTCAACAAATAAGTGAAGTTTGCTAATGCCATATGCCATGAGATTAAGCTGTTAAAATACAAGCATCCAATAATGATTTTTGCTTTGTTCCCTCAATAACTGCACTTTAGCCCGCATCGGTGATCGAATGATTCAGAGAATAGCCTGAATTTTTTATGATGGTGAGACCCGGTTCAAATTCCAGTCAAGTGAGAGTGAGTTTTAATAAATGGTTTCTGAGTTTTCCTCCACGCAAATGAGAGTACATATCTTCTAAATTGTACAATTATCTTTCTTACACCATTGTGAAAAAATGTGGATAGCCTGAGCGAGCTAGTAAATACATGATACGGGTGACAAAAATTTGGGCCACGATTATTGCACAGTTACATTTTATTTTAGTTGATAATAATTATGTTCCCACAATACCTTTTTAATATCTTTTTTATTTTAAATACGGTGAAATACGTGGAGAGAGAATGAGTAGACAAATAGGTGGGAGAACACTCCTATCATACCTGAAAAGTATAGACGAATATTAACTTCCTAAATAAAAGCTGTCCACGTCAGTCGAGAGTATTAACATTGAGGCAATCCTGCCTATCAGAGATTTTCATCTTTCTTCTCGTTCGAAATATCCGCATTTAATTTCACTATTTTAAAGTGACCGAGAAAGGAAGAATTTAGCGTAAATGTTCCCACATTTGCTTGAAAAGAGAGTGAGGAATCCTTTAGGAAAAATACCTCGGTACTCTCAGCCGAGATTCTAATCCCAACTTCCTTGTCAGTGGAAAACTAGATTAGATGAGCTTGACATTATTCCACATGCCAAGCGTTTTGGCCGTGTTTATTAAAACCACTTTATCTATAAAGGTATGTTTTATATGACGAGAGAAATACACCCAGCAGGATTTAAACTACGACCTCCCATTCCTCAGAAAATTAGTAAAGACAAAACTGACACCTTTGTCTCTGTTCCTATCATTGAGTTAAAAAGAATGTTGTTTTAGGACTTATGCCGGCATGCCATATAAATTTAAGTCTTATGAATTTAGGTCTTGTGAGGTTAGGTCTTGTGCTTGTTGGCTTGTGAGATTAGGTCTTGTGGGGTTAGGTCTTATAAAATTAGGACCAGTGAAGTTAGGTCTTGTGAAATTCGGTCTTATAAAATTAGGTCTTGTGCCTTTAGGTATACTGCCTGTTTGAACAGTTAAGGATATTTTAAAGTAATCGATGAAAAATGAATTTTAAGTCCAGTGCTTTTAGGTCTAGTAAAGTTAGGAGCTATAAAATTAGCTGCTATGAAGTTAGGTCTTATAAAGTTAGGTGTTATGAAGTTAAGAAATTTAGTTTAGGAGTTGTGACTTTAGGTCTTATAATTTTTAGATCCACTGCCGAATGTCCAAAAAACCTACCTGTATAAATATCCTACAAATTAAAAAAAACTCCATCGAAATAAGTTGAGCGATTCCAATGATCCTAGCCAATTAAAGAAGTTTCGTAATTTTTTTTAGTCAAAATATCATATTTTTTAGTTAATTAGAACTCAAAGAAGCCATTACAGAAATTAATCCACGGATCCCCTGGGTATTGTCCACGGATTCCTTGGGATCCACGGAGCACAGTTCGTGAACCACTGTGCTTAATGTGTTGATTTTATTATTTTTTCTTCTAGAAGATATTTTACAGTTGAATTGTGTTGACCATATAATTCATATTAATGAATAAGAACTAATGTCCATATTCAAGTGTGACAAGACTAAGTATATGGTCACACAGAGAACACAGATTGAGGTCATTAGTTTAGATATTACGGCAAACAACATACCATTTCATAGGGTTAGTTAGTTCAAATATTTAGAAACAGTTCTAGTTAGCGATAACAATACTAGAAATTAAGAAAATAATACAGTCTGGAAATGCTTGTTATTACTCGGTCAGTAATTTATTGGCGTCTCATCTGCTGTCAAGAAATGTAAAACTCACAATATACAAAACCATAATTTTACCGGTTCTTTATGAATGTGAAACGTGGTTTCTTACCTTGAATGACAAAAATTAATTTATAGTGTTCGAAAACACGGTGCTTAGGAAGATATTGGGTTCAAAAACTGATGAAGATAGTGGGGAGTGGAGGAGGCTACATAATGATGAGCTGCACATCCTGTACTCATCACCAATCATTGATAAGGTAATACAATCCCGCAGGCTACGTTGGGCAGGTCATGCAGCGTGAATGGGAGTATCTAGGACCGCGTTCAAGGTATTGAATGGCAAAACCAATGGGAAAAAACCTCTGGGAAGACCTAGACACAGATGGTAGGATGACATTTTGATAGACCTAAGAAACATAGGGTGTAATGAGATAGATTGGATAGAAGTAGCTCAAGATAGGGATAGGTGGCGTACTTTCGTGAGTGCGGCAATGAAGTTTCGAGTTTTTAATGCCATAAAGTAAGTAAGTAGATTAAGTCTGTGTTTAAATAAAGTCCATGTTTTTAGAAATATTTTAACACTATCTACCATTACTTGTGCTATCTATAATCAGATGAAAAAATTAACAGTGCATATTTTACGAAGATACCCGAAGGTTTTAACATTATATTTTAGGCTAAATAATTTTAGGCCAAATGACTTTTAGGCCAACTGACTTTTAGGCCAAATGACTTTTAGGCTAAATGACTTTTAGGCCAAATGACTTTTGCAACTCCTAGCGAAATTAACAACATCGAATTTTTCCTATTCAGAATTCACTTTAGGCCAAATGACTTTAGGCCAACTGACTTTAGGCCAACTGACTTTTAGGCTAAATGACTTTTAGGCCAAATGACTTTTAGGCTAAATGACTTTTAGGCCAAATGACTTTTAGGCCAAATGACTTTTAGGCCAAATGACTTTTAGGCTAACTGACTTTTAGGCCAAATGACTTTTAGGCTAACTGACTTTTAGGCCAACTGACTTTTAGGCCAAATGACTTTAGGCCTACTGCCGCGTCTCCATCCTGTACCACCTCCAAATTTGTTCACTCTGTATTTTTATTCATAACAAGATCATTTAGTTTGAGCGTATGTAGGAAGTAATTGGTATTGTGAGTTTTTTCCGTCATTGTTGTCGTGGCTCAGGTTGTGAAGCCACTATGTGATGTTCTTCTTTCGTGGTTCATTGTTGTGGAAGCCACTATGTGATGTTCTTCTCTCGTGGTTCATTGTTGTGGAGCCACTTTGTGATGTTCTTCTCTCGTGATTCATTGTTGTGATGTTCTTCTCTCGTGGTTCATTGTTGTGGAAGCCACTATGTGATGTTCTTCTCTCGTGGTGCATTGTTGTGGAAGCCACTATGTGATGTTCTTCTCTCGTGGTTCATTGTTGTGGAGCCACTTTGTGATGTTCTTCTCTCGTGGTTAATTGTTGTGGAGCCACTTTGTGATGTTCTTCTCTCGTGGTTTATTGTTGTGGAACCACTATGTGTTGTTCTTCTCTCGTGGTTCATTGTTGTGGAGCCACTATGTGATGTTTTTCTCTCGTGGTTCATTGTTGTGGAGCCACTTTGTTATGTAAAATATTGTTGGTGTTTTCCTAGTTGTGGAGTCACGTGGTTTAGCCCCTTGTATTGTTATATTCTTTTGTCTTTTAATTAATAATAATGATGCCTGTTTTTATATTAATTGCACACCAGGTTTATATTGAAAGGTAAACACAGTATTACTATATAAAATATTCACACAAACATTATCACTACCATATATGGTGTTCACAGACATAGACCAAGTTCTGACGACGCTAAGTTTGAGATATTCTCAATCATCAGATCAACGTCCAAATTTGTTGCAGATGTTTGTTGAATATATGGAAATATCAACTTATTCGGGTGGTCCTGGATCATTGTAAATCTAATTTTACTCATAACATGAATCAGTTTAGAAAAATCTCATTAACAAGATGTACTAGTGACAGGAGTAACGCTAAAGTGTTTGGTATTATAGCTTTAATTAATAATTGTGTAAATAGATTTCACACAACAATGATCTGAAACTAGGTTAGAAAGTGTACCCAAATAGCATTCTGGCTATGTTTTTTTAAAAACTTTTTCCTCCTTCTAATTCCTTAGAGGAAATGCCGAAAAATCTTGATAAAAGTGAAATATCAGCTATGCCGATGTCAAATTTTGAACTTTTTACCTTCAGTTAAATTTATTTATTAAATCATTGTTGACTACCTTGAAATAAGAGATTGAAATATTTATATTAAATTTATTAGTTTTATTTCTGCTAAGTGATTGTTTTTCTAGCTGTTGTCTATTTATAAGGCTACTGGTGTTTTTCTAACTGCTGATATTTTTCATGTAATGATACTGTTTTGAACCCCTCTCATATATTAAAAATGTCATGGATGAACTGTATTTTTCTTTAAAGAACTGTATGTAAAGTTTCTTTTTAATATTTAATCCATGGAGAATCACGTGTTTTCAGAAGTAATTTCAATATAGTACGTTTTAAAACTTTCTTTCTTTAAAAGACTCCCTCCGTTGTATCTGAAAATCAGATGATGGATGAGTTGGCTGCCTATTACCCAATGGGAAGCTACCCTTCGCAACATCAGGTTGCCAGGAGTTCCCCTATTTGTTAGTTTTAACATGGGACAAGGTGTCTAAGAAGCAAATGGGTAGGTCATATATAAGCAGCTTGTGCGTATAAATACATACAGAAAAACTAGTAATATCACACGAAAATAGTAATATTCAGAGAGAATGTCTGTCTGTAACAGCACTATCTCAGGCTTTCCGTGGCAGTTTCGCAAATTAACAAAAACTCTATCAATATCAATTTTATAATAATGAAAAGTTCAAACTAAAAAAATAAATAGTGTACAACATTAAATCGTTACTAATTTCGACAACTAGCCAATCAGTAATCCTACAGTGAGGAACGTAAAATCAGATCGTTATAGCCGTGTAATAACAAGTGCGTAGTAAGGCATGCACGCGTCGTCATCCTCATAAAACCCGGTATCGCTATAATTACTGCACAACCGTAAGGCATACACGGAACCACATCACTCATCATCATCAGCAGCAGAAAATCCGGTATCGCTATAATTGGTGCCCAATCGCGGGACGGATATCGTGATACTCATTTAGTTTATATTTATAAAATCTGGTATTATTATTCTTTCCATAACAGTGTACACATTAGCAAATAGCTTGTGAAATGCAAGAATAGACAAACTCAAGATTTAAGGTATATGAAAAACAATGTACCCTGCATACAAATCTAATTTGGTCGTCCATTTAGGGTTCCAATCAAAACGCACCGGCAGCAGAGATTTCCAGATCATATTAACTTTTCAGTAACTATCTTCAAGATGGTGAAAATTGTTCATCCATAGTAAGCTAAACATTTATTATTCATTTTTATTGTCATCAATGGGGTCAACCTACTTACAATGGCACTGAAATAATTTTAATGTTGACAAGGGGAGAACTTGGACCCCTAACACAAAAGTTTGGTGGATGGGTGCTATTTAAAAGGGGCCTTGCCTAAAAAAAGGCTAACATTTTCAGACTATTTGATGCTATTTACTGTTATAAATTCTGGACTGAAAAGATAAAATGTCGTTTTCATCATCGTAATCGATAAAGTCCATACAAGAGTAGCAAACCAATTCTCCTTCTAGAGATCTGTACCAGCCCTGTAGCTTGTACCAAGCAAATGTATAGAGCTGGTACCCATACCAAGCATGTATAAGCGTTCAAACAATGTATAGTGTATCCAAGCATGTTAAGGTGTATCAAGCATGTATAGAGATGTGTCCAAGTCATGATACATGTCAGTATTGAGCTGTTACCCAAGCTAAGATATAGAGTTGTGGTCAACCGTCATGGGTGGGGCTAGGGCTATTAATTATTAATCCTACTGGTAGACTAGGTCAGCCTGGAGAGATGGACTAGAATATTCGGGTCAGGTGGGTTAAAATATCGCAAAAATAATTATATTCTTTGAAGGTCAGGCCAGGTGGTTAGTTAGGCTAGGATATTAAAGACATCTGCAATAGTAGATTTCAGACAGTAAAATAGGGTAGGCTAGATAGGTAGGTTAGGATATACCAAACAGATATGCCAGCACAGGCTAGGATATCATTGTCAGTTATACTAAGCTATAACAAAAAAAACTAGGCTACAATAGGCTAGGCATGTTGGTTATAATAAAAATGTTATTTAGGATATTATAGGCCAGACCAGTGAGAGAGTATAGCTCAGACGATTAGGATAGGATAGGCCAGACCAGTGAGAGAGTATAGCTCAAGACACTTTGGATAGGATAGGCCTGACGGAAATCCAGAGGGTAGGGTAATCAAACTTTCAGAAGCTGAGAGCAATTATGTTAATCCTTTGTCGGTAAGTCCTTTGGCAGGAGGCTGATGTGGCTGATGTGGCTCAGTCACATGACTGGACGAATATACTAAGGTTTTGGGTTAACCAATCAAGTCGTCAACTAAGCTCTTAAGGATGATTGGGATAAAAGGCTAAGACATCGGGTTCGTCAATCGTATGTCAAGTAGGCTATTACACATGGGCAGAGCTCATTTTGTAAGTCCGTTACAGCAGGTAGGTTAGCCGGGGGTCGGTTAATAAATCCTAATCAAGGCAGAGTCAAATAATCTCCACGACGTTCAGCAGCAGCTTTTTTTTTACCTTATAATGAAACCGTGGCTATGTTAGCTGTCCGTAAGAAGGCGTGGTTTAACTTATACCCCCACTCTGATATTCACCTATAGACACTGCTTCTGAAAGCCTTGAAGAGGCGGGGTGTAATGAAACAGGAAAAATGTACATAATCGTAATCCAGTTAAAAGGTTAGCGGTTAGAATAAACCCAAAATAGACCTAAAAATATTAATCAACGATTGGCTCCAAAAACTCAACGGCTGGGCCACTAACTAAACTGTTAAGGAGGAATCACACTTTTTTTTTTTTGACTGAAGAGACAGTACCAGCAATGTTGGAGTTAAAGGACATATCCGTTTATTAACCAGTGTTAGTCCATCCGGATTCTTCTAAAGCATTCATTTTGAGCACGGATGCCTCGAATTATGCTATAGGATGCGTGCTAATTTAATAGATAGAAGGAGTAGAACATCCAATTGCATATCTTATGGCACTTATGCTTTGGCTTGTTTAATTGTTTGTTAATTGCGCCCTTTTGGAAGGATAAGTTAATTAAGGTATCCAGGTTGACCATATCCTAGGATGGGATGACATTCGTTCAAGCCAGTGATTGGCTTAGCTCCGCGTAGCTATCCTGATTAATAAAAAACTATCATACTACCTCCCTCCATTAAGTTCCTGTGCTTGTACTTTTATATTGTTTCTGAATAAAATATATTCTCTTGTAATTTCCATGCCATTTATTTATAAAGGTAGGGGGTTACATTTCTAGGAATTTTATTCCAATTCTGTCTCCAGATCCAGAGATTCAGTCAAGGGATGGACCACGCAAGACGCCAATCAACCAGGAGGTTGACATAAATCTAAAGAGGTCCACCCTTCATACCCCGGAGATGACACCAACAGCAGTTGAGAATATATGAACCAACCTAAGTTTCCAAACCATCGTTACCAGTTGCGGCCTCGTCAGCCATGACATATAGAGTGGATGCTTCAGTGGTATCTCTCTCTCTGTAAAAGTAAAAATGCAGACAAGAATAAAACCAGCTACGCGAGAATCTCGCAGTGCAGATGAACTGGAAGATAATGTGATGATCAACTAAAAAAAAAAAAGTAGAGCCTAGAGGAACCTTGAATATTTTTTTTACATCTTATAGTGCTAACCATTGTATTGTCATCTTGAAATTCTAATGATTAGTTTGTTGTTGTTTTTGTTTTAACATAGTATTTGTACCTTTGGGGAGGATAATTTTAATGTTAATATTAGGGAATTAATGGGTTTCATCGCAACAGGATTCTATTTTCATCCAATACCTTTGTATCAACCAGAAACCTATATAGAATCTGACCTTGATGAAGTATTTTTAATAAGCAAAGGTAGGAGATATTTTAGGTCCCTAGACCAAAGTTAATTTTTGGATTGCAAGTGACAAAATTTGTAATTTGTACAAATAATTTAATTCTCTAGACATAAATGTATAGAACTGTGTCTTTAATTTGTTTATGTCCAGAGATTATGAAAGTATGTGTAAGAGAAGAGTAAACAATTTAAAAAGACCTGTTTGTAAAAGAAAAATGTCCTGGTGGATGCACACCATGGCTGAAGACACTTAAGTTACCTTTGTGTGTAGGCAAAAGTATACATCCCATCCCTTCAGTTACCAAGACTCTAAACACAGAATTTTAAACGCATTATATTGTGATTTAATTGTAAATTTTTTTAAATTTCTTGATTTTCATCAGGGCACCCTTATGAAAATTTACTATTGAAAACCAATAGTATTTTTGGAATACTATTGAATTTTGATAGTATTTTAGAATTACTATAGGATTTTAATAGTATTTTAGAATTACTATAGGATTTTAATAGTATTTTAAAATAACTATTGGATTTTAATAGTTTTTTTAAAATTACTATAGAGTTTTAATAATATTTTATAATTACTATTGAACTTTAATAGTATTTTAGAATCAATATTGGATTTTAATGGTATTTTAGGATTACTGTTGGATTTTAATAGTATTTATAAATACTTTTGAATTTTAATAGTATTTTAAAGTTACTATTGAACTTTAATAGTATTTTAGAATCACTATTGGATTTTAATAGTATTTTAGGATTACTGTTGGATTTTAATAGTATTTATAAATACTTTTGAATTTTAATAGTATTTTAAAGTTACTATTGAATTTCATTCGTACTTTAGAATAACTATAGAGCTTTAATAGTATTTTATAATTACTATTAGGTTTTAATAGTATTTTATAAAAACTACTGGTTTTAATATTATATTATGATTACTATTAGATTTTAATAGTATTTTATTATTACTATTAGTTTTTAATAGTATTTTACTATATTACTACTGAATTTTGAAGTATTTTTGAAGTAACCATCAAGTTTTAATAGTATTTTCGATTAACTGTTATGTTTTAATAGTATTTAAGAATTACTATTTAATTTTTATTGTTTTAGAAGGACTATTAAAATTTAATAATAGTTTATAATAACTATTAAATTGTCAATGGTAGAAATAAAAACTAATAATTTGCTTAGAGGTAAACAATATTGTTAATATTCTATTTACTGAGATAAATATAGTATTAGAGGTAATAATAGAAAAAATAAAATCTACAGTAAGATAATTTGTTAATTTCAAATAAAGTTTTAAATAGTAATATTTATGATTTCTGTACTAACTAATGAGGTAAGTTTAGGTAGGTGTGGAATAGCTACTATTTTTGTAATTTTGTCTTTAGTGCATACTATTGAGAATTCAACAGCAAAAATATTGTATGTAAATATTTAAAATGAAACACAATAGTGAAAATAGTTGGCAAAAGATTTGATTCTTGTATAATTTGTAGAAAAAAATACTCTCGAATTTTAGGTTACCGGTACCTACTTTACATAAATAACAAAACAATCAAAATAAAGGTTTCAAAGTGCAGACTGCAGTCTAGGGATGGGTTGTGAAATCACAACCTGCTCCTTTGTCACTGCTCCTCTGACGTCACATTCACAACCTGTTCCTGACAGACGAAAGGAGCTGTTCCTTTTTGTCACTGCTCCACGGATCAAATACACGCTGTAACAGGTCCGGAGTAAACTTGTTCCTCGTCTCTCTGTCACAGGCAACGCTGGAACTGGTCCAAAGTAACCTTGCTCCTCGTCTCTGTCACAGACATCGCTGTAACAAGTCCGTAGCAACCTTGTTCCTTTATGCTCCGGAGATATTTTGGAGCAGTCGTACAGTAAAAAGGAAGTGGATGCTTTGTGTTCTTGTCACAACGCTGATATTAGGTCCGGCGCAACCTTACTTATCTAACATAGGCGTAGTTTAGAGTTGGTTTGGGGAGTCACAAATGAGTTTTGAAGGGGAAGAAAGCTTTCATAGTACAAAACATTATTTCCACAATACAAGTACAGTATGTGATGTATTCTCACAATAAACTGATACGTTGATGATTAACATTGAAGGGACCCGCTTGGTGGTAAAATTATTTACTGACTGATTTTATCTAGCCCACAAAATATTTAGCAAACAAACAATTTGTTCAAAAAATGGACTTAATAGCTAATTACCAATTGTTAAATGTAAAATTGAACTTTTTTTTGCTTTACTTTTTTCAAATTAGCCAAAAAAAAAATTTAAACCCATAAAGCCCGTGATAGCAAAAGGGTTGCCAGCCTCTGGTTTCTGGCTTCCCTTGCACTAGAATGAACTGCCGATGACAAGGAGATTGAGGTTCGATTCCGGTTGGGTGCACTGAGGGTGATTTTTCCTAAACGTTTTCAACTCTCATTCCAAACAAATGTTGGTGCACTTCCTCTAGAATCAATCATCTTCATCCCTAACACATTGACGTAATTGGCATAAATGCGTATAACCAGAACGAGCAGTAGACGCGGTGCTAAAAAAAAAATAGGCTGTGAGTAGGTAAAAATATAGTAACTGTGACAAAAAGGAGCAGGTAAAAGGAACAGGTCCAGTGGTGGAGCAGTAACAGATTGCTCCTGCTCCACTAAAGGAGCAGTTTTTCCCATCCCTACTACAGTCGAAGGTGAAATGTAAGTCAAAACCTATTCCACGTACTAAACCAAAAATCGGATAAGTTACTACAAATAATAAAAACAATACTAAGCACTTGTGATAGTATTACTAAGATATTATTTAGATGGTTTTAAAATCATAAATATTTAAATAATATCAATAAAAACATAAAATGGACAGAAATATATATTTTAGTACTAATTTGTATCACATTGTTGAGATTTCCGGCCACCATTTACTATTCTGTGCGTGGTTTAAAAACGTCTTGCCGGTTCTATTATTTTCTCTTTCATTTTGTTTTATATGGAATTTAATTACGAAAAATGTTGTATTTTTGAATTTCCTAATGAGGCTAATTGTTTTTCGGTTGGATATTTGAAGTTTATTAGAAACAAACAAGCTACGACTATTTTCAAACCATCGAATGAAATATTTAAAGTTAGCTGGCCCATGTGCTCCATTAAATCTCCTCAACAAATGCTCAAGATGAAAAGTGTGGACTACAAATCAGTCCCTGCAAAGATCATAGCGGTTGGAAGTAAGTATTGTAGGCCCTATTGATTATGTCTATAACCACAGGCAGTAGCCTATACGATTAATGAATTTAAAAAAAATAAGATCTTAGGCCTAGGCTTACAAACAAGGCATCCTGCCCATGTATTATTTTTTTAAATCTCTTTAGACATATCTACTTAGTTGTATTATTCGGCTTATAACTAGGCCCTACTGTGTTATAAAATACATTGATTGACTATTATTAGAGGAAAAATAAATAGGCCTCTTAAAGAGAGAAATAAATAGGTAAGCTGGATTTGATAAGACATATTTAGGTCTAATTAATTAAGCATTGAACACCAAAGTTTAATATTTTTATGAAAAATAAAGCTAATAAGCCTAACCTATTTTTAGCAGGGAGGGTTGGGGGTACTGTCAACTAAAACAGATTGGTGATAATGCCCTATATTTTAACAAAATTAAACTCCTAGCCTAATTGACATTTTGATTATTTTACAAATGTAAGGCTAGGTTAATTTGGTTGGGAAAGTTAATTTAAAATTATAAACAGTATTATTTAATTATAGCAACTTGCCTTAGAGGTCGAGTGGTCCAAACTTGTCAGTTTTATGTTAGACTAGGCCTCAAAAGCCAGGGAGACCGAGGTTCAGGTGAACTAGGGATGGTTTTCAACTATCCCTCCACACAAATGCTGGCTAACTTACTCTAAACTTGAACTTTCAAGTTCTTAGGCTAACCTATTAGCGTAATTAGGCCTACTTAGGCAGGCCTAAATAGTACCCAAACATATAACCTATAGGCCTAATTAACTTTGTGCTAAAATAAAAAAACTGTGAATTAAAAAACATCATGTAATGCTGTTCTTACGTGGTGGCTACAGACAGGGAAAAGTTAGGGAATTTTTGGATTGCAGGGAAAAAGGGGAAATGTCATGGAACTTAACTAAAAATAAGGAAAAGTCAGGAATTAAAAAGTATGTCTGAAATAGCCCATTAATTATGTATCCAAACACTAAAACAAAAGTTAATAGTACCTAAATAAAATAACATTTTAATTTCTAAAATAACCGATAAAACTGTTGATGTTTAGTAGATACAAACTTTTTTTTAATATCTGACCAATAATAAATAAAACAAAAGTCATTGTCCACCATTAAAACTGGCAAAAAGTAGTGAAGGAAAATTGGAAAATGTTGCCTGGAAAACCTGGAAAAGTAAGGGAATCTTATAAAATATGTTTTATAGCCACCCTGTGTTCAAATGTTAAGACACAAAGTTTTGCATACTTAATATCGGCCATAACACCCTTCATAGGCATAAGCCTAACCTAAACATAATATTAGGCCTAAGTTACTTAAATCAAGTTTCATATGGTGCACTCGTTTAATCGCAAATAAGACACTTTGAAATAGCTAAATTGCATTAAAATAAATTCTAAATTTTTACTGAATTATAATTTAGACCTAGGCTATAGTTTTATGAGCTACCATAGAGCAGTGAGGTGACAAAAAAGCTAATCTAAGACTATGACTGTATTCGAATAGTCCAAGGCTCCCTAGTCGGACCCTTGAGTTTGACTTGATGCAGTCTTGATAATTTGATACTTCTCACAGCTGTGTTGCCAACTCAGTCATGTGAAAAGTCTCTAAATGCTGTGCAAAAAGTCTTCATTTTCAAGTAAAATACCTCTAATTTGAAATAAATAAATAATCTATAATTTTTGCGCTCGCTTCAGTGACCAACAGGGGCGGAGCTACGGACCCGCAGCACACTTGGGGAGGGGGTTGAAGAGGATCTTGGGGGTGCTAGTTCTCAGGGTGCACAATGCTTTAAGCAGTGGGGGAGCGCAACTATACCAGGCTCCACCACTGGTGGCCAAGTGGTATAATACTTCACTCTCATGTTAGACTGGCCCGCTGAGGACGGGGGAGATCGTGGTTCGAACCCGATCGGGTGCACTGAGGGTGATTTTCTTGAAATGTTTTTCCACTCTCACTCCACGAAAATGCAGGTGCACTTCCTCTAATGTCCTCCAACGACATGTCAATATAAAGCTATTTTTAACTACAATGCCTGACTTTGTTTTTTAAACCCTTTTTTTTTCAGTAGGCTATAAGGTAGATTTTATAATATTGAGTCAGCTTTACAATTGTTCCTGTGCCTTGTAACCTCCCACTCGGCTAAATACAAGGGTGCAGAATATGTCCGAACACGTCAACCAAGGTTTGGGGGAAATTAAATCAGTCCTGGGGAAATTTGGTGCAGGGAGAAATCCAACCATTGTGTAGACGATTTTAGTACATTCTGGTTCTGAAAACGCTAGTTTCATTGAGTTAAAAACAGTTGCCGACAACACTTAATCCCCCTGGGCCTCCATAAAATATTCAATGTTGTTTTATTTTGTGTGCTATGGTTTTCAGGGAAATTTTGTATAAACATTTTAAGTTCTGGGGAAATATTGGGTCCATGAACATATTTTGCACCCCTGGCTTAATATTTTGTTGTTGTTTGCTAATGCTCCGGATCTTGGATTTCTTCCATTCTCCGTCTAGCGTCCTAATAGTACTTTGGCTTAATATTAGTTGTTAAAATACAGTAGCCTACATATATACATAATATATAGATATTGTATACCTTGTGTTTGTTTCTCATTGGTCCAATTTTTTAATGTTGCACTTTATAAACATAGCACTTTGTCAATACAAAACTCAAAAATAACCCAAGACATAAAATGAAAACCAAAATAGCCTACCATCTGGGTCTATACCAGAACAAACCTGTGCATACAAAGTATCTTAAATATTGGTTCAGGCACAACCCCAGATGGGTCTCTTGGAATCTAGTTTGCTAATCCAGCTGTTCTTAGTATTCAAAATGTTGACAAATGTTACTATGTACATTTCTTGGTAATTTATTTAACTTTTTTAATTGTCTATTGTAGGTTGGTGAAGTAAAGGCCAACATTTTAAACATATTGTCTTACATAGCAATTAGGAAATGTGATCACAAAAGGCCCTCCAAACTCTTAAATGATTTGCTCACCGGTGTTTTTTCAAATGAAGTGCTGGCTTCTTCGCTGACTGGTCGAAAATCTAATGCCAACCCAAATAGCACTCTAAAGCTACAGCTTGATCCATTAAAGGTTGAGGCAATATTCGTCAAGTATATTGCAGATACTAATTTGTATTTGACTTTGTAATTCTGTTAGTATTTAATATTTTTATTGAATTTATAACATCAGTGTCTTTTTTAGAATTTATTGTTATTAAATATTTGTTTCAGACTACATACATTCCATCTTCCCGGAGAATCTTGAGAGCAAGAAGACTAAGCTAGAAAAGATTGCTCGAATTAAATTAAATAATGAATCGAAAAGAAAATCTTAAATGGAGTCTGGCCTCCTATCTTACTCGACACCTATATTTTTGCTACTTCTCTCAAGATACTGATTAGAAAGAGCTTTAACTTAATTTTAATTTCAAAGAACAGGCACAAATGGGAATTAAAAAGAAATTAAATCAAAAAAACTTTCCTGATCAATACTGTTTGAAATCCATATATTAGAGGAACTAGTAAATTAGACCATTAATATACTGTACATATTTGGTTAGTGCAATTCTATGGTAGCTAAGAAAACCTATATCAACGTTAGAAAAAGACGTGACCTATAAGGAAATAATTAAAACACATGTTTTAATTAGCACCAATGACAGATTCTATAGTTTAGTATTATCCAACACTGTAGGGAGGGTCTTTAGTGTCTATTAATTCCTCAAACAAGTTTACAAGATTCCTTTTCTTCTAAGTGTCATCCATGATATCATAATAAGTGAAATCTTACCTCGCCTACTTTGAACATAAGTTTTGTGGTCACTTTGATTGTACAAATTGTTTTTGAAATATATATTATTTAAAAATGTGTTGACCTCATAGTTAAATGTTCCTATGTAAAATAGATGTCATAGCTATCCTAATTAAATAGTTGGTTTTAATATTGAATTGAAACACTTTTTCCAAAGATTAATCATATCGTCAAACACAAATGTATATAATATAGCGTAGTGTCTATTTTATGAATAACCAAAATTAAATTAAATTGTGTACAATTTTTGTAACAGAAAATCTGTCAAACAAATATACATTTAATCAAATAATTAGTTTCTTTTTATTTAGGTTAAAGGGTAATTAAAATAATATAATTGTTCATATATATCTATATATATATATATATATATAAATTTTCATAAGGGAGCCCCCAGCACGACGGAAAAATACCAAAAAGGGTATTACGTCACCGGGGCAAGGGTTGCGTCATTACACGCCATGATGACGTCATCCATATCGGGGTCGAAGGTCAAATTATCCTCGTGCGCCCCAACCTCTATTTTAGATAATTAGCTTATCAAAGTCCAATGTTGAGCTACTGGAAATTACATAATTTTCTAGTCCTTTTTGTAAGTGTTCAGAAACGTCAAAATATGGCGAATTAAAACTTTCTTTCCAAATTACATGTTTTATTTCAGGGATCTGCATAGCGTTCCACTGACTCTTAACTTTCAAGCTACTGGCATGAATTTCCCTTCATTTCCTTCCTTCCCTCTGGTTATTTCCATGATGATATGGGGTTAGCGACCTGTTGTCATATGTTGCGCCTTCAATGTTGCAAAGGTTTATTTTCATCACAATGAAGTTTTTCTTTAAGTCTTCTATGTGGCGATGGTCTTTCCCTGGTGACGTCATTGCTCTGTCGCAACCCTATCCGGTAACAGCCATAAATAACAGCGCCTAATTTAAATCCTTTCATTATATAACTTATCTTTGCTTATTAATCATGTAACCCACTATAAGTGATTACGCGTCGCTGACAGATCTGGGTGATTAAATGTAATTTTCTAACAGGCAAACTCTTTATTTATTTGTTATCAAATCAAAATGTATATATGTAATTAATTTCAAAATTACAATAAACCACGGCAAAGTTGTCTATGTTTACTAATTTAAAATAAGTATCTGAGAATGAATTAAAACTATAGATAATTTGAGGGTGTCTAAGCAACCACTTTTTTGGATGACTTTTGGATAAAGTTAAGCCAGAACAAGTGTTTCTTATAATCAAGGGTAGTTTATTAAAAAAACTTTATTCCAAGCTTTAGATAAACGGAAATTAATCTTGTTGAAAATTTACTAATGACTTGATATTATTTAAAATAGTATTAACAAGAGTGTTTACAATACCTTAAATAATTTTTTTTAAATTTAAGAGTAGTTTATTGAATACATTTATTACAATCTATATTATTATTATTAGTATTTAGAGACCCATCGACACAATGAGGTCATTAGGGCCTTACCATAATATGAATACATAGTAAAATCTCCATAGAAGAGAGTAATCTTATTCAACCGTCTCGATAAAAAGGGGAAAACACAATGTAAAAACACGAGTATAAAAACAATCCGTCTCAATATGAGAGAATACCCGTTTGAGACACTCCATAGGAGTACTCAAATGGGTTAAAAATCCAAATTGAATGAAACACCTGCTAAAAAAAACACTGGTGTATTTCTCCAATAAAAAACCAAAACAAACATTTTAAAATATAATAAGTTTGTTAAAATGACAAAACAAACATATTAAAATATAAAATGATAAAAAAACTAAACAGACATGTTAAAGAATATTAAAAGACGTGTTAAAAAGACAAAACAACATATTAAAGCACTCTAAAAACGGTAAAAATAATCTTAATATGAGAAAAAATCCAAATGAACCACTTTATAAAAGTGACTCAAATGGCATTAAAAAGATCCGCCTGGTGTATAAAACGGAGTAAACCAATAACTCCATCCACGCTATCGCGTAATAAAAAACGTAGGTCACCTTTAAAATCAAGAGCCAGTGTGGATAGGGGTATATTTACGACACTCCACCAAAATGTGGTACACACTAAGGGGAGCATCGCAAAACTCACACACTGGAAGTGGATCCCCTCTCAATAGAAATCCATGAGTCAATTATGTGTGTCCGACGCGGAGCCTTGTCACGATGACCTCCTCTCTTCTAGACTTTCGTATAGAAGAGGGCCAACGCGACTCACCGTCCCTTATGGACTTCAGCTTGTTCTGAGCAGGGGTTGAAGCCCACTGCTCATGCCAGGTGCGTAAGACCCCACGCAGAACATAACCCTTCAGGTCTAAAAACATGACACCCAAACTTACCTCAGGAGGGAAATGAACATTTTCATTGGCTGTCTGGTCTGCCAGTTCATTTCCTGAAAGACCAGTGTGACCAGGAATCCATAAAGGGCGAGCCGGATGCTTAATGAATCCATTTTTAAAATTTGCTCATGAATCATCTGCACGAGTGGATTCCAAGAGTAGAGAGTGGACAATGCCAACAGAGCACTCATGGAATCCGTGCAGATGAGAACAGAACGGTGACATTTACGATAAACAAAAATAAAGATTTAAAAATGGCGTATAGTTCTGTCGTAAAAACACTCGATTCAGAAGGTAAGCCAAATTTAAAATGATTTCTCTCCACAACAAAGGCGCACCCCACAGAGGCCCCACACTTGAAACCAACCGTATAGATGCGCTGAAAATCATGAAAGCGAGTGGAGAGGAGCTCGTTAAATGTCCTCTTATATATAACATGGGGGGTGGTCGCTTAGGGAAACTTGGCAAGATCAAAATGGCATTTTGGAAGGCGTATCTTCCAGGGAGAAACTCGACGTGGAGATGTAGGGATAGCCTTTGGCAGGACTATCCCATAAATGTCGAAAACCGATAGAATCTGGATCCCAACCGGCTTTGCACTACGCCATTTGGTTTCATACAAGACACGACTGGGGGGATGGAACACAGGACGGTAAGCAATATGTTGGTTAAAATCTTGAAAGTTGGTAATTTTGTGAGATTTGAGATCTGGAGTTGGGAAATTCTAGGCTTATTCTGTACCCCATTAGTTTCTATTATGAAAGTCCTAAGCCACAGAATTCTACAGACAAATTTAAAATTTCCCAACTGTTGATCCCTACTCTACAAAAAATCCCAAATTCAAAAATCATCAAACATTGAAAGGAGATTCCTTCTGTAGTAAATTGTAGAAATCTTAGTTAATCAAGTAGTCTAGTAGCGTCGTTATCAGTAGGCAGAGACAACGGCCAGTCAGTGCATACCAAGTGCGGTGTGGAAACGAATCATAAGGGAACATGAGCTGCCCACTAGCAAAATTTCACTCAGCCAGCGATGCTTTTAAGTGGCAGCATTGTCAGCCAATGTTTTGTTTATGGTTTAGCGTTTTTAGTTATGACTTTTGTGGCTGCCAGACTGTCGTGGTTTTATGTAAATTATGATTCAAATTAACATATTATTATTATTATTATTGTTATTATTGTTATTATTATTATTATTATTATTATTAGCACCACGACTTACTACCCGTTCGGGTTATAAGCACTTACGCTAATGTGTAATGGTAAGGTGATTGTGAGATGAAATGGAGGACCTACAGTTTAACGTGGAATCCGAACCACGGTGGAGGCCTGGCATTCCTCACATTCACAAGATGTGATTAATTCACATATTGTCAGAGGTGAAGGAAGGGTTTGGTAATCAGATAAATCTGTGCCGGGACCGAGGATTGAACCCCGGACCCCTAGCACAGAAGTCCGACACCTTACCCCTAGACCACCAGGTCACCCCAAATTAACATAATATGTTGTACAGCCAATGCCTTAATTAGGGATTTATTAAATTTTGAAGGCATAAATGCCGGGAACGTTACGTAAAATTTTTTTTGTTTTCTTATCGAAAGCTCTGACTGACGAAATGAGGACATTGAGGTTAGTGTTAATGTTTGACTTCTGAAATACACATTATTTTTTCTATCAAGTATCCATACTAGTTTGAATTGAACTGATGTATCTTATTTAATTGTTTATTAAAATAGGCTTTCATGAAAGCAATTCAATTAACCTCAAAGCAACAATGAAGGAAGAGGCGTAATGGGGCTGTGTTTCATTGTTACAATTCTTTTAATTTTTAATTTTATTAAGTAGACTACATTAAACAAAAAATAAGTTTTTCCACCCTTTAACATTTTCAAATTTGTGATACATTTTGTAACTAAATAAACGAAACTACCCTCTCACTACTAAACAGCTCAGTCTGTAGAACACATGAAAAAAAAAGAAATAAAAAACCGAGACTCTAACTTCTCAAGGTATCCGCAGTGAAGTAAAGAGGAAGGATATTTTTGTGATTTTTATGTGGGCTCCCCTTTTATTTCACTAGTATTTAGTACTTCACATCCAGATCCAGGGATTACAGTTGATACACTTCAAAGGGTAAGTTTCCCTGGTAATTTTATTTCTCTCTACCGCCTGTAAGATAGCGAGAAAGTAAAATCAATATACAATGCTAAAATTTGCATCAAAAACTCAAATACGAGAGAATACCCATTTGATACACTCCATAGGAGTGCCCAGATGTTTTATTAGTATGATTTGAGTGATATAACTGTTAAAAAACCACAGGTGTACACACTATATTAAAATACAAAACAAATATTAAAAAATATAATTAATGAGTTAAAAAGACAAAACTAACTCATTAAATTATAAAATGTTAAAAAGATAAAACGAACATATAAAAGTATACTAAAAATGTTAAAAAGATAAAACAAACATATTAAAGTGTACTAAAAATGTTAAAAATAATCTCAATATGAGAAATAATCCAAATGTGCAACTTTATAAAAGTGACTCAAATTATATTTAAAATATTCGCTTTGCGTATAAAACGGAGTAAACAAATGACTTCATTCGCACTGTCAAGTAATAAAAAATGGAAGGTAACCATTAAAACCAAGAGCCAGGCGAATAGGGCCATACTTGCGACATTCCACCAAAAAGTGGTAAATCCTAGGGGGAGCATCGAAAAGATCACAGACTGCAGATGGATCCCCTCTTACTAAAAAACCATGGGTTAGAAATGTATTCCTGACGCGGAATCTTGTCACAATGACCTCCACTCTCCTAAACTTTCGTGTAGAAGAGGGCCATCGCGACACACTATCCTTGATTGACCGCAACTTGTTCTGGGCAGGGGTCGAAACTCACTGCTCGTGCCAGATACGTAGGGCCCCACAATCCACAAATTGCTTCCCTGAATGGTACATGTTTCATTAATTTGTCTTCTGCTGCGGCTTTTAGGCGAATACTGGAATCAGCAGGCACGCAACAAGGTTTAACGTCCTGGAGATTGAATCTTTTGATAATCTGCTCTATGTAGGTTGATTGTCTAATAAAGAGTGTGTCATCTTCTCTGTTGTAGCATATCTGCGTGCATTCCTGCGAGAAATTCAATTGATGATGTCATGATGTACAAACTCTTCTGCAATACATTGATTATAGCATTGCACGAGGTTTTATTTGGGCCCATCACAAGACAACTCTTGACAAAAAGTATTAGAAATACACGATGCCCCTCAATATCGGCTTTGTATATACACTTATCAAAATTAAATTGTCCTAAGCCAAAAGTATTTATGAATTGGTCGAACATCCGGTTCGAGCATTGTGACGATAGCTTCAGATCGTAAAGACTCTTATAGCGCTTACAAAGAATATTTGAATCCAACTAGATCTCTTCTGGAGGACTAATATAATTATATCTCCTATTCAATATCTCTATCAAGGAAAGCAGTTTTTATTTCAAATTGAGTTAGTTCATGGTCGAATCTAACTGCAATAGAGAGGAGCACTCTGATCGAATCATAATGAGTTGTGGGGGAACACGTTCCATTGTAATCTATTCCCACTTTTTGGATATACCTTTTTGCACACAAACGGCCTTTGTATCTTTTGATCTCACCCGAAAATTTTATTTTAATTTTAAAGACCCATTTTGAGCCTATGGACTTCTTCCCTTCAGGTATTAATACCATTGCCCATGTGTCATTCTTCTCTAAAGCGTCAACATCATCTTTCATGGCAGTTTTCCACTTGGGCTTGTTTGGGCAGTTAACTATTTTAGAATAGGTACTAGAAGTATTTTCCTCAGCGCAGAGTAGATTCTCAGTGAACTTTGCTGGTGGCTTCAATACGCTACGAGGTCTGGATTTATAAGTAGAACTCTTGGGTGCTTCATCCTCCGGAAGACTTTCTACGTGTGGTTAGCGTGGCTCTAGTTGCGGGGAAGTCTTTTTAGTCCGTTGTCTTCTAGGATCTCAGTTGCAGTTTATGTGTCACAGTCAATTTTCATGAGTACGTAGTGGATAGGTTTTTTTAAAGTCTTGTCGTACTTCAGTCAAGAGAACATTTCTTGATATTTTAATTTTCTTTTTGTCAGAATCGTACAGCCTGTAGTCGGAAGAATTTCCATCATATCCAACAAATATCATCTTATTGAACTTCTTACCCAAATTTTTTCTTTCGTTTTGCACCAGATTGTAGGCTTCACATCCAAACGTCCCTACACGTGACAGATGTGGCTATTCGCCTGTTCAGAGTTCCAGAGGTGTGGAGTTATGTGGTTGCATTGTAGGTGTACGGTTTAATATGTATACCACCCAACTTACGGTTTCCACCCAAACTTCTTGAGGGAGGTCACTGATACAAAGCATCGCCCGAGCGATTTCTACAGTTCTGCGCATGTCTCTCTCCAAGCTATTGTTTGGTTCAGGTGTGTATGGCGTTGTTCTTTCAGCAATGATCCCTTTTGAGGCGAGAAATCATGAAATTCCTCATTGACGTACTTTGTAACATTGTCTGTAGAGTGTAGGGAGGATTTGCACACTTCGTTTGTATTTTGTTTTTACAATCTTACAAAAATCTTTAAACATTGTAGTGTGTCACTTTTATGTTTAATGAAAATACTACTCTATAGCCAGAGTAGTCATCTTTTAAAGTAACAAAGTACTTAGCTCCTCCTACACACTCGAATGGCATGACACCAAGTTCACTGTATACTCGTATTAACTCACCAACCTTCATCTTCTGGTGGGTTGGGTTGTTGAACGTGAGCTTGTGGTTCTTTCCATATGCACAGACGGGGCAAAATAAATTGTCTGCATCACTCAGGTCAACACCCTCAACTAAGCCTTTTGAGACCAACTCCTTTAAAGATCTGACATTGATGTGGTCAAGGCGTTCGTGCCATAGCTTCTAACTAAGCTGATTTATAGAATTGGCTTCATTTAAGGCTATAGTCTCGTCAAACTTGTCTAAATAGTCTCTATGCCATGTCAGATGGCTGGAAGACTTACTATACATGGTAGAAGTATTCTCTTCAGAAAAGAAAATACATGGATTTACTTCCTCAACATTAAAGGCAGAAAAATTTGACTAGCTAGCTTTGTCTTTGTCAGAAAGTGAGCGAGTTTTCTTCTCATTCCAGCTATCACGGGCAAGATGGCCTTTACGTTGGCAGTTGTAGAAGTTAGTTTTCTGATAGATTTGTTACTGCGTTTTCCTGCTTCAAAAGATTGTGGTTTATGTCCACGAGATCCATCCAGTGCTTTGATTAGCTACATAAGCTAAGGTAGTTTCTTGATCTTAGCCCTTCATCTAGCTCACCTCTTCATCAATCAGACGTGAAGACAAATTGGCGATGGCTTGGTTCTCTTCACTCATGAAAGCTAGACCTGTCTGAAATTCTTATATTTCAGAGGTAGACTACTCAAGATCTTAGTCATGATAGTCAGATCGCTGATGAATCTTCTACTCTTTTATTTGTTTGGCGAGAGATTCCCCTTTTGCAATGTTTTGAGCCCCTAAGTTGGCTGAGATTCATTGATAATTTTAGAAACGCTCATGCACAATAGTTTTATTTCTAATCTGTGCTTGTAAATAGTTTGTTTAGAATTTCGTAGGACGATTTACAATTTTCAATCAATTTAATCTGACTGAGCTCTATAGCTATGTTAAGGGTAAACATAGCTACGGCGTCCCTTTGCTGCCATAGTTTGATTGCCTTATTTATATTTTCAGTAGGCATAGTTTCCTCACCTTTTTGCGATTTTGAGAATTCCTTTGACGCTTAGAGCTCAAGTCAATTAGAATTTCCACTGCTGGTAGTTACTACTGTTAAACTTATTTACTCTAAATATGTCAATTTTTTCTGACAATGTGACTAAAGGTCAAGGTTGCGATCCAGACTAATTCTTACAGAGTCGGAGTCTAGTAAGTAAATAAACTTGCTTGCGTACAATTATTTGAAACTTCACTTTTTCGTTTAACAGGTAAATTAGCGTTAGTTATATACTAAGAATGATACTAAGAATTTATCCATTTTAAATTAGAATCATCAATGAACAATCACAAAACAATAAGATGGTGCACCCAAAAACCACTAACCCAAAAAGCCCAACAACACACCACTGGTAAATAATCCTCAAAACAGCCGTTTGTGCAGTTTTACTATCATCAGAAAAATAAGCTTTGGGGGGTAGGGGGTGTAGAAAAAGTATCGATATTTTCCTTTCAATACTAGTAATTTTTTACTCGATACTTTTTCCGATACTTTTACTGATATTAGTAGGCTCACACTCCGTTATCGGATCGATATCGAAAGAAACAGTTATTTTTGTTATCTTCCCTCATGCTTGGATTAAATTTTTACTATGGTAGACTGTGGAGGAAGAACAAATTACAATATTTCTTAATTATCTTTCATTTTCTTCATGATAAGCAAGAAGCAACTCTAGCATTCAATCTCTTTTAGCTCATCATAATTATAGCTCTTCTTTCATCTGTATTTATCAATACAGTCTGATGTCTGACCAGGCGACGCGACGGTGCGAGTGGTGACCAGTCTTAATACCCCTTCCTTATCATTGAGCACTGTCATCACAAATTAAACAAAATAAGCTTTTGTGGAACTCAATGAACTCACTCAACTTAATGCTGAGCCAAGCAAACGAAATATAAGGTTTATGTGTTTGTATTATCAGATGAAGCAGGCCAGGGTGGGATTCTTCTAGTGTTTGTCATTAGTTAATAATCTCTCTTGATAGACTATACACACGACGAATGTAGTTAAAATATGGCACCTCCCAGACGTGAATTATGGAAGTTTTTTTAAGAAGTTGTACAGCAAAAAAGCATTTTTTAAATTTGTTTTAAAGTATTAAAAAACATTACAATTTTCAGTGTTTGAATAAATATGAGAGTATAATTATGATGCAAAAATTGAAATTATTTCTATTAGATAAAAAAATCCAGACTAAAATTTTGATACCGATACTTATTGTTATTGGAATGATAAGGTCCTCCTGAGTTGAAGGTGACTGCGTTACCCGGTAGCTCGTGATCTTCATTGATCATTCTGTAACGTTTTAAATGTCCCGTTTAACACGTACACTCAAAATACCATGTATATGATTAACACGGTAAATACAAGAACTAATAAATTACAATAATGTGTGGCAGATATTAACTCACGGTGAAATCATGTTGCTGGAAATGCCCAAACTTGAGGAAAGTGCCCCAGATGACTGTTCCTGGAGGTTCAACAAAAGAACATCTTAACACACAGGTCCCACTTCGATGAAATGACAGAGATGCTTATTTGTATTCTCCGCGCCTTCTACTAGCACTAGTTGTCATTCTGCGAAATTTTGCAAACTCCCCCATCCCCCTTTAGTCCTAATGGACACCCTCCTCGAAGACGTCAGTTCTTTTCGTATAAAACAGTCGTCCCTTGCTTCACATTGTGAGTGTCCTTCATAGACCATCCCGAAAAACCCGACCTTAAGCGCACTAACTGAGACAAACTCACGAATTTGTTGAGAGAGAGGTTGGGACCCACTCCTACCTTTCGAACAGCAGCGGAAATCGATCGTGGTGCGGAATTCGTAACTTCCACCATCAAAGGGTCGCTCGAAGCTTCGACGCCGAAGCACCGTCCTAAGAGGGCGCCATAGGCTTCTTTGCCCGATTCTACCTCAGGCATATCCGGGAGAAAAATCGACTGAGGAAGGCTTGGCAAATCTTGAGGGACCCGGTAGACAAGGCCAACTGGAGCCGCAAAGTCCATGCGGTTCGCGAGATGGTCCAAGAATACCGGAACAATGTCTGGGAGGACAAGATTGAGAGCCTGTGCGTACAGGACAGGTCCCTGTGGCGCATGATGAGGAACTTGATACAGGTCCCCGCACCAAGGCCGCCTATTGTGGGTCGTAACGGGGTGGCCAACTCCAAACAGGAGAAGGCGATGCTCTCGCTGAGCACTTAGAGGCACAATTTGTACCGACTGACGATCCGTCAGACCCGTAGCACATTGCGCACGTGGCTCAGGTCATCGGTGCGGTCTCGTACAGACCCTTGGATGAACCTGAACCCACGGAGGTGAAAGAAATGTCGCGGGCGTTAGCCGCTCTAAGACTAAACAAGGCCCCCGGACGCGACGGTATCAATAACGTGGTTCTCAGAAAGCTGCCCTTGGAGGCGATTAACTTCCTCGTGGGGTTATTCAACGCCGTCCTGATCCTGAGTCACTTCCCTGAGCTCTGGAAGCACGCCAACGTCCTCTGTTTCCATAAACCGGGTAAGGACCCGACCCTAGCTTCGTCTTACCGACCGATCAGCTTGCTTGACTGTTTGGGTAAGTTGTTCGAGAGACTTTTACTGACGAGACTGACCTGACGTGTTCACGAGATGGACATCTTGGTGGACGAGCAGTTCGGCTTTCGGGTGGGACACGCTACGTCTCACCAACTCGTCCGGCTCGTGGAGCAGGTCACGAGGAACTTCAACATCAACAGTCTGACTGGTGCTGTCTTTCTCGAGTGGCAAAGGCCTTCAACCGTGTTTGGCACGATGGTCTCCTTTTCAAACTTCTCTCCTTGAACCTGCCCTTCTACCTAGTTAAGGTTGTTCAATCTTATCTATCCACGACCTTCTCCACTACCTTTGGGAACGCCACTTCCCAAGTCAGAAGCATCCGGGCTGGAGTGCCGCAGGGTTCCCTCGTGGGCCCGGTGCTCTTCAATCTGTATATGAACGACATTCCCAAATCCCCATACACCAAGTTGGCACTGTATGTGGACGACACGGCTCTAGTAGCAGAGTCGTGGCGAGGGCAGCTGGTGGAGAGGCGACTCCAGATGCACCTGACGCAGTTGGAGAGACGGATGACCACCTGGAGGACAAGTATTAACGTGGAGAAGAGCACAGCAATGCTCTTCACATGGAAAAGAAAGTTCTACAGGCCGGCCCCACTCCGGATGTTCGGAGAGCAGATCAGATGGGCGAATAGTGTTAAGTACCTGGGACTTACACTGGACACCAAACTGGCCTGGCGACTACACTGCACCGAGAGACTGAACGAGGCGAGACAAAGGCTAGGTCTAGGCCCATTGCTTAACAGGCATATCGCTCTGTCTACTAGGAACGGTCTGACACTGTACAAGCAGTTGCTCAGGCCGATCCTCGACTATACGTGCCCTGCTTGGGGCCACCTGGTGGACACGTATATGAGGAGGATGCAGACGTTCCAGAGCGTGTGTCTGAGGATCATTATGAACGCACCTTGGTACGTTCGGAATGTGACTCTGCATCGCGACCTGGACATGCCTACCATCAAGGACCACTTCCGGAAGGTGGCGCAGTCCTTCTGCGACAGACTTCCCGGTGCTACCAATCCTATTATCCAGGGGCTTGGGAATTACGTCATCGACCCTGGAGGGTGTCATCGAGAGGCTATCACCCAGCCTCCCAAAGAGTATTGTCTCCGCACGTAACTCTAAAAAACCCTTATTTGGTTTTCCACACTTTTGTTTTTCCCCACTAATATTAATAATACGCTTTTCTTGTTTCAGTAACTTCGCGAAATGCGACAATCCGTCTGTTTTTAAAATCCGAAACCACACGGTGTGACCAATTGGTCAGTACGTGTTGGAATTTGCTCTCGTGCTCCCCTTCAGGGTACATTAGAGCATGCTATTTTGCACTGCATCTGCGTCACATTTTGTATTCTATTGTATCGATTCGTCATAGGAACATCTTGCACGTAAACCTACATTGGCGGACAAAGCAACTGGTGATCACGATGTGTGAGGCGTCGATCTCTCCTCCTCGGCACAGAAGTAGCTACGTCTGTCACTATGAGTATTTGTATTAGTAATCTTTGTTAGAGTTCTTACTCTTTTTCTATGTCCATATGACTTAGTTTTGTATGTCAGAGTTTCTGACTTGTTTTTCTATGCCCATATGGCGTCGTTTTGAATGATGGGTTTTATGCTCTAATTATCTAGGTCCATATGATATGATTTAGTACGTCAGTGTATAATGGTGGAAATCAGGGTATCTAACGCTTTGTTCAACGACCTAATTATGTTTGTGACTGATAACAGTCCCTAATGTTTCTCATATTGTACCATTTTACGGTGTGCAACCTGTGGGAGTGCTACTAGATCATAGTAGTGGCCCGCGAGGTATCGTGTATAGTCTCCGGCCCCCTTCAGGCGCCGTTTATATTAGTTAATATATTTATTGTTTGCGCTAGTTATAGTGTGCCCTAGATTGGATGGAAGTATAAATACACTATTGAATGTCCAGCCAGTACTAATTAGGTATAGACCGGCCATAGTATCTAAACAGCCTAGATTCCTGGTAGCTCACCATTTACTATTTGCAAACTGACTGTTCCTCTTCTAGAAGATTAATCTTTGTATTTCCTAACTCACTATGGAGTTAACTCATGCTAGCTAGCTCATTTAACTACCTATGTAGTAACTCTTTATACTAGTACTTTATAGAATTTGATATCGTTAACTATTATTCAACTATAATTCATGTATTTTACTTTTAAGGTATAAGTCTAGTAGTCGCTAGGTTGGATAGTTGTTATTATTTGGTGCTTAACCGTAGATTAATATTTGCCATACATTATTAGAATTTATCGTGTTAATCATGTATGTGGTAGCTTGAGTGTACGTGTTAAACGGGACGTTTAACACGTTCAATTCATAAAGACCCTGATCACGGAACGACTCTTGGTTATCTTAGTGGTAAGAGTATTGACGTACTAAGCCAAAGGTTCCGGGTTTGATTCCGACGGCCAAGTTTCATTTTTCAATCTAAAGAATATTATATTTAGATGCGGCTATAATTGTAACTAACAACTATAATAGAGTGGCTATTTAATTCATAATTAAAAAGTTAATAAATAAAATTATAAAATTAACATAAAAAAATTAAACTAGTTAGAAGGCATTAAAATTCTTACAATTATATCTACAACCATATTTTTTAAAGTAATTAAATAATAATATGATATATTATGTACAAAAATAGCTACCTATTTCAAAGAATATCATACATTCCGATATTAAAAGGGATAGTTTCCTCATCAAGCCGTGTAGAGCGCAGCGCCAATGCTCCTCGCCGCACCCCTATGACACTATATTCAAGAACTTATATAAAAGTTGATCAGAAGTTGAAGCAAAAATAAAAATAAATGTAAGTTTCCAAATTGTTTTAAAACCGACGTGTCAACGTTTATACGCCCTCAAATTTCGAGAGATATGATTGTGAAAAAAAAATACAAGAAAGATTTCTGGTCAAAATAACTTTAGAAAAAAAATCTAATGATAGATTTGGTGAAAAATATTTTTGGCCAAAAGATATTCTATGAGAGTGGATTGTAGTAGATACTGATGAAAAAATTTTGCAAAAGGAAAGTGTGCAATTGCTTTTTATAATTTAAGACTAGTTTTTCTCTTAATTATTTCCACATTGGTTGATCATTGTTTGCAATTAAAAAAACTTCTGCTAGATATCAGTTACCACCACTCCTATGTCTTGGCTACTTGTATATTTATTTATAAATTATAATAGTGATTTTTCTACTTCCTTAACTTTAAACATTATTTATATACCAAAGTAAAAAAGTTTATTTTTTAATTGGGGATGATGATCTAGAGCTGGTACAAGTAAAACACTGTATTTTCTCAAAACATTAAGAAATTTCTATTACCATTTATACCTGCAAGTAAACGACAAATCAAATGATACTATAATTATATCCAGGGTCGGACTGGGCTCTCCAAAAGGGCGCAGACCTTGGATTTTCAGAGGGCGTAAAATATTTTAATGAACTAAAAAACTTGTCTATTGTAAAATAACTATAGGAGTGATAGTAGAACTCAATAATATTCATTAATAATAAATATGAGTAGTTACTGCAAGGACTTACAAAATAACATTTCCCTCCCTATGTGGCTTAAAGCATTGTTAAATATTGTGAATTTAATAGGCTATTTTTCATAAATATAATATAAAGGAAAATTCATGGGATAAAAGAATTTATTTCACCAAATTGGAAAAATATCTGGCATTTAAGGAAAAAATTATACATTTTTATATAAAAATATTTTCCTGGACCTTGCCCTCGAGCTCCCAGATTTTCACCTTTTTTTACTTTTGTTTATGTAACTTTGGCAATACATAGTTGAAAAATCAAGACACCTAACCAACACATAGCAAAATTACTACTCTTTTGCACTAATAAAAAGACATTTACTCCAAATATAAAAATATTTTTAAAATTAACATAGGCACTCAGTCTGTATTTTCTACAGTGCTAAAAGTCGCTTCATTTCTTCACTCTGTTCACAGAGTCTGTTGATAACCATATCATTGTTATATGTCAGAATGGAGCGCAGCCGTGTTTTAATAAGTTTAAGCTCAGAAAAAGCTCGCTCACAACTTACTTGGGTTAGAGGAATTGTGAGCAGATATTTATAAACTTTACTAAGCTCTGTATACAAGAGACGGTACATGTTGTAGTCATAGATAACTTTATACACACAGGTTATGCACACCTTGCAAGGTTCTTGCATTCGACATGTCTTTAATTTTCCATTTTCTTCAGCTTCCTCTGATATTTCACTTTCTGAATCTATGTCCTTAGAATATTCTTCTTTCAACGTTGAGGACATTGGGTCTAATCTTGTAAAAAAGATTGTAGCTCTTCAGTTAGCTTGCCTCTGTCAATATTAGGTAATATATCACATATTTTGTTGAAGGTGTTTGCTGGTAAACCTTGCTTAAGCTCAGGGAACCTCCGTGGATCGAAACAAGCAAGGTCTAGATATAGGTTCTTCTGATCAGCAAATCTGATCTTTATACTTTGGCTAAGCTTGTCAACAACAATATTGAAAACCTTTATTCGAAATCTATCCTCTTCGGAGGAGCCTATTTCACCATCTTCTGCCATTTCACCAGGCATTTTCTTGACCTTTCTTAGTCTCTTACGTGGCAGCTCCGAGTCAATGCAAAGACTTTCCACTTCCAGGGAAGGATCTTCTTCTATACTTTCATCTAATTTTTTTGACATTACAAATACAAATCTCTTTGTAGCATTAACTACTTGATCGAATTGGTCCCTGGCATCCCTCAATGAATTATGTGCAGCGGAAACAAGCCTCCAAGCCTGGGCATAGTTCAGATTCTTGGTTTGGAGGTAGTCTGAAAGTGGTGTTGTGATTTTGAATATTAACAGAAACATCATAGCTACCATTATGGTTTCAAATGAAAGAAACTTCTGGAGAAGTGCATTAGCCTCATTGCTTACTTTTGGGTTGAATTGTTGGGAGTTTCCAATCATACAAAGTGTCACAACCAGTTATACAAACACTGTTTCTGTTTGTGATGTGTTATTTGTGACTTCAATGTTAAACCAGTAATAGGAACGACCAAAAATGTTGGTTGTTGCATCGCTTCTTGACCTCCATCTAATGGCTCCAATGTCTGCTAGACGTACTCTTGGATTCTGCTGTAAGTACATAGATAATCTCTTGTGTGAGTCCTTGAGAAACACCCGTGTCTGCTGCAGTAATCCGAAAAATGATATGGTTGCTGGTAAACACTGAGCAGTATCTGACATTACAAGGTTTAACACATGCGCATAGCACCAGGTATGGAGGTGGTTTGGTATTATATGCTTGAGTCTGGATGAGACCCCACTATACTCGCCGCTCATATTTGAAGCACCATCAAATGCATTTGCTACGCAATTTTAAACATCAAGTCCTGTACTATTCAAAATGTCCACCAATCTGTTGAACAAAGATTCCCCTGTAGTGGACTGGACACATATCAACCCTATGACCTTCTCCTTCACTTCTTTTTCCAACAGATACCTAAGTACTATAACACACTGGTCATAGCTTCCCTTCCCTCTAAAAATTTGCTTGCTTTACTTCATTCGCAATTTCAGTCTGTATTGCAAACTTGATAATGTTTATTATTTTTGTAACAGTCATCTTACTAATAAATGTGACCTGGCTGCCTCTTCCCTTTTTTCCAGATTTCCTTCTTGTTTCAAGTGCAGATTTACTCTTCTCAGTCACACTCTTCACATGCTTGGCTAAATTCTCATCATAATTAGAGAGCAGGAGAAAAATTTCCAAAAAGTTTCCATGATTGACAGAAGGGTCATCAAGGTTGTAGGCACCTCCTTCCTTCCCTCTAAAAGCTAGACCCTGCTTCCCAATCAATATGATTACGTCAATAACACTAGACAAAACTTTTCTGCGTTCCATTATTTCTTTCTTTCTTTTTTCAAGTTGTTTTTCAAAGAGCAAGATTTCAATTGATCTTCCTTGTTGGTGTGCTATGTAAGTCTTCACTGATTCTATGTGAGCATTTGATTTCTCATGTTCCCCAAGTATTTGGCTCAAATGCCTATATCGGTCAAAGCCTCGACACAATACTGAGGACCCATCCGTGAAAGCAAGGCAAACACTACAATATAGCTTTTGGTTATTTACATTGTAGCTTAACCAGTTTCGCTTGAAAATTTGATCATCACTATGTTTGACATGAAAAACCTTATTGTCAAATGACAGGAGGGATGCATCCTTCTGTTGTACTGGTTGGATTGGATGAAATGAAAAAAAAGGGTCCAAGTTGTTCTGGCAAGGCCTTTTAAAAAAATCAGCCAGTCCTAACCCTTGTTCCTTTGACTCTGAGTCCTTACTTCCTGCAAGATCCACATCCATTTGCTGCAAAATTTCATCTTGTATTTGTTCATCAAAATTATGTTTTTGTTGAACCTTAGTTTCTAAATTCTTAGTAGTAACACTTTCAATATGTTCATCTTGGGCAAAATATGTTTGAGGTGTAACAGTGCTTTTATAGCTTTGTGACTGTGACACACAGAAAGTTGTTATTTTCGCGCATGACAGGGCAGCCTGCCCTCTCTGCCAAGCCTCTTTCTCTTTTCTTAAATCATGTCTTGACTTCCGTTTTTTCTTTATCTTTTCTTCCATGATAACCTAAAAAAATCAAATTCTAAAAGTCACCCAATTTTAAGTCATTTTACTTCAAAATAATAGTAAGATTTGCCTAGAAAATCTCGGAATGAAAATAACTCACCATATACCATACCCTCATCGTCTTTCACACTAAAAATAAATTCCAATCAAGCATACCACCACATAGAACATTTCAATCATATAAATCCTTTAACAACAACATCCATCCTGAGCAAACTGTGTTCGTCTTGGAAAAATGGAGGGTCGACATCACCCCCTACCCCCAATTACTTCAACTAGACCTGACTTGTATCAGCGCTGAATAAAAGTCCCTTCCCACCTTCCGCTAAATCTCAACTCACTCTAAATTTAATTTCGCCTCCTCAACTTCACTTTTTCTTGATTATTCAAATATTATTTTGAATTTAACTTAATTTAACTTAACTAAATTTTACCTTAATTTAAATTTAATTTGACTTAGTATCATAGTCTGCCCCGGCGCTATGACCCTGCTAACAGTCACTGATTAATTTGAGCTTCCTGATCCATTTTTAACAAAAAATTCACCGTAATAAATAAAAATATACTTGAGTAAAATTTTAATATTAAATAGTAGTACGATCGGTCGGGGATGAGCGCTCACCAATACAACACAGGGGCACCCGAAGGATTCAGGGAGGCCTGAGGCAACACGATTTTGGAGGCCCATTTAACACAATATAATTTATTTAATTTAGCTATTTTTTTATTAAAATATATTAAATAGCAAAGCTATTATATTTGTTAATTACGGTTATAGCCGCATCTACATTTTAAAATGACACCTGTACACGGGAAGAGAGCCAGGGTATTTGGCTTAGTTCACCAATGCTCTTACTACTGAGAAATTGAAGAGTCGTTCCATGCTAAGGGTTCACTCATATTTTAAGGCAGAATCTCTGATGAACGTGTGAAAATTGTCAGCTACTATTAATAAATCAGATTACCGCGAGATATCAGATAACGCAGCCATCTTTAACTCTCTAGGGTAGCACGTGACAAGGCCTTAGCCAGGAGGAGAGAGTTGTCCCCCCCCCCCCCCTTCAACAATTAACATTATTTTTATAATACAGCCTTATTTACGGTTAAAACAATATTAAAATTTAAGACACGAGAAAATAAATTTGCCACTCGCCACCCTTTTGATGTTTAAATTATATATATATATATATATATAATATATATAGGGATTATGTACATTGGTCAGACAACAAACCGTAACTCCCCCTTCCCTCCTGCCAATCAAAGAACACCCTTTTCAACATAGGCACCAGAACAAGGGGGGTATGGGTACATTCCCCTCCCCCCCCCGATATCTTGCTGAGGGAACAGTGGGGGGCAAGTTTTAGGGAAAAAAAAAGATTTGATCATAATTCTCGCGACCAGTAACATTGAAAAGGCTTGATTAGTTTCATCCTTTATTTGCATGGCTTAATATGTCTAATATTTTATACACATGAATCCATTGAGTTTCTAATATGTTTTGTAGTTATGTAGGACAAAGGAAAATACAAGCAAATCTTTAATTCAAATAAGTTCCGATGTTTTGATCATAGTGTTACTCTATATTTAAAGTGAGTTTAAAATGAGCAATAAAGATCAGGTTGAAATAATGATGATTGTATAGTTATTATGTTCATGAAATTTGAATATTATTGGTTATTAAATATCACTTTTCTAAGACTTAGACCGAGAAATTTTCTTTATTTTGCTTTTACTTTTCTTAGACCTTTTTTCAACTTTTTTGTACACATAAATATGTTATTTATATATAAATGTATATATACATACACAAGAAGAGCCTATCAAATAGTGACTCGGTGGTAGTGGTGAAGTTATGATCACATACTTTTTTAATCAACCTAGATTAGCATGGACATTAAACGTCATTTTGCCCCCCTCTCCACCCTTCCGGTCAAAAAAACGTTCCGGTGCCACTTCTTTTCAATATCGCTGTATCTTATGGATATAAGAGTCAAACATTTGGTTGGATTGGAATTTTTTTAAGTGTATTGAGTGAAATTTTTGACTATGATGACGGGGGTAAACCGAACTTTTCCCCAAGTACTAGTTTTATCAAATCTCATGCTATATTAGGGAGAGATGAAATAAATTCTAGAATAACCCAGGTTGAATACACCTTAATTTAACAAGTTCTTTGTGTACATTTTTGGGCTTGGAAGGCGATGCAAGCTATGTAAGCTTATTTATGTTAAAAAATTTATAGCTCTTACAGAATTTAGTACCTCCCCTAAATTACTATAAAAAAATACTCAAGATAGCTTCTCTAGATGCATGTCATTTTTTATTAAATTTTCTTCACCTCCAAACGCTTCCCTCCCCTTTGCCGTAATTTTGTCCTGGCTACAGCATTGGGTTTGGGGTAAACTTGTATGTCTACTAACCTTATTCCAATTCACTTGGTCCTACCAACAATATACGAATAACACAGCCCAATCAAAATAATTAAACTATTATGCGTGAGCAACTGACGAACAACACAGCTGAACCACAACTGAACTAAGCTTAGAGCAGCCCTTGTCCGCAAGACTGGCACACCCATTCTACCCCTCCGCTTCCCCTTACGCAGTGCCTGAAGTAAATAAAAAACTCAGTTTAGAAAATAGCTTTCACTTCCTCTTTAATTGCAACCTTAACTTCACCACCAACAAGTGTCAAGGGGTACCCTACCATAAAAGCCTCTGCTGTCGGGCTAATGTAGTAACTACACGCTTAGGTTTGGGAAAGTAGTAGTGTAATAAAACAAAATATGCTTTTACTGCTCTAAAGGAGAATTTTTTGGTGGACTGCCCTGTTCCCTGCTCCCCCCTTTGGGCGTGCCCAATAAAACAACAATAACATGATGAAATTATCACAATGACTAAAGGTCTCGCGTCATCCCTTCACAGCCCTTTCACCACTCTAAGCATTCCAACAGGCAAGATTCATTGTTCCTACGCTGTTTCATCGCACATGCCAGACAAAAATAAATTAGTGAACACTGTGCTCACCCCTCGACCAATGGAGGGCTAAATGTCTTTTTGCATCATTGGAATTTCTTTTCGTCAAGAGGTGAAGCTTGGGCCGAAGGCGCAAACTTGAGTAACCCGAGGGCGCACCGGCCCTCGGGCCGGTGGGCCGGCGGGCCAGTCCGAGCCTGATTATATCTAGGCCTATTTAATATAATTTGATTTTGTAATATTCAGACATCTCACTAAAATAAAATTCCAAACGAAGGACATGCACATGAAAGGTTAGAAAGGTTAAGTAAGAAGAAGACAATGCTCAAAAACCTTACCCATAAATATTTCACTTATTAAAATAATTGATAGTTTTTGTATCAATACACTCTCAAAGATAGGGAGAATCGATGGAAACTAAAATTAAATTATTTGCATTCGAAAGTATTTTACAACATCACATTAAAAAAGTAACACAATTTGTTTAGATTTTTAATGGCACTTGCACAAAAGTATTAAATTATTCATAGAAGACTGAAACTACTCACATCCTCACGTTTTAAACTCTCTTAATATGACTGTACTACAGCTTGGTAGTAGCAATCGATATGTTGCTGCCATTGATCTCTATAGTATAACTGGATGACATACACATGCACATTCCAAGGACAAAAGCGTGACGCTCAAGTGTATCGTCTGCTACACTGAGGGGGGGAAAGATTTAACGGTTTCTTTAAATGTTCTTATGCGAAAACATGTCTCTGATGAATAAAAGTGTTATTGTTTGAAAATAGTGAAGTATTATACCATACTTTCCTGAAGAAACATTTACATTAAAGGATATACAATCCAGTTTTACAGGTAATTCTGTACAAATACGAATAAAACCTTCGATATTTCAATTTTTATGTAGTTATCATCAATGTTGTTTACAGTCTGCCACGACAACACTTATATTTAAAGTTGGTTATTAGCTTGTATATTGCTTTCAGAAACCATATTTTATTGAAAGTTCAATAAATATAATGAACAAGGTATCTTAAAAATTGTTTACTTTGTTTGAATGACAAACTTTGAATAGTTGCCATGCATTCAAACTATCACTTAGGTTATAGGCTTGTGGAAAGTATTATTGTAATAATACCTGTTTATTTAAGTTGGCTCATATCTTTCAGAAACCATATTTGTTGACATTTCGATAACTATAATGAAACAAGTTAGCTAAAAACTGTATTACATTTGTTTGAATGACACACTTTGTGTAGAAGTCTTACGTTCAAATGATAGTTTAGGTTATTGGCTTGTAGAAAGTACAGTATCTACTAAACCTTGATTTTAGTAATAATCCCAATGTGTAAGGCTTTATTTCGTACCAGAATACTATCATAAAGTCTGTTCATCGTAGGAATTGTTTTTTGAAAGGCCTTTTTCCCTACCAGAAAGCTATTATATAGTAGGATATTGGTAGGAAAAAAGACCTTTCAGAGAGTAATTCCTACCGTGAATGGAGTATATATATAAAATATTTTGGTTTGATGAACGGCAATTTAGAACAGAAGTAGAAATTTCCTTCTGGAAGGTCTTTTATCCTAACTAAACACAAATATATGGTAGGATTCTGGTACGAGATAAAGCCTTAAAAGTAAGCTTCCTTCAAAAATCATCGTACATATTAGGCTACATCAACTTATTTAAATAAAAAACTAACCAGTTTTGAACTTTTATATGCTCTTCAAAGCTTTAACTAACATATTTATTTAATTTAACCACTCTCACATTGATGTATCTCATATATTCAATCAAATTAATGAACGATGTCAAAATGCCACATTGCCTTGTATGGGTGAAAGAGAGAAAGAGATACCCGAAAGTTTCTTTCTCTCTTACCCAATGGTATGCAGACGACAGCTCGAAAATTTCAGCCACAGATGTCCATCCAGTTATAGTATAGAGATCAATGGTTGCTGCACGTAATGTTACTACGCTAATTTAATAAAATAATATTTAGGGATGATAGGTACTATCAATAATTGTCTTGGCGCTTAAGTCAAATATAGTATTTGAAAAATGTCTACTTGAAGGCGGGAAACAAACCTGGGACCATTATAAAGACGGAAGTACAAAAGTTCTGTGCTTGGATCTCATTTTTTAAATAATGAAACGATATTGAAACTTTATAGACTGTATGCAAGAACAAAATGAGTAAAAGTGAAAGGTGAGTGGTATTGATTTGCCTCGGTATTGAGCCTTCTGCAAGAACGTACCCTCTAAGATTGCTAACTAACACCACTCACACTTTCGAATCTGAATTAATATTTTTTAAATCCACTCAAAAATCATACTTCTCATTCACTCTTCACGTTTGCTTATTTCATTATTGCTTTCTGCCTTATCTCTTTATTGAAGGAAAGAGTATAATTTTCGTATTCAGACAAATTACCCTAAATGTCAAAAATCCCCTCAGATGCTATGAGCTAGATGGTAAGACTGATTGATGCCTTAGTCCCTTCATACATCAATACATTTTTTAAATAATAATTTATAGCCATGTTTATATGATAAAATTTTACCAAACAAATAATTACCATGTGATTTATAATACAGTATTTCAGATTTAAATTATCTTAAATCGGTGAGCAAATGATTAATATTGTGATTTGTATGTTATCATTTGTTGTGAGTGATTCTTTTATTTCACTAGTTATCACATTCGGGATAAAATAATTACTCTGAAAATTGACACCTGGACCTCTGGCTTAGTACGCCATTGTTCTAACCACTGAGCTATACAGGAATCGTCCTGTACTCAGGGTCATTCTTCACTCGTATTTTAAGGCCTGGATAGCTCAGTGGCTAGAGAATTGGCGTACTAAGCCAGAGGTCCTGGGTTCGATTCCCGTGTCCAGGTGTCATTTTTTCAATTTTCAGAATATATCTTGTTGGAGAGTTCCTCACTAAGAAAGCATTAATAATAGCTTCGGATATTTGATTCTAAAATAATCACTGTCTAACTCTAACAGTAAAATGTTAACTTGGAGGTTCAAACTTCTCTTCGAAATTTAAATTGCGTGCGCGTTTTTCCGTAACGACACTAACGCCATTTAGCTTCAATGTCTGATCACTGGAACTAAAGAGTAGCCAGACCCGTATATCTTAGACTCTCACCTCGCCCAACTACTAACCAGGGGTCCTCTATTAAAATTGGTCAAGTTTATTTGATGAGTATGCTCATTGGCACTTATTTTGTCTTTGAATAAGTTTATCTTGACCTAATGGCGTCGTCTGTGAGAATATTATTTAGGCTGGGAGGTAACTAAGATGCTATTTTATAATAAAGATTCCACTACTCTTATTACGCTTGGCCTGGTCATTTCTATTTAAAATTATATCACTACCTTTAATATTACAAACCTTTCTGCTTAGTTTCATAAAGTTAATAGTAATAGCCTACCTTATAAGTTAAATCTTAAAATTTGTTTCTCATTTCAGAAGAGATCTAATAGATTATTCGATGAAATGTCAAGTGTTATTTAAATCATGTTGAAAATATTGGAAATAAAAATTTAATTTCAACCTTCTAAAAAATAAATAATAAATCTTATTTAGTATTTTTTTTTTCAAGGCTAGACCATTTGATTTTTATCTGGTCTAAAGCATGAGATATATTTTTGCTATGTTTAATACGCTTGTTGGTATCGTTAATCATATTACTTTGAACCTTTCTATCCCCTAGTCTAATAAACATGATATGGTTTACTTATTTTTAGTAATGCACACAATAAGAATTCATTGAATCAAACAATAATACAGGAATAGTACACAATTTGGGCAGAATAATTCCTAACACTTTTTATGCAGGGGTCATTGTGAAACATTGAAAATTTGGGGCAAAGGAGGGACAAGGTAATACATTCACTAAATCTTAATTTTATGTCTCTTAAAAATTCTAAGAGCTTGTTTTACTTTCAGCCTATTATATTATAAAGTAAATTCACCAGTCTTTGACATTATTACAGTGATATTTAACTAAAACATTTAAAAGACTAACCAAAAGCTATCTTAAATGAATAAGCTTAGGAGCATAAGATAGTGAAGACTTTACATAACAACATTAATATTACCGTACCAAAACTAAATTTAGATTAATTTTTTAAAATTCTTTTTAAAGTATCTCTGTGCACCAATTGTTAACATGTAAGTTTAAGTGTGCCTCTTATTGACACTTGTAGTTCCAGTAATTGACATCAAGGTCTGAAACTCCTAAATGTGGACAGAAAATAGACACTTCCCTCCCCAATACTAAATGTTCATAAGTAGTAAAATATAAGTACATTTAATTAAAGGGTACTAATACACTTTTCAAGCTTTAAATTATTTAATTAATTAACTGTACGGTGCACTGCACAGACTTTCTCCCTCTTTCATCTTAAAATAGACATTTAGGCTACAAAAACTCATAAGATTGGTGAAACAAAATACTGCACACTAATTTATACTTTGATTACATTGAAAGCTATAAATGGTAAGACATCACTATTGCTCCAGACATGTTTAGATACATTATATTTATATCGTTCATGTTTTTTGTGGATTTCTTTAATGCTTGGTGGTCTATGTTACCCCAGACAGGGCTGATATTGACTGGTTATATGAAACATTTAAATTTATGAGAGTTGGGGTCTTTTGATCCTATAAGTGACATGTGAAAAGGGTTTTAAAATATTAATAAAAATACTAGGTGCACAGTGATATAATTTACAGTTTATTTATCTTTTAAGCTTTTAAGAGCCGGTCTTATGACTCCTGGATAAATATTAATCTGATAAATATTTCTTTCTGGTGGATAAGTTAAAAGTGCGTCTTGTGACTTCAAGATAGCATTTATCTGCCAGATAAAATGTATTTATCCATCACATTTTTATCGGGAGGTTTAAGTAACTGATACTCGCCTCGGTGGCGTAGTTGGCTAACGCGTCAGTCGTGTTGAGCTAGACCGCCGAGGACGGGAAGATCGAGGTTCGAATCTCGGTCGGGTGAACTGGGAGTGGTTTTTCCTAAATGGTTTTCCACTCTCCCTCCACGCAAATGCGGGTTCACTTCCTCTAAATTCAACCTTCCCAATTCCTAATCAATTAGTGTAATTAGTACTTAAGCGTATAACCCGAACGGGTAGTAAGACGCGGTGCTAAATAAAAAAAAAAAAAGTAACTGATAAATTTTATCTGAAAGTTAAAATGGTAGTTGCCATAGTGTCGCGTTGTTTTTAATGAGGTTTCGCCTATCAGAATCTGGTTTTAGGTTAAAATCTTGGTTCACTTGTTTAGTAAGCACAGGCGCGGGCTTTAACTGTATAAAGTTAGAACATTCAATTCACACTTTTATATCTTAAACTGACAAGCTATTTGTAGAGTTATATTTATATCAGAACAAATTATCAAAATATGAGTACAATAAATGAAATTTTGTAAACTTTGTACCCAACTATTGACCACATTTTGGCAGACATTGAAATTAGTACTTACACGACATCTTTTAGCTTCAGCGCCCATGTGACACCAACTGTTTACTCGCACTCGTTTAGCCGCCATTATTTAACAAATGTTGAACGTTCTTGCCACTCGCTAGGTTGTTGCGGTAGCGTCTGGGCTTATACGCATACACACACCAGTAAAAAGAGTACCAACATTGCTTTTCTATGTCAAAATATATTTATCCTACAGATAGTTATCCAGCAGATAAATTTAGTTCATAAAACATGTAAAATATTAAAGTGGCTGATAACCTTTAACTGGTAGCTAACTTTAACCTCCCGATAGCAATATTTAGCCTGTAGCCATAAGACCGGCCTTTAGTAGTTTTTCACTTTCCATAAACACTTTAATTAGGCCTAGGTTACATTAGTAAAGGGTAATAACCACACCTATCTCTATCATAAAATTAACAAGATTTAAGTTTATTAGCTCCAAAGAAATCAACTTGATCAAATAGTACCCCTTCGCTCAACACGGGGCTCATAACATCCAGTTCGTCTATAGTGTCAATATCCTCTCAATCAGGCCAACAAAATTTGTCACAACATACTTCTGCTCTCATAAATTTAGTAAAATATCAATTTTTATCAACCTCCATAGCAAGGCCGACGAAATGTTTAGGACTGGCCTTCACACTTTTGCCTAATGCATACTTTGCAACAATCCATGAACCATTTTTCCCCTCTAATCTTCTATCGAGTGTGTTGGTTGATACTTGTTCTGAATACCGGTATTCATCTTTAGTCAGCTCATACTCATCACCTGATTCGACTAAATGAGTCTATTCCTTGCTTTAAAGATATTTTGAGATGTTGTTTGTTCAAAGCTGCGCCCAGGAGTAGGCTCACTGGTTTTTACTGGTGTTTCAGCAAACTCTGACTTTACGGGACACACATTCACTTACTCTCTTTCTGCGGAGTATATTTCTTTGCTGGGTTTCTTTGTTATTTCAGAAAATCGAGAAATTCAGATGAAATCTTATTTGTACAGGGGGAAGATTCTTCTGACCCTCTTGTCTTATTTTTCATCTGAACTCAGAGTTATTTTAGCAGGCAGTTTTTCTTTTGATAAAGGACAGGTGTGTCATTCCATGTGAAATCACTCGATTTTAAATTAACTGGTTGCTTGACCGTCTAGTTGATTTTTTATTTTTTTTCACCATAGGTGGCCTTGCTACAGTACTGCTCAAAATTTTTGCTAATTTTTTTATCTTCCACCATCTTGGATTTACACCCATTTTTCTTCACCGCGGTAAGCAAAAGTTAGCGTTTGCAAAGATTTAAAAAAAGGGTGTTAAACGGGTGGTTTCTACTAAAGATAAGAAGTTCTGGTTTTCACTGTCTTAAACTATAGTTATTGATCTTTCAGAAAATGTATATACATTTGAGATAGGCCCAAAGACTTAGGTAACTTGGACTTTTATGGACCTAAATTTAGCCATTATAATGAGCAATTTGATCAATTTTAAAGGTTTGTAAAATCTAAAGGGCTTGAAACCACAGGATGGAAATTTTTTATAAATAGCTTTGACTGTAAGGGTTTCCAGCCATGGTAAAATAAATCCTGGGTTTTAAGCCCTTATGGCCGATTTTTAGTTCCAAACATTAGGAGCTTAAAGGTCAAATATCTCCAAAGGGGGGTCTGAAAAAAAAATTAAATTTCTGTCATGGATACTCCTACTAGTACTAGGTAAAACCTGTAATTTTGTTTTGGAGTTCGCGGTGATGTTCATGTTACATGTCAAATCTGTCTAAAATGTACAATGTGTAAGCATATTATCTGGCCTGAAATGGCTTAAATAGATTAAATCTTTTTTTTTTAAGTTGTGCTATATGCATTTCTTCCCTTTTTCACAGTGCAACCTTTCTTAAAAAACTTGTTTTTAAAATTCTACTCAATTTACTCTTATTCAAGATATACCATAAAATAAACTATTAGGGCTACTCTTTAAAGTTATAATAGAAACTATTAATCATCATTCCTGGGCACAGTCTGCTTACTTCTGCACTGTTGTAAAATTTTACAACCAAGTCCTTTAGTTTCTTTTCTTATTCTTCTCTCTAGTTTCACTAAACTCACTTCAGGAATGACTCCGTGTTTACCCACAAGGGCTTGTATTTTCTTCACCGGGTACTCACTCACACCAAGTTCTTGTGCTGTGTTTGTTTTCTTCACCGGGTACTCACTCACACCAAGTTTCTGTGCTGTGTTTGTTTTCTTCACCGGGTACTCACTCACACCAAGTTCTTGTGCTGTGTTTGTTTTCTTCACCGGGTACTCACTCACACCAAGTTTCTGTGCTGTGTTTGTTTTCTTCACCAGGTACTGACTCACCAAGTTCTTGTGCTGTGTTTGTTTTCTTCACCGGGTACTACACACCAAGTTTCTGTGCTGTGTTTGTTTTCTTCACCGGGTACTCACTCACACCAAGTTCTTGTGCTGTGTTTGTTTTCTTCACCGGGTACTCACTCACACCAAGTTCTTGTGCTGTGTTTGTTTTCTTCACCGGGTACTCACTCACACCAAGTTTCTGTGCTGTGTTTGTTTTCTTCACCGGGTACTCACTCACACCAAGTTTCTGTGCTGTGTTTGTTTTCTTCACCGGGTACTCACTCACACCAAGTTCTTGTGCTGTGTTTGTTTTCTTCACCGGGTACTCACTCACACCAAGTTTCTGTGCTGTGTTTGTTTTCTTCGCCGGGTACTCACTCACACCAAGTTCTTGTGCTGTGTTTGTTTTCTTCACCGGGTACTCACTCACACCAAGTTTCTGTGCTATGTTTGTTTTCTTCACCGGGTACTCACTCACACCAAGTTTCTGTGCTGTGTTTGTTTTCTTCACCGGGTACTCACTCACACCAAGTTCCTGTGCTGTGTTTGTTTTCTTCACCGGGTACTCACTCACACCAAGCTCTTGTGCTAGGTTTGTTTTCTTCGCCGGGTACTCACTCACACCAAGTTCTTGTGCTAGGTTTGTTTTCTTCGCCGGGTACTCACTCACACCAAGCTCTTGTGCTAGGTTTGTTTTCTTCGCCGGGTACTCACTCACACCAAGTTCTTGTGCTAGGTTTGTTTTCTTCACCGGGTACTCACTCACACCAAGTTCCTGTGCTGTGTTTGTTTTCTTCACCGGGTACTCACTCACACCAAGTTCTTGTGCTGTGTTTGTTTTCTTCACCGGGTACTCACTCACACCAAGTTTCTGTGCTGTGTTTGTTTTCTTCACCAGGTACTGACTCACCAAGTTCTTGTGCTGTGTTTGTTTTCTTCACCGGGTACTCACTCACACCAAGTTTCTGTGCTGTGTTTGTTTTCTTCACCGGGTACTCACTCACACCAAGTTCTTGTGCTGTGTTTGTTTTCTTCACCGGGTACTCACTCACACCAAGTTCTTGTGCTGTGTTTGTTTTCTTCACCGGGTACTCACTCACACCAAGTTTCTGTGCTGTGTTTGTTTTCTTCACCGGGTACTCACTCACACCAAGTTTCTGTGCTGTGTTTGTTTTCTTCACCGGGTACTCACTCACACCAAGTTCTTGTGCTGTGTTTTGTTTTCTTCACCGGGTACTCACTCACACCAAGTTTCTGTGCTGTGTTTGTTTTCTTCGCCGGGTACTCACTCACACCAAGTTCTTGTGCTGTGTTTGTTTTCTTCACCGGGTACTCACTCACACCAAGTTTCTGTGCTATGTTTGTTTTCTTCACCGGGTACTCACTCACACCAAGTTCCTGTGCTGTGTTTGTTTTCTTCACCGGGTACTCACTCACACCAAGTTTCTGTGCTGTGTTTGTTTTCTTCACCGGGTACTCACTCACACCAAGCTCTTGTGCTAGGTTTGTTTTCTTCGCCGGGTACTCACTCACACCAAGTTCTTGTGCTAGGTTTGTTTTCTTCGCCGGGTACTCACTCACACCAAGTTCTTGTGCTAGGTTTGTTTTTTACCAGTTTTTGGGGACTTCACTGATGACTTTCATTCTTTCACTACATGATGTGCAACTTTTTATTCTTTCCTTTAGATTTTGTACCTACTAAATACTTTCTCTTTGGCTGCAATATCAAGCCCGTTTCAATATTTTTTTCTTCATCTTTTTCTTCTTCCTTCCAACTCAAGCTTTTTGTTGAACGACTCATTCAGTTTCGGTTTAATCACACAAGAAAACTTTTTCACGGTATGGTTGCCTTCAACAGGTGTTTTATCGTCACTTAGTTTGGTTATTTTGATTGGTGAAACTCTTAAATATTTCAGCCATTTCATTTAAGGATCCCACAACTATTTCGGGAGCTATGGAAGTTGCTTCTATGATAATATCATCATCAGTTTCATAACTGCTAGCAAGTCTTACGGCAAGAAGAACAAACAGACTGTCGTGGTATAAGTTCTAACAAGGGCCACTTCTCACACTCTTCCATAGTTACTTCTCTCAAGATTTTTATAATTACTTTTTTGTGGGACGAAAATGGATCACAACATGAATTTCCAAACAAATGTTGATATTTGTCAACATACTTTTTATAATGATATGTACAAATGCTATTTATTTCTCCAAGTCCTACTCTTTTCCTCACAATAATTTTTTTGAATAGATTAAATCTGATGAGGACTTAATAATTGACTATCCATAATTATCATTTTGACAACTGTCACCAACATAACCTACAGAACAATACATGAACAGAGCAGTCTCCTGGGAAACAAGGATTTTTAACAGCACTTGATTTCAGATTGGCCTTTTTCCACTCATGACATATTTTCTTCCAATATGTTTTCATTGGGCCAAAAAATGAAACATCAAGAGGTTGGCAATTATGGGGCGCATTTGGCGGAAGACAAATAAACATTATTTTATTATCTTTACATAGATACAAAACCATGTGTGGACCTGTTGTAGCATGTACCTGGTTCACAACATGGATCCCCATTAGATCCATGTATCATACATAGTGGTGGATTAACTAAATTGGGGGCCCTAGGCGCAATCCGATCTCAGATCCCCTATCCACCTTACTTTCCGGAGACAAAATTTACAATACATGATCTGAAAAAATATAACTTTCAGTAAAAAAATTGTTAATGAATAAGGGGGAAAAAAATACAAAATATTATATTACAAAACAGAAGTACCAGAATAATATAAGTAATATACCAACAAAATCACATTTGTAAGAATATAAAACTTTAATGAATCAGAACCTTCCTCACTTTTACCATACATGACAGATAATGCATGTTAATTAGTGAATTAAGTAAAGTTTTTCACACGTTTCTATCTGGAAAATGATCTTTCACCACTTGCATTGCAAATTGGTAACCTTAAAAAAATCTTTAACATTGTCTCCAGGTTAGGAAATGTAGATTGAATTCCTTCAATTAATACCATATGTACATTTCAACGGGATCTGACACTTTTTCTTCTCGAATAAAATTAATGAAGTGATGAGGTTCATCCTTAAAATGTTATATTTCGATATCTTTTTCATATTTTATTCTTAATTTTGTACCCATTAGGCCTAGTTAAATTCATCGCCACTTATTGAAAAATTGAAGAAAAAAAATTGAAAATCTTTTAAAACGTCATTGTAAACTCCACCTCTATTATTAATTTCAGATATAAGTTTATCGCAAATTACATTGTGAATGTTTATAACAACATTTTCTTTATCACTAACATGGGTAAGTTATCATTAGATGATGTCTTGTTGAACTGCAATTTTCTCTTAATTTTTCTGCCATCTCCGAAGTTCCGATTTTCATTGAATGAATTTGCAGCTTTCTCAATGTCTACAAATTTGTTTCTAATATCCATAATGAACGCAGAAAGAGAATCGAGAAGGGTTGTTCCTTGATACATTTGATTTTACATCTTTTAATGACTTGCTTGTACTATTTATTCTTTGTAATAAATAGTTGGTCTCATAGAACTGTTAATAAAGCTATTTCATCAAATCAGTGGTAAACGATAACATTTAATTTGAATTTTAGAAGGAAATACTTGAATAATTCGAAGCTTATACATTGTTAATTTTTTTGAGTTAGAACTAATTTCAAACCTAACTTAAGAAGCTTTATTAAATCACTCCATATGCCAAGAATGTCAAATAAAATGGGAGTTATTGGCGTCTAGTAAAAGAGAAAGCAGGGAATTTGTCTCGATCAATGAGTGGGTTTCTTGAATAGGGGATGTATTGGCTCGGCTTTCATTACTTCTGCAATGTAATCAGCATGGGACTTAAGATTCACCGAATCCCAACCAGAAGTAAAAGATAACAATTAAATGCGATCAGTGAACTTGAAGATTGTTTATTGCTCTAAGATAACAAATTACAACAAACCAAGATCATTAACTTTTTCCAACATAGTGTCATTTAAGTGTAAAAACTAATTTAAGTCTGCAATTTTCATATGTTAATTTTTCCAATTTTTTAAATTTGTGTAAACATTTGTCTTTTTTTTCATATAGGCCCTATGTATATATTGTATGTGTGTTTTATAGCCTATAGCAAATATAAAAATTGTGTGTTTATATGTAGCATATTTTGGGGTTAGTGATTTTTGGTGTGGTTAGTTTTAATTTATAATATTTCAAATTTTTGTAGATATTCCTTGGACTTCTAATTAAAAAGGTTTTTATTATATAGCTAGTAATAAATTATAATAATCATAGTAATAGGTACCATGGTTCTCCAGCCAAATTATATTTTAAATTTCCCAACTTGCCTTGATTTTCCATAGCCTATGTATATAACTCTATGAATACAAAGTATGTTATATTACAAACATAATTGAGATCACAAATTAATATTGCTTCTGTACAAACAGCTAGTTTAATTTTCTTCAGACGGTGATATCAACAACTGTTGAATGTTTCTCTTGAAAATAGCGGCATTAGATGACAAACTTTTCAAATGAAGAGAAAAAGTTGTCATTAAATTCCACCATGTGTAGAAAATGAAACTATGATTGTACTGAAGCAATATTTTATTTATTTTGACCTAACAAATGTTTTGGTGTAAAAACACTGACCTCTCCTTGTGTTCTACATCCGTATCTTAATTGTCGAGAATATGTCATCAAAGTTGTTTAGATACAGCCTGTATTGAGTTCACAAAGTGCTTTACAATCGATAGCCTGCATTTAAAATGTGGTTTATAACCTGCGTGTTGGTGACACTGGCAGGCCTACAGCTCCTCTGGATGACAAAGCTATATCATTTGGTTCCCAATGAAACTTTAGCTTCCTAAGCATGTTTCATATTAATACACCTACTTGACCATATGTTTCATGGGTGTTAAAACTAGGTGAATTAGGGACTACTAAACACTAATTGATTACATTTATTCATCAGCTTATATTTATTTAATTTTCATTATAATCTTGTCGTTTATATTTTTTTGTATTTTTAGTAAATTAACTAATTTATAAATTATTATTTTAATAAAAATAATGTTTATCTTCCCATAATGTAAAAGATGAAAATACAGACCAACAGACTTAAGCATTTTAATAACTATTACACTTGTATCAATTTGCAGTGTTAATTATAATTAACTAATTAATGATCCCAGTTTAGCTTATGGTTTTGTATCTACATTATACCTTCCTTCAAGTATTAGCCAAAGCATATTTCAGACAAATATTTTATTTTTTCAGATTGCTTATTAATATTTACAATGAATTTAATGAAAAACTAAGTAAAAACCTTTTAAATTAAAAACCCATGTGTTTTACCACATATTTCAAAAATTGATAATATAATAAAATGATCAACTCTTAGGTTTGGCAACAAATGATCGGGATCATCAAAATGGGTGATCAACCCAACCCTAGCATTTTTATGACTGATTAACAATCAATTATGTTTTTAAATGGTGCTCACAAGGACACAAACTTAATCATTTGCTACATGTGCTAGCACAAGCAGACCATCCATTTATGTATTTTCACAAATTTAAAATATTTTTTAATTCATGAACCCCAAAAAAAAATCTGATTCTTTTTTTCCTCCAACAGGTTTTTGCTACTTTTGTATTTTATTTAAAATATGAAAAGTTTGATGGTTGTGGTTTATAAGCCATAATTAACCTAACATTAGAATAAAAGTTGGTAAAATTAAAACAAATATATGATATTATGAATCATATTTGTGTAAAGGTTTTGAATTGTATCTTAAAGTACTAACCATAAACTCTAATTTGACACCAACATGAACAAAATTGGTTAGTAAAAATATGGAGTTAAGAATATTTTAAATCATTTCAACTCACATCAGAACAACTATTTTAGCAAGAAACACATTCCTTTTCAAAATGATGCCTGCCATGAGGTCATAATCTGAAAATGTTTTAAGCTCTAACTTGTATGTATACCTATGAAGGAAATAAAATAAGAATATATGAGATGTAAGGGCAAATAGCAATAGGAAGGCAAATGGAAGCCATTATGATGCAGTTAACTTATGAGCTGTCCAGGGTAGAACTTACATGTTACATGAACATCTAGTAAATGTACATACCACATGTTCCTGCCAATCAATCATGTTGCGAGCAACGTCAATATGGCTATTTAGTAATTCATTTGTTTGTTTATTCTTATTTACTCTATTTCATTAGGAACTCGAAACCTGATTGCCACACTTACAAAAGTACGCCATTTAAACCTATCTTGAGATAGTTCTATCCAGTCCACCTCATTACACCCTCTCTCTTTCAAGTCCATTCTAATGTTATCCTCCCATCTGCGTCTAGGTCCTCCAAATGCGTTGGGTCTACCAATCATTACCCTGAACAAGGTTCTAGAATCTTCCGTTCACTCTGAATGTCCTACCCACCGTAACATGCAAAATTTGATTATCCTAACAATGTCTTGTGATAAATACAGGAAATGTAACTCATCATTATGGAAGCTCCTTCACACCCCAATATCTTTATCCATTTTTGGACCAAATGTTTACCTAAGAACCTTATCTTTGAACACCCTACATTTATTTTACTCATGTAAGGTAAGAGACCAGGTTTCACACCCATATATAATATTCTGAATTTTACATTACTTGATAGAAGGTGAGATTAGTCATGCTACCAACTAATTATTACTGGTAGGCCGTTTTTTATTACTCACCTTCTCACCTTGTGCTTTAAAAAGCATTATATTAAAATATGAGCTCAAAATACATTTAATTTTTAATTGGCAGCGGAAAATTTTCCCAGTTAACTCCTGGTTAGTATTAGTTAAGTTCAAACTGCTGACTGTCTTAGAAAAATTCTTGTATAAAAGGTTATTTGTTTTCAGGTCCAAGACTGAGCAATGTGCGGACCAACTACACGTCTACACGAAGCAACTTGAAACTGACGAGTGCCACAAGAGTCATTTGTCAAGGATTCACCGGCAAACAGGGCAGCTTTCACTGCAAACAGGCCATTGAGTACGGCACAAAGGTGGTGGGGGGCGTGTCTCCTGGAAAGGGAGGCAAGACACATCTCAATCTTCCCGTCTTCAACTCTGTCAAGGAGGTGAGAATATTGTCTCAAGTCAGACTCATACCTTGCCTACCTCCTGAGCCTGGCTCGATAAGTCAGGTGACTGTTTGACACTTGACACCTTAGCCGAGTCTGTCCTTGATATGATTCCTGAAATGGGGTCGATCCTTTCTTGTTGTGGACTTACATGTTTGTTGAAATTGTAGAGTGAAGCAGAAACGTTAATAATATGAAGGAGTAGTGCATGCCCACTCTCCACGGGCTGAGAATTTTTAATATTTGTCTGCTATGCTCGTCAATATTTGTTTAAGAAACCCAATCATATTTGAAATCCAGCAGAGTCTCAGTGTTTATGCCCTTTGTATGTGCATGCACTCTGAACTAAACATGAGCGGACAGCTGCTTTAAAGTAATTTGGAATAATTTGTTGACTAGATAGAATGTGTGCCGATTAATGACTGTTACAGCAAAAATTCGAAAACACCCATCTCAACAATAATAGTATCATTTATTTTGAAAAATGCAGAACTCGTGTAAATATAATTTTACTGCACAACAAAAACACCTTTTACACTAAATGAAAGATAAAACTGGTTTAAATTTGTTTCTGGTAAAATAATACAATTTATTAGGGGTGTACCGATGTGAATACCGATGAATCGTTATTGGGCGATTATTAGTGTGTCGGATATTAATCGTAATGAGCGATTATTACGCCGAATCTTTCTTTTTTTTTTAAGTAAAATTTAAAGCACAATTTTCAAGGTAGAGGTTTAGTGATCAAAATCGTAAAAAAAAACCACTTAAATACACACTGCATCAAGGTTGTGGGCTATGCAAAGATCACATAACCAGATAAGAAAATTTAAGTTCATATTGTTGATAAAACTAAAACTCAAGTTCCAACTTTGCCCATTCATTCAAAGATTAATCAAAAATTAAGATTATCAAAGCTTTAACTGTTGATTTTTAAATAAAATCTTATTATATTAATTACATTAACTGTCTCTTAAGCATATTTCCCAATAGCTATTAATAAATAATCGATAATCGGGACTAATTGGTAAAAATAATCTTAGCATGAACAAATATTTTAAACAATTGGTAATCGGTTTTACTGAATTGGTACACTTTTACCATTTATACTAACATTTATGGAAAGTCGAAAATATTATGAAATATTATTTGTTTGCAATTTTTTTTAAATGTCAAACCAAACCTTTAAACTCTATTTTTTAATTCTAATCAATTGATGATCTCATCGAGGTGTCAGGGTAGTTTATGAAACTACATGTCCACTCCCACCAAATCAGATCAAACTGAAAATAATTATTTTAGAAGAATGCTTTCTTTGATTCGACAGAATATCTAGGAGAAGTTTTGTGCTGTGGGTTATCTCTGGGCAAGTTCAAGGCCACTTGGCAGATAAGTGTGTGGTGTTATCATAAGAACACAAATATATCTGATCGCCAAGTGATTGCGGTCGAGTCTCTCTTACGATGGAGGTGATAGTAAGCTGCATCTACTTCCCACCAGGTGAACGTGTTTCCAAGAGGACTCTAGAGGCCCTCTTTATACAACTTCCCGCCCCCTATATCATTTTGGGGGATTTTAACGACACAACCTGGTGTGGGGGTCTAATCTTACAGACGCCCGTGGGAGGATGGTAGAGGATATTCTTGTCTCGGGAAACCTGGTGCTAATGAACACCGGGACCCAGACACACTTTTCCACCTTAAAAGGTGTATCCTCTGCCATCGACCTAACTTTATGTAGCCCCGGGGTCGTTGCTCACTTCCTTTGGGAGGTTCATTCGGATCTATGTGGCAGCGATCACTTTCCCATTCTGCTTTCACCACTTCAAGATCCTCCCAGTATAGCATGGGTACCACAATGAAACTAATAAGTTTCATGAGCTCACCATATTTGAGGAACCCTGTTCTTCTGACATTCATGTTAGAACAGGACACTAAGCTTCAACACTCAATGGGATGGCGAGGGCTGCTATCCTTAAATCCTCATTGAATCTGTGCACCGTCCTGTTCACCGGTGTAACAAGGAGTGTTGGTTGGCTATTTATGACCATTGAAGGTAACTACATATCTTTCATCGATGTCCTACTTTGGAAAATCTGTTGTCATTCAGGATTCTAAGTTTCCACAAGGCTGAACAACAGATACAACTCGTTGTCAACACTCTAGGGACATGGGCATAACGTCGAGGTTCTCGCTTCTCCAAAGCCAAGACGGCTGTTGCCCATTTCCGTGGAATACTTGGCATATATTCAGCCCAAAATATTTTATTGAACCACGTTGTTTCATCAGTCTCAGGCATGGTAAGGTCCCTGTGACTTTTATTTGATTTTAAATTAACGTGGATTTTCACATTGTACTTGTCGAAACTGCATTGCATGCTAACGCATGTTGTTTACCGTCCTGTGTTCCATCCCCCCAATTTTGTCTTGTATGAAACAAAATGGCGTAGTTCAAGGCTGGTTGGTATCCGGATGCTGTCTGTCTTTGACATGTGTGGAATAGTCCTGCCAAAGGCTATCCCCTCATCCCCAGGTCGAGTTTCTCCCTGGAAGATAAGCCTGCCTCAATGCCATTTTGATTTTGCCAAGTTTCCTAAGGTGATGACACCAAATGTTTTATAAGAGAGGACTTTTAATTCGCTCCTCTCTATTTGCTTTCAAGGAGTGCTCTGTTGGCATTGTCCACCTTGTACTCCCGGAACCCCCCTGTGCAGACGATACACGAGCAAATTTTTAAAATTGGTTTGCTAAACACCAACTCGCCTGCTTGATTCCTGGTCATGCTGGTCTTTCAGGAAATTAACTGGTGGCCAAGGAGGCGATCCATCTGCCTCCGGAGACGAGTTGGGGTGTCATGTTTTTAGATCTAAAGGGTTATGTTCGGCGTGCGGTCTTACGCACCTGGCATGAGCAGTGGGTTTCGACCCCTGCTCAGAACAAGCTGCGGTCCATCAGGAATGGTGTGTCGCGGTGGCTCTCTTCTATACAAAAGTCTAGAAGAGAGGAGGTCATCGTGACAAGACTCCACATCGGGCATACATTTTTAACCCACGGATTTTTATTAAGAGGGGATCCACCTCCAGTGTGTTAGTTTTGCGATGCTCCCCTTAGTGTGTACCACATTTTGGTGGAGTGTCGCAAGTATGCCCCTATCCACCTGGCTCTTAATTTTAATGGTGACCTTCATTTTTTACTACGCATGTTTACTCACTTTTATACGCCAGGCGAATCTTTTGAATTCCATTTGAGTCTCACTCTCCTACAGTGACTCTATTATTTCATGTTGAGGATAGTTTAAACAATTTTAGTATATTTAAATATCAACGTATTGTCTATATAAGCTTTTTATAGCTGGTGTATTAATATTTTTCCCCTAATAGGTACTTTAATTTGTTTTTAATCATTTGAGTTTAAGATAATAATCAATTATTTGTGTCGACGCTTCTATAAACTACAATAATAATAATAATAAATAATAATAATTTACTCGCTTCGCTGGCCGCATGATCTAACATGCTAATCTCGTGTTGAACTAGACTGCCGATGTTGGGGAGATCAGGGTTAGATCCCGGTTGGTTGCACTGAGGGTGATTTTTCCTAAATGGTTTTCCACTCTCCCTCCACAAAAATGCGGATGCACTACCTCTAAGTTAAGCCTTCCTAATCCCTAACCCATTAGTGTAGCGAGTACATACATAGGTGTATAATCCAAACGGGTAGTAAGGTGCTAAATAAATAATAATTTATTTTCCTTATTTTTATCAATTTTTATCATTTTTATCATTGTATAATCTTTTAGTTATTGTGTCTCCTTGTTGTTAAACATAATATGTAAATAATTTAGCTGGAATTAAAGATTATCCTCCCAATTTGACATTATAAGAAGTTACTTATAGTCTTGACTTTGAATACATAGTTTGTATAATATTAGCATTCGAATTATGTTAGGTTATTTAGATACAATCATATTTTAAAACGAAAGGAGAAGAAATGTTATATTTCTGGTTGAGAGAGTCATTTTTAATATCTTTGTGAATTAAGGGGGGAAAAAATCTCTCATTTTATTACCTGAGAACTAGAACCATAATCTTGAGCTAATAATTTTATAAGAATCATCAAGTAGTGACTGTCACATCACTTGAAACCACCACTGGTTCCAGTGTGTAACGTAACACACCATTTTAACCGACCGCTCCAAAAGTTAGAGGATTCACAGCCACAGTATAACATATGTGGAATGTCACTTTCTTGTTATCACAACCCAGGACAGTAACATTGGTCTTGTTGGCAGTTGTAGCCTAGCAGATAAAATGCAAGCTAGATACTTTGGCCTTCACCGCTGCTAACGTGTTTTCTAAGTAAAAGCTTTGATAAGATGAGTTCAAACATAGTGAAATATATTAAACAACACCACCATGCAAAGATATATTTTACAGATGGTTTTACTTTTTCATTCAATAAATATGGTGATTCCTTTATAAACAGCAGAAACTTCTTCCTAGCAACTATTTATAACCATCAAGACTTACACACACCCTTCAATTTTCTTTAATCTTGCATTATATTTCAAACCTCTCAGTACCCAAAGGTTTGGTAAAAACGTCAGCTCTGTTTGTCATATTTTTCTGAAAGAATGTGTTTGTGTTTCTTAGCCTGTACTCTTGTATTAGTTTGTGTAAGTTGCAGATATCTCTAAAGGGCAGCAGGAAAATACTCGAGTACCGTATCTTATTAGTCAAGTATTTTTATTAAATTTTAAGATTAATAATACAAATAATTGTTTGCTGTTCAACCTGTAGTTTGTTTCTGTCATTGTCCAGTCTATGTTTTCAATATATGTTTAGCGTGGTTGTACATTAGAACTTAGAGTTGGGTGAGTGGTCAGTTTGTTCAAGTACCTGTATAACAGATTACATTATATATATTACTGTACTACTTTACTAGATCCACCAATTAGAGGCAGATATGGGTGTAGTACTAACACATTATTTGAACCAGGTTAGCAGTACGTCAACAGATTGACAACAGTGAAAACTGACTGCAAATGATTGATGGATTTATATACATTTCACCCCCATTGGTGGTCTTGCAGACTAAACATCTAACTCTTTTCGTTCAATTGTCAAAGGGAGGTAGGGGTTTGAATATTGTACGAGTTTAAAAAAAATTACATTTCCCTCTACATAATGTCGGTACATCTCCTCTCCATCCCAAATTCTTCATCCTTATATCAATATTTTAATTAAATGTAGATAACCTGGATGGGTAGTAAGTAGGGCTGTGCCCGTACCCGTACCCATGGGAAAAAACATTTCCCATTCTAGACCTGATTGTTGGGGCAGATGTTATAACCTCAAACATTTTGTGGAAAATTGTTTTTTTAATCCCAGACTATCTAAAACATTGGGTAGTTAAACACATTTTTATATTTGATAATATTTGACATGTAAGAAGTATTTATTTAAGTTTTTTGGTTGATTTATTTTACATCTCAGTTAAAACAAATAAGCTATCTTAAATCAATAGATTTCAAAAAGTCACCCGCATTTTTGAAGTGTTGTGCACTCTCTTTATTGTTACTACTCTTAGACTATGCATTAAATCTATAGTCGGCAAGAACATGTATTGCTAATTGCAATCACCAAGCAATAGCCAAGCATGAATAGTCTAGAGGTAATAAGTATATTCCATATTCTAGTTTCTTTGGTGCTCTTAATGTTTCTTATGTTGGTATTTAACTAGGTTCAAATGGGGTAGTAATGGGACAAAAATAAAACTTTCAATTTCTTACCTCTCACATAATTCTAAGAAAAAAAGTTTAACACATTAACAGTATAATATTGGAAGTTCTTTTTGATTCTATGATCTTTTTCAATATATATTCTATTTTCAAAAATGTGTGTCCCATTATTACCCCAGAGTTTGGGGTAGTAATGGGACTAGCCGGGGCAATCGTGGGACAGCATTGTATCCTGCTCAGGAAAGGAAGTAGCTCAATTGATAGTGAGACAGAACATAATTTAATGAAACAAGACATTTATTTTCAGATTTTTGCTCTTGAATTTTTTCTTAATTTTTAATGTGGTAAAAAAGAGTTCATTGAAAGTATATTAAATACATGTCACACACAAAACAGAATGCAGACCATGTGAAAGAACATCAAAACCATTGGGAATATATTTTTACATTTGTTATTATTGAAATGGCATGGTTGAATTTTTTTTAGTTAAAAAAAATCTTTCTAATAAAGTAGAACCAATGAAAAAAAAACAAGATACTGTCATTTAAACAAATGGTGAGATTGTGCCCTTTTCATTAGTCTTTGTGGTTTTAAGTTTGTAAATAAAAACACAAGAAACTTTTTTAAGACCTAGGTATACCTCACCTGCTTTCTTTTCACTCCTCTGTTTTGGTTCATATACTTCCACAGCAACATTAAATTTGTAGCGAACCTGATCTCCGTGTTCACGAATCACTTCTGCCTGATCAAGTGTTTGTAAAATGTCTGTTTCATTTACATAGCTCACATCATTTCCATCAGGCTTAATAGTGTTTTTACCCGCCTCGGTGGCGTAGTTGGCTAACGCGCCAGTCGTGTTGAGCCAGACCGCCAAGGACGGGGAGATCGAGGTTCGAATCTCGGTCGGGTGAACTGGGGGTGGTTTTTCCTAAATGGTTTTCCACTCTACCTCCACGCAAATGCGGGTTCACTTCCTCTAAATTCAACCTTCCCAATTCCTAATCAATTAGTGTAATTAGTACTTAAGCGTATAACCCGAACGGGTAGTAAGACGCGGTGCTAAATAAATAAATAAATAAATAGTGTTTTTGTGTTATAAGCCGACTTTAACCACATCACCTGAGTTGCTTCATCGTCAGTGATGGTTTGAACCACACTATCATCTGTTCCACTGCTTTTACACTCTTCTTCACTTTCGCTCTCTATGATTTTTCTTTTCTTCTCTGGTTTCACGTTTCTTCTGCTTTGCATTAGCCTTTGGTATTTTTTTTTACCATTTTTGCACCTGGAGATTTCTTGTGTATTTCTTCCAAGAAGTTTTCACAAGTGATAACTTTTGCAACGCAGTCCACTTTTTTCCTTTTTTTCTGTATTGCAGGAGTTTTTCCAATTTGTTTGAGCAGAAGTGTTTCGAAAGAAGCTATAGCAGTTGTTTCAGGTTCGACGTTGGGATCGCCAGCACCACTACTTGATCCAGATTTCAGTGCTCAGGCTCATTTTGATCACATTCTGTTTGAGTTTCAAAAAGAGGTATTTTTGCTGGCGCATATTTATGGTAGTAAGTCTACTTTTATAGCGTTCCACTTTGATTCGATCTAGACTATCATTTGGATAATTTTCTCGATTGGGCGGGAAAATTCCAGTACCTTTGAATCCGTTCCTAATAATTTCTGGAGTTAGTGCACTATGCCATATTTTACATAGTTTGTCAACTAATTCAACCTTCTGCAATTTTCACTGGTTTGGCCTCTGAAACTCAGCAATTTTCTTGTTCCAAGCTTGCTTCAAAGGTCTAAATTCGAACTTGTCAAGTGTTTGGAGTGCATCAATTGTATGAGATGGCAGTTCAATAACAGTTAAATTTTCTGTTACTGCTTTCTCAGTGGTCATGTGTCACATGTCCATATAAAATTAGAAGTGGCCTTTCTTGTACAGCACTACAGAAATTAGCAAAATAGTCATGGAAAATCCCTGTTGTTATAATACCATGCTGTGACAGTGCATACATTGCTCCTGAAAGATTGTTTGTTCCTCTACAGGTTGTCCATAATTTTCAGCCTTAAAGATAATCATTAGTGGCAATAGATCACCTTACACCGTCTCCATTGCCTTCTACTTAACGACCACAATTAAATAAAAGGGAGAAGGTGAATCTACATAAGGGAAAATATAAGCAGAATTAAAAATATAACAAAAATATGGTTTATTCAGTATAAACGTAGATAAAGCAAAGTACAGTGGTCTCATTATATCATTCTGAATAATGCTAAAAATAATAACGTGAAGCGCAGAATGTAAACATCCCATGTTTACATTTATTACAGGTCGTCTATAAGAGACACAAAATTACGTAGATTTTTAACATCAACAGAGAAGTTAAACTACCAAAAGTGAAGTGAAGTAAGATATCCACAAAATGAAACAAACATTAAATATTCTTGCCTGATGGGCTCCTCAAACAATTACAAGTTACAATACGAAATTTACAAAACATAACGCGAGAGTTTGACTTCCAGACTCAAGTCAAAACCTCCCGGGACTAACTATCTCTTATAAAAAAAACTAAAGGTTGAAATTTGGAACAAATTTAAATTATATAAAAAAAAATAACAAGCATGATTTTATTTCTACAGTCGCGTGAAATAGCAAAATACAAAAGTCCACACATTTTAACATTTTACATTTAAATTTACTCAATACAAAATTACCAATGATGGAAATCAAACTAAACTAACCAACATGCTACCGCGCCTAAGTGGCGACATAATAGTTAAATTTAAATGACTGAGATAAAGAGAAAAGTTAAATATTACAAAAAAAAAAAAAAAAATTCTAATACAACAAATTTATAAGTCGAAAATAAATAGAGTCTATGAAAAGTAGACGCCATAGTTTCTTTCCAATTAGTATATATGAATGTGTATCCGATCATTGTCCATGACAATGATCCGTCCTCGTTCGCGGATTGATAGATAGTCCTCCATCCTCGTTCGCAGAATGATAGATAGTCATCCGCCCTCGTTCGTGGATTGATAGATAGTCATCCGCCCTCGTTCGTGGATTGATAGATAGTCATCCGCCCTCGTTCGCGGATTGATAGAAAGTCCTTTTTGCAGACACATACAGCCTGTTATATAGTGAGTTTCGTTACACGGAAAGGAGGGGAGGTAATTCTAGCACGTAGTTGCTAGCTGTCTTAGGTCACGTAGGCACTTTGTAGGGTTGTTCCATCAGAATATTAGAACAAGTCGACGATCATTCGATGTTTGGGGTAGTTCTTCAAACAGCCATCAGGGGGCGGGTGGATTGTTGTCTTCTATCGGACTCCATGTCGATACGCCTCAGTTTCTATCTGACCAGACTGAGAGCAATCACGTGTTGACAGTAGACTTGCGTTAGCTCGGCCCATTCTCCACATGGCTGCACGGAGTAGGTCAGCTTTGGTGGCGGCTAGTGATAGAAGATTTCAAAGGTAAGTTCCTGAACAATTATGAGTGTAATATTACAGAAGATTGTACTGTATAAAATATACTGTGTCGTATTATCTTTCCGTATTAGCATACAGGGACTACAACAGAGAATAGTACCATTGTAGGGATTCTATTTGGGTCGGAATTATTGAGCGGGTGGTATGAATTCTTGATAGTTACGTATCAACATTATAATGGGATGGATCCAATTGTAACTAACTGTAAGTTAACGTTACAACCTGCAGCTGAACAACAGGCCGTTACTGTAGTATTTTGATTTTCTTTACCAGATCACATGCTTTTTGTCCCTTCATTGTAACAACTTTTGGTTCACTGCAGAAGCCAGACTTGTCTAAGTACCATATTTGTTTAGGCTTATCAATAAAATCAAGTTTTTTAATTGTGTCCTCAATGAGACCGTAAAAACTAAAGATTAAAAAAGAATCACATGTATTTTGTCTTCGTAACTGATCTAGCTCTTCAAGATTTCTCAAAGATAATTTGATTCTTTTGCTACAACCACAAAACCACCCATCACCTGGTCTATTTCCTTTAAAAGTGGTGATTAGTTCATGTTGTCCAACAAATTCTTGGACAACAGTCTTCACATCCTCTCTTGAGAGTGGAAATCCCCATGTACTTAGTATTGCTATATGACCTGCAAGTTCCTTCTAGTGCGCTGAAGATAGAAATATTTTTCTACCTCTTGTTTCATTTGCATTGAATGACAAGGTTAAAACTTTCCTACCCAGCACTGATTTGATTATTTTATACTTGTCTGCAACAGAACGAATAGTCTGTTTGTCCTCATCCACTTCAAGAACTGCATTCTTCAAACCATCTGGATTGTATTTAACACCTTTTTTTATAGACACGAACCATTATTTTAAAGTTAAAATCACTCTGTTAATAATCACAAATGTCTTTATACACTTGACCAGTAAGTCTTTAATGCAGCTAAACAGAGTACACAACCTGAAAAAAAAAAGTTTGTAAAATAATGGATTTTTACCCTGTCCCATGACTGTCCCAAAGTTGTCCCACTATTGCCCCAAATTTGTTCCATATTTCCTAACAAATTTAAAAAATGTGTCAAAGGTTACAAATTTTCTATTACATATTACCATTAATATGTCCTACAAAACTGCATAAAAATTTTAAAAGTTTCTTAATATAAGGAAGAGCTATAACGAAAGTTGTTGAGAAAGAAGCCATTTGTTTCCCCCCATTTTTAAGGCTTCTTTGATTTAGTATTTTAATTTTTTAATGTAATATTTAAAAAAAATGTACTAAATTGTAATAGTAAGAAGAAAGATTTAAGAGTAATTTGTGATATTCTCAATGATTTTGTAAATATTGGTTGGCACCTAAATCAAACTGTCCCTCATTTAAAAAAAAAGTCCCATTATTACCCCACCTGACTCTAGTATTAAGTTTTAAACTATAGCTCTATATATTTGTTTAAATTCCCAATATTAGGGCCTATGGATTCATTTAACAAATTAAATATTGCACAACGTTTTAAAAAAGTATTAGCAAATTTTGAAATAAATTATACATCTTTAATTCTTGTTCTCGTCCCAAAGTAAGGGATTCTAAAACTCATGTTCCACATCTTGTCTCGGTTGTTGAGTCTAGTTCTCATCTCAAACGAAACAACTCAATCTTGCATGCCTCTGGTAGTAAGACATAGTGATTACGTTGCCTCTAAATGAGCTCAAGGCTTACAGTTTGTCACCATATTGCCTGGCTTATACATATATTTATTACCATATTATATGGTGGATGTTCTTACTTACTATATGGCATCAGGAACTCGAAAGTTCATTGCCGCCATTATAAAAGTACGCCACCTATCCCTCTATTGAACCAGTTCTATCCAGTCCACCTCACTCACCATATCTCTTTAAGGTCCATTCTAATGTTATCCTCCCATCTGCGTCTAGGTCTTCCCAATGGGGTTGCCAGTCAGTACACTGAACAAGGTTCTAGAATCTCCCATTCACGCTGCATGTCATGCCCTTTGTAATCTCTGAGACTTGTTTATCCTAACAATGTCTTGTGATGAGTACAGGGTATGTAACTCATCATTATATAACCTTCTCCACTCCCCAATAGCCTTATCTTCTTCTTTTTTTTTACATCAAATATCTTCTTAAGCAGTTTGTTTTTAAACATCCTAAATTTGTTTTTGTAATGTAAAGTAAAAGAGCATGTTTCACACCCAACAACTGGTAAAACTATTGTTTTGTATATTCTGAGTTTTACATTCCTGGTTGTAAGGGAAAAGGGATTAAAAGGGCAAATAGGATAAGAAAGGGTAAACTGGCTAAAAGGGGTAACATAAAAGTGGTAAAGAAAATGGTTAAAAAAATTGATTTGATTTACTTTTACTGTTTGCCCCTTTTGCACTTTTTAGCTTATTTTACTCTAAAATAATACAATTTTCATTATTGTCTTTTTTTTTAATGATTTTTATCCATTTAATCCTCTTTACATGTTTTACCCCTTTTACTTACACCCATCTTAAAAAAAATGTATTAAATATTTTTTTTTTAACTTTTGTACTAATTTTTCCCTAAACTATTTCTCGGGGACAAAGCCGGGTACTTCATGCTAGTTGCTTATAAAATAAAGCTTGATAAAAGGACTCACTGATGAGTCAGTTCCCATTTTCTGAACTGAGAGTGGTTTCAGTCAGCCGGAGAGAATTCTCTTAAAGTGGTATATGCTATTTATTTTGTGTGTTCTTGCTGTTGAAGGTCTTGTTTCATAGATTGCTCTTTGGAATCGCACTAAAGTTTTGTTGAGGTTGTGTAGCTTTAGGTGCTCCAGGAGGATTGTGGTTGTTAGGGGGCCTTTTGGAACAGATCCTTGGGAGAAATCTGAGAAGGTTTTGTGTTCAATTGGAAGAAATTAGATAGTTCTTCAATACATTGACCTTTAAAAGAAATACTACTATTAACAATCATTGTATTGTTTTAAGGTGATGGCCTTGTTGTTTCTGAAGGTGAAGGGGTATCCTGATATTGGGGGGAGTGATTAAATTGTATTTCACTAATTGTATGTTTTATTCTCCTTTGATCTTGTCCCTGCTCGCTTTCCTTGGTATATTTATATGATAATTGTTGTAGTTTCAAAACTGTTTGGCATGGAGAGAGTTTTATAGTGTTTGTAGTGCTACACTGAATAGAATATTGCTATTCTCTCTCTTGCTCTCCAGGCTAAAAGCGCAACAGGAGCCGATGCAACGGTGATCTACGTACCACCCCCAGGTGCAGCCAGTGCTATATTGGAGGCTGTGGATGCTGAGATTCCTCTCATTGTTTGCATCACGGAGGGCATCCCTCAACAAGACATGGTCCGAGTGAAACACAAACTTCTCAAACAATCCAAGTCCCGGTTAGTGGGGCCAAACTGTCCTGGGGTCATTGCGCCGGAGCAGGTTTGTGCACTTTATCTTCTCAAATATGTTTGTGAATGTGTAGTGTTGTCAAAGTAGTTTCATATAATTAATGGATTGGAAAACAAACGTAATGTATAAACATTAACTTGTCATTCATTGGTGTGAATAGAACAATTTAACAATAGATGGATTGTAAATATCTGTCCCTGTCATGAATTAAAAACCTGCGACTTTGGTTAAGTGGATCAAGTGAATTCTCCTGTTCAAGATACGCTCCTCACTATTTCCTTCCAAGATTCCACAGACATTGTAATATATTGACTAGAATCAAGAGGATCATTTTATACCGACGCTCACGATCCTTTGCTTAGTATGTAGTAGCTGTCGAGCTACCAGATCAGTATTGTGCTCAGGCTCTATCTCACAAATATATATAGTATCTCTATAAGGAAAACCTATTTTCACTTTTTGCGGTAATTGTATTATATTTGAGAGAAGATAAAGGAAAGGTGTATAGAAACATTTAAAGGGAACAGACAAAATATGACTTTTACAATGAAAAGAAGAATACAGTTCACACTTTACACTGCTGCCACCGGATAAAGATTTAATGGCTTCCTCTAGAAGAAAATCGATCGTAACTGCCCAATCCCCTAATTTAAGTTTAATTTTTTTGGAACTCATCAGAGGAAGTGTGAAACATGCAACGCAACTTCCTAAAAGAGGAAACTAAAAAACACAAAATGAAGTAAAAGGAAAATAGTAAATGTAGATAGGACACACTGATAGGAACATGTAAAAGAAATAACATAAAGAACAAAGACACCTGGTCCAGTGGCAGCAATGTAAAGGGTAAACTGTGTTCTTTTCTTTGTAAGCCATATTGTGTTTGTTCCTTTTATATGTTTCTATCCACCTTTCCTGTACCTTCTTCCAAATATAATACAAAATGTATATAATTGTACTCATTGACTAATATGACTACCTACAATGACAATTACAACTACTCAAAGTTTGGAGTTATCACTTTAAACTTTGTACACATGGCTGTAAGACAACTGCACACACATCTGTAAGAAATATTTTCACTAACAACAGCACATACACACAGTTCTAAGAAAGGTTTTTGCTTACGTTCATCAATTTCTAACGATATGGACTGATTAATTATGTCCTGGTAATGTTTGGCCGTAACTGTATTCATGAAGAATATTGGGCCCATGATTCTTTTCTACAAAAATCGTACATGATACACTAACATTCTGAGAATGCAGCGCCTTCTCGAGAAAAACGTGTGGGTTCTCGGAACTTCATATCTTGCTGTTGTAACTGTTTATGTAACCACTAAGGTGAAATCATGCTTCATCTGAGAATAAAACGTAATCCAGAATAGCAAGACCATTTTGAACAAAACGTTAAAACCACTGGCAGTAAGGAGTCGTTTTTCCTTATCAGGTTCTTTAAGTTCATGCATAACTTGCATCCGATATGGATGCAGATGTAACTTCTTTGTTGTTTTTCTGACACTACCTTAATTCACTTTAGTTTGTTGATAAAGTCTTCGTATTAATTTTCTTGGAGAACACAACATGGATTGATTGATGTTTTCCAAAGAGTGGTCTTTTAAGACTGAAGGATGACCAGATCTTTTACATTCATCCACAATGCTTGTTTCTCGAAATTGAGCAACCATGGGAAAATTTGTCGACCTATTCAGCACTTTAGATTAAAGGAAAGTTACCCAAAACTCATCTTGAGAATTAAAGTACAACCGAGACTTCAAATAACTTTCAACAATCAACACGCGTTGAACCTGGGGGAAGTTATGTTGTCCTGTTGGCGACTCAGCTCTAACTGGCAGAGTAAAGGGAGATTAATGTTGTCAGTGTGTGCTTACCTTGCTCTATATAGTCACAGTCACATTCATACATTCTAGTCGAGTAGTTTACTAATCAACCACAGCAACAAACCATTCTACAGGCTGCGTGACTTTACATCTAACCCTGTATTTCCTGTTTAACACTAAATATGTTATTAAATGTTATTAATAATGTTTTCGGCTGTTCTTTACTAGAGGTTTGCTATCTCAGGATTTTTCATTCAAGTCATGCTCAAGATAGCGTCTCGAAAATCTTCCTAGTTAAACAAAAATATATTACTATCTTAAATTAAAAAACAGTCAAAATAAATCAAATAAAAAAAAAGTCTTTGAAATTACAAAATCGCCTGATTGTTTATACAACTATAAGAATACACATGTTTTTAAAATTATAATACATTTCATATATATTAATTATCATGCAAAGCTTAATTTATAAATAAACTTTTAATTGTAATTAAAAATAATTCTTCTTAGACAACCTTCTCTCCCCTGCACATCTAAAATGACCGACCAACAACATCAGACAAGTTTTCACCTATCAGAGGGTTTGATGCTTATAGTTAACACTTGCACTAAGGTCTCCATGTTACAGATGTCTCTTACCCCTCTCCACTGGATCACCAGAGAACTGGGTTTTAATCCCTGTCGGGTGTATCCTAAACCACACAAATGTGTTTAAATCTACACTAAAACCCCACCTCTATCATTTCTTTCCCAATAGCTTAATTAATGTATCTAAATAACCTGAACAGGTATAAGGCGTGGAAAAAAAGTTCTAAGTAAATGCTGAAAACAGTCAAAATCAAAGACAAAACAAATTTATTCTTACTTTTTTAAGTGTAATAAAACAGATATAACAGTCATATTGACTGATTGTAAACTAACATTCCATGACAAAAGACTCTAAAAGAATAATAAGAGTTGTGTCAAATCCACTAGTTTACTAATCTGAATCTCAAATTTGAATTTTAATCTTGGACAAAATTATAAACCTTGTAGGAACTAAGAATATAACAGAATAATAAAAAATAGAAAGAGTACCGTACGTAAATGTTAACATTTTTTTCCTTATAATCCATTCTCTATAACATTTATACATTCAATTGGTTGTTAAATTTATGGTCTGGGGACTGGTTGTTGAGTTTATCCTATCATGTTGGTTAAGAACCACTAGTAGGCAGTATTATAGCTTCAAAACCAATTTCAATTGAAAAAACATTAATTTTTCAGGATTTGAGTCTGTCAGATACTTTCATGTGTGCACCTGTCAGGTACTGGTGACTCATCATTGTTGAGCTCCTGACAGACAATCTTGTACTTTGTTCCGGTGTTAGATAGGGGATGACAGGGGTGTTGTGTTGACAATAGAAAGGTCAATGGGTGAGAGAGAAGAAATATTGCAGAGGGAAGGTCTCTCAAAGGGCTGACGGATCAGAGAATGAAGATTCAATTGAAGCTAAAACTGAGGAAATTCAAGGGAAGCTAAAACTGAGGAAGATTCATTGGAAGCTAAAACTGAGGAAGATTCAAGGGAAGCTAAAACTGAGGAAGATTCATTGGAAGCTAAAACTGAGGAAGATTCAAGGGAAGCTAAAACTGAGGAAGATTCAAGGGAAGCTAAAACTGAGGAAGATTCAAGGGAAGCTAAAACTGAGGAAGATTCAAGGGAAGCTAAAACTGAGGAAGATTCATTGGAAGCTAAAACTGAGGAAGATTCATTGGAAGCTAAAACTAAAGAACTATCAGAGGTTTCAAAACTGCATCATGGATTCAGGACTTATCTTAATTTCATTGCCTAAATTTATTTATTTGTTGATGCTAAAACTTAAACTATGTTTATTTAAATTCTATTTAATTTATTGAACAACTTTTTTTTATGTCTCTATTCTAAAACTAATATATTTTCCATGATATTCTATTCATAGGTTTCAAAATAAAATTCCTATATAAACTATCACAAACTTAATTATGAGAAAAGGGGGGTCAATTTAACTTAAACTAATTATATTTTAAACTTGGTAGGGTCAGTGTAAAGTGAATTACATATAAGTTAATTCTAAAGTTTTCGTTTAAACTTGTATAAGCATACCTCCTGTATTGAACAAAATAAAAATGACCAACAGGAACATTTGTTTTTATGATCAATACTGCATATTATTTTTGAAACAAATAAAATAAACCAAATGATGGGCAGCAGTGATCAGCCCAGCGCTACCTTCCCCTCAAAACAAATCACTTGGCATTTCTTTTAAATCCCTTTTTCTCGTTTGGATTGGTTAGATAGCAGCAATGTGTACTAATAAAACATACATTAAACATTTATCTTCCATATTTGTGACATTTTGTACAATCGTACAATACATGTTTGAGAAAAATCTGTTTTTAACCATAATATAATTCAATGGTAATTTTACTTAAAACTTTGGAGTATTTGTGAATTTGGGACATTAAATTACAAGTTTTAAATAAACTATTAGGTTACATAGAAGAAAAAGTGAAATGATCAAGTAGATACACTGGTTCAAACACACATCTCTCCCCTCGCGCTAAAACCTAGCTCTCTTTGAAACATTGTCACACTTGTCAATTTTATGAACAATTAAATTATATTTTTCTATATTACTCTCTAGAGCGGGGATGGGCTAACTACGGCCTGTGAGTGTGTTCAATCAGATCTGTAGAGTAGATCATTAAAATGTGTTGTATTATGAAGCAGCCATTTTTAAACACAAGAAAACTGTATTTTAATACAACATGTCCAAACTTGGTAAATCATGCCCAAATATATAGTAATGTTTCCATCTTTATATTCATGTAAACAAGTGTGTTCAATCATGAAACTTGGGAAAAGTGTTGCTATAAACTGACTTACTGATGAGCATCTGTGTTTCTTCTTGAGAATCACCTCCTCACAGACTAGCCCAGATTATAAAACAATGCTGGAAGCTCATTCATCTCACACCCATCAGATAAATCTTCTGAACAAACTTTAAAATATACTGAGCCACTAAGTTAATGAGGATTGTTTTGTATTCTCAATGTATTTAAACATATTCATATCAGTTTATTATGTTTTTATGATAAATTAATTTTGAATAAAAATTAAGCAACAAAAGTCGTCAACCCAATTTTTTTTTCCCCTCTCTCCAGGCCCTCCTGTAAGTAAGTCTCCACTTTCCTGCTGTAAGGTGTCCGACAATACCTAACCTTAGAGTGCTCTGGTACTCTCTCCTGTGTGGACCTAACCTTAGAGTGCTCTAGTACTCTCTCCTGTGTGGAACTAACCTTAGAGTGCTCTAGTACTCTCTCCTGTGTGGAACTAACCTTAGAGTGCTCTAGTACTCTCTCCTGTGTGGACCTAACCTTAGAGTGCTCTAGTACTCTCTCCTGTGTGGAACTAACCTTAGAGTGCTCTGGTACTCTCTCCTGTGTGGACCTAACCTTAGAGTGCTCTGGTACTCTCTCCTGTGTGGAACTAACCTTAGAGTGCTCTAGTACTCTCTCCTGTGTGGAACTAACCTTAGAGTGCTCTAGTACTCTCTCCTGTGTGGACCTAACCTTAGAGTGCTCTAGTACTCTCTCCTGTGTGGACCTAACCTTAGAGTGCTCTGGTACTCTCTCCTGTGTGGACCTAGCGTTAGAGTGCTCTAGTACTCTCTCCTGTGTGGACCTAGCGTTAGAGTGCTCTAGTACTCTCTCCTTGTTGTGGACCTAACCTTAGAGTGCTCTAGTACTCTCTCCTGTTGGACCTAACCTTAGAGTGCTCTAGTACTCTCTCCTGTGTGGACCTAACCTTAGAGTGCTCTAGTACTCTCTCCTGTGTGGACCTAACCTTAGAGTGCTCTGGTACTCTCTCCTGTGTGGAACTAACCTTAGAGTGCTCTGGTACTCTCTCCTGTGTGGACCTAACCTTAGAGTGCTCTGGTACTCTCTCCTGTGTGGACCTAACCTTAGAGTGCTCTAGTACTCTCTCCTGTGTGGACCTAGCGTTAGAGTGCTCTAGTACTCTCTCCTGTGTGGACCTAACCTTAGAGTGCTCTGGTACTCTCTCCTGTGTGGACCTAACCTTAGAGTGCTCTGGTACTCTCTCCTGTGTGGAACTAACCTTAGAGTGCTCTGGTACTCTCTCCTGTGTGGACCTAACCTTAGAGTGCTCTGGTACTCTCTCCTGTGTGGACCTAACCTTAGAGTGCTCTGGTACTCTCTCCTGTGTGGACCTAACCTTAGAGTGCTCTAGTACTCTCTCCTGTGTGGACCTAACCTTAGAGTGCTCTGGTACTCTCTCCTGTGTGGACCTAACCTTAGAGTGCTCTGGTACTCTCTCCTGTGTGGAACTAACCTTAGAGTGCTCTGGTACTCTCTCCTGTGTGGACCTAACCTTAGAGTGCTCTAGTACTCTCTCCTGTGTGGACCTAACCTTAGAGTGCTCTAGTACTCTCTCCTGTGTGGACCTAACCTTAGAGTGCTCTAGTACTCTCTCCTGTGTGGACCTAGCGTTAGAGTGCTCTAGTACTCTCTCCTGTGTGGACTAACCTTAGAGTGCTCTGGTACTCTCTCCTGTGTGGACCTAGAGTTAGAGTGCTCTAGTACTCTCTCCTGTGTGGACCTAGCGTTAGAGTGCTCTAGTACTCTCTCCTGTGTGGACCTAGCGTTAGAGTGCTCTAGTACTCTCTCCTGTGTGGACCTAACCTTAGAGTGCTCTGGTACTCTCTCCGGTGTGGACCTAGCGTTAGAGTGCTCTAGTACTCTCTCCTGTGTGGACCTAGCCTTAGAGTGCTCTAGTACTCTCTCCTGTGTGGACCTAACCTTAGAGTGCTCTAGTACTCTCTCCTGTGTGGACCTAACCTTAGAGTGCTCTAGTACTCTCTCCTGTGTGGACCTAACCTTAGAGTGCTCTGGTACTCTCTCCTGTGTGGATCTAACCTTAGAGTGCTCTGGTACTCTCTCCTGTATGGACCTAACCTTAGAGTGCTCTAGTACTCTCTCCTTTGTGGAACTAACCTTAGAGTGCTCTAGTACTCTCCTGTGTGGATCTAACCTTAGAGTGCTCTGGTACTCTCTCCTGTATGGACCTAACCTTAGAGTGCTCTAGTACTCTCTCCTGTGTGGACCTAACCTTAGAGTGCTCTGCTACTCTCTCCTTTGTGGAACTAACCTTAGAGTGCTCTAGTACTCTCCTGTGTGGATCTAACCTTAGAGTGCTCTGTACTCTCTTCCTGTATGGACCTAACCTTAGAGTGCTCTAGTACTCTCTCCTGTGTGGACCTAACCTTAGAGTGCTCTGGTACTCTCTCCTGTGTGGACCTAACCTTAGAGTGCTCTAGTACTCTCTCCTGTGTGGACCTAACCTTAGAGTGCTCTAGTACTCTCTCCTGTGTGGACCTAACCTTAGAGTGCTCTAGTACTCTCTCCTGTGTGGACCTAACCTTAGAGTGCTCTGGTACTCTCTCCTGTGTGGACCTAACCTTAGAGTGCTCTGGTACTCTCTCCTGTGTGGACCTAACCTTAGAGTGCTCTGGTACTCTCTCCTGTGTGGACCTAGCCTTAGAGTGCTCTGGTACTCTCCTGTGTGGATCTAACCTTAGAGTGCTCTGGTACTCTCTCCTGTGTGGACCTAACCTTAGAGTGCTCTGGTACTCTCTCCTGTGTGGACCTAGCCTTAGAGTGCTCTAGTACTCTCTCCTGTGTGGACCTGTGGTATTTCCCAGCCTCTCATCAGTAAAATGTTATATTAAAAGCCAACTTTGATCAGCTTGTTTATTGTAAGTGTACTGATTGCAGTGTAAGATCGGCATAATGCCCGGCCACATCCATCAAAGGGGATGTGTGGGAGTAGTGTCGAGATCTGGAACACTAACGTATGAGGCTGTACATCAGACTACACAGGTGGGTTCCTACTTGATGTTCAGATAGGACAGTCGTCTGGACAGCAAAGAGCTCCACTATAAACTCATGTTCTCACTTAACAACCCTGCATTGTGTATAGACTCAATGGCACTATGCAAATGGGGATTTTCTAAGAATGCATGCTCAGCTACTTCACCACAGTAAAACTCGCAACGTTCTGACCGATGAGTGTGTTTACATAGATAGAATACCAAGATAACTAATTAAAATATTACCCATTTTATTAGATTAGCTAATTCTAATATTTATTAATGTTTATTTTTAGCTGGACTTCATTTTAATGTGTTTATTTGAACAGCAAGGTTTTGTTGTACTGTATAACTGTTTACACTTGCACAAAAGAATAATTTAGTACTTGGAAACTATGTTTGATTTGTTTAGGTGGGTCTGGGACAGACCATGTGTTTTGGGATTGGAGGAGATCCGTTCAATGGAACAGACTTCATTGACACGTTGGAATTTTTCCTAACCGACCCAGAAACAAAGGGGATTATTCTCATAGGAGAAATTGGGGGTGTGGCAGAGGAGCAAGCATCGGAATACTTGCTCAAACACAATTCAGTGAGTGCCAACTCTTATTATTAACCACATTATTATCTTAACAATATTGATTGAATTATTTTTAGTCTAAAAATTCAAAACTTAATATTTTATCTTATAGGTCCTAATTCTTGAATATGGAAAAAAAAAAAAACATGGTCATACTGGTCGAATATGAAAATACTTGAGTGCAGAAGTTTAATTTTTCAAAATTTATATTACTAATATAACTTTTACTTTGTCATGACCCTTGTGTAGAGAAAGTATTGTGACCATCAACATTGAACTCAAGATATTGTCGACCTTTATTGACCCCCAGAAACAAAAAAAAAGAAATTGATTTTTGCTATGCTTTTTGTCTGTGTTTGCATCTTGGTCTGGAGTGGAAACCGTTTTACTGATTGGGCTGTAACTTGGTATTTAGGGTTTTCATTAGGCTCTCCCAAGGAGTTTTTGGAGTTTGATATCTAGAATTAGGTATAGTTTACTGAAGGGCAAAAAGAAAAAGAAAAATTGATTAAAATTTATACCTGGGCACTTTTTAACATTTAAAACAAAATGGCAATTCTCGTTTACCCATGAAAATTACTTTAAAAGTACTTTACAAAGTCCTAAATTTCCTATTTTGATCATATCTCTGCAACTATTTGATACAAACTAACTCATCTTTGCAAAATTATATTACTAATAAAAATTTTAAAAATTAATTTTAAATATATTTTTATAAAGCCAATAGAAAAAAATTGTCAAATACATTTTTAAATTGAGTTCTGGAAAATTGACTTATGCTCTTTGGTGAACAAAGAAGATGCTAATTTTTTCTCAACCTTTCTGTAATAGTGTCTTTAATTGATGCTCTTTGGTGAAGTGTTTCTGCAACAATGTATATTATTTTGTTTAACATATCCTACTAGCTTTAAATCTCTCCATTTTTAGGTAAAGGAGCGAGAAAGTATGTCCAGTGCATTGTGTAATTTATTTAATTAGTTGTAAAAGTGGGCTCGCTTATGTCAAGGGAAGAATTAATTTCATCACTTGAACCCTCATCATCCTAGCCCTAGCCTACTTCACTGGTTAAAAAAGTTGTGAGGATGCGTGAATTCCCTTTAGGCCTTCGCTTGCCAAAGATTTTGGGTGTGGTCTTATATCTTCAGGTGTATCATTGGTGTAGGTTGAAGGAAAAGTTTCAAACATACCTTGAGGGCTGATAGGCCTTTTTAGGTTCTGACTTTAGAGTGGTTGGCGTTATCAGAAACTGAAGAATTTTGTGGGGATTTTCCTGTAACATCAGACTATCAGTAATTGAAGCTGGAAGAAATTCATCTTCTCTGAAAATATTTTCGCTAAAAGATACAAAATCTGTAACCTAGAAACCACTCATGATATTATTCGGCACAATAGCTTTTGAACAAGCCATACCCGTAGTAATATTGTAACAGGTTTGCCAGTATTCCCTGGAGTCAACATCCCATTATTCACTGCCTGATTATAGTATGTTTTGAAAGGACTAAGCAGTCTATAAAGGGCTGCATTTTGTGGCTGGTAGGTATGCTGGTGAAGAGTCATCAATATACCTTAGCTAAATAAACAACAAGAATGGTCACATGCGTCTCATGGTTGTAACAATACTTGGACACACATGCTTGATGAAATGTTCATTGGAGCATCTGAAGGATTACATGCCCCAATTGATGCAGCAGGTGTGCCATTTACCATATATTGTTTAAAATATACTCAACAAAACAAACAGCGGTGAAATGGTGTTTCCAGAAGCACTCACTGCAACAGCCATCGGTACAGTAGTTCCCATACCACCTACTTACCTAATCCTTTAGCAGCTAAGACTTTTAGAGGTTGATCCACTGTAGTTATTCCAGTCTCATCCCAGTTCCAGATGTCACTGATTGGTGTTGTAAAATATGTTTATAATCATTATAAACAGCTACCACACTCTCTTTGTTAAATGCCTTAGCCCATACCAAGATGGCGCACTGTGGTTTACCAAGAGACAATTTATCATTGTACTATTTTTTAAACTCTTAGCCGCTGATTTCCGGCAAATTTGTTACTAGACCATGAAGGATCCGTTGTTTTATTGTTAGCTTTGGCAAAGTCATATGTTAAAAGCATAGCGTGTGTTTTGTGAGGACATAATGCATAATGTAGCCTCTGTTAGATGGTCAACTAATAAAAGCTCCTCTTCGTCATTGAACTTTTTTTTGACAGTATGAATAACTTAAATTACCTGATTGTCTTAGTTGATTCAAGTGGTGAATCAAAGTTGATTTTCTTAGACCCAAGTGTCTTGATGCCATACAGATAGTAAATTTTTTCTCAAGTATAAATTTAATAGCCATTTTAATTTAATCTTTATCAATCTTCTTCCTTTTTACTCCATTCTTGCTTATAGGTATCTTACAATACACTTTAATCAGCCCAAAACAAACAGTAAATAAATAGAATTAATAGGCATAAAATAAACAATCCTTGTACTATTGACCTGGTCAAAGGTACAGCACATGGTGATGGTCAACGGTTCAACACCATGACATCACATTAACATTTTTTAGTTCAAGAGGATCACTTTCAAATACTGTACAATGATAATTTAAAGTGTACATCTACTTAATAATTATTTTGAATCGACAACAGAGAATATTAAGAGGCAAAATAATACAATGAAAATATTTACTTTTCACTGATGGAAATGGCAAGTCTTGATACATACACTGTAGGTTGAATAATGTGTCTGGTGGAGGCTTTATGCAGTAAACATGTTGACATTGAGGAAAAGCTGGTATATGGCTTCACATTCTAGGTAGTCAAAGGTGCAACACCCAAACCTACCCTCTATAGCCTATTTATGATTAATACACAATACAACCATCCTTTTTACAATCTATAGACTATTTCTGGTTAAGTCACAATACAACTATCCTTTTTACTGTAACCTCTTTTACCTAACCAATCAAAAAGAAGGCTCAGATAGTTAAAAAAAAATTATTAACACAATCAGAATGAGTCGTTTGAGTAATTGTTCCAATTGTTTGAGTACATACAGCTGTAACTCAGAGCACGCAACTCATATGGTTGTGGAAATAATTGTTAGCCGGCCGTCCTCATAAATATATAAATTCCCAAAACGAATAAAGAATAAATAAATAAGTAAATAAACAAATATCCTAAGGATACTCTCAATTATTGATAACATTAACAAAAAACCATGAAATGCTTTTTTTATATTTATTCATAGAAAATATAATGTATATATGTATTTCAACAGATACGGCCATATATGATGATATAACCAAAAAAAATAATTACGATAGTCGTAAAGTGTGTAAATATTTAAGATTAATCATGTATATGAAAGGTAAATATAAAGTTTATATTAAGGTTAAATGTATCATAACATTTCAAATTTTGCTAAAGAAAATAAATACATTTATTTTAACCGGCTGTTCTCATAAAAAATTTATTTGTTAAGTTATGTTATGTTGTCTCAGTAAAAACAACTCTCTCTACAAAATTATATATATCTCCACTAGTCGCATATAAATATATAAAAAGAAAATTATTTGAACCAGACAGGGTTCGAAAAAGTCCTCAAAATTTCCATCATTAATCATTATTCTAAAAAAAGGCTTCAATTCATATTCCAATTTTATACGACAAAATCCTCAATGCATTTACATAATATAAAGAAAGGACTAGATAACTCACAATATAATTCCAAATAATAAGTTAACCTTCCCATTATTTTAAAATATTGGATGAAACTTCACAAAGGTAATATTTACTAAACAAACCGCAATATCAGATCTTATTACAACGATCTCTTTCGTATATCTTCCAGACCAAACAGTAATATTCAACGTTCAACATATATCGATCTTAGCAAAATCAACACAAGTTTCAATATTTCATAATATTATCATCAAATTTGATATCAATCTATAATTCAAAAGTTTATTAATTCAGCCATAAAAATATAAAATATAATAAGCCAAAAAGTGAATTTTGAAACGGTTACATAAATAAAAAATCATTTAAGCCAAAAATAAATTTGTTCTTAAATTTTAGCAAAAGCGCAGCCAAGGCTACATATTTTCCTATCCAGAGTCAAGTCCAAGAGTGCCGGTCATGTAACCATACCGGCATTATATATGCTTGAAAGCCCATAGAAACATGGAAGGCAAGGAACTAGGTGGGGGAACATATCAGGATCACAAAGGGGAGGGGATACAAACATAGTTTCAATAATGAACTCCAAAGCAGTTGAATGTTCTCCGATAGACTAGAACAGGCATCACTTCCTTTCTTTAGTTCTCAGGAAAGCTCTAGTATCCCGCAACCTCTAGTGGCCGCCATTTGAACCTTGGTGGGCTTGGTGGAGACGCGGCAGTAGGCCTAAAGTCATTTGGCCTAAAAGTCATTTGGCCTAAAATTCAGTTGGCCTAAAAGTCATTTAGCCTAAAAGTCATTTGGCCTAAAAGTCAGTTAGCCTAAAAGTCATTTGGCCTAAAAGTCATTTGGCCTAAAAGTCATTTGGCCTAAAGTCATTTAGCCTAAAAGTCATTTGGCCTAAAAGTCATTTAGCCTAAAAGTCAGTTGGCCTAAAGTCAGTTGGCCTAAAGTCATTTGGCCTAAAGTGAATTCTGAATAGAAAAAATTCGATGTTGTTAATTTCGTTAGGAGTCACAAAAGTCATTTGGCCTAAAAGTCACTTAGCCTAAAAGTCATTTGGCCTAAAAGTCAGTTGGCCTAAAGTCATTTGGCCTAAAATTATTTAGCCTAAAATAAAATGTTATAACCTTCGGGTATCTTCGTAAAATAAGAACTGTTGGTTTTTTCATCTGATTATAGATAGCACAAGTGATGGTAGATGGTGTTAAGATATTTCTAAAAACATAGACTTTATTTAAACACAGACTTAATCTACTTACTTACTCTATGGCATTAAAAACTCGAAAGTTCATTGCCGCACTCACGAAAGTACGCCACCTATCCCTATCTTGAACTACTTCTATCCAATCTATTTCATTACATCCTATGTTTCTTAGGTCTATCAAAATGTCATCCTACCATCTGTGTCTAGGTCTTCCCAAAGGTATTTTCCCATTGGTTTGCCATTCAATACCTTGAACGCGGTCCTAGATACTCACATTCACGCTGCATGACCTGCCCACCATAACCTGCGGGATTTTATTACCCTATCAATGTTTAGTGATGAGTACAGGATGTGCAGCTCATCATTATGTAGCCTCCTCCACTCCCCACTATCTTCATCCATTTTTGGACCCAATATCTTCCTAAGCACCGTGTTTTCGAACACTATAAATTAATTTTTGTTATTCAAGGTAAGAGACCACGTTTCACATTCATAAAGAACAACCGGTAAAATTATGGTTTTGTATATTCTAAGTTTATATTTCTTGACAGCAGGTGAGACGTCAACAAATTACTGACCGAGTAATAACAAGCATTTCCAGACTGTATCCTTTTCCTAATTTCTAATATTGTTATCGCTAGTTAGAACTGATTCTAAATATTTGAACTAACTAACCCTATCAAATGGTATGTTGTTTGCCGTAATATCTAAACTAATTACCTCAATCTGTGTTCTCTGTGTGACCATATACTTAGTCTTGTCACACTTGAATATGGACATTAGTTCTTATTCATTAATATGAATTATATGGTCAACACAATTCAACCGTAAAATATCTTCTAGAAGCAAAAAAAAAATCAACACACTAAGTACAGTGGTTCACGAATTGTGCTCCGTGGATCCCAAGGAATCCAAGGAATCCGTGGACAATACCCAGGGGATCCGTGGATTAATTTCTGTAATGGCTTCTTTGAATTCTAATTAACTAAAAAATATGATATTTTGACTAAAAAAATTACGAAACTTCTTTATTTGGCTAAAAAATATGTTTATTTCATTATGACCGTCATAATAATATGTAGCCAAGAAACCCCTTGTTGAATATCTCTATTTCTAATTGAGCCATCGCAGTTTACACTGTCGGTACAATATTTTCTTGCATATTGCTGAACTAGGCCCAAAATCATACATGTTAGTTTTTGCAGTGAAATTGTTATTTCCCTCATTCTTCTTCAAGAATATCCTCAAGTGTTTAAATGGGCAGTACTTAAACTTTTACAGTTTCCAACAACTTAAGTGTGCGAAGCTGAATTTTCATGCTATGTGGCAACAAAATCTAAATATCATTGCGGAATGAATGTCACACTACAACCACTCCCAACTCTAAAGAACTGTGTAAGATGAAGAAGCAACACCATTAATCACACTAGTAACCTGTAAAGTAATATTGAATGTACGGTATATAATTTTTAAAGTATACTTTTTGTGTTAGCCTACATTTTTAATTTTGGGTACCAATCATCCGGACATTCTATATTTATGTGAGCAAGGATGTGATGGATGTTTTACAAGGCCTAAAGGGGTCTGCGAGCAAAAACTTTTTGGAACCACTTCACTAAAGCAATGTTAACTCGCATACATGCAAAAAAAAAAAAAAAATTGAGCTATCTTAAATTGAACTAACAACGACGAATGAAACAAGTTCCGCGTACCTACACCAATGTCAGAATTCCCTTAGTTATTTATATCTATATTCTATTCTATACTACTTATAAAACAAAGTATCAGTCTGTAGTCATGAAACTCTGTATGTATGTATGTATTTATGCATGTCTGTTGCCTAGGATCTTTGGAATAGCTCAACTTATTTCGATAGAGTTTTTTTTAATTTGTAGGATATTTATACAGGTAGGTTTTTTTGGACATGCGGCAGTGGACCTCTAATTATAAGACCTAAAGTCACAACTCCTAAACTAAATTTCTTAATTTCATAACACCTAACTTTATAAGACCTAACTTCATAGCACCTAATTTTATAGCTCCTAACTTTACTAGACCTAAAAGCACTGGACCTAAAATTCATTTTCCATAGATAACTTTAAAATATCTTTAACTGTTCAAACAGGCAGTGGACCTAAAGGCTCAAGACCTAATTTTATAAGACTTAATTTCACAAGACCTAACTTCACTGAACCTAATTTTATAAGACCTAACCCCACAAGACCTAGTCCCACAAGCCAATAAGCACAAGACCTAACCTCACAAGACCTAAATTCATAAGACCTAAATTTATATGGCATGCCAGCATAAGTCCTAAAACAACATTCTTTTTAGCTCAATGATAGGAACACAGACAAAGGCGTCAGTTTTGTCTTGACTAATTTTCTGATGAATGGGAGGTCGTAGTTTAAATCCTGCTGGGTGTATTTCTCTCGTCATATAAAACATACCTTTATAGATAAAGTGGTTTTAATAAACACGGCCAAACCGCTTGGAATGTGGAATAATGTCAAGCTCATCTAATCTAGTTTTCCACTGACAAGGAAGTTGGGATTAGAATCTCGGCCGAGCGTACCGAGGTATTTTTCCTAGAGGATTCCTCACTTTCTTTTCAAGCAAATGTGGGAACATTTCCCCTAAATTCTTCCTTTCTCGGTCACTTTAAAATAGTGAAATTAAATGCGGATATTTTGAACGAGAAGTAAGATGAAAATCTCTGATAGGCAGGATTGCCTCAATGTTAATAATGTCGACTGACATGGACAGCTTTATTTAGGAAGTTAATATTCGTCTATACTTTTCAGGTATGATAGGAGTGTTCTCCCACCTATTTGTCTACTCATTATCTCTCCACGTATTTCACCGTATTTAAAATAAAAAGATATTAAAAATGTATTGTGGGGACATAATTATTATTAACTAAAATAAAATTTAACTGTGAAATAATCGTGGCCCAAATTTTTGTCACTCGTATCACGTATTTACTAGCACGCTCAGGCTATCCACATTTTTTCAAAATGGTGTAAGAAAGATAAATGTACAATTTAGAGGATATGTACTCTCATTTGCGTGGAGGAAAACTCAGAAACCATTTATTAAAACTCACTCTCACTTGACTGGAATTTAACTGGGTCTCGCCATCATAAAAAATTCAGTCTACTCTCTGAATCATTCGATCACCGATGCGGGCTAAAGTGCAGTTATTGAGGGAACAAAGCAAATATCATTATTGGATGCTTGTATTTTATCAGCTTAATCTCATGGCATATGGCATTAGCAAACTTCACTTATTTGTTGAGTTAATTAATGAGTAATTCTTATTAAAACACATATTATATACTATTATATTTAAACCGTCGAAAGTCTTGAGAGCCGCAACAATCACATAAATAGGTAGCCTATATAAATACTATTTATAAAATGTGAGTTTTTTTATTTTATTGAAAGCCAAAGTATGTTAACATTAGGGCCTAATATAATAATTACCCTAATTAATCACTTTGGAAAATTCAAAATGACCTCCAAAATACCTTACAACGTTATGTGGAAATCCGAGATGGCCGCCACCAAAATAAAAAATGGCCACTCCTATACCTTATAAGCAGAGCTGGCTGGAGCCCATTGATCTCTATATAACTAAATGTACATCTGCGGCTAAAATTTTTGAGCTGTCATTTGTAAAGCACTGTGAAAGAGAGAAGGAAACATTCGGGTATCTTTTTCTCTCTTATACACATACAAGACAATGTGGCATTTCAACATAATTCGCTAATTTTAATGAATTTATGAGATATATCAATGTATGATTAGTTAAACGAAATAAATGGGTTAATAAAAGGTTTGAAGGGCATAACTAATTTCAACACTCATGACTTGTTTCTTTAAATAAGTTGATTTAGGCTAAAATAGTAATATTTCCTACACGCCTATACGCTAAATGATCGTTTGAACGTAAGACTTCTACACAAAGTTTGTCATTCGAACAAAAGTAGCCTGGTTTTTAGCGACCTTATTTCATTATAGTTATCTAACATTAAAATTATAATATGGCTTCTGAAAAGGCAATACACGCTAAAAGCCAACTTAATAATATTATAATATATTAATACTTCGTATAAGCCTCTAACCTAAATGATAATTTGAATACAAAACTACTACACAAAGTTTGTCATCCAAACGAATGTAATTAAGTTTGAAGCTATATTTTTTCATACAGACCCCGTCACGAGGTGCAATAACTTGGAGTACCACTTTCAAAGTTTGAATTTTTTTTCCATGCCAACGTTTTGTCCTAGTTTTATATTGTTTTGTACCACAAACAAAAAGTTATGTACCCCCACCTATTTTACACCTATGCATATTTCTACATTTTGTAAGGAAATTAGCCTAGTAAAAATGAAAAACCATTCGAATTAAAACAATTTTATATAAATAAATTATACATCTGATCCAACACAAAATAATCATAGCTCTTTAAAATTAACATTTATAGCCCATTTTTATAATTCATATAATGATATTTGTTTTTAATTAATCACTTGTCTCATGTTTGGTGGTGTCATGTGGCTCAAGTAATGGTGACACTTTGTGTGATTGATTTGATTGTTTTCAAACGCAAAGTTTACCAAAACAAGGAGTAATATAAGAAAGAAAAACTCTCAGCTCTTTGGTGACATCTAGTCTTGCACAATATCTACCCTTCATAGCCGCCAGAGCTGAAAATACAGTTTCACACATGTAGATTGCTCTCTTAAAAATACAGTCAACATAAATTTATTTTTCTGTAACTTGTTTAGATCGAGTTGATAACAAATAATTGAATGTCATAACAATTTCTTGCGCTTCCCTTTAGCAACAATCGCGCTCGCCCTTGAGGATTGCACCCCACACTTTGATAACCACTGCTTTAGACCTTGGTAAATAGTTACACCAAAGAAGACTACATATATTTAGAAACGATAGTATATACTATTTAACTAAATAGGACACACGCTGCCCTCTATTAACATCTCAATACATCATAGCGAATGTTTCCGAACAAAACTTAGACATAGAACATTTATTCAAAGTCATTTGGCCTAAAAGTCAGTTGGCCTAAAAGTCATTTGGCCTAAAAGTCAGTTGGCCTAAAAGTCATTTGGCCTAAAAGTCAGTTGGCCTAAAAGTCATTTGGCCTAAAAGTCATTTGGCCTAAAAGTCATTTGGCCTAAAGTCATTTGGCCTAAAGTCATTTGGCCTAAAATGTATTTCGAATAAAAAAATTGATGTAGTTAAGTTCAACAAAAGTCATTTGGCCTAAAAGTCATTTGGCCTAAAAGCCAGTTGGCCTAAAAGTCATTTGGCCTAAAAGTCATTTGGCCTAAAGTCAGTTGGCCTAAAGTCAGTTGGCCTAAAAGTCATTTGGCCTAAAAGTCATTTGGCCTAAAGTCATTTGGCCTAAACTTTAGGCCAAATGACTTTAGGCCAAATGACTTTTAGGCCAACTGACGGGTACTCGGCTTGGTCAGTCCATCACGCGCCGCGATTATGATCAGTTATGTATTTGTTGTCTCTCTGAACTGTTGTCAAGAGGTGCTGGGGTAAGTTGATTGTTTCCCTCCGACTTGTATCTTCTTGAATTGTAACCCAAATGCTACATTACAATACATGGATTATTTATGGTTAATATACAATACAACCATCCTTTTTACAATCTATAGACTATTTCTGATCAAGTCACAATACAACCATCCTTTTTACAATCTATGGATTATTTATGGTTAACCCTTTCCTGGCCCTATTATAAGAGCCCAATTCCCCACCACTATCCCCTTTGTTTTTAATAACATGAGTCTATGCTATAAGCAATATCTCGGGATGTAATTATTACGTTGACATTTTTAGAAACAATTTATTTCATTAGAGATCACAATGACACTACTAGGAACTACATATTATAGTCCTGTAAGATCCCACTTTGACATCACTTTGTAACATCCCTGTCCTAATTCTGACACAACTGGGTAAGGTTACTAATTTTGTCTGGGTACCAGGTAGCCAACACTAATACAGCACTACCGTGGTACTGTAGGGAATTAGATGGTTAGGATGGACCCCGAGCGGTAGGGGTTGGAATGGATAGTTCGAGGGGAGTGAGATTTGAAAGCTAGTCCAATAAGATATATTTATTAAGCTATTCAAATAATAAACTACTACATGGGTAACCGGTTAGATATCCCGTGACGAGGGAGCAGGCACGATAACAGTCTCGCAACCTTCCTGTAGACCCGTGATCGACCCTCCTTGGGGTGAACCACCAGATCACATTTTATATCGTCATTACGCAGTCGTACACGCTACCGACCCACATGCACTCAGCGTGGCGTCTAACATTCAACAACCTTCTCTTATTCTCACACACAAACTTGCTGATCTCAATATTTCACCAGCCAGGAAGGTCCATCGGTCGCATCGTGCTCGCTCGTCAACAGGATGCAAGCTATATGAGATGTATGCTATTCTTAACAGGATGGTAACCCAACACTCTTGACTTCCAAGGAAATGTACAAGCGTGGGTTAACATCCTGCCAGAATATACCTTAAATAATTATGCTCCTACAGTCCACACAAATTATTTAATTAATATTTACAATTAGTTTTCAACTCCTGGTGGTATTCAAGAAAACAATCAATTCTACAGAGGGGCAAGTCATGCAATTACGAATTACAGGTAATTCATTGTCTGAGCTGTGCCAGTAATCAGATGTTTCTGGCAAATCAAATACACCCATAAAAACCAATACTCCAATGTAAGCCATCATTTCTTCCTCGGTAGTTTCATACCACTCTTGATCCACTTTACCCATTTTTTTTTATTTTTTTTTTGCCTCAACTTGGAATATTTATTTGTATTTTTGGCAAAGTGCTGAAAAATGTTATTACCTAACACTAGTTTAATATAACCTAGTTCATTGGAACCTACAGGTAAGTCATGCACAGGACCAGTATTGCCCTCATATTCATTTGGAACATCAAATTGTAGTCTGTCAGTAAATGTCAACAAAGGTGGTTGAAAACACCTTACAGCAGCAGCACAAACACTACCCCCATTTAAATTGTTTTCCAGATCATCATCACTTATATCAAATAATTCAGGATCTTCATTATCATTATTACACTCAATATCAATATCGTTATCATCAGAACTATCAGATTCACTGCCAAATACATCTTTATTGAGCTCCAAAACAATCATATCATCTTGTAAGGAGGCCATTCTAAACCAAAAATAACAGTTACACTAACAACGCTAAGAAAATACTAAATTTGATATGAGATAGACCTCTATATTAAAAAATAACAACTAAATATAAAATAGTTAGCAAATAGTCCAATCGATGGCTTAGAGAGTGCTGAAATACAGTGAGCGCTTTCAAGCGCTTATGGCCAGGAAAAGGTTACGACACACTATAACCATACTACGTACAATCTATGGATTATTTATGGTTAAGACACGATACAACCATCATATGCACCATCTATAGCCTATTTCTGGTTAAGTTACAGTACTACAACCCACTACAGAAGGTATCTAACACTGTTGCCATTTACTCCATTCACCGAAAATATGTCATACATATCCTTGATATACTCACTCTTAAGATATTTATGAGAAAACTACTCCATTTGACACATAATATAGTCCTTTAAACAAAAACTTTGAAGATAATGTGATTACAATTCCTATCTTACTAAACTGTAGTAGTATCAGTATTCTTGCACCATCTATTGGATAGCTCTTAAAGGAAACCAAGACTTAATAATATATTGGTTTGACTTGCTATATTTTATTAAATATTTATTTACAAAATGTAATCATTGTTTGAACATTTCATCAAGTTTTGTGTTATGCTCTCTCTTGCCAGATTGATAACAGATTCATTTATAAGACCTCTACACTAAAATGGGTGGACTCTTTGAATGTTAGTTACCGAGTGATTAGAGAGACACTTAACATGTGTTTTCTTTATGCCATACTAATAATAGGGGAGAGTGTTGTACCATGGAACACTTTTTTCATTTTCCCCCTTAACTATAAAATAGTTGACCTTAGAACCAAACTAACATAGCCATTAGATACTGTCGTATGTACTTTAATAGTATTTGCAGCTGCTAGCTTGTATTTAAAATGCATGTATGTATAAAAAAAGTTTTTTTAATGCTTACAAATGTTCCATGGTACAACATGTTGACATACCATGGAACACTACCCTTTGTACCATGGAACACATCAATTTAGTAGGAGTAATTAATAACACAACATAAACCAAAATTAATTATTTTATTGAATACATTTACTATAAAAATGAGAAAATAAACAAAAGTATCTAACAAAATTCAAAATATGAATTAAAGGTATTTAAAAAAATCTAATTCAATTTAAGGCCCGAGTACAAAAGTCACACCTATAAGTTTTCCAAGAACTTTTGTCGGAACCAGCACAAAGTTCATGTGTCCATCGAAGACAAGTAACACAACGTATCCACTTTTCACCTCCTTTGTCTTGCCGATAAGGTTGATTACAGTATAAGCATTCTTCATCCGCACTATCTTCATCGTCAGTGGAGACTAAAGGAACAAAATCGTCCTCAGATGAGGAAGAAGAACAAACACTCTTTCTTTTGGCTGCCTTATTCATTTTCTTAGACTCATATGCCTTATTTTCCTCCGTGTGATTAATAGGCCTACTTTCATGTGATACACAAGTTCTACTGTCAAAGTTTATTTTTGGAACTTTTTTTTTCAATAGTTGAACTTGTTTCTTTAACTGTTTTTTATTTTTATTTTTCCTGATTTCTTCTTTCTCTGGTGTGTCCGTTGCGATTCGTGTTCTACCTGGTTTCCTGCCTCTGTTACCTGCCTTTCTAGGATTTGCCTTTGGGTATGGCTGTATCTGTTCTGGAATTATAATGTTTTGAGTCTGTGTGATGGATGTAGGTTGTGGAGTAGAAGGTCCTGGCTGTATCTGTTCTGGAATTATAATGTTTTGAGTCTGTGTGATGGATGTAGGTTGTGGAGTAGAAGGTCCTGGCTGTATCTGTTCTGGAATTATAATGTTTTGAGTCTGTGTGATGGATGTAGGTTGTGGAGTAGAAGGTCCTGGCTGTATCTGTTCTGGAGTTATAATGTTTTGAGTCTGTGTGATGGATGTAGGTTGTGGAGTAGAAGGTCCTGGCTGTATCTGTTCTGGAGTTATAATGTTTTGAGTCTGTGTGATGGATGTAGGTTGTGGAGTAGAAGGCCCTGGCTGTATCTGTTCTGGAATTATAATGTTTTGAGTCTGTGCGATGGATGTAGGTTGTGGAGTAGAAGGTCCTGGCTGTATCTGTTCTGGAATTATAATGTTTTGAGTCTGTGCGATGGATGTAGGTTGTGGAGTAGAAGGTCCTGGCTGTATCTGTTCTGGAGTTATAATGTTTTGAGTCTGTGTGATGGATGTAGGTTGTGGAGTAGAAGGCCCTGGCAGCGAGCACGAAGTAGGCCTATCTGGAGTCTCAGTAGGCCTAGGCCCGTCCTCTGGAAGAGGTCGATCAGTAACAAATGAAGAAAGGAGATCATCCTCAGTAAATACTCCACGATCTAGTGGATATACACCTGGTGTCTTAAAACCACTAGCAATGTTTTTAGTTGAAAAGGCACGAGGAAAAAACTGTTCCAATAACTTGAGATACACAGTAAATATCAAATGTTCTCCCAGGATGATTTCGATGCCATGCATCGACTCCCTGGTTGTAAAAAGTCTTGAAAGGCCCATACACAGTCACATCAAGTGGCTGTAACTTATGTGATGTATGTGGAGGGAAAGTGACCATAACAATACCCGCATCAGAAGCTCGTTCAACAGCCTTCACAGACAGGTGTGTTTCATGGTTGTCGATAACCAGAAGAATGCGTTCTTCCTTAGAACATTTGACATGAGTGATGAAATGTTCTAGGAATTTAAGAAACATTTCATCATTTGACCATCCAGATGGCGTTGCCGCCCCGATTGTCCCTGGAGGTGCACCAATTAGCATTCGATCTTTGAAATACACCCTGGGAAAAATCAACATTGGTGGAATGTGATTTCCTATTGCGTTTATTGCGACGATAATTGTAATTAGAATCCCCCTTTCTGCGGATGTACAGCCACCTATTTGTTTAAGGCCCTTGGGAGCAGCAATGGAGGCTGGAGTTTGCACTGTTGTCATCCCTGTTTCGTCTATATTCCATATTCTGTGCGGGGGAATGGGGCCAAATCGGTCATGGACATCTTCAAGATTTAAAAAAAAACAATCAACATTTGTTTTGTTGAAACTTGTCGAACGTGACAAACTCGTGGCCTCCGGTTTTCTGATTGACAGTGTATTACTGTGCCTTCGCATGAAACAGCGCATCCATTGTTCCCCAGCTATTTTGTCTACATTCCAATTCTCAGGGATTTTTTTCTCATTTGCTACCGCAAATTTATATGCCAGTTGCCTCACACCCTTTTTTGAGAGACCATATTTCATTTTTGCAACTTTGTCTATGTATTCCACTAATAGTTTTTCTTCCTCTACACTAAACACTCGATTGACATCAAAATTTGTAGAGTACTTGTATGTTTCTGCCCCAGATTTATTAAAAACAGCCAAGTTCCTTGAAAGAGTAGCCAGTTTTACGCTTTATACCTTACATGCCTCCCTAATTGAAATCTTCCTATCTGGATCAGCAGTAACAGCTTCTATTGCTTTTTTCATAGCGTCTGGGTCGACAGGCACCCTCTTCACACCAGACTTACTTTGTGGCATTATAATCTAAAATAATACAAATTACATGACATACCTAGGAACATGTTCCAAGGTACGTAATGTATTTGTGTTCCTTGGTACAATAGGGCGCCATTTTTAAGAAACATCGTTTTCTAACTCTTTGGTTACAACTAGAGAGAAAAGCAAACAGTGTATTTTACTCACCGAGGAATAGTGAATACGATGGCACAATTGTTTAACGTTAACACATTACGTCTTTCCACTAAATCAAAATAAACTTGCAACAAAAAATTTACAAATCACACCTAAAAATTTCGATCGCGTCTCACAACCACAAATTTTGTCAGATTCACTCGAAAACAGGCCGGCACTGCTCTCTGGCGTTCTCCTCAAAACATAGTATTTCCATAGGCCAACAGGTTGCAGCACTGACCGGAAACCAAAAAGTGTTCCTAGGTACGTTATGCTCTAGGTACAACCATCTCCCCTAACTATAAAAGTAGTAAAATACCTCCTCCATAATATACAATTATGCTTCAAAATTTAAAAGTTTTTGATAAAATTAATATTTTTCTTCTTGAATATCTCCTTATACTAGCATGAAATTTTGTGTAAACTTTATATTTTATTTTCCCTAAACCCTGTTGACGTTTTTCCCTATACCTATTAATAATTATATGCTAATCTAACACTCATAACTGTTTATTAAGGAATCTAAATCAATGTAACTTAATTAAATCACTCTGTTAAAAGCGAATATTTGTGTTTGTGTTTACAGGGGGATGATGCAAAACCCGTTGTGTCGTTCATTGCTGGTATCACAGCCCCTCCTGGCCGCAGAATGGGTCATGCTGGGGCCATTATATCTGGAGGTAAGGGGGGAGCCCAAGACAAGATCAACGCTCTGGAGAAGGTAAATATGAGCGAAATAATTTACAACTCTCTTCACATGATTGCACTTTGTAGAAAAAACAGGAAAAATCGGTGAATTTACTGAGCTAGGAAAAAAATCTGTAATAATTCACATATTTTTATGAAGTTCTTTATAACTCCACAAAATCCCATCAAAGCATATACAAATTTGACATTAGTTTTATGGAAATGTAATAAGTCTCTACAGAGCATTATAATATATTAGTAACTAGTGATGTTCAAAGCTTTGTTTAGTCAAAAGGCAATAATACTAACTTCAAATGTTGGCAAACATTATTAACTTTACATCCATTACTGTTTTCAGCCTATGTTCTGGGTCAGTTTTTTGTTCAAGCCATATATTTCCCACTACCGGCTTGTTAGGCCTGTGATAGTTGCATGTACCTTATAATTTATCTTAAGACTAGGACAGGCACAACATCCAGTCCTTGGACATTAATTTATCACTGTGAAAGGGTAAACCTACATTTCACCAATGACACATTTTTCGGCCATGTGGGAATAGAACCCGGGACCCTTAGCTCAGTAGACAGATTCGCTACCAACTGAGCTAAGGTGTTGGATCTTGACAAACATTCACAGACGCTAAAAATTCAATCATTCATTCCCATTGAAAGTTTTTACTGAAACATCCACACTTTTTAGAAGGGATTAATAAAATTGAGAACATTCCTTTCAAGTAAATTAAATTTAAAAATATAAATAAAAAAAGACACCAATGATCTGGTTGGCTATATGCATCATCAACTGTGTCCAGCCTGTGGCTGTTTTTTTTTTTAAAAAGTAAAATGCCTCCATCTTTCTCATTCCTTCCAACATTCTTCCTCTAGTTTTTTCATTCTACTCCCACACACTTTCTGTTATCTGCTCCACTTATCTCTTTCTTGTTATTATTCCCTTTTCCATCCTCATTACATGCCCATACCATCTCAGTCTTGCTTCCACTATTATCTCATGTATTCCCTGTACTCCTACTCTTTCCCAGATAACTTTGGTCCTAATCTTGTTTCTCCTTGTGACAGCTAACATGCTCCTCACAAACTTCATACTGATGGCCTCCACTTTCCTAGTCTCTCTTACATTCTGTGATTATTTCTCTGCTGCATATGTGACTATGTGTACAAAGTATTCCCTATATATCACTTCCTTTTACTTTAAGGGCATTTATTTTCTCCATAGCGTGTCTCTTACTCACCTATAGAACAATTCCTCCTGCCTTTTCTTATTAGAACCTCTCTACTCCCACCCTTGTCTCAATCACACTTCCAATATATTTTACATGCTGTTCCTTTCTCAGCTCTACTCCATCCAAATGTATAACTTTACTAAATCTTATCTTACTTGTCATGCTAAATTTCCCTCTGGATACTATTTCACTTGCTCATTCCATTCCTGTAGCTGTTCCTGTACTTCCTCTTCCTTCTCCCCTAATCCATCAAGTCATCTGCAAACATCTTGGCTTTCATTCTTTCCTCCCCGAGTTTTCCTGCCACTTTGTTCATGACCATTTCCATTACCATTACAAATAGTTATTGGTGACAAGTCACTCCCCTGCTTCACTACATTTTTATTTGGAACCACTCCGTCTTAACACAACTCATGTTAACCTCATACATTCTCTTTGCTTTCACTATAACTCATCTTTTTACTCCCTCCTCCTCTTTTATCACTTTCCAAACTCTCTATCCACACTATAAAATCCCTTCCCCACATCCAGAAATACCATTACCAAGTCTATCACATATTCATAGCTTCTTTCCATCAGTTGTCGTATGGCAAAAATCAAGTCTATTGTAGACCTCTTTTCCCAAAATCCATGCTGTTCCTCTCTCAACTTTTGTTTTATTTTATTTCTTAACTCTTCTCATATATTTTTGTGCTGTGGCATATTAGTGTTATTCCCCTATAGTTACACCTCTTCCTGCCTTCTGGTACACTGTTTGCCTTCCCTATCACCCTGTATGCCTTCCCTATCACCCTGTATAACCATTGTGTTCCTGCTTCCCTTGGAGCTCGTATCATTTCCACAGTTAGTTTGCCCACACCTGGTGATTTTCCCTGTTACATCCTATTAAATGCATCCTTCACCTTTTTTCACGTGGAACTCACTCCCTCCTCTTCTTAATGCTTCTCTACTTCACTCTCATCCATTTCCTATTTTGTGCTCAACATCTTCTCAAAATATTCTCTTCATAGTTGCCTTTCTCCATCATTCTAACGTCTTGTCTTTTCTCTCTCCTCGTGTTTCTTACCTGGCTATAGAACACCTTCTTGCTTCCTTCCACATCCCTTTCCAGCATCTCTGTCCATTTTTGCATCCAAACCTTCCTGGCTTCCTGTACCACATGCTTCGCTCCTCACTTCTTCTTTCTATATGCTCTCTCTGTTTCCTCGTTCATATTTTTAAAACTCATTCTGATCCTTCACCCTGTTCTCCCACCAAACCTTTGTAGGTGGTTATACTAAGATATATGTATTGTATGCAAAACAAATTTTCTAACAAAACTGTATCCATCAAAGTTTGTTAGACAATGTTTTTCTATTAAAGTACCAAATTAATCTAAGTTTACACTAAACAAGTCCTGTCAATGTAAAATTAACCTTAACGTGAACACGTAAAGTCACCCACCATTTTTAATCTATTGCTAAGACTTGGAGCCTGTTATTTCTATGGAGCAGAGATCACAGACAAGTAATACACCAGACACTCAGCCTTACAGGACTTGCTGCACTCCTTGAGACAAGTTGAGTCATAGATCACAGACAAGGTATACACCAGACACTCCAGCCTTACAGGACTTGCTGCGCTCCTTGAGACAAGTTGAGTCATAGGTTACAGACAAGGTATACACCAGACATTCCAGCCTTACAGGACTTGCTGCGCTCCTTGAGACAAGTTGAGTCCTGGTTGCACAGCACTTCTGACTGAAATATCTATATTAGTTGTTGTGAAGGGGTGACAGTCTGAACACAAAAGTTTAAGTGTTCACAATCACCTCCTCCCCAACTCATATCCCCTTACCTCCTTTCAATAAACAAACTTTTTCAGGCAAGTAACTAGTCAATGTTATTTTAAGATTGTTTACAACTAGACAGTTTGTCTTGAACAAAACAGGATCATTGTATTCTACTTTTTTTTTCCTTCAGTCTGAATAGGCTCATTTTGGGGACTGGTTTTTGGGAAGGGGGTGGGGCTGCTACCTAAACCTAGTTTTGTGAGAGCTGGTTTATTGACTCTATAAGGGAATCTTTGTTAATTAGAAAACCTAAAGTGAACTGTTTTTAAAAATGCTTGCTTGATATTGATATTATTATTTGGAACTTCACATAGCAACACCCATGTGGTGGCTGTGTGTCTGGTACCTTGTCTGTGGCCAAGGTTAATCTTTTATACAATAATTTTTATTGTCAGTTCTATAATTATTTTAGCTCACCAACAATAATTTTTAGTGACAAATAAAATGACAGAATATTAGGAAAATGGTAGAGCACAAATAAAAGTAACAACACTGACACATATTTACACACACTTCAATATTTTGATGCTATTATAGCATCTTCCTCAGGAAGTAGTAATTAGACTGGACAGGATGTTGTCTTCAGTGATGCCAACTTGATTGGGAAGGATGAAAACTTCTCTGGTGGAGTTGAAACTCCCTGAATGCTTCTCTACTATTCTATGGATGGTAGGTGGTGCTGGTGTAGTCTCTGGGTTAAAATTAGCTAATATTTAGGTTGGATGGTTTTCTAGACTTTGTGATCCATTGATGTGCCAGTTTCCATCTTCTTAACTGAGACATATTACATTGTGTCTTGAGGAATGATTTTAACACCTTGACAGTGTAGCAGTCCTCAAAGTTGAGGTTAGGTGTTAAAATCATTCCACAAGACACAATGTAATATGTCTCAGTTAAGAAGATGGGAACTGGCACATCAATGGATCACAAAGTCTAGAAAACCACCCAACCTAAATACTCGCTAATCTCAACCCAGAAACTACACCAGCACCACCTACCATCCATAGAGTAATAGAGAATCATTCAGGGAATTTCAACTCCACCAGAGAAGTTTTCATCCTTACCAATCAAGTTGGCATCACTGAAGACAACATCCTGTCCAGTCTAATTACTACTTCCTGAGGAAGATGCTACAATAGCATCGAAATATTGAAGTGTGTGTATATATGTGTCAGTGTTGTTACTTTTATTTGTGCTCTACCATTTATCTAATATTCTATCATTTTATTTGTCACTAAATGTTTTTGCTCAATGCACTTTTTTCCATACACAATAATTTTTGGAATTTTCGCCTATATTTTAAAATAATATTGAAATTAATAAAATAATTATTTTCTATTAAGACCTCTCATGTATAAAAGTTAAAGGAAATGTTTTAATACCAAATAAATAGAACCACACAATATGGCTTTTACAATTAAAAGAAGATTGAATATATTTCACACTTTACCCTGCTGGCATTGAACACGGGAGTAAATATAGTTGAAAATTCACATTATGCTGTAGATGTATTTCAGATCATAAAGGAGGCTCAATATAAATTGTATAAGATAATTGACCTCAGGTGTCTGAAGGGGTTCAAATACATTTTAAAATAAATCTTACCTCCACTGACTGTGTTTCAGGCTGGGGTGATTGTGACACGCAGTCCTGCTCAAATGGGGGTTGAACTTCTCAAAGAAATGAAAAGAAGAGCTTTGGCATAACCATTTGTTTCACTGTTTGACACTACATGATATTCTCTGTCCACACTAGGGCGTAGTGAGTTCCAGGGTTTTCCAGGATTGTTTAATCATTGTATACATGTTTCCTCAACTCATCATGGGGATCATTGGTTTGTGGCTTTGTTACAGCAATTTAAATATATGATTTAAGTAATAAAATATATGGTTTGGCACCAAAACAAGTTAATAATTACAAGATTTTATGGTTAAAAGAATATTATTAAATATCTAAGACGAGATTGCGATCCTGTGCAATGTAGAGAGTAATGCACAACCATTTTGACTCTTTGGTTAAAAAAATCTGAAACCTAAGGTTTTTGTGTCATAAGACAAAATTTAATAGAAAAACTATAAAGCTTATATCCTAGATCCATTCAACATATTATTTATTTATTACCTTTTAATATGTTTGGGAAGGTAAGTTTAATATATTTGGGAAGGGCAAGTTTCTCTTTTCTTACTCTTCAAACTTATATTGTTATGAGTTGTTACAATAAAAACTAAAACTAGTCTTTAACAAAATAATAAAAATATATAGATATATATTATACATGTAGCCTACAGCCTGGAGCAGGGCCAGGCCAATGTACACAAGGGGCTTCATTAGTTACATTACATTTAGTTTATATTGCTAAATCCTGTAAATAAACAGCAACCAAAGAAATATAAAAAAAACTTAACACTAATGTTAATAATAATTGTTGTACATTTCATGTCTATGATGATAATGATAATTATACATCCATGGCATAATATTGTGTTAGCAGCTTAGAAATCAACCAGTCATTAGATATTTTATGAAATGTTAAAAATAAGATATTAAATATAATAATCCCGCTTAATAAATATGCAAGTACTTCCAACAGGCACACACTTCACAAAGTTCTTCATAGTCACTTTCACAGAGTAAAGTCTGCTGAGCAATGCTTAGAAACAATCCTGTCTCATCGTTGTTCATTGCCCATTCTTTGTGATTTAATTTTCAAAAAGACTATTTCCCATATTGTTACCTTTATTACCAATTATATCCTCAAGGCTAATTCAACTTTTGGAAAATTATCTTTTAAATCTCGGTTTAAATCAAGAGGGATAGCCAGCACACTTACCTTGGTGATACTAGAGTAGAAATTGTTTAGATAGAACACTATAAAACACAAACCATTTTAAAGACAATGTGATTGTGTGTTTTTAGTGTTCTATCTAAACAATTTCTACTCCAGTATCACCAAGGTAAGTGTGCTGGCTATCCCTCCTAATTTAGCTTAGTGCTCTATTCCAAATAACCTTTGAAATCTCCGGAAGAAGTTTGTAAAAGGTAAGCGTTGGAACGTCTTTCTTTGCAAAGATTAACAATAGATCCAGATCCAGATTAAATGAGCTCAACAACAAAATCACAAAACAAGTAGGCTAGCCTCGATAAATCTGAATGAAAAATGTTTTAGAATAATCTAATTGCTAGAGTTTCTGACTATTAATAATTCTTTATGATTTGGTTGGAGCAAAAAAACTCCTAGTTTAATATAGAAATCAAATTGGCATTTAATGAGGGACCAAGAGGTCCCCCTACCCCATCAATAAATTCAGCTCTGCAATGAAGCTGTAAAGTTTGAAATATATTGAAATTTTATTAAAATAGCACAAAAAATGTATTTTGAAACTACAATACATGTAAATGTAATTTAATCCTCATGTTCAAAAGACATTTTCTTTTCCAAGCCAGAAATAAAAACTACATTCTTAAAACATGAAAATCAATGCTCTTAATTAAAAATGAACAAAAAATTGTAACTTTTACTTGCTTGCAAATACTTGTGTAGATCATCGAATGCCAGATGTCCCAGATGTATATAAAGCAGTGTACCCAACAGATGTTAGTCTTCCTGTTTGTCTTCCATTAACAGAAACCACATCCTTCTGGAAATTGCTTGGCAAAGTCTTTAATACAGTGCAGGGGCTCATGTTGCTTTTGTATTGCCTTCTGTCATTACCCCCTTGTTGCATTGTAAACGTCATGAATTTATATGGCGACTGCTGCATTGCAATTTATGTATAATCTTTCTCAAAATCAAAAATGCAACTTGAAAACGTCCATATTTAAGCCTGAACAAACAACGGAGGCTTTTCACAATTTTTATCAACTAAAGATTATATTTGCCAAAGTGAAATGGAAGTAACTGCAACCACTCCCAAAAATTGTCATTATCATCCTTTCCATTGATTTTTTTTTTTAGACATTTTCAGCCTTAAACCTGCAATTAAGATGATTTTCTGCATATATTTTCAGAATTTTATCCAATCAGATATACTAGGGGTCCTTTTGCTGATTAGGCTGGCATTATCACTGGGTTTATTTTATTTACAATATTACAAAGGTAGTATACAAAACATAAAATGTTTAATATGCACAATTTTTTGTTCATTAAATTCTTAGCAACAATATTAATAAACATAAAAAACTTAAATATGCTGTGGTTATTATTTAAATAAGAGAAAGGGGGAAGTACAGTCTATGCAAGTCTTTAGACCTTGTTGATCATTATCACAATCATCAACTGATTCCAGCCTGAGGCCGGATCAATTTAGTAAAATCCCTCCATCTTCCTCTATTCTTCTACCATCTTCCCCCTTTAATTGCTTCCATTCTTCTCTTCCTTGGACACTTTCTGTTGTCTGCTCCTCCCATCTCTTTCTTGGTCTCCCTTGTGGTCTTTTTCCATCCTCATTACATGCCCATACCATCTCATCCTTGCTTCCTCTACTATCTCATGTACTCCCTGTAGTACTCCTTCTCTTTCCCAGATAAAGGCTAAAGGTCTACCTGAGGATCTATAAGCAGCAGCCCCGCTACTCAAGTGTAGGCCACGAGAAGCTTAATAAGCCGGTGGCTGAAACAAACCAAAGTACTCTAGAAAAATGTTATTGATTTAAATCTAAATGCTCAACTGTGAGCATAAATTATTGATAATTTATAATAATTCTTTCACACCATCACAAAGTTTGTTTTCATATTTTCTATGAAGAGTAGCCAACACTCATAATTATTATTTATTTTTTAAATAATGTAAACAAGCTGAACAATAATAATAAAATTATAAAATAAATATCTGAGCAGTTCAATATTCATGAACCAGTGTTAATTTTTTAAATCAACTCTCTCATTCTTTCACACTTTCTCTTGTCTGTTGCTGACAAAGTGTTAACCTTGAAATCTACGCTCTTAGCCGTGTATATATATCTCTGTCTCACTTACAAGCCACCCAACATGAGTCACCACAGACTGTCCTTTGATGGTCTTGGTCAAAATTTCTTAGATTAGTATAAATAAGTTCCACAAAATTATTTTCCAGTAACAAATTGTTGCTCATGACAAACCAATGATTCCATCCTCCCTTTTCTTAGACCTTTAGGAAGTTCTACTAGCTATAGTGGCATGACTGGACAGTCACAGAACATGGCTGGTCCTTTTGACTCTTTAGGTAGGGATGAAAGTAAAAATTAATATGTTTCAAATCTGGTATGTCTATTTCTTTTCAAGTAGTAATGAATTTATATTTAATTGGTGTTGTCATATAAATGATCAGCAAATCCACTATAGCGGTGTACTTTCTGTCAGTTACATACCCCTTTAGGGGCCATAGCCAATAAACGTACCACTTCTATCGCTTTAGGGGCCATAGCCAATAAACGTACCACTTCTATCGCTTTAGGGGCCATAGCCAATAAACGTACCACTTCTATCGCTTTAGGGGCCATAGCCAATAAACATACCACTTCTATCGCTTTAAAATCTGCTATTTTGTAAAGTAACACTGGTCGTTCCAAATTATAATAAAGCAAAATAAAACCATGACGAGGGAAAGAAATCCATGACACCTAAACACAATTATGCTATTATCAAAAATATGCTATAATTAATAAAACTCAGTGGTATGTTGTGTATCACAGTTCTGGAAACACTCCACTGAAGCAAAGTTTTCAAATGATGCTTGGTTATGGTGGCTGTGCACTTCTAAACGACGGGTTTGAATCTTGGTAATGTAAAAACTACCATCTTCACCAAGTGAACTACAAATGGTTCAGTCCCAAGCACTAATAACTCTTATCTTGTGTTAAGATGCTTGTAAAAATATTAATATAAAAATGCTTGATGTTCAATTTGAAATTTTATTTCAACTTAAAAGATAAAGTTATCATTTGAGATATTTCCCCAGGGATATCAAGTGGCTGAAACCAAAGCCAAACTAATTACAAAACACAATTTAATTTTTTAATAAACACATGTAATAAGCAGGTCTGTGGTGTCGCTATGCCAAGCCTTTGACTCTGACTCCTCTATGGTTCTACTGTCAAACTATGACTACATAAATGACTTAATGTGAAAAGAATAAAAATGTATGAAATTAAAATGATAGATTTACAATATATGGTTATAATATTATAAGTTATTATTTTGAAGCCGGAGTCGGTAAATTTTTACTGACACCGACTCCACCCATAATTGCTTCTGACTCTGACTTGAGAGCCCTGGTGATATGATTAATATTAGTAACAAGGGATTTTAATTTACTTTTATTTGTTAATATTTTAATAATATTTCATGAATTGCATTTTATTATACATCCATTTAAAAAGTTTTTATAGTGTTTTATTTTGAAACAAGAGTGAAATTATTTATTTCTACACTGAAACCTATGATCTAGCAGACCACCGTTGCAGTAAAACATAATGTCAGTGTACACAACATTGTCCTAAATGTAATTATATTAAGACATGGCTTGTTGGAAAGCAAGGTCACTATTATAATCTTTCTTGTTTATCTTCTTCCAATTTCTCCAATCCTTAAAAAAATTTAGCTTTCAATTTTTCAAGTGGAATTTGTTTGGGATTTCTAATACTACTTATTGGTAGTTCAGAACCAATTATAAATATAGGATGAACATAACGACCAGGCCCCAGGCCAGTAATTTAACAGCTAACCGAATGTATGAGTGTAAAAATGAAAGGATATATTGTTACTATTTGTATTTTCAATTAATCTAATATATTAAAAGTGTTTTCGACCCAACTCTATCCAAACAATTGATTTTGGAAGAAGTAATGTCTATTTACACAAATAAAAATATGCTTGAGCTTAAAATTTACTCTACAAGTCCTATGTAAATAAAATAATCTATTTTTGTTGAATTAAAATTTATTTCAATACTTTGGTTTCATTAATCTAGTAATAATTGATTTGCTCCACAAAGGTTTTGATCACAGTCCATTCTATGCAAATAAATTACTTTTCATTTATGAAATGAATCGCTAAATCTGAACCTTTTTGATTAGTTAACAGCATTTTAAAAGTTAATTAAAAATGAGCCTTAGTTAATTGTATACCATAGCACATTTTATTTTAAAATAGTAGTTACTGACAATTAAACCAAATGTATCTATAATAAATGTTTTACTTAAAATTATTTTATAAAATAAAACATGCATGTTATTATTGTAGTGGACATATGTCCTGGTTCAAATCTGTCTTAAGCCACATTAGGGATACATTAGAATTAAACTTTTATAAATCCTCTTTTATTGCCATTTTCACTGCAGAACCAGCACTAACACCTGCTTTTTGAGAATTGTTATAACTCTCGACAAAGATTGCTTATGTGCCATCTAATATATTGTTTCTTTACAGTCACAATTATCTACATATTATGTGACTGCCCTATTATATGTAAAGTTTATTTGTAAATAGTTTGTGGTCATGTTTTGTGATGTTCACATAGTATATTGACTATTAAGAGTCTGTTATTGGGGTGTAAATAAAGCTGTGTCAAATAATTCAACGGTTTTTATTTTATATACAAGCCCAATAACTTTGAAAATATGGGAATATTTAAAGTTTAATTTAATCAGAAATAAATCTTGAGAATAAATAAATTTAAAATATGTTTCTTAAATCTTTTTGAAAACAATATTCAAAAGGAAACTAAATGTAGATTAATTAGAAGGGATCAAAAATAAGTAAAATCTGTATCACAAGTTGAAACCCACAATTTCTACTTAAATGAGTGTTACACCACCAATATTCTCTATAAGGAAAACCTCTTTTCAATTTTTGAGGTAATTGTATTATATTTGAAAAAAAGCTATAAAATAAATAAAAGAAACGGACAAAATATGGATTTTTCAATGAAAAGAAGAACACAGTTTACATTTTGCATTGCAGCCTCTTGAAGAAAATTGATCGTCAGCGGCTAATCCCCCAACCTAGGTTTCATTCTATCAGAACTCATCAGGGAGGAGTGTGAAATGCTTCCACATATAATATAATTACCTCAAAAAAGGGAAGAGGTTTTCCTTTTTTATATATTCGCATCCATTGTATATTTCCTGTTTGTTCTTTATGTTATTTCTTTTACATGTCCCTAAGTGTCGTATCTTTTTTTACCTTTTTTTTTTAGTTGCGTTTAGCATTTCACACCTCTTCTGATGAGTTCCGATAGAATGAAACCTAGGTCGGGGGATTGGGCGGTGATGATCGATCTTCTTCTAGAGGTAACCAGTACCACTTTGTCCAGTGACAGCAATACAAAATGTGAACTGTATTCTTTTATTATAAAAGCCATATTGTGCTCGTTCCTATTATGTGTTTCTACCCACCTTTCCTGTACCTTCTTCCAAATATAATACAACCACCAATATTCTTGAAGCCCTAAAGAAATATGCAATCCTTCACAATTAGAATATGGTAACTGAACTATCAATATATCTTATTTATCTGAATCTAAGACGAGTCTTTCCCTAAATTTGTAGCTTCAAAATCCAGGGGTCGTCTTAAAATCCTTGACTAAGGAATGGGTTAGCCCTACATCAAAAGGTAACATTTTATATCTTTATTTAATATTAATACAATAGTGCCAGGCTGCCTTTTTTTTAAATAGATTTTATCCATTTTCGCGCATTTTAAAGGTATAGCACAGATCACAGGATATTTGGTTATTTTAACGGATTTTTAGGCTATTTTTTTATATTATTGTTAAAATTAACTACCTAGTTGTGCCCCGATACTTTACTCAATACCCATAGTATCGACTGGTATCACATTAATCGATACTATATGCTAAAAATCTCCATACCACTCTTTAGTATTCAACATGTTTAACTCCATAAATGAGTTGGGGATAGTGATGGGCATAATCAAATTCAATTTAATTTAGTTTTGCTGTCTTTGATTACTTTTCCAATTACTTCACTACAATATTAAAAATTCAGCCATTCACAGTAATCAAAATAGATTTAAAAATAAATATTAAATTATCAAATTGTTACGTATTTAATTCTTAAAACTTAGCCTATTTAGTTGACGCTTGTCAAGTAATATGTGATGAGAAAACTCGAATCGATTTTAAACAAACAATAGATCATACATAGTGTTTACTAGACAATTTTAGCAATGCCAGACTTTATTTTTAATTCGTGAAACTCCACAAAATATCTAGCTTTTTAATAATATCAAGTAAATTATCATCTTTGATTAGATGTTCCTAGATCATCGGTTTCGAAATAAGAATAAAGATGCTTGTTTAATTATCACTAATTTTTCGACGCATAGCTGTCATAGTGGCAGACTTACGGTAGTTCACAGCGGACATGTTTATTGGTTAGATTTTTTGTAACATGTGAAATGTATTTTATATTTTCCTTATAGAAGCAAAAGTTTGTTGTATATTTATCCTTTGATTTCTTCCTACATCTCTTTACTTCATATTATTTTATTTTCTGTATATAGCGTCATCGCATGTTAATGATAGAGTCCAATGTTTGTATTTAGGGGGAGTAGGGCATGTATGAGACTCAGATTTTCACTAACAATTATCATTTGTCATAGTAAAAATTAACTTCTCATTGTTTTTATGAAAATTTTTCAAGGTTAACCCTCTTATTAAAAAGCCCTATTTGCTACAAAATAATAAATTCATTGACAATTCTGCAACCCTAATTAGATTTAAGTCATTATAGGTGTTTTTGTTTTGTAAATTAAAAAAAAAATTGATAGTATTACAAAATAAGTCTACCATAATTATTATTATTTTTTTCATTCATGATAAAGTAAATAACACTTTATAAAAATCTATCCAGAACTACTGAAAAACTGAGGGTCATCTTAGATTTGTGGTCGTCTTGGATTTGGATAAGTACAGTATATCCAGGCAAGCCACTAACCTCAACCCCAGGTGAATTTCTCTCCTTCCTACCAGCATAGTTAATGAATAATCTCTTTCTAAACATTTGAATGTCACAACAATAACATATACTATTATATCTATTTAGTCCAACTGATCCCATTTATACAACACATGAAACATTATAGTAAGTAGACCTTGTAGCCCAACATGATATCAGTCTACTCCAGAGTTTCCCAATTAAATGTATTCAAGAAACCTTTTTTTATACTGCACAACAAAACAGAAACTATTAAATATGTTTAGCAGAGCATATTAAAAAAAATGCCCCCCAAGCAAAAAATGTTCTTGGTTCAAGATCAAATACCAATTGAACATTAAATTTTTCTAGGGAAAAAGTAACTACATGTTTTGTCCTCTTTCCTATACCATAAATAAATACAGTCATCCCGAATAGGTGCCGGTTAGGAAAGAAATGATAAGGTTTTATTCTTAATTAAATAATAATGATTATATAAAATTCTTTGTTTTTTATTATTACTAGTATAAACATATAAAAAACGTCAAAATACATCTGATCAGAGTGTAGGCCTAATATTTTCTTTTTCTGGCAAATTCTTCCTATGTCTGGTTTAATTGTTGACAATATGCATTTGCATGTCTGCAATTTCAATTCTTCATTCTGGTTCCAGAGTATCATATAGCGAGGATCCAGTTTCGCACAAGTACATGCTGGCAAATGGCAACAGTTCTTAGATTGCCCGCAGCGATAACTTCGGCTATTCTTCGCATGACTTACCCCAAAAGCAATAAGAAAATGTTCTTTAAATATTTGTTTTAGTTTACTATCAGAAGTAAAATCAATCATATTTTCCAAATCTATGTTAGAATACCTGGCTGGTTTATCCTCTATAAATGGGTTTTTTAATGCAAGAATAGAAAATATTGATTAATAAATGAATGTAAATTGTAAAGATGATTTGCAATGTCACTACAAATTTCTTCTTAAAGTTCAATTTAGAATTTTTCAAGAAAATCCTTAGTTGTAAAAAAATTGTCCAAATTATTTTGCTCCACAGCCAAGAACCAAAATTGCAACTTATGAGATAGTGAAAATTTTGTTATCTCTTGCTTTAAAAAGTTTAAATTTTTCCCTTGGAGTGATAGATATACTTCATTTAATTTTGTGAATATGTCATAAAGATATGCAATTTTGGATAACTACAAAATGTTTGTTAATTGATCAGATAATCAAAATTTATGGTCCAGAAAATATGCCAACAACTATTTCTGCAATTCAAATATTCTAGCTATTTTTTACATTTTCTTGGACCCCTTAATTTTACCTCGCGAAACCCCTTCTAGAAAATGCTGGATTACTCTCTCAACCTGATAACGCTACCTGTGGTAGTGAAAGCTTTTCCATGAAAATGTTTTTTTAAGTTATTTTATCCAAACAATTTCTAATCCAGCATCACTCAGGTAAATGTGTTGGCTATCATCTAAACAATTTCTAATCCAGCATCACTTGGGTAAATGTGTTGGCTATCATCTAAACAATTTCTAATCCAGCATCACTTGGGTAAATGTGTTGGCTATCATCTAAACAATTTCTAATCCAGCATCACTCAGGTAAATGTGTTGGCTATCATCTAAACAATTTCTAATCCAGCATCACTCAGGTAAATGTGTTGGCTATCATCTAAACAATTCCTAATCCAGCATCACTCAGGTAAATGTGTTGGCTATCATCTAAGCAATTTCTAATCCAGCATCACTCAGGTAAATGTGTTGGCTATCATCTAAACAATTCCTAATCCAGCATCACTCAGGTAAATGTGTTGGCTATCATCTAAGCAATTTCTAATCCAGCATCACTCAGGTAAATGTGTTGGCTATCATCTAAGCAATTTCTAATCCAGCATCACTCAGGTAAATGTGTTGGTTATCCCACCTATAGGGGTGTGTTAAGCTTCCAAACTTCGACTTGGCTTCGAAACAAACATCACCTTCAACTTAACTTCGAAAAAAATTACGGCTTTGAAGCTTGGTTAATAAAAATATTTACAGCGAAAATACTCAATTTGTGTTTAATTACTGCCATTCTGAGCTGTTTATACATACAAATTAATATGCATATGGTGAAAATCATAAGTAATTGAATTGCATGCTGTGATAATAGCTTGATTTATCAGATTGAAACAAATTATTACAAATATTTGTTCAACTAAAACATTTTACAAGTAATTTTAGTGCAAAAAGTTAAATAAATAACCACAATATAATATTTTTTCAAGAGTAAAACAACTAACAAAACATATTCAAACTTCGATTCGGCTTCGAGGATATTTTATATAATTATTTGATTCGAGTTTGATTTGAATTGAAAAACTGGACTTGGCACACCCCTACCTCCTAATTTAAACCTTGATGTAGTCTACAAACCTGGAAGAAAGAATAATAAAAGAAACTATGAATTGGATATTTTTAAAAGATTTTTAACCCGAAAAAGGAAAGGGATGAAGCAGAGGAGTATGAAGAATTAGCAAAAGATGAGGGGCTGGGTCCCACAAGGAAATAAGTGGAGGGTGCATAACCAACTTTACCAGTGAATTAAAGAAAATAAGAGATTATTTTATCACTTAAATTAAACAAGATAAATACACAAGATCTGGACATTTTTAACTTATTTGTTCTGTTTTCGTCTATAATAATTATAGCAATAAATATTATATGATAGTTTGATGTGGCTATAAGCATAATTATCAACTATAGTAGCTTTGCTATTTAATCCACCCAGAGATATTGTTGCAAAACTTTGCCTTAATCCAATTGATCAATACATTAACATTTATATATAAATTATATTAAATTTACGCTGAAAGAAATAATTTAAAATATATAGACTAGGTATGATAAAAACATCTGACTATTTTGGATATATCTTGCGCTAAAATTAGGCAACACTACCCTCATGGTGCCACATAATAGCCTCCATCTTGTGAGTTAGGTTCGCCATGGAGCGGTGGCCTTTGTTTGACCGTGCTGCTGCTGTAAAGCTATTTAGTCTAACCAAATCGGTAATGGTTACACAACGAGACTTTAGTAGGTACTTATATTGACACAATGCTCCATCTCTCAGCTCCATTCTTATGTGGCTATCAAAGTTTTGAGAAGAAGGTTTAGCTGTCACAAAAACACCAAGTAGACTTGTATCTTTTCAAGTGTTGAATGCAGTCACCCAAAGTCAGCGGAGGTCCAGTGATAAGCAGGTGGCAGCTCTGAACTTGTTAAGACAAAGCATTTCATGAATACTTCACAAGTTATATTTTCATTCCTACAAAATTCAGGTAGCACAGTCGTTTAAAAATCAACATAAACAACAACGAGTTGAAATTTGCACAGCCCTGCTAAATCTCTTAAAAAATTACCCTGGAATGTTGGATCATTTGTTATGTTCTGATGAAAAACATTTTTATTTGGATGATGTGGCTATCAGAATTGGCGCTACTTAGCAGTTGAAAATCCCCGTGAGATTTATCAACGGCCTTTGCACAGTCCGAAGCTAACTGTTTGGTTTGCTTTGTAATCGTCCAGTCAGGGCACCCCCTAGCTCGATTAAAAAAAAGCAGGACTATTTAGGGAAAAAGTAGGACATTTGTTATGGCAATAAATTAAATTACTATCGAATTATATTTTACTTAAAGATGTTATGTCGTCAATGCGAAGCATACTGTGTAGGGAAATTGCAGTCGTTTGAATTGAAAGTGGTAGTCGAAGGGAATCAAAGGAATGTGGGATATGAACATTTTTTCTCCCGCACCACATTCTGTAAAGATTGTTGCTTCGATCACGTTACTATGTAAAGAATTCACCTGCAGCCTGGTGCCATTACAAAGCTTAGGAGGTATCAGATTCCATAGCAGCATTATTTGTGATCCAACTTTCAGACAGATATTGTGAATTTGAATCCCTGGTGGATTTAAAGTTTGAAGGAACTCCACAGGGTAGTGGACCATGTCCTCTATCTCCACCATGGAGTCCACAGACATAGCTTACCATCTCAGTAGTAAGTTTGTCCAATAACGAATCATTAATGCTTGCTGCGCTGTCGTTCTTAGGCGTGAGAATAGCACTCCCCATAACCCAATTTGGGCCTTTAATGTGTAAATCACTCAAATCAGGGTAAATCTTGTCACATAAAGTCTTCAAATCCTTAACAACTTCACAGAGATTTTCCGGAATGCGGACTTTGTCATCTTCTTCCTTTAACCTTCCATCGCCAATTTCTAGAAGTAAGTATGAAAACTCTTCTGCCTTCAAATCGCCTTTGAGATGGACCCTCATATTGACTCTTAAGGATAGGACTTTGACTTTAGGCCACAGGTAGGATGACATGAGGGACGCTTTTACCTCATCAGCACATGTGTTTCGAGGCACGACAGGTAGTGTCTGCCGAAAGTCCCCGGTCGTAGTACAGTCATCCCACCCATCACATTTTTACTACTCCGAATGTCCTGGAGAGTCATGTCCAACGCTTCTATCCCTCCTTTGTGAGCCATAGTACACTCATCCCAAACTATCAACTTACACTCTTTAAGTATCTGGGCAGTATTGCTCTGTTTTGAAATATTACACACAGGAGTTTCATAGTAATTCAAGTTGAGAGGCAATTTGAAGGCAGAATGTGCTGTCTTTCCACCGTCTAACAAAGCTGCAGCTATACCTGATGAAGCTACAGAGATCGCTATTTTCTTGTTTTATCTTACACTGGCAAGCAACAAACTAATCAAAAACGTTTTACCTATTCCACCTGGAGCGTCAAGAGAGAGAAGTCGTCCAGAATCTGAACTAACGCTATCATTGACCTCTTGATCGATTTGACTTTGTTCGGTATTTTGTTTAGTAACGTTTTGAGCAAGTGATTCAGAAAGTTGGACTACGTCGTAAGAAATTTCTCTCATGTATTCGAGATTGACACTAACTTCATTTAGATCATTAGACGGCGAGGGAAGGCCAAGCTGCTGAAATGGTTGATTAGACATTGAAAATACGTTTTATAAAAGCACTAAGCATTTGTTGTAAACAATGTCTTTACAGTGTTCAATGCCAACCTCTTGAGGCTCATTCTCCACCTGCCTTTTTATATCCTCAGAAATACTGTATCTCTGGTTTTCCCAAAGTTTTAAAGGATCTGCCAATTGACAAAACACCAACATTACAGAAAATAGTTTCCGGAGCTTGTACGGTGAGTCAAAATGGCGGCTTCCTCCAGAGTACGGTCCCAGTGAGTGTCATCCTCCAACAACCCCAACGCTCGGCAGGCAGACTTATAAGTAGGATGGACCACACCTGACACTTTCTTAAGGTCATTAAAGTAAGTGGGTCCTTGAACTTCGGGAATCTGATTACCAAACCCTTCCTTCACCTCTGACAAGATGTGTATTAATCACAATTTGTGAATGTGAGGAATGCCAGGCCTCCACCGTGGTTTGGGTTCCACGTTAAACTGTAGGTCCTCCATTTCATATCACAATCACCCTACCATTACACATTAGCGTAAGTGCGTATAACCGAATGGGTAGTAAGACGCGATGCTAATAATAATAATAATAATAATAATAACTTCGGGAATTAGGAGTTGCAAGTAATAGCATTTAGCATTGTTCGATGTACACTCGACCAAGCACTTGATCCTGTTTGACTCCTGCTCGTCCAGGGACAACCTTTCCCTGCTTCCTCAGGTTTAACTTATTGGTATTCCAAACACAGTACGCCGGAACTTCACTGTAGAGAAACCCTCTTGCAAAAGCATCTACTTTGCAAAGTTCAAAAAATGCTAAGAGAGTGGTTTTTGGAGGGATCTGTACTTTACCTGCGGCATTATGAGTTATAAAATAAACTCGTTCACTGTTCTCGAGATGGACAGAGAAATGCATGACGGGTGGATATTTTCATGAATGGGGAAGTATAAGATTCTCCAAGCAGCTACAGAACTACTAGTATAGCGTCCTGCTTCATACTTGGTAACTTCATCCCATTCGTTCTCTAAGCTAAACGCTGCCTGATCACTGCCCTTGTTAACATATTTACAGATATACTATATGGACTTCACAGAATTACATAATTCCACGTTAATGTGGGCTATGAATGTTTGGGACAGGACAGGGTTGTACGGCACCACTCCGTTTATATTGACTGTAAAACCGCCATCAGAAGGAGATCGTCTGCGGCACTGGGGATAGCCGTCATCTGAAGTATGAGTATCCTTGGTTAGTGGACGTGTGTATCTCTTGCTACATAGGCCGCCGATCATACAGGGTGAAGTTCTATTCAGATTTCCACACGGCCCATGAATCACCGTAGACTTTACGGTTTCCTGAAGGACTGGATCAAGTTCTGCGTCAGGAATTACTGCGCTTAAGACACTGTCGATTTGGGCAGGCATGATTCTGTCTTGAAGCCATAGCAAAATGTGGGCGTGAGGCAAACCACGCTTCTGCCACTCCGCAGTGTATATGTAACACCTACTTTGACCGAAAATAGAGGCTTTAGTCAAGAGATGGATTTTTTTTACTTTTATATTAAAAACCCGAGCAATAATATCATGTCTGTCTTGGGGCCTTTGTCCGACATTGAATGCCTCTGTATCTCGTTCCACTTAGGGTTACATGTGAATGTGATGAACAGATCAAAACGCACATATGTCATAGCGTCCTGAGTCCGCTCGTGCATGTAAGGAGGCCCACCAGTGAAACTTGAAGGTAACACTACCAACTTGCCCATCTCCCTTGCACAAGGTGTCCCGCAGGTGCACGTAGTTTTCCGTTCGCAGTTTACTTAGGTTGTGTCTAATGACATTCAGTTGTTCTGTTTTTATCTTTGCGTACATGTCAACTAAAAACTGATTAAGAAGACTGTGATAGAGTAAAATGTAGTTCTTTTGACCCTCTCTTTCCATGATTCGGTAAGAGTAAAGGTCTGAAGCAGAAACTGTTTTCTTAAGAGGGGCTTTGGAATTTGGATCAAGCTGGGGGATACTTCTCCACTACAGGACATACGAGGGTACTGAAGAGCATTATAAGCACGGTGAGTTTCTCTGATCCGCACCAACTTAGTGTGTCTGCTATGAAGAACGATATCCCGTTTTTCAAACTCCTGTCCCACAATCACCAAAGCCACCTCACACGTTGTAGGCGCGTTATATCTACCCTTGTGTACAGCTGAAGGTTTTTGGTCTGCATGAATCACAACTTTAAACTCTTGACCTTCTGGGGCTTTCTCCATTTCTGTTTTAAAATCTCGTATGTAAGGATGGTGATCATGCAGAACTTTTTGAAGCTGTCCAACTAACCAGGGATTCACAAAAGGGGAGATATTGGACCTAATTTCCGCCTCTTTTTCATCATAACCAACAAAATATATATGTAAAAATTAGGGGTTTTGTTGTAATGAAGGTAACAAACTTCCTATCCTGTGGTAAACTTGCCCATGAACCTTAAAAGTTGGCATAAAATTTCCCTCATGTACCTCCTTAGCTCCAAAGAACGTAATTTGAAATCATCTCTTATGCTTCCTAATGTTTGTCAAAAAATGCTGAGACTCGGGATGATCATTAGTAAGGAGGCTGTGGAGAGGATCAGGAGACTGTTCAGTTGGAGAAAGATGTACCTTGCCGTTGCTACAACATAGACTGGGGCTTTCTTCTTTACACTTTTTTGCGTGACACCACTTGCATTTAACTTTCTGGCCAATAGAAACAACCTTGTCATTACTGTAATCTGTATTGCAGTCGTACTTGAATCCTAATAAGGATTTTATTTTCCATGGGACTAATCGTTTATTTTCATTGTATCTCCTAACAGGTTCTTGATTGACTTCGGGATGTTTGTTTGCGTATCTGGATACGGAAGCTCTGTTTGCATCGGGATTTGCCTCGTATCTCTTAACTGCTGCACTATTCACATCAGGATTTTTCTCAGTGTATTTCCTGACAGCCTCCCTATTAACGTCTGGATTTTACTCGTAATAAGCCTGTACTGACCAACTATGAGCATCGGGGTTTTTTTCAGTATTTTTTTACAGACTCACTATGTTTCTTTTTATTATATCGGTGAATCTAGCGCGGTGCTTTTTTCCTCTTTTTTCCTCATTGGAAGGAGTAACTTTGGAACTGTTGTCCGAGTCAGGGGGAGAAGTCAGTTCATCATCAGGCACAACAGACACACTGGTTTTTAGGAAGAGCCGGGTAAGATAAATCAGTAAAAGGAGATTCACTATCGATTTTGTCAATGGCAGAGCGCTGGACAATAATACTTGCAGGGCTGGTTACATCTAGTGATGTAAGGATAGGGCGAGCGACAACGGTAGGTTGTTGAGGAGGAACCTATTGAGGTATGGGCTGTTCCAAATGCGATGACATGGAACCAGAAACAGTAATATGGGTCTTCCCTCAACATGATCTTCAGGCTGTATAATCACCTTGCCATCACGACACACCGCCAGATGGTAAGGGTATATTTCATCAGCCACCCTAATTTCCCAGTGGGTGGCGTATGTGGTGCGGAGGGACATGTGAGCCTGGTATTCAACCATGGTTCTGTATATGCTACCACACAGCATCATCGTGAACTCTTGAAACCGTTGCCAGTTGCTACAAATGTGCTGTAACACACTGGCCCGCATCTGAGGCGCCAGCGAGTCAGTGCCGAACATAAAGTAAGCTCATAGACAACACACGGTGAGGTACCATCACGCCATCAATATCAATTAACTCCATGGCTAATAAGGTGTATTGGGAAAAGAAAAGGAAAATAGAGGAAGTTATCAGGAATAATCTGTGTATTTTTAGGTATGTGGGAGATTACACAAATAAAAAAGGCTTTACAAAATAAGAATCAGTAACAAGTGTCCCGCTCAGATAATATCAGCAACAAAATTTAATGCCAAAACAGTTATAGATATTGAAAGCAAAGAAAAAAATTATCTCGAGATTAAAACTCCTTTCTATCTTAAAACCAAACTAAACTTTACTGAACGGTAGCCTAAAACAGAACAGACAGGAACTCAAAAAACTTCTAAAAAAAACTAAAACTCCTTAAAACTTCTATAGAGGAACACAAGGTAAACCGGTCATAAAAATGAACTCTGTATATGTGAATAGAATATTATCTTAAAATGGAATGCTAAAAATGAAAGGAAAACCTGGTAGAACGACTATAGCATTGTAATAAAAATGATTCAGAATTAAACGTAGGTATTTTGAACTATAAAATATATGAAAAAACTAAATTGGACATGAAGGGAAAATAAAGTAAGAGAATGGGATGACACAGGTGTACAGTAGCGTAGTAGTGACTGGACTGAACCCGGAACGTTACTATAGCGTTGTGATAAAAAGACTCTGAATTAAAAGTAGGTAGCTACAGTTAGAGTCAAATATTCGTATACTTGTGTAAATTAATTAATTTTTTTACATTCTAATTTGTGTGTATACAAATTTTATCGTTTTCAAATAAATGTTTGTATCCGTACGTGGCTTTAGATCAAATAAAACCTAGTTCAAGAAACATAAATTATGTAAAAACTTTATATATGCTGTAAAATAAATAAACGGAATCAAAACATGCAGTAAAAAGTATTCGTACAATGGCCTTTAATCTGTAATTATTACATATTAAAAACAATTTATATATTTATTTCACACCTCAATTCATTTAAAAACTTTTATTATACACCTCAGTTCATTTCTAAACACTTTAAAATAAAGATTAGTTCAAAGTTTATTTTTAAAAATATGTAAAATTACAATGGGACGGAAATCCAAGGAAACAACGGAGTCTGAATGAAAAGTTATTAAACGCTTACATAACGAACGCCGGTTGATAAAGGAAATCGTAAAAATTGTTAACAGACCCCACACAACTGTTAAATACATTAGTAACCGGTACGGGACGAGAAAAAGTAATAAATGGGTTTAGGTCTGAGGCCAGCTTTAGGCCACTTAGAATCTAAATTTTTGAAAACACTTTCTTATTGAACATTGAACATACGAGACATACCGTCATGCGAAATTTCAGCGCTCTATGTCTTGTTACCCTGGAAATAAACTGATAAATGGGTTTAGGTCTTGGGCCAATTTTAGTCCTTTTAGGAATAGATTTTTATTAAATCTTTCTTAGTGCACCTCTATAGTATAAGAAGAATCACCATAAAGGATTTCAGCTTCCTAGGCCTTGTTGTTCTTGAGATACAGTGCTTAGTCAGTGAGTGGGTGGTATTTGGCTTTTATAGATATAGATTGGAACCTATTTGTTACATATGATATTGTTGAATAAGGGGACATTTTAAGAAGTAATTTCAATTTATTTTTATTGGGTTCACTTGTGTAATATCTACTTATATCGCCAACAGTTTGCTGGGGCCTCCTGCGGGACGGGTTTAGAATAGTCCCGCAGTAACCCCTGCTTGTTGTAAGAGGCGACTTAAAAGGGAGGCTTCTGTTCAGGACGTATCTCGTGCAGGACAAATCTATCCTATATCTTTCTTTAGCTGCTGTTATTCTTCCTTCCCTTTCTTTTTTCCTTCTTCTCCCTTCCCTTTCTTTTTCCTTCTTATTCCTTCTCTTTCCTTATATATTTATTCCCTTCCCCTGCATGAAAGATTTTAGGCTCCTCCGTTGACGACCTTGGCAGCTAACATGGCTATCCTCAGACGATTATTGGATACCACTGTGTCATCATCCCCGATTGTAAATGGACCCTCACGTACCTGCTGGATCTGGGGGTCGGGTCTAGAAGAGCTGCGCTAGTTTCCTGATGACCCCCGGTTCTTGTTTCGTCGGGACGATATTGGCTTGGGTGGCCTGTACTGCCCACGGGTCTCCCTGACTGGTGTACGAGGTGGATGTGGGGGAGAACTGGTAGGCTCTGGGAGGAGTGGATATGGGTTGAAGGTGGTAGGCTGGCCGGGTTTGAGAAAAAGGTGACAAGGGGGTCGGTTGGCGGAAGGAGTCAAGGTAGTTTCGGGTGGTGGGGCTGATGTGTAGGGAGAGGGGATGTTGGGTTCCTTGTTTTGGGGAGAGCTGGAAAGGGAGGTAGAGTTCCTCGGTAGCGGCGAGGTGCGGGAGGTTGGGGTGGTGGGTCGTTTTGGGGTCCACCCATGTCCCGCGGCTGGGTTGCTAGCCACGGTTGAGTAACCTGGGTGTGATGCGCGGAAATTTTCGTCCTTCTCGCGGCGGGCTTGTTCCTTCTTTCCCGAACTGCTGGTGTAGCCCCTTTTATTAGGGCCCATTTGAGAGAGGAAACCTGGAGGGTTGGTTTGGTGAGTCACCAGGAAGGAAGGTTTGGTGTGGTGGACCGGGGAAGACGGGAGGTCCAGCGAGTTACCGTGGTGGACCGGGCAGGAAGGGAGGTCCGGCGAGTTACCGCGGTGGACCGGGCAAGAAGGAAGGTCCTGCGAGTTACCGCGGTGAACCGGGCAGGAAGGGGAGGTTATTTTGGGCCGTTGAGGAGAGAAAATAAAAGACACGCGAACACGTAATAGCGGTTTATTTCACCAAGTGGGTGGTTGCCCAGCGCGGAGCTGTACAACGGGTGACTGATGCTAGCTAGCTGTCCGTCTGCTATTTTTATCCCCCCCCTAGTTGGGAAGTTCGGGTGGACTCGGCTCGCTGCCGAGCGGCCACGAAGAAAGGGAGGGGGATGCTTGGCTAGCGACCTTAGCCACTGAGGGGTTGAACAGAGAAGAGGTGAAGAGGGTTGAGCACGACAGACCGCTTTGGGGATGCAAGAGCGTTACAGAGAGACATAAAGCGTAGAGGCGTGGTAACATCTGCTTTTGAGCTCCATGAAATTGCGCCTGTTGTAATATCTTAGTAGAAGGGCCTTAGGGATGACAATAACCGGGTACCATACTTTGAGAAAAGACCGGTTGCGTTCATGAGAGTCCGGACGTAAAATTGGCACTTTCCTGCACGCACTTGCTGCGATGACCTCTCTCCTGCCATGCGAAGGTTGTCATGTCTAGTGTAGTCTGGGGCTTCTCGTCTGGAGAGTTAACAGGGCCACATGTGGTAGAACCAACATGGATCACCCTGGGTCTACGATCCGAGTACTGTGCAGGTTGTCTCCAAATACGGCATGCTCGAAACTATTGTCACAGCTGACACCTTGCTGTCCGCTTGCACCATACTGCCAAATTCTACTGACACCTCACAGGGTCGTGATGGCGATAAGAAGAGGAAACGGGCAAGGCCTTCCAGGCCTGTTCTGTTGAAAGTCCAGAAAGTGGTGAGTCCCTGTCCCGCTTCTTGGTAATATCTTGAGTAGACGACGAGTCCCTGAAACGTGTCAGCCCATTTATAATCGAAAGAGTAATAAATGGAGCGGCAAAATCAGCCGTCTCTATCAGAAAACTACGCGATGGAACAGAAAGATACAGACCATCATTGACACCCAGACGACAAACGTAATGGCAATAACTGAGACACCAGTGAGTAGCTCGGCTCAATTACAGGTGAAGGTGGAGCCACACATTTTCCTTAATGTTTGGAAGGGAATAGTCACTTGCTATGACCTCGACTGCGTAAGCATTGAGGATATCTGTGAAGATCTTTCCCTGCAGTATATCACCGAGGTTTACTATATCATCACCAAAAAGAACTAACAAAAGAGAAAAAGACGGATACGTGTATCCTCAGCTTTGCGAATCCTAAACTTCAAAACAAGGTCCGAGCGGGTTTTCACGTGCTCAGGATCCGGCCGTATGTCCTTAACCCTCACTACTGTTTACAGTGCCAGGAATTTGGGCATACGAAGCTTAGATGCCGTGGAAAGTCAACCTGTTCAGATTGCGGACAGGAGCCTCACGATACTCCGTGTGAGTCTTCTAAGTTCTGCGTCAACTGCAAGGGTCCGCATTCTGCTTAGTCTCGGGCCTGTCCTAAATGAAAGGTAAAGAAATATGTCCTGGATATTCAATCTGAATAGAAGATCTCTTATGCCTAGGCACGCAAGGAATACGTGTCCAGTCAGGCCCCGGTACTTCAGACATCATACAGCCAAATTGTTACCCAGAAAATAAACTGTCCCAACTTTCACTATGCAGTTAATCTTGCTAAGTTGTCTACTCAACCAGTGCCATTTGTGTCTACTCAAGTCATTAAAGTAAAGCAGTGCCAAATAAAATGGCGTAACATTTAGTACAGGAGGCGAATCCATTGAGGTCGTCTCCACCACCTATACTCCCGAGGTCCCCTTCTTGAGGCTCAACCCCGAGTCCTCCTTGGCGAACCCCCCCTCCAGCCCTCATCGGGAAACACCCTCGAACCCTCTTCGGGGTTCTAAATTAAGTGCTGTCGTTGTCAAGCCGCTCAATCTCGCTACTGGCCTACGGAGGTTGGGATGAGTGGCGGAACAGGTGAGGTAGCAAAGGCAAGTCCAACTGGTGCCTTAAGGAAGGACCAGCGAGGGACCGTCGAAAAAGTTACTATAAAAAACATCGAGGGCCTTAAATAAGCCTTTGCGCAAGAATCCGACGAGCCAGTCTCTCCAGGATAAACCAAAGCCTCTCTTGAAGCGGGAAGTCGAAGAGAGGCTGGGAAAGGCAAGAGGACCTGGAAAGGTCCTCAATCAATTTTTATTCCTAAGAGATAGTTTCATGGATTGTGAGGATAGTTACACTTTATATTAATAAATAATGTTGCTACTACAATGGAATTTTAGGGGTTTCTATGCTTTTGTACAGGAAATTAAACAAGGGATTTCATCCCGGCATCCTTCCATCTTGTGTTTGCAGGAGACCCACTTCCGATGCTTCGTGGGTACGATGTATATCGTACCGACAAGCCATTCATTGATAGGGCTAAAGGAGTTGCGGCTATACTCGCATGAAGCAGTATATATCATAAATATGTTATTATCGTATTCGATCTCCAAGTGATTGCTGTCCTAATCTCCCTTGAAATGGAAGTAACAGTATGCTGCATCTACCTCCCACCAGGTGAATGTGTTTCAAAAGGAGCCTATAGGCCTTCTTTATACAACTTCCCACCCCCTATATCATCTTGGGGGATTTTAACGCTCAGAAACTGGTGTGGGGATCTAATTTTATAGATGCTCGTGGGAGGATAGAAGAAAGTATTCTTGTCTCGGGTTACCTGGTGCTACTAAACACCGGGACACAGATGCACTTTTCATCCTTTAATGGTGTATCCTTTGCCATTGACCTAACTTTCTTTAGTCCCGGGATTGCTGCTCACTTCCTTTGGGAGGTTCACCCGGACCTATGTGGCAGTGGTCATTTTCCCATTCTGCTTTCACCACTTCAAGATCCTCCCGGTATAGAACGGGTACCACAATGGGTGCTTAAACGTTCTGACTGGGATAAATTTCGCGAGCTTGCCCTATTTAATGAACCCCTTTCTCCTGACGTCGATAATAAGGCTTGGAATTTTACTTATAGGTCATCATGGTGCCGTTGGAATCCGTCCCTAAATCCTCGCCAAATCCACGCCACCGTCCTGTTCCTTGGTGGAACGAGGAGTGTCGGTTGGCTATTTCTGATCGTCAAAGGGCCCTACGTCTCTTTCATCGACGTCCTACTTTAGATAATCTGGAGTCATTCCGTATTCTACGTGCCCGAGTTTGCCATATAATTTGAGAAAGCAGAAGAGAGTCTGTCTTGGAGACAGTATAATTATACTCTTACAATTTATACTCCCACAACTAAGCTTTGGGACAATATTTGTAAATTACCTAGTAGCAAAAATTACATCAATAATATACCTGCTCTCATGTCTAACGGTTTGCTTGTCTCCTCCCCTGTGGAGGTATTCAATGTTCGCCACTATTTCTAGCACTGTGAGCTACTCTAACGAGTTTGCAGTGCATAAGCGGAGCATAGAGCGCCATACCATTAATTTTAGTCAAAGTCGGGGGGAGGATTATTACTCCCACTTTACTTCAGATGAACTGACCTACGCCCTGTCCCAGGCGGGCAGCACAGCTTCCGACCCTGATGCTATTCATTATGAAATATTACGCCAGTTGACCCCTGCTGGATGGCGTTTCTCTTAGACCTCTACAATAGTGTTTGAGAATCTCGTCAGTTCCCAACACTCTGGAAGCAAGCAACAGTTATCCCCTATACATAAAATTGGCAAGTATAAATTAGAGCCAACTAGCTATAGCCCTATAGCCTCAACTAGTTGTGTATGCAAAATATTAGAGAAAATGATTAATACACGGTTTATATGCTATTTAGAATCCCGCAATCTACTATTTGTTATGCAATGTGGTTTCCGCCATAACCGATCCACGTTGGATCACCTTGTTCGCCTTGAGACAGCAGTTCGTGACGCCTTACTCCATAAACAGCACCTCTTGGCTGTCTTCTTTGATTTGGAGAAGGCGTACGACACCACCTGGCGGTATGGATTTTAAATACTCTGTTTAATTAGGGGTTCCGGGGGAATCTTCAGGTTTTTATTAATAATTTTATGTCAGATAGACACTTCCGAGTAAGGTTAATCAACACCTTATCCGATGATTTTATTCAAGAAAATAGGGTGCCTCAGGGCAGTATTTTAAGCTTTACGTTGTTCGCCATCGCTATAAATAGCATTGTGGACAACGTGCGCCTACCTGTCCGTCCATGCCTTTTTGTGGATGACTACACAATTTATTGCTGTTCATCGAGTCTCCACCGGGCTGACTAGCAGATACAACCATCTGTCAATAATCTTTAGACGTGGGCATCGCGTAATGGCTTTCGCTTTTCTACAGCCAAGACGACGGTTTTCCACTTTTGTAGATTACGAGGAATACAGCCAGCTCCCATTATTTTAAAGAACCTTGTTATTTTTCCAGTCTCAGAAACCTTAATGTTCCTGGGACTTTTATTTGATTTAAATTAACTTAGATCCCCCACATCAGAGACCAGAAAGTTAGATGTGTAAAAGCACTCAATTTGCTTAAAATTGTTATCGGTCACTCTTGGGGTGCTGAAAAGGAAACCTTGATGCGCCTCTATAGGCCCTTGGTAAGATTGAAACTTGATTACGGCAGCTTTGTTCTTGGTTCGGCCAGACCTTCGGCGTTAAAGATGCTAGATAGTGTCAACCACGCCGCCATTCGACTGGCTACTGGTGCTTTTTGTCCCAGTCCAGTGGTCAGCATCTGTGCTGACTCCAGTGAGCCCCCTCTTTCTTACTAGCGGTCCTATATTCTGGCATCTTAAGTATTGAAACTGCACTGAATGCCAAAGCATGTTGCTTACAGTCCTGTGTTCCGTTTCTCCAACCATGTCTTATATGTAACCAAATGGCGTAGTAAAAGGCCGGTTGGGATCAGGATGCTGTCGGTTTTTGACACGTGTGGGATATTCCTGCCGAAGGCTATCCCCACATCTCCAGTTCGAGTTTCTCCCTGGAAGATAGGCCGACCTCAATGCCATATTGATCTTGCCAAGTTTCCTAAAGCTACCACCTCACATGTTATATATGAGAGGCCCTTTAACGAGCTCCTCTCCACTCGCTTTCAAAGTTTTAAGCACATCCACACGGACGGTTCAAAATGTGGTGCCTCCGTGGGGTGCTGATTTGTCGTGGAGGGAAACAATTTTAAATTTGGTCTACCTGGTGAATCCAGTGTTTTTACGGCAGAACTATACGCCTATTTTAAATCTTTGTGTTTTGAAAATTGTAATTGTCACATTTCTGTTCTCATCTGCACGGATTCTCTGAGTGCTATGTTGGCACTTTGTACGCCTGAAATACACTCGTGCAGATGATATATGAGGAAAATATTTAAATTGATTTATTAAACGCCCGGCTTGTCTTTTGCTGGATTCCTGTTCATGCTGGTCTTTTAGAAAATAAACTGGAGGACTAGGCAGACAAGGAGGTAGTCCATCTTCCTCCTGAGGTGAGCTTGGGTGTCATTTTTTAGACCTAAAGGCTGATGTTTGGCGTGGGGTCTTACGCACCTGGCACGAGCAGTGGGTTTCGACTCCTGCTCAGAACAAGCTGCAGTTCATCAGGGTGGTGTGTCGCAATGGTCCTCTTCTATATGAAAGTCTAGAAGAGAGAAGTTCGTCGTGATGAGACTCCAAGTCGGGCATACATTTCTAACTCATGGAATTTTATTAAGAGGGGATCCATCTCCAGTATGTGAGCTTTACGACGCTCCCCTTATTGTGTACCACATTTGGGTGGAGTGTCGCAAGTACGCCTCTATTCGCCTGGCACTTAATTTTAGAGGTGACTTTTGGTTTTTATTACATGACAGCGTGGATGGAGTCATTTGTTTACTCAATTTTATACGCTGAGCGAATCTTTGAAATTCCATTTGAGTCGCTTTTATAAAGCGACTATATTGGTTATTATCTCATATTGAGATTATTTTTAACATTTGTAGTAAACTTAAATGGGCTTTTTTTTTTGTCTTTTTAACAGATTATATTTTAATATGTAATTTTTGCCTTTTCAATATATTATCTTTTTAACATGTTTGTCTCGTCCCTTTAACGTGCTATATTTTAATATGTTTGTTTTGTCTTTTTAACTTAGTGAATACACCTGTATTTTTTTAAAGCAGGTGTATCACTTCTCTTGTTTTCCAAACAAGGATTTTACTTTTTTTATGGTGTTAATGACCTTTATGTGTCGATGTATCTCTAAACCTTCTTAATAATAATAATAATATAATTTACAGAGCACAAAAAAAATATCATGCTGGAACACATGTTGTTAAGCATACTAAGAGAAAAGTATTGTATAATGAATGCCAGGAAAACTGTTCTAGCAGTAATTTCTACCTGTGTAATATGTCGAAGGCACGTAGGGAAGAGTGTAAACGTGGAGACCGCTCCTCTTCCAACAAACAGAGTATGAGATGCAGCAGTTTTGAAATCACAGGAATTTATCTGGCTGGACCTCTCTACCTAAAAGGTGAAGTTAAAACAAGGATCTGTGTTTCACATGTGCTGTTTATAGAGCTATGCATTTTGAGCTAGTTACGTCTATTTCCCCATCAGCCTTCCTGCAAGCTTTGAGACATTTTATAGCGCGCCGTGGTAAACCCTCCATAATTGGACTTATTTCTTTGGAGCTGCAAATGCCCTTGGGGAGGTTGATTGGGAATGCATTTAGTTACAGTACGGCAAGAAAAATTGAGTGGAAATTCAACCCTCCAACTGCCGCTTGGTTGGATGGTTGGTGGGAAATAGTTATACAAATGGTCAAAAAACTATTGAGGAAAGTTTTGGGGCAAGTTTCCTTAAAATACGAAGATATATCCACCAGTTTATGTGATGCCGAGGTGGTTATAGATTCCCGACCTATCACTTACATGTCCAAAAACGCTGATGATCCATTAATGTTTCTACAAAAAGACTACTTGGTAGGAGTACCTGACCTAGACACCTTTGACAAAGTTAATCTCACCAAAAGGCACAGCTATCAGCAGCAGGTGCGTGAAATTCTGAGAAGAATATTTAGATCAGAATATTTTAGTCAACTTGTACAGCAAGTGGAATCCAGGAAAGATGATCAACCTATTTCTTTTGGAGACGTCGTGCTGATTGGAAGTGACAACAGCAAGCGGCTGGACTGGCCATTAGGTCAGGTCATATAAATTCTTCCTAGGTTAGGTGGTGCTGTCAGAACTGTCCGACTGAAGACGGCTAATTCGGAGCTGTTGAGACCAGTTTAAAGACTACCCATAGGAGGTGTTTACTCCAGAAGCCCTTCGGCTGAGGCCACACCAACCAGTGACTACGGTGGGAAACCCTGTTTCTATTGTTGCAGGAAGGGAAGAACTTACCACTTGGTATGGACGTACATTGAGAGCACCGAAAAGCTGGACCTTTGAATATTATGACAACTCAGTTGGGAGGATGCTTTGTTCTTCCTTAATAATTATTGTTAAGTTTCTGGATCTGCTCCATGGTGACAAAGTTTGGTCATATTGTTGCTGGTTATGAAATGTTAGATATATAATCTCTGCTTCGTTCTATTTTTGTAGAGACAATGGTAGAGTAATAGGAAGCATATAATAGTAGAACCTTCGAATACCGGTCGCACCAAACTGGAATTTATTTACCTGCACAACGAACTTTATATGTATAAGATGCTTCCTGGTATTTACTGTCTTCTTCATTTGCAGTCCGTGGTGATCTTCGGGCAATCATGTGGAGAGAAATCAAACCACTTGTATGTAAAGTCCTCTAGAATTTACCTCCTTTGGGCCTCAGGTATTTTCTCTAAGCAGTGAAATTTTAAACACCTGCTACAGTTAACGAGTTAGGTTATTTTTACCATTACAACATAGTTCATATTATTACCTAATGTTAGTATTAATAACCTACAAATGAAAGTTTTTAATTAATATTTTGATGTTATGTTTTATTTGAAAAACAGATTTACCTGCAATCATCACCAGCGGTTAGTTGTGGCACAATTTTTCCAGCATGATTTATGTTTTCCTGTCCTCTAACTTTTGCGTTTCTAGCTGTCTTCTTTCTTTTCTTTTCGTGGCAATTGTCCAACAGGAGCTTGTTCTTGCATTCAAAACGATAATTAACTATTACACACAGATAAATACTATTTAACACGAACATTAACACTTTAAAGGAAAAAATTGCCAACTTGACACAACCAAAACACGGACTAAGCAAAACCAAAGCCAACAATCAAATAGTAAGTGCTACACTATCGCCGCCTTCACAGAATTTTTCTGGCATAAACTGGACTTTTCCAGGACATTACCGGTATTTGTTAGAAAGGCTATGGACATATCCATATTTTGCAGACACACCATATCTTCAACTACTAATGTCAATGGTACAGGTCCCTTTTTGTTGCAGGAACCATTTACACCATCAGATAGTGCTTCCAAATAAGAACAAATTGCAATAATTATCTCAAAAATTATATTTTTGGACTAATCCTGTGTTTGATAACAACCTCTCCATTTTCATAAGCTTGTCCAACTATTAGTAGCTACGTTTTATAATTGAAATTGTACGATGAATAGCCAACCTTTCGGTTATTTTGATTATTTATTACTAGTAATATTTAGGGCCATAGTAAAAAAACTACATTTGTTGCGAACATTTTAAGACAATTTTTATTACAAATCTACCATTTGTATGAATAACAACTTTGTAATAAAAACATGGTTCAAATTAATACTTATTTCTAGCTTTTGCCTTAGAAAACCTGTCTATAACTTCAGTATAGTTTGATTGCTTTTCATAACACATCAACACAAGAGCATTCAGTTTATTGTCCACAATAACTGATCTCTTAATTTTCTTCACCCTGTTTAGTACTTAAATTCCACTTTCAGCTGTGCAATTAGTTACTGGTATGGTAAGAACAATCCTCAAAGCAATTTCCATGTTAGGAAAAGTATTTTGGAGGCTATTATATCTTATGTAAAAGTAGAGTTATAGTATCCTGGTCAGTTTTTTAGCTCAATATACATCTTGAAATGAGAGCACTCATTTGTAAAATCACCATTAATGCTATCTGGATAGCACTGTATTAATTTCACTGCAGCCATTATAATATCTTCATTTGCTGTTTTTGGTGATAATAGAAATGTCAACACTTTAAAGTAATCAGTCATTACTTGATACGCTTTTCTTCTCTTAAGTAAATTGACTATCAATGAATCAATCCTTATGAGAAAAACACCAGATGTAAATCTTAATTTCTCGCCAAGCGTGTCTTCGATTCCTCGTGTTTCATCAACAAATAATTTACGTTTCCTAGTCCTAGGCATAACATCCTGCTTCTCTGCACTGAACGCTGAGAAATGACCCTGTTGGGAACGGTCACTGTGAGTGTTTTGCTGTCCGTTTTCTCGGGGTTTCTTAGGTGCACTATAGTCACTGGCGTAATGTCCTTTTCTTTGGCAATTATAGCACGTTACTCTTGGTTTTCCTGATCTATTCCTTTGTTTTTGATTGGGCTTTTGAGAGTTATTAGAACTTTTAAAATCGCTTTTCAAATTTGTCGAATGTTTCCGAATGTTCAATTGATGTGAGACTGGCCTCTTCATCCAACAGACGTGCCGTCATACTTGGGATTGTCTGTCTAGCCTCGTCTAGTGAAAGCCAAGCTTGTCTGAAGTTTCTAAATTTGGGAGGTAGATTACCAAGAATTTTGGTCATTATAGTAACATTTCTGAATTGTTCACCAGTGTCTCTCACATGTCGCGGGAGGTTTTCTATCTTGGCAATATGCTGAGCAATGGAGTCGTTGGCGTCCATCTTGTACTGATGAAAGCGTTCATACTCTAGCATTTTGTTCATTTCTGATTTTTGCTCAAAGATAGATTCTAATTTCTCTAACATTTCCTTAGATGAGTTGCAATTTTCCACTAATGTGATCTGTGATAGTTCCATAGCTGTAGTGAGTGTAAATATAGCAATTGCGTCGTCTTTGTTCCACTTTTCTAGTTCCTTCACTTTGTCTATTGCCGGCTTTTCCATGGCGCCTTTTGCAACATAAAAGACGCCTTTTGCCCTTAGGGCACATTTCATTTGAAATTTCCATTGGTGATAATTATTGCCGTCGAACTTATTTACGCGTGCTACGTCAAACTTTTCAGCCATTATTTCTATTTTGGTCTCGCGGATTTTAGAACTTCAAACACACGACACAATGCTGTTTGCTGATCGCGCGAACCTAATGATAAATAAATGGCGAATCACGTCGCTTCATAACGCGAGTGCGAATTCACGAAACGGATTTGTGAATTACCCGACGGACAGTTTTAATGAAATATTACGTGGATATTCACGCGGTTGTTGGGTGCCTGGGCCCATAACCTGTTAAACACTTTATTTTAAGTTTGGAACGCACTGTTCTTATTTAGCGGAACGCACACGGTAAGAGCTCAACATGAGTGTTACATGACGCCAACCACACTAGCACAAAAGGGCTTAAAGAATGTATTCGTGCGCCACACTATTGGGCACTCATACTGTTGGTTATGAGGTTAGGCCTAAACAAGCATGATATTTTAAACATGTTTTGACAGTTAAGATCACAATCGTTTACATTTATTGATGTTAAAATCTTCTTTAAATCAGTGTTAGACCCCCCTGCGGGACGGGGTTTAGAATAGTCCCGCAGTAACCCTGCTTGTCGTAAGAGGCGACTAAAAGGGGAGGCTTCTGTGCAGGACGTACCTTGTGCAGGAAAAACCTATCCTAAATCTTTCCTTTCACCTCCTTTTTCTTCCTTCTCTTTCACTCTTTTTTATTCTTCTCCCTTCGCTTTCTTTATCCTTACCTCTTTCTTCCTTTCCCCTGCCGTTCAGTCCTGCACAGAGACTTTTGGCCCCTCCGTTGACGACCCTGGCATCTAACACGGCTTTCCTTGGACGATTATTGGACACCACTGCTTTGAGCTCCTGAGTGAAAGTGCGCCGGTTGTAATATCTTAGTAGAAGGGCCTTAGGGATGACAATAACCGGGTACCCTACTTTGAGAAAAGACCGGTTGCGTTCACGAGGGCCCGGACGTAAAATTGACACTTTCCTACACCCACTTGCTGCGATGACCTCTCTCTCAGCGATGCCCTATGTGAAGGTTGTCATGTCTAGCGTCGTATGGGGCCTCTCGTCGGGACAGTTAACAGGGGCATATGTGGTAGTACCAACATGGAATCACCCTGGGTCTACGATCCGAGTACTGTGTAGGTTGTCCCCAAAAATGGCATGGCCGCTTCTTTTGTCGCTGCTGACAACTTAATGTCCGCTGGCACCGTACTGCCCGCTGGCAACTCACTGCCCGGCCCCTCACAGGGCCGTAATACTGATAAGCGGCGGAAACGGGTAAGGCCGTCCAGCCCTGAATTGGAAAAAATCCAGGAAGTGGTGAGGCCCCAGCCCCGCTTCCTGGTAATGTCTCGAGCACAGGAAAATGAAAGTCTGAAGCGAGTAAGCCCATCTATCCTCGAAAGAGTGATAAATGGCGCAGCACAATCACAAGTATCAATCAGAAAACTGCGTGATGGCACGATCTTGATACAAACAATGACTGACACTCAATCATCAAAGGTAATGGCAATCTCGGAAATACCGTTGAGCAATACGTCTCATATACCGGTGAAGGTGGAGCCTCACAGGTTCCTCAATGTTTGCAAGGGAGTGGTCACTTGCTATGACCTCGACTGCGTGAGCATTGAGGATATCTGTGAGGAACTTTCCCCTCAGCACGTCACCGAAGTGTACCGCATTGTCACAAAAAAGAACGGACAAGAGAAAAAAACTGACACGTATATCCTTACTTTTGCGACCCCTACCCTTCCAAAGGAGGTCCGAGCAGGTTTCCGCGTGCTCAGGGTCCGGCCGTATGTCCCTAACCCCCGGCGCTGTTTTCAGTGCCAGGAATTTGGGCATACGAAGCTGCGATGCCGTGGGAAGCCAACCTGTGCGGATTGTGGACAGGAGGCTCACGAAACACCATGTGAGTCTCCTAAGTACTGCGTCAACTGCAAGGGTCCGCATTCCGCCTGGTCTCGGGCCTGTCCGAAATGGAAGGTAGAGAAAAAAGTCCTGGAGATACAAACTGAAAAGAAGATCTCATATGCCCAGGCACGTAAGGAATACGCATCTAGTCAGGCTCCGGTATTTCAAACCTCCTACAGCCAAATTGTAAGCCAGAACATTAACTGCCCCAACTGTCACTGCGCAGTTAATCTCGCAAAGACGCCCACGCGACCTGTGCCATTGGTCTCTACTCGAGACATTCTTAATGTTAACGTGCCAACTAAGGTTGCGCCTAAATTACTTGGAGAGGCGAAACCTAGACAAAGGTCGTCTCCCCCACCTGTACCCCCGAGCAGCCCTCCTCGGGTACCTCCCCCGAGCCCACCTCGGGAAACAAAAGAACTTGCGGCCGTTGTTGGTTCGTCCGCTCTGGTCTCTGGGTCACCGGAGGTTAGAGTGGGTGGCAAAACGGGTGAGGCCGCAAAGGCGAGTCCTGCTGGTGCCTGGAGAAAGGTCCAGCGAGGTGTCGCCGACAATAATAATCACAAAAAAGCGTCGAAGGCTGTAACAAAGCCTTCGCGCTCAGAATCAACCCCCAAATCTCTTCTGGAGAAACAAAAGCCTCTCTTGAAACGAGAGGTCCAGGAGAGACTTGGCAAGGCCAGAGGACCTAAAAAGGTCCTTAACCAATTTTTAGTTTTAAGAGATAGTGATATGGATTGCGTGGATGAATAAATTTATATTTGTACTTAATGTCGCTACTACAATGGAATTGTAGGGGTTTTTATGCTCCTGTAGAGGAAATTAAACTACTAATTTCTTCCCTGCATCCTTCCATCTTGTGTTTGCAGGAGACCCACTTCCGCCCAACTGACAACCCGATGCTTCGTGGGTACGATGTATATCGTACCGACAAGCCCATTTTTGATCGGGCTAGCGGAGGTGTGGCTATATTTGCACGTAGCAATATATATCATAAATCTGTAAATATTATATCCGATCTCCAAGTGATTGCTGTCAGAGTCTCCCTTCCTATTGAAGTAACCGTATGCTGCGTCTACCTCCCACCAGGTGAGCGTGTTTCAAAGAGGAGCCTAGAGGCCCTCTTTATACAACTTCCCGCCCCCTATATCATCATGGGGGATTTTAACGCACACAACCTGGTGTGGGGGTCCAATTTTACAGACGCCCGTGGGAGGATGGTAGAGGATATTCTTGTCTTGGGAAGCCTGGTGTTAATGAACACTGGGACCCAGACACACTTCTCCACCTTCAATGGTGTATCCTCTGCCATCGACCTAACTTTATGTAGCCCCGGGATCGCTGCTCACTTCCTTTGGGAGGTTCACTCGGATCTATGTGGCAGCGATCACTTTCCCATTCTGCTTTCGCCACTTCACGATCCTCCCGGTATAGCACGGGCACCACAATGGGTTCTTAAACGTGCTGACTGGGATAAATTTCGCGAGCTCGCCGTATTTGATCAACCCCTTTCTCTTGACGTCGATGTGAATATAGACCATTTTACTTCGACGGTCATCATGGCGGCGAGGGAATCCATCCCTAAATCCTCGCCACATCCGCGCCACCGACCTGTTCCCTGGTGGAACGAGGAGTGTCGGTTGGCTATTTATGACCGTCGAAGGGCCCTACGTCTCTTCCATCGACGTCCTACTTTAGAGAATCTGGAGTCTTTCCGGATTCTACGTGCTCGAGCTCGCCGTACCATTCGTGAAAGCAGAAGAGAGTCTTGGAGACAGTTTATTTCTACCCTTACTATTTCCACTCCCACAACTAAGGTTTGGGACAATATTCGTAAATTACGTAGTAGCAAAAATACCAGTAACAATATACCTGCCCTTATATCAAACGGTTCGCTTGTCTCCTCCCCTGTGGAGGTCGTCAATGTATTGGGCTCTATGTTCACCGCTATTTCAAGCACTGCAAGCTACTCTAATGAGTTTGCAGCGCTTAAGCGGAACATAGAGCGCCATTCTATTGACTTTGGTCAGAGCCGGGGGGAGGATTACAACTCCCCCTTTACTTTAAATGAACTTATTTACGCCATGTCCCAGGCGGGCAGCACAGTTCCCGGCCCTGATGATATTCATTACGAAATGTTGCGCCAACTGCCCCCTGCTGGACAGACATATCTGTTGGACCTTTATAATAGTGTTTGGGGATCTCATCAATTCCCATCACTATGGAGGCAAGCAACCGTTATACCAATACATAAAAGTGGCAAAGATAAACTAGAGCCAACTAGTTATAGACCGATAGCCTTAACTAGTTGTGTATGCAAAATATTAGAGAAAATGATAAATAAACGATTAATATGGTATTTAGAATCCCGCAATCTACTATCAAATATCCAATGTGGTTTCCACCGTAACCGATCCACGGTGGATCATCTTGTCCGCCTAGAGACTGCAGTTCGCGACGCCTTCCTCCATAAACAACACCTCTTAGCTGTGTTCTTTGATTTGGAGAAGGCCTACGATACCACATGGCGGTACGGCATTTTAAAAACACTTTTTATTTGGGGGTTCCGAGGGAACCTCCCTGTTTTTATATCTAATTTTATGTCAGATAGACACTTCCGGGTAAGGTTAAACAACACCTTATCCGATGATTTTATTCAAGAAAATGGGGTGCCTCAGGGCAGTACTCTGAGCTGTACGTTGTTCGCCATCGCAATAAATGGCATTGTGGACAACGTGCGGCTACCTGTCCGTTCATGCCTTTTTGTGGATGACTATGCAATTTATTGCAGTTCGTCAAGTCTCCACAGGGCTGAACGGCAGATACAACTCTCTGTAAACAATCTATGGTCGTGGGCATCGCGAAATGGCTTTCGCTTCTCTGCTGCCAAAACGACGGTCATCCACTTCCATAGATTACGTGGAATACAACCTGTCCCCACTATTTTAATGAACCACGTTGCTTTACCAGTCTCAGAGACCGTAAGGTTTCTGGGACTTTTATTTGATTTTAAACTAACTTGGATCCCCCACATCAAAGACCTGAAAGCGAGGTGTATAAAAGCACTCAACCTGCTCAAAGTGGTTAGCGGTCGGTCCTGGGGTGCCGATAGGGAAACCTTGATGCGCCTGTATAGGGCCTTGGTAAGATCAAAACTAGACTATGGCAGTTTCGTTTACGGATCAGCTAGACCCTCGGCGTTAAAGATGCTGGATAGTGTCCACCATGCTGGCATACGACTGGCTACTGGTGCTTTTCTTACCAGTTTAGTCGTCAGCATCTGTGCCGACGCCGGTGAGCCCCCTCTTCATTACCGGCGGTCCTATCTTCTGGCATCTTACGTGTCGAAACTACACTGTATGCCAGAGCATGTTGCCTACCGTCCTGTGTTTCACCCCCCTAACCGTGTCTTGTATGAAACCAAATGGCGTAGTACAAGGCCGGTTGGGATCAGGATGCTATCGGTTTTCGACACGTGTGGGATAGTCCTGCCAAAGGCTATCCCCACATCCCCAGGTCGAGTCTCTCCTGGAAGATACGCCTACCCCAATGCCATTTTGATCTTGCCAAGTTCCCTAAAGCGACCACTGCGCCGATTATATATGAGAGGACCTTTAATGAGCTCCTCTCCACTCGCTTTCAGGGCTTTAAGCGCATCTATACAGATGGTTCCAAGTGTGGAGCTTCCGTGGGATGCGCATTTGTTGTGGAGGGAAACAATTTTAAGTTTGGTTTACCTAGTGAATCCAGTGTTTTTACGGCTGAATTATACGCCATTTTTAAATCTCTGTGTTTTGTTTATCGTAAATATTACCGTTCTGTTCTCATCTGCACGGATTCCATGAGTGCTATGATGGCATTGTCCACTATATACTCCTGGAATCCACTCGTGCAGATGATACAGGAACAAATTTTAAAAATTGTTTCATTAAACACCCGGCTCGCCTTTTGCTGGATTCCTGGTCACGCTGGCCTTTCAGGAAATGAACTTGCTGACCAGGCGGCCAAGGAGGCAGCACGTCTGCCTCCGGAGGCGAGTCTGGGTGTCATGTTTTTAGATCTAAAGGGTTATGTTCGTCGTGGGGTCTTACGCACCTGGCATGAGCAGTGTGTCTCGACCCCTGCTCAGAACCAGCTGCGGTCCATCAGGGACGGTGTGTCGCGATGGCCCTCTTCTATACGAAAGTCTAGAAGAGAGGAGGTCATCGTGACGAGACTCCGCGTCGGGCATACATTACTAACCCACGGATTTTTACTAAGAGGGGATCCACCTCCAGTGTGTGAATTTTGTGATGCTCCCCTTAGTGTGTACCACATTTTGGTGGAGTGTCGTAAATATGCCCCTATCCGCCTGGCTCTTGATTTTAAAGGTGACCTACGTTTTTTACTACGCGATAGCGCGGATGGAGTTATTTGTTTACTCCGTTTTATACGCTAGGCGGATCTTTTTAATGCCATTTGAGTCAATTTTATAAAGTGACTCATCTGGATTTATCTCATATTGAGAACTTTTTAACATTTTAGTACATTTTAATATGTTTGTTTTGCCTTTTTAACGTATTATTTTAACACGTTTTATAATTTTAATGTGTTATATTTTAATATGTTTGTATTGTAATTTTAACATAGTGTATACACCTGTGGTTTTATTTTAGCAGGTGTATGACTTCTTTTAATCTAATTGCCCATTTGAGCGCTCCTATGGAGTGTCTTAAATGGGCACTTTCTCATATTGAGAATAACGGTTTTTAATTGATTTACAAATTTTAATATTGTATATTGCTTTATATTTTATGTTTCCACCTGTTCATTCGAACAGGTGGACTATGTGAAGTGTCTCTCCCTAATGGAGATTTTACTGTGTTTTTAAATGTCAAGGCCCTAATGACCTCATTGTGTCGATGGGCCTCTAAGCAATAATAATAATAATAATCAGTGTTAGACTCGATATGATGGACTCTACCATTCTCATTAAACCTACGTATATATTTCCCCCGCTATGATCCATATACATTTTCAACCTATCTTCTTAAGTGATTCTTTGGCTTGTCCAAAGAGAATCTTATTTTGATGAGTTAGGCATTCATTTACATACATGTGTCTCTTCGTGCATGAGAGTCCCAAGTATAGTGTACTGAGCTTATCATCAAAGCTGGTTAAACTCTTATTAAATTGTTTCACTCCGTTAATAATCTCAAGTTTTTTTGTGTCGTCTGACTAATTTAACAAGAATAACTGAGGGTAGTTAATTTTTCTTGATGTTTGATAGCCTGTGAGCTATGTCAATTTCACCTTTAATCAGATCAACTTTAACAGATCTGGATAATTTTTACACCAATTCATAAACGTTTTCTGTATTTGCACTAATTATTAGGATTCCATGTATCTCAAAACTGTTTATTCTGGAATATTGTTGCAAGTCAGAGATGTCTTTACTAATCACACTAACATGTTCTTTAACTTCTTTTGTCTCCTAATCTTTCTCGTCTATTTGATCCCTTATCAAATACAGTGTATGCATTTATCTTTAAATTTCTTCAATGTTATTTTATACAATTGATTTTTCACCACTTTCCTGAGTATTCAAATTAATATTTTTCTTTCCTGTAGTATTTTTGTCAGGTTTTGTGATCGCACAGAAGTTAACTTGTTTTGCAATAAACGGTCTGTCCAAACCGCAATGCGTTCCAAAGTCACAGTCAATACAAAATAACTTTTTCTTGTTGTTACAAAGTTGATTGAATTTTGAATTAGATATTCACACACACGAAAATGATACCAAGATTTACAGGTTCCATCACATTCCATCGAAGTTTCACCTTCATATATGAACAAATTGCACCCGCCACAATACTTAAGTTCATTATCGTCGCCATTTTAATTCATTCAAAGTTAACGATTTGAAGTTTAGAATATATGAATAGGTTTTTTTTAAAGGGGCATTAGTCCTAAGAACAAAATTTTACAGGAGAAGGAAAAAACTTGATAGCATCTTTAAAAAATTTGTAATATGATACTTTGGTATTTTTTCCTGTTCATATGCTTCAACATTAACGTCCCCATTCATATTTATATTATTTAAAACAACCATGGATTTTAAATTTAATTCTAAACTTTGAGGACTTATGCCCTTGTTATCCATCCCTTCGACTTGGAGGGTAACTGGTTGATGTAGTTGATGTCCCGACGGCGGTGACGTCGTGGTCAGACACGCGTGGGTAGGAAGAAGGTAGGCGAGTGTGTTCCGGCAACATTAGTCGCGGTGGAACATAAGGATGTTCCGGCAACGTGAGTCGCGGTGGAACGGAAGGATGTTCCGGCAACGTGAGTCGCGGTGGAACGGAAGGATGTTCCGGCAACGTGAGTCGCGGTGGAACGGAAGGATGTTCCGGCAACGTGAGTCGCGGTGGAACGGAAGAATGTTCCGGCAACGTGAGTCGCGGTGGAACATGAGGAAGTCCCGGCAACGTGAGAGTCGCGGTGGGAGGTATGGTGATGGTGGAGAGGGAGAGAGGGTTAAACAAATTGCTCTTTCTTAACATATAACAATTTAATGAGCTCTCTCGAATAAGTGTGGTTCCCCAAGGTGGGCCACCACTGATTTGCCGAGGCTAAATGACCGAGTCTGACTGGCTAACTGGTATTGAGACCAAGGAATCACCGTGTTAAATACCCTCCACTGCTGCCTGGCCTTGTCCAATGGGAGAAACAGGGGCTTCCCATTGGTGCATGCAAGTGCCCATCACGCGAGCCAATAGAGGCAGAGTTCTCTTTGGCGCTGTGTATAGAGGTGCACTCGTCACGGACGTCTTCGAAGACATGGACTGTGGAGCGGTCCAGGCAGTAGAGAGGTTGGATGGCGCGGCCTGTGCAAGTGCGGAGGAAAGAGACAAGGGGCTGACTCAACAGTGAGGGACAACACCCTTTTAAAAAAATATGACCATAGGGTTGAAGTAATCAATTATTTTTATGATAATTTCAACTTAAAGTTTAAACTATGTCAATTAAATTTACAAGCCAAAAAGTTATTGATCACATGTATTGCAAATGGTTACAGGCCACTGTAAGATTTCGTTATAGAATTCTTGGTATTCAACAGGAACATACTGGATCAGTTTTCGAATGTCTTTAATCTTTGTCTCATTCATAGGAAATTTTCCTGAATACGCAGGTTTGTCTGGCAGAACAACCTCTTGATTTGGCCTAACAGAAAAGTAGAAAGTATGATGGATCAACCCATTAATATGCGTATAGGCCTGGATGTACCCTTTTTTCTCCCTGCTGAAAACCAAGTGGAACAAGCTGCTAATGCCGAAATGGACCTTTTCATCCCGTCGTAATTTTTGGGATTCTGTGGATACTGCCGTCTTCCTGTAGAAATTTTTCCACCAATTTTTGTAGTTTATAATTTCACTCAAATCAACTTTTTTAACAATGAATGTCCTTGGCTTCGAACTTTCAATAATGTATTGGATTATTTCGTGAATACTGTCTTTGAAGCTTTCGTTTGATTACCCCGAAATCCCTATCGCAGGGTAGGAAGCTATGACCTCTCACGGGGAAGAACTGTTGAACTGTTTGAAACCTTCCAGTGTCTGTTAGTGCCAAAAGATACCTACACATAGCTTGATTTTTATTTTGTGCTGAACAGTTGTCTGAAAAGAGACGCAGCTCAGTGTATGTATCAGCTACTTCTTTTAAGTAATCACTGAGAAAAGAGCATACCTCATTGGGACTCTTTCTACCTTCCCCTTCATGATACACGTATAATGTGCTCAAGTTAGATTTAATGTTATGAATGCAAAAAAGATTAATTGTCAACTGTCTTAGGTAAAAAAGTTCTTGAACAGGCGTCTTTGGAAGACTAATATTCTGCATATAATCAAAACTTAATGATAAAACATTAGTTTCTGCTTTTACCAGGTCTGAGGCCTCATGTCGTAATGCGTCATAACACTTCTTGCTCCTCCTTTTATGAACCATTAACTCAGCTAAAGCTGCACGTTTTGCTACTGGATTTAGATGTGGGGATTTAATTTTTAAATTTAAGTCTTCACATGTGCAACAAGTGTCCATTTGTGGACGGCCAAATGTGTAATTAAAATGTTTTCTAAACACATTCCAGTATGTGTAATAGCTAACTATTTCTTTCAGGTTCTGGTGTCTCACTTTGAAAAGCTTCCACATGAGCTTGACATTGAGATCTGCACTCAAATAAAATTTTGTCTGGCCAAGATAGTGAGATTCTTTCAACGGAAAAGATTCAATATGCTGTCGAATCAGATCATGAGTTTCAAAAGAAAGGGTGTGAGTAGCCCCCAACCCACGTTTGTCTTCCGGTGTCTTTCCAGCTATTTTCAGCTCCCTTATTCTTCTCAATCGTTTCACAGTAATGTTAAAAACAGACAAAAGCATCAAGACATACCTCTGTTCGAAGAGATCCCACAAGAACATGGTATTTAAAGGTGGCAGAGTTTACCCTAGTAGAATTCTGAGATCTAGGTCGCCGCCGTTTAGCCTCCAAAATATCTATCAAGCCCTGAATATAGACATCTTGTTCATTCTTCGTTTTTATGTTATGTAGCCAGCCGTGTGAAAACATCCAAACAATTGTCCTCCCCAAGGACCTCCAGGCACTTTTTCTTGCATCTGTAACATAAAATAAGAATTAGCTTAAAAAGTTACATGTTTGGAGATCTAGCTAAAACTAGCACCCACAATAGCCTAGACCTAAAGGCTAAACCAGCTCCGAATTAAAATAGATTGAGGTAAAGTGAGTCAAATAAGGTGGTAACTTAATACTATTGTACTTAGAAGTAGGATTAATTTCACCCGAACATCACACATGAAGGTTAAAATGCAGTTTATTTTTTTACAATGAATAATGCCCACCTGCATGAAAACTCCGGCTGTTTGCATGGAACATTTTTCTCACGATGGTTTACGTAGGCTTCTCCTTTCAGCCTAGCAGCTTTGATCTTGTGTACTTTATAATTTGCAGGGTTTCTTCCTTTTCTCTTTTGAGAGCCTGTGTCAGGAACATCACTCTCTGAAGAGCTCATTACAAAATCCTCTAATCCTTTAATTAACACAGTGAACAAAAGAATCTTAATTTGAGATTGGAAAGCAGCTGACTTAGGTCATCAGTTTTACCACAGATAAGAAAATAAAATCTCTTTACAGCTATGGTTCTAGTGTGTGGCGCCACTGCTACTGCCTTCTGCTTAGTTTTAAAAGGGCATGAGTCCGTGACTGATGCCCTTTTAAAAATAACCATAGTTTTCAAACTTGAATAACCTCCTTGTGCAGTGAAGTGACTGATGCCCTTTGAACACCAAACGATGGGTCTAGGTTTGGAGAATTAGAAAAAAAATAAAAGTGAAAATGGCCAAAAATGCGACTGATGCCCTTTTAAAAAAACACGATTCATATGTTGTTTACAACCTTGATTATGGTTTGGGTCACTTATAATTAACATAAAACCCCACACTTTCTTATGATTAAACATTTTATGACTGACCTATTTAATAATATTTAATACAGATTAAATTATGCCTAGCTGATTAAGTGATTAGATTATAACAATATATTATAAGTAGGGTATTTTCATTATATTGATAATTTTAACGTCATTTCTAATAAACTTGGGGGGGGGGGATTTTGTAAAATTATATATAACGGTTTATAAAAGTCTTCGAATATTATAACTACTGGGCACTTGCAAGCCTATTACACATCAATAGTGAATTTATGTGTTTCAAGAATATAATTAAGTTAACAAAATAAATGATTGCAAACAAAAATATAAATTAAATGGTCGAGGGCTAAGAGTCTAAAACCCTGACCACTCTACACTGGAGATGCTGGAAAACTTAAATATGTTGTTACACATTGTCAGCTCAGTTTGCAACTCTTCTGAGAAAATACTTTTTTTGTTCAAAACATCCATCAGGGGTTTAGTAAATTAATTTGACTTTGAGAGAAAGATGTCCTCCAATATGCAGTACTCTTGAAAATGTTGTTGGTTGAACCTGAATTGAATTTATCGATAGATTGTGTCCAAGGTTGTGTTGGCCATGCGAATCAGGGCTTACACACAATCCAATCTAAATATATACATCGTGTTGTTATAATAGAAACTTGTAAAGATGATCAAACTTAGATACCATATTAATCTATACAGCTCCTGGTGCACCTTTCTTAAAAAAACCTTTACCTTTATTAAAGACTAAAAAAAGGATCTGTCTTAGTCAATCAACTAACAAGAGCATAGCTAAAACAAATATTTTAATGAGCCAAAAGGTTTGCTTTCTCAGTATTAAAACAATAAAATAAACTAGAGTGTAGACCAAGAATTACATGGTAATATATAAGAAAATGCTGATATCATAATTATTAGCAATCAAGTTGTTCTTACAGATAAGAAGGAAGGCGAATACCTTTATATTCAAGATTGCCAACAAAGGGAGGATCGAGGTAATATTTTTTAAAAAAATCCCTTTTAGAAGCTGCTAAAAATATTGCAAACCGACGTTTCAAATGTAATGCACTATTGGCCCAGAGGCATACATTTCAATCATCCCGAACAAATAGTAGCAACGGAAAGAGTGAGTTATCAGGGACATCTTCCATACAAATTTAAAGAAAAAAATACATCACTTTACTTTAAGAAAACTATCCACCCCGTTCCCCAAATAAATCCAACCTATAAAAATGAAAGTCAAATTTCTCTTCTTTCCATTTATCTGAGAGTCCTAGTTAAGAACCATCCTTCAATCAAAAGAGAGTAATGATTAAAAAGGGAAATAACTTACCGAACCCCCCTCCCCCCAAGGTATATAATCCCGAAATAGGTTATTTCTATTTCAAACATTTACGTTACACAATACACAAAACTCTGGAACCTTAACTTCCAATGTCCAAAACCGTTACGCAAAACGAAGAAAAGACAATACACAAGAAAATACTCACAAAATGAAATATTGACCAAAAATAAAGTCTTACCACACGTACTAAGTCCCCAAATTGTCCTACATAATATCCCAGAAGTTAACCAACTTAGGTTAAAAAATCAACAAAATTAGCCCCGCAAAAAATCAGGGCTATGACTTGGCAATGGCCGACAAAAAAAGATCCCTGAAAAAGAACGCAACAAGAACACTTCGCCTCCGACCAGAAGGCCACACGACCAATCACAGACCACAAACGTCACGCCCAGCCTCGATGCACAAGCCTAGCAAAGCACCAGACCGCTAAAGTGGGTGGCTTTGGGATGGTTTTTAGCTAATACTAAATACTTAAGTAGATAAACAAATGACTTGGGGTTGATCTTTGCAGTATCAGAATTAGTTTTTCTGTTGGTTCGAAAATCTTGATTCACACAAGAAGTGCAAAATATACAGACCCTTTCAAAAAATAATCATATAATCCACGGGGTTTTGCGACACAGTCATCCTCAGACATTGTGAATCTCTCAAGACATGTAAGAACATATGAATAGTTATTAAGAAGCGGGCGAATAGCAATGCATCTTACAGCCCACCTTGTTGGGCAACCATGGATAGTGGTACCCTTGGAGGCCTTGATGTCTTCGAAAGATGCCATTCTTGTGGGTGAATTCCTTCTCATTACACCCACATCATTCGTCCAAAATAGTACATCTCGTATTATAATGATGTAGGCCTATTTGGTGGTATCCTGAAGAGCTAGGTTGAGGCTATGGCTCTGCAGTGAACAAATAGTGCAAGAGGTTGATTCTCTTTAATTAGTGCTTGAACACCCTTGCAGGCATATATCACGTCAGTACCACCATCGTAGCATTACACTTTGAGGTTTTCTGTGGAGAGTCCACAGCGTAACAGCCCATGGACGTGCCTGGTAAAGGGGTCGGGGGGGACACGCCCTCCCCCAAAAAAAGTTAAGGAAAATTACCCTTAAATTCAATAGAGTATTTATCGATCTATTTGAATAGTTTTTTTTTTATTCTTGAAATTACAGTTATTTTTAAAAGAAATGACCTTATTAACTAGGCGGACCTTGCTTCATTTGTATAGACACTAGCGCTGCTAAAATAGTTTTTAGGTTGGTGACACTATTATTTTATTAGTAAATTATTTTATTTTATTTGCAAGTTTTCAACTTTTTCGGATAGTTGTAGCAATCTTTTAAATGCCAAGAATAAATAGTGTTGTGTGTGGTGTTGTAAAATGTTTTATAAATAAATTAGTTTATGTATTACATATTATGTCGTATTTGCTAATCTGTTTGTCTGTAAAAGTGAACTTTATATAAATCAGCATGATTTGAGAAATATTTTGAGTATGGATCGTTTCTTAATCAAAACAAAACGTGATTCACCAACTGAACTACAATCTCCTAAAAACACTGCTTTGGCGAGTCTAGAGAAAAATCCATTCAAGCCAACTTAAATTTTAATAAAACAGAAAATTTGTTGGATCAATCACAAGTTAATAATTGTGAAAGCAATAAATATCTAACATGAAACTCAGAATTTAAAAGTAAAAATACTTCAATTTTAACCAGGACCAACAAGGAGTTCAATTGACTGCCTTTAGATGCCTCTACAAACAATGCAGATGGAGTTCTTTTTTTTATTGTAATAAATATAATAAATTATGTCCTGATAACAATCTTGCTAGGAAGATGGATCCGGCGTTTTCTAGAAATGGATTTAAAAACTGGGAAAAGGCATTGGACAAGTTTCGTTCACATGAAAATTCAGATAGTCATTTACAAGCAGTTTTAAGTTATAGACAGCTGAAAAACCCAATTAATGCCCAGTTAAATTCTTCTTTAGTTTCTGAACGTAAGATTTCTAGGAAATGTATTTTGAAAATTTTCACTTCAATTAAATATTTAGCCATGCAAGGTTTAGCTTTAAGAGAAAATCAACAAGAAAGTGGAAACTTATTTCATTTTCTTAAACTACGTTCCGAGGGTGATTCCTATCTTGCAAATTGGTTGAATAAGGAACAAGAGGTATACACAGATGGAGAAATTCAAAATGAGACTTTGGAAATAATGGGTAATGAAATTGTGAGAAATCTTTGTGATGAAATTCAATCTTCCAAATTTAATTTGCTTTCTTTGATTTGTGATGTTATACATGATATTACTGGGACTGAACAGCTTAGCATATGTGTGCGTTGGGTTGATGAAAACTTAGAGACTCATGAAAGTTTTTTTGAGACTACACAGTGCTACTAAAAAACTGGGGAATCGATTGAGCCATTATTTTTGATATAATGGTCAGAGTTCAACTACCTCTTTCGAACTTGCGTGGACAAACCTATGATGGTGCTCCAAATATGAGTGGGATCAACAAAGGAGTACAGTCTATAATAAAGGATAGACAGCCTCTAGCCGTGTTTATTCACTGTGGGGCGCACTGCACGAATTTGGTCACAAGGGATACATATGATACATCAATTACTGTGAGGAATTCAATGCAATGGGCTCATGATCTTGGAGTTTTGTTTTCACAATCATTGACAGCTAAAACCAAGTTTATTCATATCCGAGAAGCTGCTTTTAATGGTCCTTTGACATCTAATGCCAGCATTAAGCCCCTTTTTCCGACCAGGTGGATATACAGAGGTGCTCAGATTGAAGAGATTCTGATAAACTATTAAATGATTTTTAAAACACTTGAAGCACTGTCTGTTGAATCAAATCACTTACAGTAATCAAGTGAGGAGCTTATTTTCAAAACGGCTCTTGTCCGTTTTCCAAAATTTATGGAAAATTGAAAAAAAACATATTAAGATTTAAAATTTGAACTCATCATCTCATGAATATTTTTAAGAGATTTATTATACTATCAGGTGTGACTCACCTTAATATTAACACTTTAAAACTAACACTTTTTTTATAATTAAATAAATTAAATTGGACAAGGGACGTTTTGAAACTAAAGTATGGACAAAAGACATTTTGAAAATAAAAACAATGGACAAGAGACTATTTGTTTTAAAATTCATATTAAAACCTATTTTTGCAATGAAAGTAACTTTTATTTTCCAAATGAAATAATAATATAATAATTGCTAGATTAGAACATAGTATGAACATAAAAAAAGTGTTTGTATCTTATAAAAAATCATAAAAAACCATTAGAAATTAAATTACTGTCATTTCACTGTTATTAAAGAAGTAATATATTCTTAAAACACAGTTTGGTCTTTTTAATCATATGTTATCGGCATCCTCCATCATTCCCCCTTCTAATTCATCTTCGGAGGCTTCATCAGTTGTCTCCCTGTGAAATATTATATCTTGGTAGAAGTGCAGGTTAGGAATTTCCTCCCATCCTTCACCAAAGTGCAGGTCCAGTAGCCGTTTTACATCCACGATCCTTTGCCTCTTTACAGGAACACCAATGGGAATCAACGGTAGTGTTAACTGTGAAACATCCACCTTTGGCTTAAATACTTTTCTGTACAATCCTATGTCAATGTTATACCACGGCTCACCCTTGATAAGGATAGGAGCAGTTGGAGTTGATCCTCGGGTGATGATAAATCTCTTTGAAGACGCAAACTTGAAAGGCCACTGGCCAGGCTTCCTCATCGTTTGTTGTGACACAAGCTTCCAATCAAAGGCAGGCCAGTCATCCCCCATTTTTAAAACAGTCCCATGTTTACTGAAAATCTCCCAAAATTGTTCACGCTTGATAATCGTATCAAGAGCTTGGAGTTGAATCTCTATCCGGCCAAAGACTCGATCTGGCGGCAGGTAAGAATGCCCTGGCACAGGAAAAACCAAATGAACTTCTTTCAAATGGCGTGGGGCACAGTTTGCAAGCAAATACATGAGCATGCAAATCATAGAAGAGTTTTTATTTTGGCCCCCACAGCCATCTGCGAAGAGCCTAATTATAGAGTAGCCTTCAAAATTCATGTTTTTCAACCTGTGAAAAACAGCGGATGAAATCTGTGCCGAGCCTTTGGCTCCATCTGATTCAGTCCATGTGTAAATGAACACTTTGTCTTGGGGTTGTTTGTCAGTAGACGTTCCTTCATATATAGTGAAATTGTATATGTAGAACTGCCTACTATAATAAGCGGCCTGGTCAGGTATCTTGGGTAACACTTGGTTTTTCTGGCAGTCAAAAGAAATCGTTACCTGTCCGTCGTTCTTGGCTCTTAGCTGAGAAAAAAATGCATCACTTCTTCTTTTGTGTAATTCTTGCTCTCCACACAAGATGTGTCTCCAGCTTGTATTTTTAGCTCATACTGTATTCATTTAGAGTATTTATCTACAGCTGGGGAACCAAAGCTCAAGTTTTAGTCATTAGTAAAAATTTCATAGAAGTATGAATATGGCACTTTGAGTTCTTTTGGAACATTATCATTTGACTTTTCACTAAGTCTTGAAATTGAAAGGTAGCTCGGTAAATATTGCTTAGTTTTACTGGATGCTCGACAGTAGTGTTTTTCTAAGGGAACAAGACTTTCAATGTAAGACTTTACTGCAGCCTTTTTATCAACAAAATGGTGAGACTTGTGGTCTCCCCCCCTGTTTTCACTGGGCAAAAGTCCAGTTTTAAAATGTCTATTGCACACTCGCTGAGCTCGTTTCAAATTAATGCCCAAAATAGAACAAAAGCCTTTATTACATACATTCACGAGTTATGTTTTTCCATTTGTTGTTTTTGGGACCAGGAAACGATTAATAGTTTCTCGTACTTGCTTTCGCTCAGCTCGAGGTTTATACGCTTTGGTGATTCACTGAGAGTGTACTTAAGGATAAAATTGTCCTGTACTTGCTTGTCTTTTTCATAATAAAAGGATTGGTGGAACTTGCGTATAACTTGCATTGAGAGTTCACAACATTTGAATGATTTACCAATATGTTTGCACTGGGGAAGTCTTGGCAACGATTTTGCAGAATATCGTTTCGCTTTTTGCAAGGCCCTTTTCCATTTCTCCGGCTTTATATGTCTTTTGCGGCCTTTTCCCCTTTCACAAGGTATAACCTGGGACCTTCTAACATTGTCTTCATTAGACTGCACACCTTCCATTGTGTACGCGACACTTTCATAATTTCTCAAGCGTTTGGATTGAGAAAGAAAAATAACTAAACAAAAATCAAAATATATTCTAAAATCTATCAATAAAATTCACTTATTTTGAAGGTAGGCCTAATTGAATTATACCTTTTGCGTAACCAAACATATGTTTAACCTAAACCCAATATATCAAGCAAAACAGCTGTTTGAAACTAATATATGGCTAGGCTACACATTTAAATTATATATATGTACATTATTATGTCATAAAACCCATTAATTTAATTTTAAATAATAACCTACATACAAAATTTCAAAATTAATGTATAACTTAGACTCTGATGTGGGCCTAACGTGTTTAATTTACTACCTTTTTAAATTATTTTAAGGGCTATTATGTTAGTCTACGTAGGCTTAAGTACCTTGTATACTTCAATAAAAATATTTAAAACAAATTATATGCTTACTAATACGATAATTTAAAATTAAAGTTGAAAGTCTGATAAATTAAAAAAAAAGGGGGGGGAGATGATAAGATTTGAACATGCAAACTCTAAAACAGGGGTTTCCAACTGGCGGCCCGCGAGACCACTTTTTGCGGCCCGCGCAATCATTTTAAGAATTTTTTTTTAAATCTCAAGAGAAGTTATGAAAAATATTTCATAGCTTGTTCAAAAGATGTATTAATATTCATACAGCAAAAATGATCAAACGAAGTTGATAAATAATTAATAGTCAGCCGTTCTACAAGTTACGACTGCATCGCAAGCCCAGCAAGGCTTGCTGGCTACTCCTCCCGTCTCCACTCACGCTCAATCGCGCTTGCTTGACATGTAGTGAACTTTCACAAGTTACTGTCCATTTTGAAGGCTTTGTTTTGTGTTGAGTGTGAAGTGTACCACTGCTTGAGTCTTTTACGTGTACAAAAAATGAGCGGAAACTCAAAGAAACGCAAAATTGAAAATGAAAACAGAATTTACAAGAAAAGCTGGGAGAGTGACTATTTAATTACTAACAACAGTGGGAAGCTTCAATGTTTGGTCTGCATGAAAATTGTGTCTGTACCGAAGGAGAACAATGTTAAATGACACTACTCAACAATGCATGAGAACAAGTATGCAACATATAAGGAAGAAGCTCGACACGCACTTGTCGCAGACTTCAAAAATAAATTAAAACAGCAAACAGGTATGTTTAGTAAAGTCTTCCACATAAGTCATCTTCTCTGTACGCCTCCTACGCAGTGTCGCTTGAACTTGCAAAGGCAAAAAAAACTTTCACTGAAGACAGTCTTGTTAAAAAGTGTGCTATGGAAATGGCAAAGGCTTTTGGAGATGCTAAAATAGCTGAGAAATTTGAATCAATGCCACTTTCCAACCAAACTGTACAGAGAAGGGTCATTGATATGGGAGAACAAGTAGAAAAATCTCTGATTTGATTGGTTAAAGAAAGCATGCATTTCTCGCTATGCCTTGATGAAAGCACTGACCAGTCAGATGTCAGTCAGCTATTAATATTTGTGCGCTCCACCTTCGAAGATTTCAGCAGTAAAGAGGAGCTATTTGATGTGTGCTCTCTTCAAGGAACAACAAAAGGGAGGGACATTTATGATTCTGCTAAAAAACTATCGACATAGTTGGAGGCTTCAGTAAATGTTCAGCCATTGTGACAGATGGAGCGCCAACAATGACAGGGGAGAAGACAGGTCTGATGGGATTGCTAAAAGAAAATGGCGTAACGTGTCCTATGATCCACTGTCTTATTCACCAGGGAGTGTTATGTGGGAAATCAATGAAGAAACTTGAAGTTTTTAAATTTGTGGTTAAAATTATTAATATCTTAAGAGGGGGAAATCAAACCCTTTTGCATAGACAACTAAAGCAGTTTTTCCTGGAAATTAAGGCAGAATATGGAGACTTGCTGCTCTACAACCATGTAAGATGGCTGAGTGCAGGAAAGTGCCTTGAAAGTTTTTTGCTATTCGCAAGGAAATCCCTGAATTCCTTAATAAATTTGTCTCGTCTGATACCACTGAACTAGAAGAAGAAATTCAAAGCCCAGAATTTTTAAAGCAGTTAGCTTTCCTAACAGACATGACAAATCACCTTAACACCTTCAACCTGAGTCTACAAGGAAGAAACCAGGTCGTATCAGATATGGCGGGAATTGTAAATGGATTTCAAAACAAGTTAAACTTTTTCATACGTGCTTTGGAAAACAATGAATTGACATATTTCCCTTGCTGTCTACAATTAGCGGCGGAGAAATACCAGGAAACTATAGATTTTTCAGATCTCAGTTCACACATTCAAGAAATCATAGAAGAATTCAACACACGATTCAAGGAAACTGAAACACTGAGAAGCAGTGTCCAGCTTTACATTAATCCTATTGGTGCTACAATCGAGGAACAAGAACCACACCTACAACTTGAGCTGTGCGATCTACAAGCCGATACGTTCCTACAGACCAGAAAAGAAAAGGGATCACATTTTTTAAAACTGTTATCCAGCGAAAAATACCCAAACTTAAGACAATTAGAACTTAAAAATGACTTCAATGTTTGGGAGCACGTACATATGTAAAAGTATTTTTTCTTCTATGGAATTCATTAAAAATCAGTACAGAAGTTGACTTGCAGATTCTTCCTTGCTGCATCTTTTGAGATTAGCAACAACAGAGCTGGAGGTGGACATTCGTTTATTGATAGATGCAGCTGATCGACCATAGTACTCCCACTAAATTGCCCTTTTTTAAGTTTTGTTTTGACTACATTATTAATTTCAGTTTAACTTTGGGTTAGTTTTTTTTTTTTGCCATTTGTAAAATATGAAGTCAAATAAACTGACATTCTTGCTCTTCTTCAAAATTCAATTGTTTTGGGTATAATAGTTTTTGTTTATTTTTAATTTCACTCTTTTATGCAATTGTAAAATAGTGTTTTAAGCAATTAAAATGATTAAACCTTTGTTTCAATTAAACTATGCGTATTATTTCATACTGGTACTCTGTTCTATTTGCAGAATTATATGAAAATTGGCCTATTATTAAAGTGCGGCCCGCAAACATGCCTAAGGTTTCCACTGTGGCCCTCGAGCACTTACAAGTTGGAAACCCCTGCTCTAAAATATGAGACGGTCACTCTATCGACTTAGCCAAATTTACGTGTTCATCAATTGGAAAAATTTAGAATATATAATTATGTTCTCACCCAAACTAATATTTTTATTGAAGGATTGCATAAAGTGTACAAAGAAATTATAGTTTTTCCTTCTATAAACCTATTTTGTACAATAGTAGGTTTATTTTAACAAAATCACTCTCAGAAAGCTGCAACCGAAGAGGAGGATGGCTTCCATTTTGTTATTTCATTGCCTATTCAATAGACAAGGCCTGTCTCGCATGGTGTGAGGATGTCGAATATAATCCACTCGCTATTAGATCGTGTGACGTCAGTTTTTGCAGCGCTGAAGTTTCAAAATTAGGGATTTGCGAGATTGTGTGCGAGATGAGAGAAATACGCTAATGAATTGCTACTTGCACGTTTCAAAATTAGGGGCCCAGAAGAGAGTGGTTAGCTTAGGTACGAAATCCAAATAACCTGCACCAAGTGCACACAAGTTTCAAAATTAGTGGTCCAAGTGTGCACTCGGTGCAGGTTATTTGGATTTTGTACCTAAGCTAACCATCCTCTTCTGGGCCCCTAATTTTGAAACGTACGGGTAGCGATTCGCTAGCGTATTTCTCTCATCTCGCACACAATCTCGCAAATACCTAATTTTTAAACTTCTGCTCTGCGAAAACTGACCTCACAGATCGTATAGCGAGTGGATTATATTCGACATCCTCACACCATGCGAGACAGGCCTTGTCTATTAAGTAGGAAATGAAATAACAAAATGGAAGCCATCCTCCTCTTCGGTTGACACTTTCCGAGAGTGATTTTGTTAAAATAAACCTACTATTGTACAAAATAGGTTTATAGAAGGAAAAAATATAATTTCTTTGTACACTTTATGCAATCCTTCAATAAAAATATTAGTTTGGGTGAGAACATAATTATATATTCTAAATTTTTCTTACTTATGTAAGCGTCAATTTGACTAAGTCAATGAAGTGATCGTCTCATATTCTAGAGGGGTCGTCTTCTATTCTTATCTTCTCCGGGGTTTTTTAAAATTTATCAGACTTTAAACTTTAATTTTAAATGATTGTATTAATAAGTGCATATTTTGTTTAAGGTATTTGAGCCTACGTAGACTAACATAATAGTCCTTAAAATAATTTAAAAAGGTAGTAAATTAAAAACGTTAGGCCCACATCAGAGTCTAAGATATACATTAATTTTAAAATGTTGTATGTAGTTGATTATTTAAAATTAAATTAATGGGTTTTATGACTTTAAAATGTACACATATTAACTTAAGGCTAAGCAAGCTAATTATTATTCGCATTGTAAAAACCTTTAGACCATATTTATGTTTTAAAAATAGTTACTAAAATAAAATAGTATTTTACTGAATTCTAATTACTAAAAAGTAATTTAAATTCAGTCAAAAATTAAAATACTATTACTAGGGGGGGATCGAACTGGTGGAAATTAATGTTTATATCAAGCACTCTACCATGAGTGATAAAGTGGAGGTTGTTTGATAAGACGGTTTTACATACTCATATTACTTGAAAATTTTTGAGCCAAAAAGCGTAGATGTATACAAATGGAAGATGTTTTTCTAATAAAACTAAACAAATCGTTTTTTATGTTTCACTCAATACAATAATAGTGTTTACTTTCAGTTACATATTTTGTATAATGGCGTGTTGTGGCATCTCATCGCCTCAATCCTTTGGCACGTCATGGTTTTACAGTGTTGTAGCCTTTTTCTGTTTCTGTCATGCTTCTAAAATAGTAAGCTATGAGCCTACCTTCCTGTACTATAGATACAACCTATCAGAGGCGCTGAACTAACAAAGCTTTTCAAATGATTCACCACAGCAGAATGTGGAGGTAGGTATCCACTGCCATTCCATACTTCTATTAATGAAGCAGCCATTTCAGACATGGGGGGTATACATTATTTTGTAGATAATTAATAGCGTATAGCCCGAACGGTTAGTAAGACGTGGGGCTAAGTATTATTATTAATTAATCATCAGTTCTGTTTTGTTATATGGGTCCTCTTTTGCCATGATGGCCTTGACCTAGTCAGGGTCAGGTTTTATTTCATCTTTAGAAGACAAATGACACAAGTATTCACTTCGTTTACTTTATACTGAGTTTAATTTAATTTTAATTTAATTTTAGCACTGCGTCTTACTACCCGTTCGGGTTATACGCTTAAGTACTAATTACACTTATAGATTAGGAATTGAGAAGGTTGAATTTAGAGGAAGTGAACCCGCATTTTCGTGGGGGGAGAGTGGAAAACCATTTAGGAAAAAAAACCTCCAGTTTACCCGACCGAAATTCGAACCTCGATCTCCCCGTGCTCGGTGGTCTGGCTCAACACGACTGGCGCGTTAGCCAACTACGCCACCGAGGCGGGTTATGCTGAGTTTAATTCTCATTAAATTTAACATTTAACTTCTGGCTCTGTCTGGAATTAATTTAAGAGTTTGGTCTTGACTTTATTCATTTTCAGCTGCACTACAGATATCATCAAAATAAATTATTGTGATTGGTATATCACCAAAATTCTTAACATTAGCTGTATGAAATATTTCAGGAGCACTACTCTAATACAGTAAACATTGTTTTGTTCTTTAGCTTGAGGGTGTTTTCCTCTAATGTCGGTATTTCAATAAAGTACCTTGGTATTAATTTAATCAAATATCGAGAGATCATTCAAATCTGAGTTGAACGATCTGTTTTGTCAATTACTACTAAATTGCTAACCCACCCTTTGGGGTTAATCATTTTACACTTTCCCTTTTTCTAAGCTCATCAATTTATCATTAACTCTTGAACTTAATTTGTATGGAATCCGTCTCGATGGCATAGAAAATGGATCCTAGTCAGGTTTTATATTTAATTTGACTGGGTTTTCAAACTTCCCCATTCCAATAAACAAATCTCAGTTTGCCTCAATAAACTTGCCTTTAGAATTTATTTTAACATTATCATAACGTGTTATAAGGTTTACGGTCACTCAACCTCTTAGTCATAATAATGGCCTAGCCATTTCATGATCAACAATTATAGAGTTATGAATATAATGAAATTTTATTTCAATTTTAAATGTATGACATTTTATTTTCAAAAATTTACAAGCGGTGTTCGGGTTGATATTTTTAGTATCTTTATAATACTTTTGTTCTTGAACTGAAAATATGGCACGCAAGTTTATTTTAAATAGTTAGGTACCTACTATTAATTAAATACACAAACATTTATTCTCTTGAAGAAATAATTATAAAGCACTCCTCAAATAAAACAGTTCACAGTGTATAATGATGTAAGCAATAAATCTCAGAAGTATGCCAAGAAAACCTGCCGTTTTTTGTTAAATAAACTACTGTTACTCCTCATTTTGTCATGACGCTCGTGAGTAGTTCGAATGTAATTACTACTGGTCAGCAGCTGCCTGGGGGTCAACAGGGAGCAAATGTATTCTGACAAACTTGAGGGGAACAGTTATTGTGTAGTTGAACACTTTCAAATAACTGCAGTACTCAACAGCTCATGTTGAGTGAGATTATAGAAACTACATAAACCGCTACAAGCCAACACTCATGAAACCTGAACATTCAACGATTGTTTACAATGGATCAAGAGGCTATAGCCCCACGAGTGAGTCACATTTATATTACCTAGATAAAAGTTTAGCAATCACAGTAATGTGCAACAAGAGAGTTCACCTGGTCATTGTAGAGAGACAGGAGATGTGTACTGTGTACAGTTTAGCATGAGAACATAATAATATAAGGGAATACGGGTCTGTCCAATGTATCAGGAGAACATGGTGTATTAAGGAGGTATGGGCGGTGTGTACAATGTATCAGGGGAACAAGGTATTATAGTGAAATATTGGAGATATGTACAGTGTATAGGAGATAATAGAATATTAGTGAAGTATGGAATTTTCTTGATGTGTACGGTTTAAGGGAGAACATCGAAGGTTGTCAAGGCGTCATAATTTCAACCTGTCAAAGAAAAGTGTGTGTGGCAGTGAAGGTGTTTAAGATTGGGTTGAAGAACTGGATGAAATGTTACTATTAACTTCTTGAAACTCCACTAGTTTTATACAAGGTCAAACTAATCAAACATAATTTTTCCACATCAACCTTTACTAAGCGAAATTATATGTAAAAGCTTTGTTCACGATCAAATTAATTTAAAGATATTATAAAAACTCAACCTCCTAAAGGAAAAATCAAGTATCTGTTTTATACGAATCCACCATACATTTAAATAAATTAGATTATTCACAGGGTGAAATGAAAAGTATTTAAATAATTACATGCTGTTATATGTGATGCCATTAAATTTGTGACTGTATTATAAAATATTTTATAGTTTAAAAATAATCGAAACTATCAAACTGTAATCTTAACACTTTCATCCATGCCAAGTTATTATATCAAATGCCAAAAATCAAACGCCACAATTATTAGAAGTCTTAGAAAAATAGACTATTTTATAATCTCATCAATTAAAGAATCTTATAAAATAAATTATAAACAATACATTTTTAGACTTAAAATTTTAATTATCCATGCTGAGGAAAATATTTATTTTCTCTAACCTATTCCAACTAACCACTCCCCTTAAGAGAACATTTCGTTTTGTAATATTAGAAGTGCAGGGATGCCTTAGTTGGCAGAAGACCCCCCCCCCCCCCCTTTTCCAACCCGAAGGGCTCTGGGTCGATGACGCTGCACAAGAAATAAACACATTTAACAATAAATATTTGATAGGTTAGGAGTGTTACGCTTATTGTTTCGTCTCTAATATTTAAATAAATCCATGAGGTAAGCAGCAGGTACACAATAAAACCGTCCAACAGAAGTTTATTGGATCGGCTCCAATCCTGAATATCCGCAATTTAGAGAATTTATCGCTTTTATGAATGTGATAGATTAAACATGCGCGAGATTTCGTGGAAATAAGACATTTATTTATAGTATGACACAGAAGGAGGAATATTTGGGATGTTTTGTTACAAAGCCAGACTAAGGCCTGTAGTTTGTCAAATAAAATTCAAACATTCTACCTTTTGACAGCAATAACTGTGCCCACTTCGTGGGTAGAATGGTCTAAGCCCACGTCACTTCTGAAATTGACTAGACTGGGGAGAAAGGGGTTAGAATACTGGTCGGGCGTATTGGGATGGTTTCCCCCTCCAAACAAGTACAAGTGCACTACCTCTAAATCCAACCTTTCTCATCTATAAAACACCAGCGTAAATAGTACACATGAGTACAACCTGAACAGGTAGTAAAACTTGGCGCTAAATAAAAAGCTAGCAGTTGTAATATAAAAATTATAATAATAATAATATTTATTTCAATAGCATAACCCTGCTAACAATACACATAATACATAAACATAAACTACCTGAATAAACAATGGTTACCATACATATACAGAAACATACAACACAAAACAACTAAATCTGTCAAACAAAACATATTAATTTATACTGTTCATAAAAACTTAAACATTGACTTCACTCATTTCTTATAAACTTATGTTATAGTCTCGCCTTGAACATATCTAGTGTAATAGAACTCTTCACCTCTTGAGGCAGAAGATTAAAATCACTTAATCTCCTATCAAATATAGAATTATTTGTGGACATCTTATTAATTTCTCTTTATCTTACAGGTAGAGAAAGTATGGTGATCGTCAAAAAAATCGAACTCGAGATTTTGATGAATCTTGACGTTTCATGACTCCCTGAATCCTAAAAAGTGGTTTTTGAATTTCCGTCTGTCTGTCTGTACCTCCAACTAGAGCCTAAACTATTTTACCAATTGAGCTGAAACTTGATATCTAGGGTTTTCATAGGGTTGCCCCGAGGGTTTTTTGGAATTGGATATCTACCCCTAAAATTAAGGGTAGTTTACTGAAGGGAAAAAAGAGAAAAAGTCGATTTTCTCAAAACCGGCTATAACGATTTTGATTAAATTTCATTTATAAACAATAATAAATATTACAAACAAAATGGCTACCCTCAATATTTTGGCAAAATGGCTTTAAGGGCTCCGGTCTGATGCGTTAATTAACATTTTCTATAATAGCTCCGAAACTATTTGAGATATGAAATTACTTATCATTACAAATATGTATATATATATATAATACAAATATTTTACCCGAAACATATTTTTATAAAATCAATAACTTTTAATCTATACGCAATTATATGATTTTTTTAAACTTTTTGGACATTAGAGTTTAAGTATTGCGACCGTAAAAAAAACTACCTGAAATGTTGATGGATGTCAACGTCTCATGAACCCCCGAACCCTAAAAAATAGTCTTTGCAATGCCGTCTTTCTGTGTGTCTATAAAAACTTAAAATTAAGGGTAGTTTACTGAAGGGCGAAAAGAGAAAAAATAGGTTTTCTCAAAATCTGCTCAAACGATTTTGATTAAAATTCGTATCTAGGCGTTGATTAAGATTATAAATAGACTGGCTATTTTCATTTTCCTATGAAAATGATTTTTAGGGTACTTTACAGAAGCGTTAATTTCCGTATCTCCACAACTATTTGAGAAACTAAACAACTTATCATTGCAAAATTGTAGGACTATTAGAAATAAAAAACTTTTATTTGACATATATTTTTATAAAAGCAACAGTTTCTGAGATATTTGCAAATATATTAATACAATTTTGTGAGCTTTAGTTGTAAACATATACTACTTAAGTCTTAACGCAATAATTCTCCAATGCCATAGAGTAATTAAATATAAGTATCTAAAAAAAGTATGTTATTTTTCCTTAAAGCTCTTAGGAGAAATGTTTGCACAGCAATGATCTATCTCCATTTTAGACTCAATAGTCAATATTTACATTTTTTATCGGTCAAAATGTATAAATGAATAATTAAATATCAATGCGATCACTTGAAGATCTGCAACACCTCATAAAATGTTAAAATTTTAACCAAAAATTGAAATTTTAATACGAAGTGTTGACCCTTGTGGAAGATTTTAAACTGTTTGAAATGCTCTTAGGTGGACAAAGATGCGCCTCTTTTCTCATTGATTATATATCATTGTATATTATTTTATGCGTGTTCTTATGTGGAGTGGTGATGATACAATGTACATTATTCCGTTCAGAAATCTTACGAGTTTATAGAAAGAGAGAGAAAGTCTGTGCGGTGCGCCGTACCATTTATTTTTATTATTAAGGTAGAAGTTATTCCTTTGCCTAGTATCATGTTTATGAATATCTGAATTTATTTTTATTTTATCCCTTAAATAAGTTGCCATAAAGTTATTATTAATTTTGAAGATTAAACACATCGCATTAAATGTATTCATGGTTATTACATTCACCCATCCTAGCTGATTCAGCATAACACGAATGCTTGTATATTTATTACATTTTAAAACTATCCGTGTTGCCTTGTTCTACAGTTTTTGAAGTCTTGATGTCTGTAGTTGAACATATTTATATTATGAACCACAATAATTAAAATGAGACAAAACAATAGTATTGTATATAAGTGAGTTTGTCCAAACTGATAGTTCCATATAACTCTTGTCAAAAAACTAACCTTTTTTGCCATTTTTTTTCACTAGGTAGTTTATTATACTGTGTAAATTTAGCTTCCTATCAATAACTATACCTACGTACCTAAACTCTGTTGCACATTCAATCATTTCACTGACTATCCTCAACAGCCTGTTTTGAGATACAAAAGTCAAGTAATTTCTTTAACTTGCAAGCACCATGATCTTGGCTTTTAAGGTATTGATTTTTTAACTTGTTAACAATCATCCATTCATTTACAGCTCTAAGTTTATAATTCATTATATCTATAATAAGGTTCTGATCATAATAAGATACGTAAATCAATGTGTCATCTGCAAATACATGAATACTACACCTCTTCATAAACTGTTGGGAGATCATTAACATAAATTACAAACAAAAGCGAACCCAAAACACTTCACTGTGGAACACCAACCTCAATTGCAACCTTTTATGAAATACAGTCAACATATTTTGTGGCCTGTAATTTAATATAGTTGGTTTTTCAATGAAGGTTTAAATAGGAGTAGATATTCATTTTAAGTAGCAGGACACCTGTCTCGCTTTACCAGGATACGTAATTGAAACAGCCCCTATCTAAATGTGACTGTAGAGAGGGTCATCAGAGCAGCTTGTTGCCTACCCAGAGCACAAACAACCCCCTATCTAAATGTGATTGTAGAGAGGGTCATCAGAGCAGCTTGTTTCTACCCGAGCACAAACAACCCCCTATCTAAATGTGATTGTAGAGAGGGTCATCAGTGCACTGTTGCCTACTCAGAGCACAAACAACCCCCTATCTAAATGTGACTGTAGAGAGGGTCATCAGGCAACTTGTTGCCTACTCGAGCACAAACAACCCCCTATCTAAATGTGACTGTAGAGAGGGTCATCAGTGCAACTTGTTTCTACTCAGAGCACAAACAACCCCCTATCTAAATGTGACTGTAGAGAGGGTCATCAGAGAAGCTTGTTGCCTACCCAGAGCACAAACAACCCCCTATCTAAATGTGACTGTAGAGAGGGTCATCAGAGAAGCGTGTTTCTACCCAGAGCACAAACAACCCCCTATCTAAATGTGATTGTAGAGAGGGTCATCAGTGCAACTTGTTGCCTACTCAGAGCACAAACAACCCCCTATCTAAATGTGACTGTAGAGAGGGTCATCAGAGAGCGTGTTGCCTACCCAGATCACAAACAACCCCCTATCTAAATGTGACTGTAGAGAGGGTCATCAGAGAGCGTGTTGCCTACCCAGAGCACAAACAACCCCCTATCTAAATGTGACTGTAGAGAGGGTCATCAGAGAAGCGTGTTGCCTACCCAGAGCACAAACAACCCCCTATCTAAATGTGATGTAGAGAGGGTCATCAGTGCAACTTGTTGCCTACCAGAGCACAAACAACCCCCTATCTAAATGTGACTGTAGAGAGGGTCATCAGAGAAGCGTGTTGCCTACCCGAGCACAAACAACCCCCTATCTAAATGTGACTGTAGAGAGGGTCATCAGAGAAGCGTGTTGCTACCCAGAGCACAAACAACCCCCTATCTAAATGTGATTGTAGGAGGGTCATCAGTGCACTTGTTGCCTACCCAGAGCACAAACAACCCCCTATCTAAATGTGACTGTAGAGAGGGTCATCAGAGTCAGCGTTGTTGCTACCCTGAGCACAAACAACCCCCTATCTAATGTGACTGTAGAGAGGGTCATCAGAGAAGCTGTTTGCCTACCCAGAGCACAAACAACCCCCTATCTAAATGTACTGTAGAGAGGGTCATCAGAGAAGCTTGTTTGCCTACCCAGAGCACAAACAACCCCCTATCTAAATGTACCTGTAGAGAGGGTCATCAGAGCAGCGTGTTGCCCACCCAGATCACAAACAACCCCCTATCTAAATGTGATTGTAGAGGGTCATCAGTGCAACTTGTTGTCCTACCCAAAGCACAAACAACCCCCTATCTAAATGTGACTGTAGAGAGGGTCATCAGAGAAGCGTGTTTGCTACCCAGAGCACAAACAACCCCCTATCTAAATGTGATTGTAGAGAGGGTCATCAGTGCAACTTGTTCCCACCCAGAGCACAAACAACCCCCTATCTAAATGTGATTGTAGAGAGGGTCATCAGTGCAACTTGTTGCCTACCCAAGCACAAACAACCCCCTATCTAAATGTGACTGTAGAGAGGGTCATCAGAGAAGCTTGTTGCCTACCCAGAGCACAAACAACCCCCTATCTAAATGTACCTGTAGAGAGGGTCATCAGTGCAACTTGTTGCCTACCCAGAGCACAAACAACCCCCTATCTAAATGTGACTGTAGAGAGGGTCATCAGAGAAGCGTGTTGCCTACCCAGAGCACAAACAACCCCCTATCTAAATGTGACTGTAGAGAGGGTCATCAGAGCAGCGTGTTGCCTACCCAGAGCACAAACAACCCCCTATCTAAATGTGACTGTAGAGAGGGTCATCAGAGCAACTTGTTGCCTACCAGAGCACAAACAACCCCCTATCTAAATGTACCTGTAGAGAGGGTCATCAGAGCAGCGTGTTGCCTACCCAGAGCACAAAACAACCCCCTATCTAAATGTGACTGTAGAGAGGGTCATCAGAGCAGCTTTGCCTACCCAGAGCACAAACAACCCCTATCTAAATGTACCTGTAGAGAGGGTCATCAGAGCAAGCGTGTTGCCTACCCAGAGCACAAAAAACCCCCTATCTAAATGTGACTGTAGAGAGGGTCATCAGAGAAGCGTGTTGCCTACCCAGAGCACAAACAACCCCCTATCTAAATGTGACTGTAGAGAGGGTCATCAGAGCAGCTGTGTTGCCTACCCAGAGCACAAACAACCCCCTATCTAAATGTGATGTAGAGAGGGTCATCAGAGCAGCGTTGTTGCCTACCCAGAGCACAAACAACCCCTATCTAAATGTGACTGTAGAGAGGGTCATCAGAGCAGCGTGTTGCCTACCCAGAGCACAAACAACCCCCTATCTAAATGTATTGTAGAGAGGGTCATCAGAGCAGCGTGTTGCCTACCCAGAGCACAAACAACCCCCTATCTAAATGTGACTGTAGAGAGGGTCATCAGAGAACTTGTTGCCTACCCAGAGCACAAACAACCCCTATCTAAATGTGACTGTAGAGAGGGTCATCAGGCACTGTTGCCTACCAGAGCACAAACAACCCCCTATCTAAATGTACTGTAGAGAGGTCATCAGTGCAACTTGTTGCCTACCAGAGCACAAACAACCCCCTATCTAAATGTGACTGTAGAGAGGGTCATCAGTGCACTTGTTGCCTACCAGAGCACAAACAACCCCCTATCTAAATGTGACTGTAGAGAGGGTCATCAGAGCAGCTTTGTCCTACCCAGAGCACAAACAACCCCCTATCTAAATGTGACTGTAGAGAGGGTCATCAGTGCAGCTGTTGCCTACCCAGAGCACAAACAACCCCCTATCTAAATGTGATGTAGAGAGGGTCATCAGTGCAGCTTGTTCCTACCCAGAGACAAACAACCCCCTATCTAAATGTGATGTAGAGAGGGTCATAAAGCAGCTGTTCCTACCCAGAGTACAAAACAACCCCCTATCTAAATGTGATGTAGAGAGGGTCATCAGAGCAGCTTTGCCTACCCAGAGCACAAACAAACCCCCTATCTAAATGTGACTGTAGAGAGGGTCATCATGCACTTGTTGCCTACCCAGAGCACAAACAACCCCTATCTAAATGTGACTGTAGAGAGGGTCATCAGTGCAACTGTTGCCTACCAGAGCACAAACAACCCCCTATCTAAATGTGACTGTAGAGAGGGTCATCAGGCACTTGTTGCCTACCAGAGCACAAACAACCCCCTATCTAAATGTGACTGTAGAGAGGGTCATCAGAGCAGCTTGTTGCCTACCAGAGCACAAACAACCCCCTATCTAAATGTGACTGTAGAGAGGGTCATCAGAGCAGCTTTTGCCTACCCAGAGCACAAACAACCCCCTATCTAAATGTGACTGTAGAGAGGGTCATCAGAAGCTGTTGCCTACCCAGAGCACAAACAACCCCCTATCTAAATGTGATGTAGAGAGGGTCATCAGAGAACTTGTTGCCTACCCAGAGCACAAACAACCCCCTATCTAAATGTGACTGTAGAGAGGGTCATCAGGCAGCTTTTGCCTACCCAGAGCACAAACAACCCCCTATCTAAATGTGACTGTAGAGAGGGTCATCAGTGCAACTTGTTGCCTACCCAGAGCACAAACAACCCCCTATCTAAATGTGATTGTAGAGAGGGTCATCAGAGCAGCGTGTTACCTACCAGAGCACAAACAACCCCCTATCTAAATGTGATTGTAGAGAGGGTCATCAGAGCAGCGTGTTGCCTACCCAGAGCACAAACAACCCCCTATCTAAATGTGACTGTAGAGAGGGTCATCAGAGCAGCTGTTGCCTACCCAGAGCACAAACAACCCCCTATCTAAATGTGATTGTAGAGAGGGTCATCAGGCAGCTGTTCCTACCCAGAGCACAAACAACCCCCTATCTAAATGTGATTGTAGAGAGGGTCATCAGAGAAGCTTGTTCCTACCCAGAGCACAAACAACCCCCTATCTAAATGTGATTGTAGAGAGGGTCATCAGTGCAGCTTGTTGCCTACTCAGAGCACAAACAACCCCCTATCTAAATGTGACTGTAGAGAGGGTCATCAGAGCAGCTTTTGCCTACCCAGAGCACAAACAACCCCCTATCTAAATGTGATTGTAGAGAGGGTCATCAGAGCAGCTGTTGCCTACCCAGAGCACAAACAACCCCTATCTAAATGTGATGTAGAGAGGGTCATCAGAGCAAGCTTGTTGCCTACCCAGAGCACAAACAACCCCCTATCTAAATGTGATTGTAGAGAGGGTCATCAGTGCAGCTTGTTGCCTACTCAGAGCACAAACAACCCCCTATCTAAATGTGACTGTAGAGAGGGTCATCAGAGCAGCTTTTGTCCTACCCAGAGCACAAACAACCCCCTATCTAAATGTGACTGTAGAGAGGGTCATCAGAGCAGCGTGTTGCCTACCCAGAGCACAAACAACCCCCTATCTAAATGTGATTGTAGAGAGGGTCATCAGAGAAGCTTGTTGCCTACCCAGAGCACAAACAACCCCCTATCTAAATGTGACTGTAGAGAGGGTCATCAGAGAAGCGTGTTGCCTACCCAGAGCACAAACAACCCCCTATCTAAATGTGATTGTAGAGAGGGTCATCAGAGCAGCGTGTTGCCTACCCAGAGCACAAACAACCCCCTATCTAAATGTGACTGTAGAGAGGGTCATCAGAGAAGCGTGTTACCTACCCAGAGCACAAACAACCCCCTATCTAAATGTGACTGTAGAGAGGGTCATCAGAGCAGCGTGTTGCCTACCCAGAGCACAAACAACCCCCTATCTAAATGTGACTGTAAGAGGGTCATCAGAGAAGCGTGTTACCTACCCAGAGCACAAACAACCCCCTATCTAAATGTGACTGTAGAGAGGGTCATCAGAGAAGCGTGTTGCCTACCCAGAGCACAAACAACCCCCTATCTAAATGTGATTGTAGAGAGGGTCATCAGAGCAGCGTGTTGCCTACCCAGAGCACAAACAACCCCCTATCTAAATGTGACTGTAGAGAGGGTCATCAGTGCAACTTGTTGCCTACTCAGAGCACAAACAACCCCCTATCTAAATGTGACTGTAGAGAGGGTCATGAAAGCAGCTTGTTGCCTACCCAGAGCACAAACAACCCCCTATCTAAATGTGACTGTAGAGAGGGTCATCAGAGCAGCGTGTTGCCTACCCAGAGCACAAACAACCCCCTATCTAAATGTGATTGTAGAGAGGGTCATCAGAGCAGCGTGTTGCCTACCCAGAGCACAAACTGTTATGATACTTTTTTAGAACTCCCTTTCTGGCCGCTAAATTAGTGAAGGTATAGAGTAGGTACTAAATGATTACACTTTTATGTCGTTGAGTTCATAGATATTTAATCTATCGCAGATTATGCCTACACCATTGATATCATGAATTAATAATGTTAATTTTAACATAATACACTTTATTAGGTAACTTATAAGTTGAGTATATCTTGAATACTTAGCAACACAGTATTGGCACTATATTATAATTGAAGTCCTCCCACTATTATTGCACCCGGGCATCCCACGGTTCGCCCGAGTACCCCCGATTCGCTAACACGAGTGCTCGTTTTCTCGGTCCGACCCTACTTAAAACCTCGGTTGGACCGCTAAAAACTGGTCATTACCCTCCCACCCTTCCTTACCTTGTTTGAATATGCACCAATGGGAACTTAGCAAATTCAAACTGCGAAGAAGGTATTTGAAGCTACATTGTTTCTCCTCCCTGACGGTTAGGCTACCGACTCAGGTTCATCATCTGGTCGACCTCCTCTCCTTTCACCCAGGAAGAGGAGACAAATCAACGGTCGTTCTCTCCACATTCAAACATTAACGAAAAAATGTCCTCAAAACAACCCCCTTTGTGTGCTGGGTGAACATTGTTTAGAAGGTTCATTACAGTACACACCATAATTTATACTTATACCCATTAACTACCATAATTAAGCTCCTACCTTGAAGTATGTACATTCATTACCATTATCTAAAAGCAATTTTCTATATCCTGCTAAATTAACCCTTTATCAATGACCATTACAAATGATTTTTCTATAAGTCTATCTTACTAAACAACTTTGTAACAGTCCTAACTGCTAGTCCTTAATATTTTGATAGGTCCATTACATAAATATTTACAAAGAAAAATTCAAATTAATATCCATAGTTCCAACCCTCACTCTAATTAAAACTTCACTCTACCATGGTACCATCCCTTACTTAAACTTGTTGATGGAGGTGTAGTCACTATCGCTCGCTATAATCCCTTCCACAGTTCCAAGAAGGCATTTCACCAGGACTGAACCTCCTCCCTCCTTTTAAACTGAGTCCTTTCTGCACCTTTCATTAAAGATATTTATGTACCTGGTTCAGTACTTTTTTTTTCTTACATTTAATTACTAACACAAGACCATCTAATATTTCTTGACCCTCGTGTTATTACACTTAGTCATACACTGGTTCCTGTTGGCACTCTTTTTCTTATTAATTAGATATATCACACGATACCCCAAATGAATTATTCACGGTTATAACTTCCCAGGAATTGAACTGTGGACTCTTGCAATTCAATAAAACGTCCGATTATTGTGATGAATTTTCCCCAATTTAATGATATTGTTCGTGGTGTTTTGGGTATTATTTCTTTAGATGAACTGCATTAAAAGTACCTATAATTTCATCAGAGTCCTTGGAGTGGACAACATATGCATTATTATTCCTGATTGCGTCACTCTACCTCGTCCCTGATAGAGTAAGAATAATTTACTGGTCTCCTTGGTAATGGCGGATGACAATTTATGGGTCTTCACAAGTACTAGATCTCCTATTTTATACTCAGCGGGGTTAGGATTGGTCCTCGCGTCTCGGGCCATTCTCCTACCCGCCACTTGTCCCATGCTGTGGCCGGCCTGTTCCAGCTTCTGTTCTCGGGACAACTCACTCCTTGGCGAAAACTGGAACAGCCGTTCCAGTGGTCTGAGTGGCCGGTAATCGTGAATGAGTTTCGTGGGGGGTGAATCCAATCACAGAGTGTATTGTTTGATTTACACATTCTTCAATCTTGGGAATAAACTTAGGCCACGAGCGGTGATTGCTATGACAATACACACGTAACATTATTGAATTTTCTAATGTTGATCCCTGATAATTTTTTGATGCCTCTCTCCCTTAGTCTTTCAATCCAGTGGTGGCTAGTGAATTGGGGCCCATGGTCTGAGACGATCACCCTGGCTTGCCCATTTCCTGTATATAATCGACCGTCACACGGTTCACAACCGCTCGTGCCGTAGCCCTCCTAATGACATACAGTTTCACATATTTAGTATATAAGTCCATCATACCAAATACATGCTGTGCACCTCTACTCCCTTTGGTAGCGGGCCCATTATGTCTACAAATACTTTTTCTAAAGGCTGGTGAGCTGTAACTATTTGGAGTCTCCCCTTGGTTTTAGTATTGGGAGGTTTTGTTCGCTGACATATGTCGCACCCCCTTAAGATGTTCTTTACTCTGCGGAGCATTGCTGGAAAGGTGCATGATTCTCTCAATGCCCGGCGTCTTGTATACGCCATAGTGCCCATACAGTTGATGATACTCTTCTATCAGATCACTAACTAGACCCTCTGGAATACACAACTTCCAACTCTGAAATCTTTTCACCCATTTGAATAGGACCTCTTTATATATTTGGTACTGTTTGCTTATTCCTCTGATGCACGGACCCCCTTAACACTTCAATAACCTTGGCAAGTCGCGAATCATGTTTCTGCCCCTGTCGGAGCTGCTCGACATATTGAAGCTCCTTCCTACTCAGGCGTCCCTTCCCCACGACCAAGCTCATCAACTGGAACTCTCCTTCCTCTGCCGCGCTGAGAGTTTGTTGGGGTGGATATCTTGATAGGGTGTCGGGTACCACTTGATCCCAACCAGGTACGTATTTAACTTGTAAATTGTACTCTTGGAGTAATAGCACCCATCTAGTAATCGGCCATGTAGAAGCCTGCACTTTCTTAAGAAAGAGAGTGCCTTGTGATCCGTTAGAAGGGTCGTGGGATGACCATAAATGTACACCCTAAACTTCTGACACGCAAAGGTAATTGCCAGTAGCTCTCGCTCAGTGACGGTATATCTCGTCTCTGCCTCGTGTAGGGCCCTACTGGCAAAGGCTATTGGCCGCTGTTGCCCCCAACGGTCTAACTGGAACAATACTGCTCCCAGTCCACAAGATGACGCGTCGCATGCGATGTATAGTGGCTTTGTTAAGTTAGGATGTATTAGCATCACACTGGTAAGGAAACTGGCTTTGATTTTCTCGAATGCCTCTTCTTCAGTCTCAGTCCAGTTCCACTGACCATTCTTTCGGGTCAGAGGAAGGAGTGGCCCTATTAGTTCGGCGTGCTCCTTATAAAATTTCCTATAAAAATTGATAAGTCCCAAGAACGCTTGTAGATGTTTCTTAGATTTTGGTCTCGGGAAGTTTCTTATGGCATCGGTTTTTTCCGGAGACACTCGTATACCTTCGGGAGTGATGTAATGGCCTAGAAAATTTATTTTTTTGGAAAGGAATACTGATTTTTCCAAGTTGACTGTAATGCCTCCCTCCTTAACCCTTTGAGTGCCAAGAGAAATGACAAAAAAATGTGCTAAAAGTGCAAGCTATTTTCCTGAAAAATGCAGGAGTTTGTTTAAATTTTAATAACTCATTAGTCTATGAACTTCTTGCACTCAAATTTTTACATAAACTAGCTAACATGCTTGCCAATCCGATGATATAATATACATATACTTTTTTAATTTTTAAATATAATAAAAAATCACTAGCCAAGATATTTAAAAAAAAAATTTTTTACTGTTTTATTTAACATTAATTTTTAAGCATTGAAAATTTAAATAGCTTGAAATAGAATAAATCACTGAAAAGAACAAAAAAACTGAGTAAATAACAAAGTTTACAAAAAAAAAAAACTTTAGATTTTACGCTAAAATTGGGTTATGCATAGCAGCTGTTTCAGTGACCATCAACTTTAGACAGGGTTATAGTAAAACAGTCTAGAATAAATAATTGGGTTGGAATCAGAAGGGGACGGTGAGAGGACTTCAAACTTGGTACTTTCGCATAAATATGAAGAGGTTGGGTGAATTATCCTGATCTTCAAAATTTATTTCATCCCTTTAGGAATAACTAGTATTCACACTCGTGTCATCAATGTCATCTGCCACTCCTACTTGATCCGATCTTTCAATTTCACTAGAATAAAATTCCTGTTCAGTTTCATTATTTACAAATTCAGAATCAGTGCTTTCAGAATGACAAACAAATTGATCACTCTGGGTTGAGCTGTCAATAAATATTGCAAGTATTTCTGTGTCTTGAATCACAGCTTTCCTCTTAGTAGCCATGTTTACAAACAAGGCCAAAGATAAAACTCATAAAGTAAAAAGTTATAAAATAATTTTCAGGTTGATATATATCGCAAAGACAAATAAAAGTAGCTTGAACATACGAGAATGCAATGGAAATAAAATCTACTCTATCTGTTGCTTAATACTGAACTAAGAGCTCGAAAACGAGGGATCACTGTGAGCGACGCTGGCAAGTTTACCAGATATTTCGTGCATCGCTCTGAGCGACGTTAGCACTCAAAGGGTTAAGCCGACCTAAAATAATTTGCAGCTTAATACAATGCTCCTCAAAATCTGGAGTCGCTACCAACAAATCGTCCACATATACCGTTGCCCATGACAAAACATCAGGACCAAGTACGGCCTCCAGACCACGGATAAATTGGCTCACGGATACCGAGAGTCCAAACGGTAGACGTGTGAACCAATATGTACTACCGTTATACATAAATGCGGTGTATCTTTTTGATGGCTCCATCAATGGTGTTTGCCAGTATGAAGCCGTCAAGTCTAAAGAGTTAGGTATTTGCACCCTTCAAATCGCTGGATTAGTTCCTCCATGGGTGCAGGAGACTCATGATCAGCCACCAGATTTTGATTGACGCGCCACACATCTAGACAGTCGGACCCCCTTATTCTTCTTTTTAACAACTACCACTGGATTAATTATGTCGGAACGAGCGCACTCTATAACGCCCCATTCTAGCATTGGTCTAGCACCTCCTTAACTGCTTCCCGCTGACTGTATGGGACTGAATATGATTTACAGAAGAAAAGGGATGTGTTTGACACTTCCAAATGGCACACATATTTTGTGTTTAATCCCGGCCGGTTGGAGAATACTTCTTTATACTCCTGTAGTACGCGGCTTAGGCAATCTCGCTGTTTCGAGGTCACGCATTTAATCTCCGATATCTTCTGCTCCCAATCCTGGGGTAAGCTAGGAGTTTTTTCTTCTTCCTTCCTTTCTTCTAGGTCTTGTTTTTTGTTCGGTGGGCTGCGTCCTTGCCCCTGAAATTCTAACTTCTTCTGATTTCTTGCGGCACCAGCGTCTGTCATTTCTTCCAGGTGTCGTGTGTACCCGGGCTTAGAAGTTATATTACCCTTCTCCCATGTGCTGGCCTTTCTTGCATCCTTTCCTGGCGTTTTTGATAATAATTTGCTCTTTACTAACTTTCCTAGTCCCTCTTCAGTGCACTGGTTGTCTTTAGTATAGGCTTCTTGCAAGGCTGCCTCAGGAGTCGCTGTTTTCTTCCATCTTCCGTCATCTTGATTGGTTATGAAATTATGTGGAATGGGGGCTAAATGATTGCTGAACTCGTGTTTACTTCGAAGCTCCCCGGCTGGAGACGTACATGTACCCACATTGTGGGGGTATGTTCCCTCCCCAACATTGCAACTCAAACCAGAGTTGCCCCTGGAATTAGACCTCATGCTACACTCAATACTATTTCTAACTGGAACACCACTGCTCCTCTGGCCCACGTCGACCCCTATATTTCTCTTTTCCCCCTCCCAACATTGGCAATCAGTACTGATGCTGGCGACCACCACTTCACTTATAAACGGCACGGCTACCCTCTTTTGTTCTTCTGTAAACTGTACTTTTTGCTGGATATAGTCAATAATCCCACCTCTCTTCCCGAGAAAGTCTGATCCAATAACCGCCGCCATATTTAAGTTAGGTACTATAAAAAAACACAATTTCCACCGACACATGTTGAAACTTCACTCCTAGCATCACTTGTTTCCTAACCTTGGTGTTTCTTACACCACTCGCATTAATAATGGTTACAGACTGTACGCCGTACGGGTAGTACTGGCAGGTCCAAGTCAGGATTTTGATTTTCAATCTCCTCAAAACAATTTTGCGAAATAGCGCTAATGTCAGCACCACTATCTATTAACAGGTTCAGTTTGGTCTGCCCCACAACTACTGCAATCTCTGGTGCTCTATATCTCTCCAGGTTTGCATCTCAATTGTTCTTCATGTAGAAGGTCTGGCACGGGATCATTAATTAACATGGCCATACTCTCCTTTATTTCCGTCCCTACTTTGGTTTCCCTTATAGTGGTAGCCCTATTTGAGTTAGTGCTTCTTACATACGGGCTACTATGTGATGAATTTAATTGTTTTTTGATTGTGTACATCCCAGATTCGAACCTTGGTAGGTTTCCGAGTCACTTCGATACTCCTCAATTGCGTCAATTTCCCGCGGAATTTAATTAATCTCCGCGCGGACGCGTCTTACATTCTTATAATTTGGTGGTGGTTTTTGGGCACCTGTTGCACGGAAAGGTCTGGGTTGCCTCGTTACTTCTGGTCTTTTGTTGACCCCCAAATCCGATTGCTGGCCTTGCCACCCATTTCTTAGTGTAGGGTACTCCCCCCTTCAGCAGGTAGTCCTGGATTCCCCCTCCAGTCACCTTCCTCTCTTCATCTGCGTCCATTGTTATTACTATTGTTCCAATCCCGTTGTTTGTTTTGACCATCTTCCCTTCTACTTTGCTGCGCCCTTACGGCTGACTTCATTGGGCCTGGTCCGGGGTGACCATACTGTGGCACTCTGTCATATGTAGCCATATTCTCTAATCGATTTCGAACCACTCTTTGATCTAATCTTTCTGTGATATTTTTCAATGACGTCATATCCTTCACTCCAGCAGCTAGCATAACATCCTGCGTACCCCAGTCAAAGTGATGTATTAAATGGTTCACCAACCTATCTTCTCTTACTGGCTCTTCCAGGAAGTCCGCCTGGTTCTTCAACCGTTGTACATATTCACTCATGGACTCCCGACGTGGACTATATCTACCATTGAATACTTCCTGTAGAAATAAATCCTGTTCGTCCATTGACCAAAATTTATTCAAAAACGCCCTCCTGGCGGTGGCGTAGTCAGTCCACCCCATTCATTTAGTTCTGCCCAATTACACGCCTGATCTCTCAATCCATTCATTAAAAGGTGTATCTTAAGTTGCTCACTTGTGATTCCCCTGACAGCCCTGTCAATCTTAGTTATGTATTGCACCGCTGGTATATTGGAATTGCGGCCATTAAATTTAGGTAGTCTGGCCTTAACCAAGTCTAAATGTACATCATCCGGTGCCCTACCTACTTCCGTACCCACTAACTGTGACGTCAATCCCTCTTGACCGAAACTACGGGGCTCCTGCGATATGATAGTAGCTGATAATAGGTCCCGTGCTGGTGACGTCATTGGCGTTACTACACTTGCTTGTAGCACCTTCGTGGCTTGACTTGCATTGCCTCTTAACTGTATATTTTCCAGCTGATTGATTCGATCTGTCACCAACTTGCATGACTTTACCAACCCCTGGTAGTTGACCTCCACCTGCTTAGCTAAGTTGGTTAGTTCTTGGTGTGAATGTTTTTGATTACTTATTAGGGTATTTTGTTTGTCAAGTAGTCCATCTAATCTAAGTCCCTGTCGTTCTTGTGCTTCCTTAACGGACTCTTGAATAACCTTGAAATTTCGTATGTCCAACTCTTCTGCCTGCCGGGCATTGCGGAGCTGTCCTATTTCCAACCTCACTGTTCCTAAATCATCTTGAATTCTTTTTTGTGACTCATATACCTGACTAAATTTTTTATTTGCTTCTTCCTGTACACGTCTTATGTCTTCAGCTTGTTTATCCATCCTTTCTTGTACTAGAGTCTCCAGTCGATCCATCTGTTTTTGATGGTTATTTTCCCAGCCCCTTAATACTCTATTAAGTCGGGACATCACGTCCACAGGGTCGTCAAATTGTTCAGGAGACACCTCAGTCACCCCCCTATTCCACCATGGAGCGTTCGTCATCACATTTCTTCCCGTGTCATCCGAAACGTCCCTGCGCGTCTCGACGCCGTCCTCAGATACAGTCTCCTCGGGTATCATGTCACTGGTTGATGCGGACGCCTCCCCTTCTTCCGTAATTACTGTTATCTCCCGGTCATCAAAATCTGATATATTTTGTTGATCAGAATCCATCTTGTTTGCTATCGGTCTTGTCTGTCGTGTCACCCTGCCTGTTTGACGTGATTTATCCATCCCTACTCTCCCTGAGAAAATGGTAGCACTCTACCACAGTATCCGGGACAAACCAGCAATTGACAGCAACCAGAACAACAAAACATACAGTATCCACTTACCTTTCCTCGGTCTCCATGTACTGAAAAAATAGGCCAGTGATATATTTTTTTAAAAACACTCATCCCGCTTCAAAATTACAATACGGTGCTTAGTTCAGCACTGTGTAGGTATTACGGAATTGGTCCCTCGATGCTGCCCTCGTAGCTCCGTCCATTTTGCTGTCCTCGTAGTTCCATCCGTGTCGCTCTCCTCGTAGCTCCCTCCATGTTGCTGTCCTCGTAGCTCCGTCCGTTTTGCTGTCCTCGTAGCTTCTTCCGTGTCGCTTTCCTTGTAGCTCCGTCCGTGTTGCTGTCCTCGTAGCTCCGTCCGTGTCGCTGTCCTCGTAGCTCCGTCCGTGTTGCTGTCCTCGTAGCTCCGTCCGTGTCGCTGTCCTCGTAGCTCCGTCCGTGTCGCTGTCCTCGTAGCTCCCTCCATGTTGCTGTCCTCGTAGCTCCGTCCGCGTTGCTGTCCTCGTAGTTCCCTCCGTGTTGCTGTCCTCGTAGCTCCCTCCGTGTTGCTGTCCTCGTAGCTCCCTCCGTGTTGCTGTCCTCGTAGCTCCGTCCGTGTTGGTGTCCTCGTAGCTCCGTCCGTGTTGCTGTCCTTGTAGCTCCGTCCGTGTTGCTGTCCTCGTAGCTCCGTTCGTGTCGCTGTCCTCGTAGCTCCCTCCATGTCGCTGTCCTCGTAGCTCCGTCCGTGTTGCTGTCCTCGTAGTTCCCTCCGTGTTGCTGTCCTCGTAGCTCCCTCCGTGTTGCTGTCCTCGTAGCTCCGTCCGTGTTGGTGTCCTCGTAGCACCATCCGTGTCGCTGTCCTCGTAGCTCCCTCCGTGTTGCTGTCCTCGTAGCTCCCTCCGTGTTGCTGTCCTCGTAGCTTCGTCCGTTTTGCTGTCCTCGTAGCTTCTTCCGTGTCGCTTTCCTTGTAGCTCCGTCCGTGTTGCTGTCCTCGTAGCTCCGTCCGTGTCGCTGTCCTCGTAGCTCCGTCCGTGTTGCTGTCCTCGTAGCTCCCTCCGTGTTGTTGTCCTCGTAGCTCCGTTCGTATTTATTGCTCACCGTCGTTTATTTCCCCGTAATTCTTTATTTCACCATTCCATATTTTACTATGTACCATGATGAATCCTGGTCACGTAGCACCAAACTTTGTTATGATACTTTTTAGAACTCCCTTTCTGGCCGCTAAATTAGTGAAGGTATAGGGTAGGTACTAAATGATTACACTTTTATGTCGTTGAGTTCATAGATATTTAATCTATCGCAGATTATGCCTACACCATTGATATCCTGAATTAATAATGTTAATTTTAACATAATACACTTTATTAGGTAAATTATAAATTGAGTATATCTTGAATACTTAGCAACACAGTATTGGCACTATATTATAATTGAAGTCCTCCCACTATTATTGCACCCGGGCATCCCACGGTTCGCCCGAGTACCCCCGATTCGCTAACACGAGTGCTCGTTTTCTCGGTCCGACCCTACTTAAAACCTCGGTTGGACCGCTAAAAACTGGTCATTACCCTCCCACCCTTCCTTACCTTGTTTGAATATGCACCAATGGGAACTTAGCAAATTCAAACTGCGAAGAAGGTATTTGAAGCTACATTGTTTCTCCTCCCTGACGGTTAGGCTACCGACTCAGGTTCATCATCTGGTCGACCTCCTCTCCTTTCACCCAGGAAGAGGAGACAAATCAACGGTCGTTCTCTCCACATTCAAACATTAACGAAAAAATGTCCTCAAAACAACCCCCTATCTAAATGTGACTGTAGAGAGGGTCATCAGTGCAACTTGTTGCCTACTCAGAGCACAAACAACCCCCTATCTAAATGTGACTGTAGAGAGGGTCATCAGTGCAGCTTGTTGCCTACCCAGAGCACAAACAACCCCCTATCTAAATTTGACTCTAGAAAGGGTAATCAGAGCAGCGTGTTGCCTACCCAGAGCACAAACAACCCCCTATCTAAATTTGACTCTAGAAAGGGTAATCAGAGCAGCGTGTTGCCTACCCTGAGCACAAACAACCTCCTATCTAAATGTGACTCTAGATAGAGTCATCAGAGCAGCGTGTTGCCTACCCAGAGCACAAACAACCCCCTATCTAAATTTGACTCTAGAAAGGGTAATCAGAGCAGCGTGTTGCCTACCCAGAGCACAAACAACCCCCTATCTAAATTTGACTCTAGAAAGGGTAATCAGAGCAGCGTGTTGCCTACCCTGAGCACAAACAACCTCCTATCTAAATGTGACTCTAGATAGAGTCATCAGAGCAGCGTGTTGCCTACCCAGAGCACAAACAACCCCCTATCTAAATTTGACTCTAGAAAGGGTAATCAGAGCAGCGTGTTGCCTACCCAGAGCACAAACAACCCTCCACCTCCTCCTTGCCAATATCTCTGAGTCTCTCTCATAGATGATATCAGAGTCAAAGTCTTTCCATTCGGGCAGGTTAGAAAGGCCTTTATTTGAAAACGATAAAATATTGGACAATCCAGGTTGGGTCAATGGTGATACTGTTGGGGGAGGAGGGTGTTTGAGAGACTTATCCCTCCTACCCGTACGCAAGAATTCAGCCTCGCCCCTAACTCCCCCTGGAAAATGTTCTACGATTATGTTGTCTTGGAACAATTCGACAGCTCTTCACCTGGAACTTTTTTTGAAAATAATATTCCTCTAGAATTTTTTTAAATTTCAATAATGCCTCTAGAAGAAAATTATTTGGAATAGTCCTCGCCTGATCTTTTTTAAATATTAATTTGATTAGTTTGAAGATCTTAATCGTCTCATATTATAAAATATAAGAGGAAGGGAAATACTTTTAAAAGGAGCTAAACTTATTCCGGGTGACAAATTATTTTCAGAGGACAAAACTCCCCCACCATACCCCCTAAATGCCCTTGCCCGGATATACCACAACTTACACCTTGATTTAAGGAGTACTCAATGTAAACTTAAAACTTAGAGAAAGGAAGCGCTATCTAGGTTTCTAAATTTTAAAGCACTTAAAGTATTTAATAACTAGCCTTAATTACCATAAAAGCTTCCAGAGGCATTTCATGTTTGAGGACTGTGAGCCCTCCCCCCAAAACTGTTGATCTGGATATGGACTTGCCTAAATTATGTCATAAAACTACATACAATTAAAGTTGTCAAATTTAAATGTTTTAAATTTTCTATATCTTGATTAATAATCCCACCATCAATCATCAAGTAATACAACATGGACAAGAACATCCATCAATTGTTGTCTTAATACAATTTCCTTTTAAGGCCATAAGACAATGTTTGTACTAAAATGGTGTGATAGATGTGGGTTGGTCCTGTAGAGATGATAGGTGAAGCGCCTACAATAGAAAGAATGTGGTTGATATACGTAGTAGAATAGGTATGTATTCTATATTAGTGTAGTACAGGAATTATATAATGTGTGACCAGTATCAGCAGGGTCGGATTACAGGGAGGGTGACAAACTCTTGTAACTAAATATATTTTGGCTCTCTAGATTGAAGTCATGGTAAAACTAAAAAAAAAACTCAATTATAACTTACTATATCCATTTTTATTTATTTCTGACAAAATATTAGGGTAACGTGGGGCACATTCGACCATTTTTGAATGCGCTTGATTCCAACCAGTATGTGTTCAACTTAAGGGGGCCGCCTACCGGAGCGAGAAAGTATCAACCGCTGTCTGGCAACATGACTTATAATTCAATAGTCTGTGTCGGTTACAGGAACTACTACTCTTTTATCTCTGTTCGTCGCCCTCGGCCCGTCCCTTGACACGCCAATTAGGGGTCGTCCATAAACCACGTAACGCTTTTTTCCTACCTTTTTAGCCCCCTCCCCCCATGTAACACCATGTAGACATTTAGCCTACCCCCCCTTCCCCTCCTAGTGTTACGTATCTTTTCTCACCAAGAATGGATGTCTTTTTTCATAAGGAAGTTTTGTGATACTAAAGGAGGGATTCAGAATTAATACTTCTTAAAATACATTTTAAATCTTGAACATAAGTGATTTCAAAGAGTATTATTATTTACGGATAGCTACACATACAAACAGATAAGACAGACAAGTACAGACATAAAGACGTCGAGCTCTAATTCCTCAGGTTCACGAGGAAAAACCTCTGTTGTATTTATGTTATGGATGTCAGGTTTGCGATCTGAGTAAGATCCAGACGGCACTACTATGTGCTGAGTGGGATGGCCCTTTTCTGTAGTGACGTTTCATGATGATGTTAAAGTGCCCACATAGGATGCTTGACATTGGGGGAAGACATCTTTCTTAATATTGTGCACTTTTTTGATAGTCATATTAACATCATATAGAGAGCTGTTTAAAGAATTCTAAGTATACAACTTTTCTAAATTATATTTTGGATTAATCTACAACTTTTAGTTAACTTATCAATACCTAGATTTATGTTTCGTTCCAACATCAATCCTGGATCCTGGCTTCACTCTTGAAAATGACTAGATGGTCAATGAAGCAGAGATCGGGGTTCGAATACCTGTCGGGTATACTCAGAGTGCCTTTTCCTATATGGTTTTATAAACTCTCTCCACGTTAATTAGTGTAGATTACCTCTAGAATTCTACACTTCCACATTTCTACTCCATTAGAGTAATATAATAAAAAATAACTAGAATAAATACAATTAGACCATACCACTCTACAAAATGTATACTAAAAAGGTAGGATTTTAAAGAAAATTTATCAGAATTTGCATAGAGGGTGTGTGGGAAACCATGTAGGAAAAGCAACCTTCAGTAGACTTAACTGGTATTCGAACCCCATCTCCCAAACATCGACCGTAAAGTCTACTGAGAAAATGATTATTTAGACAATGCAGCCACTATAACGTATGTATAATAGTTGCATTTATATACATACATATTAGATTTATCATAAGGGAAAAGGTATAGACTTAAATACACCTACCTTTTGTAAATAATTAATAATATTTGAAGCTTTACTTTTCATAACATGCTGCTGGTACGAAGAAATAACACTATTGATGGACTCTTCAAACTTGCCTTGAGATAAATTCTGTACTTTTGCTTCTTTCCATTTCCTTTCAACATCTTTTTGAGACTCTTCCACTATTTTTTCTGGATATCGCTTTTTATACGCAAGCAATGAACAAGTCTCCTCTTTTTGAAAAAAATATTTTTGTTTTTGTACAAACACAAGTGATTATTCACGGCCTATGTAAAAGAATGTGCAGTAGGAATATAATTTATACTTAAACTCATCTATACTTATAATTTAAGGCCATTTAGACTGACAGCTTCTATCCAACTAAAATCACGTGAGGGGGTCAGTAGTTCGGACAAATCTAAACAAGTGCCTGTGAGTATAAACATGTCACTGTCATGCGCATGAAAATATGTTTTTTTTCGAATGTGCTTGGCGTTCATTGTCTCAGGCAGACAATAACACCTAAGAGCATTCGAAATATTGATAGACAAATAGTAAGTGCTAAACTTGCATTTTCAACGCCACAGATATTTGGAAGTTATCTATAAATATGTTTATCAAAGATGAAAACATGAACAATAATATTGTTTTTGAACATTAGAATTTGAGTATAAGACCTGTGTTACGTAACACTTGGATGTACCCCACCCTCCCCCCATATAACAGCATGTGGACATTAGGGCTCACCACTCCCCCCCCCCCCCTCAAAGCGTTACGTGGTCTATGGACGACCCCTAAGAAAGAGAGCGACTGCAAACTCCGAGATAACCTCAAGGTCAAGAAGGGAGGTGGGCGAGGCTCTTACACAGAGCTGCCTGTCCTGTCCGTCTTTCATTATATAAACTTGGGATTCTCTTTAGGAGGGTAGCTGAGTGGTTCACAAACTAGGGATCAAATATTATTTAGAATTTCAAGATTGAGTTGAATATAAACCTACTGGGCTTGCAGCGCACGAGTATACTAATACAAACTATAGTACCGGTAATAAATACTATAAAGTGATTTATACAATTTATTTGAGTTATTTTGGTATATTAATTTACGCATTGGTCTGTAACTTTATTCACTAACTAGATTTTGCCCGCGGCTTCGCTCGCATTAAGTTTTTATCCATGTGATTTTTGCTTTCTCACGTGGAAGCAGCCATAAGCGCTAGAAAAGAATGCACATATGAAGATCCCTGAACTCATTCCCCTGCATCCCCAGCTAGGATAATTTGCCACTGTTGTACTCAGGGTAACAAACCTTGCAGTATGACTACCAACGTCTTTTTTTTTTACATTTATTAGTAGGATACATATGAGAAAGCGAGTTTTGTACATTTAATTGCACCACGTCTTACTACCCGTTTGGGTTGTACAATCTGGTCATTGTTTACTACCCAGTAAAAATAGAAACCTAACAAAATCCTGGTTGTATAGCTATACCTTAGAGTTATGTTAATTAGTATGTATTTACTATCTAAATTCAAAGGCTGTATGCAAGAACGAAACAACTTATACTTCTAGCTCACTCTTCAGATGTGAAATGGCATTGATTTACTTTTTATTACCAAGGCCGTAGCTACATATTAATTTCAGGGAGGGTTTGGCGGGCACCATGCCGCTCCAAACTTTTGTTTACATGCAAAAAACAAACCAATCGATTGTGCTGATGCGGATGTGTGAGTAATAATTACTTGCTCGTGAATGCAATCATGTTTCACGAATTAAATGACGTAATTTCTTTTGTTTTTCATATTTTGCTTTTCACTCCCCAATTCTTTTTTTAAATTTAGATAATGTAATGCCAGTTTTCATGAACAACGCAGAGAAAGGCAGGGGGTCAAGTGGTGTATGATGTGAGAAGATTTGCTTGCTGACCCATCTAAGCCTCGTGACTTCTAACTTGACCTTGTCTTGCTCATTGATGTACTTGAAAACGTGCCTTAGTAGTCAAATAAATGTCATTTACTTCATTTCGTTCTTGAAAATGGCCTTAAGACACACACAAAAATAAATAATCTTAATTTACATACAATTTACATGCAATAACTAAAAACGTGATTAAATCACAGAATCAAATGCAAGCAACCACCAGTATAGCTTTTACTTTGGAGGCATCGCTGCGGTGAAATAGCACAAATAGTTTAAATTTACTTTTCAAAAGATATAGAAAAAATCTCATCTACACGCAAAACCATAAAAAAAACTTAAAAAGTACCTCAAATAAAAAAGACGGGAATGCAAGCAGGCTTACTGTGTCTCGATTATGTACAGACAGCCCCTAGAATTGTATTATTAGTATGGATAAAAAATACAGGGTTTTTATTCGCTTGGTTATGAGCTAAAAAAAATTTATCACTTATTCACCACCCGTTTGGCTTACGTATTAATTATTACGCTAATGGATTAAGGAAGTGTTTTAGAGGAAGTGAACTCACATTTGCGTGGAGGGAGAATGGAGAACCATTTAGAAAAAAACACCCTCAGTACAACCGAACGAGATTCGAACCTCAATCTCCTCGTCCTTGGCAGTCGGGTCCAACACAAGACTGACCCTGACCCGTTAGACAACCGAAGCGGCTTAACTTATCTTGAACACCTATCTTTATACATGGTACCTTTTTAGAACAATGTAACGATGATTAAAATTAGAAATCGAGATTTTGGTGTTTCATGAAAAATGTATCAACATATCCAAAAGAGGAGATTTAAAAAAGTCCGTTCCCATGTTTGTCTGTCTGTTTGTCCCTCACGATATTTCTGAAACGGTCAGATAGATTTGGTTAAAACTTTATATTTAAGAAGGTTATATCTAGGGGCTTTTTTTAAATTTTGATTCTAACCCTCAAATTAAGGGTAGTTTACTTCATGGGCCTTTTTTTATAAATATTCTTTAAAAACCTCTAATGATTTTGATTAAATATAATATTAGGGCAGTGTTTGGCAATACAAATAACACACTATGTTTGTTCTTTGAGCAAAAACGCCCCGAAGGGTAGTTTATTCATTAACCCTTTTTTAATTCAAAATATTTCAAAAACGACTCTAGCGATTTTGATTAAAATTGACATTGGGGCAGAGTTTGCCAATACAAATAACATACTACGTTTGATTTTGGGGCAAAAAAACTCTCTGAATGGTAGTTTACTGATGACGGATTTTACAAATGTTTTAATATTTCAAAAATGGCTTTAACGATTTTGTCTAAAATGAATATCTGAAGATTGTTTTATCTAGTGTAAATTTATTTCTCAATGTGGAGTTCACCCCCCCTCAAGTACCCCTCCCCCATGCGTACGGCCATGAGTATGACATATTTTTCGATAGGACGTCACTATGGGATGGACAACATTACACTCGTTTGCCAAGTATTAATTACTTAAAAACAATATTGGTGTATTTAACTTGCACTTCCTGAACACAAATATTACATCAGAACACGACCTACAAATAAACTTAATACTATAACATACACCCAGACCCTAGGCTGACAATTTAGTAAAGATAAAAATCGACTATGCCAGGAATTATAAATATTAAAGTTTAATGATATGTTGAAAATGGTAATCGGACCCGAAACCCATAACAAAGTAGATTAGCACTCCATCGACTGAGCTAAAGTTTCGGACGCTAAGTAAGGCCTACTACTCAACTGAAATGTTAAAAGGTATTTGTTTGTCCTATACGATTTATTATTGTTTAAAAATTCCACAATAATAATTTATAGTATCTTGAAACAGTTATGTTTTTTAAAGAAAGCCATATTTTATCTAGTAAAGAATACAGTTATAAAGTTGGTAAAGTGATGATACATAGTGATTGACCAAAGTAAGACGTAATGGTAAAGCTAACTAAATTAATATAAGTGAATTATTTAATACCTTTTAGTGCATTTTGAAATAAAAAAAATTTTAAAGTATTTTTTATTTATTTTATTATCTATTATTTCAATCAATATTTTAAATCTTCTTTACACTATCACTTCAATTAAAATTGACTCCCATCATGTTTATGCCACTTGAATGGTGTGTTCCCTTATTTCCAAGTTTCTGTGGAATCTTGGGTCTACAAGTTCCGGTAGTAGACAATTCATGAAAAAATGTTTAAGTTTTTCCACCAATTTTTCTTGCCAGAAATTATCATCCCTAAAAATGTTTTCCACTAACATTCCACAAGGTGTTTGAAACACAAACAGACAGTATTGACGTTGTGTAACATGCAGTTGCCCTTGCACTTGGTACATGAAATTGTTCTGTTCTTTTAACCGCATTTTCCCTTCCTGAACAGTACAAAAAGTGAATTTATTTCCCTTTATAGCTTGCTCTGGTGTCATTGTGGCTGAAACTGCTGGGCACTTCACTTCTACGATTTCTTTTACAATAAGGCCATTAGGTGTGGCACCAAGCCACGGACAATCTTCGTCTACGAAGAGTCCACTGCGTATCACTTCCACATTCAACTCAGCTTCAAGTTGTTCAAGAGCCATAGGTTCTTTTTCCAAACCATACCTTGTTGCCTTGGACCCAAAAAAATCACTATAAAGAAGAGTCCTTACTGTATTAGCACACTTGGTGTTTTTTCTCATCTTACATATTTTACCAAATGAAGATGCAGTAAGGCGCTTTGATCTTTCCGCTCTCCATTGAACAGAATTTACCTGGGCTGTAGTCGATAGTTGCAAAAGTTCTTGTTATTTTGTTAAACTCAAGCCACTCAAAAAGTCATCTTTGTTTTTGGTAAAAAGTTCGGAATCCATATCTGGCTTAGCTTGAACACTCCCATAATCACTGTCAGGTCCTGAATAATATAGTTTCCTTCGTTTGGATGGCGCTGTATGTTCCAATATTCGAAGCTTCCTCTTTTGAGCTGAACGTTCTTTTTGTTCTAGGTGCACTTTGGTGAAATGTCCTGGGCTAACGTTTATGGCTCCTTTGTGGATATAATCCTGTTCTTTTTCTCCTGTGTTCAAAGATATAACCGATAGTTCACTTCTTGTTTGATACCCACCTCTTAGACTAAAACTAACTCTTTTACCATAAACGTATTTGCACACTAGACTATTAAAAGATTCAGTCTTGTTTGTTGTAACATTTTGCAGTAAGCTAGCTGCATGATGAGCAACCAGGTTTTTTGCTGCTATGATTTCTACCCATACTCCTGCACTTTGAAGGACTGGGACTAGATTCTCTTTGTTTTCTTTTGGCCCCTTACAGAAATAATCTCGTTCAGCACACTTGGCATGACCCCAAATACATGACATGGTCCATTATCAATATCTTGTCTAAGTTCTTCAATTCTTCGATGAAGAGGAATTCCACATTGACTGCCCCTGTATTTCATGGCTCCAGTAACCGCACATCGGAGTCGCATTTGACGATCAGTTAGCTTTCCTCAAAATTGGAGGAATTGAACCAACATCGTTTTTGCTCTTTGAAGAAATATGACGAAGCCTCTTCAAGTAATTTCTCAAAATATGGTTGCTGCATTCAATCTTAGTTATTGTGAAGCCAGGGCCATACGGTTGAGCTTTTAAAAGATTTCGCATAACACTCTCCATAACCTGTAAAAATAAACAAATGATATAGACTATACTCAGAAAATAATTCACTAGAGTATACTATATCTTGTGTGTAGAAATATTAGATTCATAGCTCAAGACATTTCGTCTAAGCGATTTTTAAAACAGTAAATTTGTACCAATGTATGCATAAAGTTTAAAAAATACATTTTAAATTGTGTCGATTAAAATTAAAACCCAACACTTTACAAAACTTATATTTTTCATATTTAAAAAACATACCTATCAACTGATGATATTTCAAGTTATGCATAGAAACACTGTTCTTGAAACCTTCCACTATGATATCCGACTCCATACTATTCGGAGACTTGTTCCAGTTTTTGTAACAATGTGCTCATTTGGTGAATCATTTTTAACTCTAGCCCGAGCACATATGCAGCAGTAGGAATTTCTCACATTTACAAACAACACCTTTTGAGTGCGTTTTCCAACTATACAAGCCTGAAAGAAAATATATAAATGATATATAAACTTGTAATAACGTAAGTTACCTTATTTGACATAGCATAGCCCTACAATGTCTTGTATTGAAGTGCTAACTTTTAATAAATATTTACTAAAACAAGACATATTTTTAATTTACTAAGGCAAGTAAAATAAATTATTTATTAATAACTTTGATATGGTAGTCTATATATAAGGGATTTTGGTAATAATTGCGTTAGTTTAAATCTTGATTATTTCTAAATAATTGAGTTCAATTCTCATATTTAACGTTTGGCGAATTTCAGTGCAAATAAAAAAAATAGAGACCCATTCTTGTTTTTCTTATGTACGTCTGTAAAAAGTAAGTAAATTAGCTTTTTGTAAACAGAATTCAAACTAAACCTCATTAATTTTACTAAACTGGTTCAGTACCTTGGAATGGAAATAAATTGTGCTGTGTGTTCTATAATACCTTAAAAATTGACATAGTCCTGTTTAAATGGAGCGTGAATAAAAAATAACATAATTTAAAGGAATTCACGTCTTACCGTATTATTGTTCTAAATCATAAACATGATTTTCCAACTGCACCATTACACTAAAATAGTATTATATTATTGTAAATTATTGTGTTACACTTACAACACCAGAAGAGCATCATAATTGCTCCCAAACGAGCGCTTGCACCACGCGCCGTCTGTCACAACCGTTACCAGAGGAACTCCATCTATGTTCACATCTCCCGCTTCAATGGCTAATCTTCCTTCTTCATTTGCCGCAGCCTCCATTCTTTGCCATGCAAATCGTGTATGACTGAAGAGAGATTCTTTTGACATTTGTAAATGTTTCTTTGGCCATGCAAGGCATATCAAGTGTTGATGTTATTACTTTTAGTTGGCTATAGCTTTGGCCTGTCAATAACATGCTGTTCATCCCAGGCCATATTCGAATTCATGTGGGAATTTTCTTTGCTGGGCTTTTCAGAATGTAACTTTTCTATGATTCCACACATATTACACTTAAAATGGTAAACATTTTCATCCCTTTTCTTTCCTCACGGATAAAATTCATGTTGGCAAATGAGCAGTCAAGTTTCCTCCTAGCTATTTCCTCAAATAGATAAGCAGCATCAAACATTCGACGTCCAGTGATAAGAACCCCTGGGGGTTTGATAGATATATCATTATTTTGTGTTGGGTCGAACATCATTAAATTTTCTTTTTCAGGAGATAAGGCAAGAGGTCTGATACCGTCTAGACAATCATCATTGTCTGAAACGGTGGAAAGAATCAAATCATCTGTGAAATTGTAATTATCATGAGTTTCTACTGATGTTGGTAGTTTCTTTTTAGGTCGTACTTGTGCTTATGTCCTGCCAAAATGAGCACCCAAATTTTGAGTTATCTACAATGACTGGCTGGAGGATTGTAAATGTTTTTGAGGAAAACCTGCACATTTAAAAATTTAATGTGATTAATTAAAATGCAACGGTTCATATCAGCACTTAACTATTTTATTATTACATTTAACACATTGGCTACTAATAACGAAATCTTGGAGGATTGGGCTGAGGAAAATTAACTAAGAGGAAATTCTTTGTGCATCCAGTAGAGTTGGAGCCCTGACCTCCCATGCAAGTGTCAGTAGCCCACCTCTGCTAGGGCACCAAATTTATGACTGACCTAAACACACACCTAACCTAAGTGCCATAAATATTTCTATCTGGATCACAAAATGAGGTAACCTATCTTAACCAAAGTCTAACGTAAATCAAGTTGGCCCGCCTCATCACACTTTTTTTCTCCATCGTTTGTGCTTCGTTTGTGATCATAGTTAATTAAAAAATGATAGTAGAAAAATGCCGTTTGTGCCATTCGATTGTGCTTCTTTTGTGTTCATATGTGCCTGTAAATTTATAATTTTTTCTTCAAAATTAGGGACCTTTATGGCAACCCTCCCCCCGGCAAAGAGTTTTCCCTGATGACCGGCGCCAGTTTGGCGGGTCGCCAAGACGAGTCGAAACAAGAATAGATCACGACTTTGAATGATGTCGCAATGGGTGACTGGCGCCAGCTTGGCGGCTCGACCAGAAAAGTAGAGACAGGAATAGATCGTGACTTTGTAACCTTGAGCTAGGTCATTGACCCTGGCAACCCACCCCCGGCAATGGGTTTTCCATGATGACTGGCGCCAGTTTGGTGGCGCGACCAGACGAGTCGAGACAGGAATAGATCGTGACCTTGAAACCATGAGCTAGGTCATTGACCCTGGCAACCCTCTCCCGGTAATGGGTTTTCCCTGATGACTGGCGCCAGTTTGGTGGCGCTACCAGATGAGTGGAGACAGGAATAGATCGTGACCTTGAAACCGTGAGCTAGGTCATTGACCCTGGCAACCCTCCCGGCAATGGGTTTTCCCTGATGACTGGCGCCAGCTTGGCGGGTCGACCAGACAAGTCGAGACAAGAATATATCGTGACCTTGAATGATGTCACAATCCGCCCCTTTATGTGGCAATGGGTTTTACCTGGTGACGTCATCGAAAACCTAGTGTCAGTTTGGGGGGGTTGACAAGACAAGTCGAGACAAGAATAGCGGGAGCATTGACACAGCTCTTATCATAAACAACCAGGGGCCTCTCTCTCCAGATGGAAACATCACAGGGATTTATAATTCTCAGTTAGGGGCCGCTATACACTCACAAAAGTCTACTAAAATTGCCTGTTTGGTACCTACCGTCGACATGTGGGGATTTATTAGGTTGGCGGCTCGACAACTCGAGACCCTTATATGGTTACATAACGTGTAAGGGACAGACAGGTTTTGCGTGAATAAAAGACGATTTTACAAAACATACATTTATTATTCATTATAGGTTTTACAGACATACATTGAAGGTTTTACAGACATACATTAAAGGTTTTACAGACATATTATATTTATTATACACTTTTACAGGAATGACGCATATATTCGTTCATACGTTTTTCTACAGTGTCTCATAGATGCGTTTATAAAATTGTTTTTAGTTCACAATCCAGCATGTATAGTCCAAACCGACGACTTGGCGTGTATAGTAGGTAGCACTGATAAGATCCAGGTTTCTGATGTGCGTTTCCACCGTAGGCTGTTCGAGATCGATGACATCCGCTGATTCTGTAAGCGTGTCGCATACATCCACGACGAGTGTGTCGATCAAATCGTTGCAATAGCGTGCGACGGGTGTCGACCACATATCCCGGCGGTCGATGGTGACGTCTATGAGGTCCCACACCTCACAAAGACGCGCCGAGCTAGGTGCTAGATAGGCGACCCGTTTGAGTCCGGCGTCTTGTTTCTCGCTGATGACGACCATGCGGTCACCGCACATACGTATCAGAGAGATTTCATGATTGCTCAGACTAATTTTCTGAGAAGGTTGCGTGTTGCTGAAAAACTTTGATAGGGACCAACTTGTAGCTGCCCAGTTCATTGCCACTTTGTACGGTAAAACACCGCACAATTCCCTCCGCATTTTTCTAGCTGGACATAGGGCGTAAAGTTGTTCTTGACGCTCATGCTGACGATGACTCGCTTGGCGTCGACTTCGTCCATTGGAAACAAAGTGTTGAAAATACTGGTGATGGCGAGCGGCTTCACCGGCTTTGCTTTGCGGGTGCAAACGTCTTGACCTTCCATGATGTTTGATCGCTTCGACGACTGTTGTAGTTATGGCCGGCACGCCGTTGGGACGCCCCTTTTATAGGCGCACGCTGATTGGACGCAGCCTCTTGAGAGGTGGCAGGACCCTAGCTTCTTGAAAAATGTGTTGTAATATCTCACCACCTTAGCGTCGTTGCCTGTATGATTGATGGGCGAGAATAGGGTTAGGAAAGTTTTCATCGGAATGTTCTGGGCGCGAGAGAGAAGGTACATCGAGACAGTAATGACCGCAAACGTCCGAGGCTATGTTTTGAAGTTGTAGCGTGTTATGAGACGTGCGGGAAGTATTTTTGCGTATAAATGCCAGATGTGACTTTATGCGGGGTGGAAATCCATAACTGTCAAAATATTCTCCCACGCCGTTCTTATCGATAAAGATGGCGACCCAATGTGTCCCAGGCTTGGTGTGTGGATCCGTGTTGATGACGAGAGCGGCAGGTCGCGCTATTCTTGCGGGTAGTTGATCAGCAGGGAAAACACCGACCGTACAGAACGGAACCACGGGTTTGTTTTCAGCGCACGTCTTATGGTGTGCGTGTCCATCTTCAATCATCCAATCTCGAAGTCCCCAAACGATGGAGGCCGAACAGAAATTCCATACAGAACTATGTGCCATGGACATGGTGCGGCCCAATTTAAGTGTTTTCAACTACGAACAACCTCTGTCGTACAGATCTACGACGGGGAGGCGTGTATTTGGCTAGAAACCTTTTCTTTTCTGCTTCCTTGACATAGACGGTTTCTGCACGCGTTGTGGCGTGGGAGGTAAGGGTTCGAGCAGACTGTAATCCACATCACCACTATCCCAGGGAATATCGTGCAGTTTGTTGACGATATAGTCGGCTTGTTTTTTAGCGGAGGCAGAAAGTTCCTCGATAGGAATGGGAGCTTTAACACCCAATGTTGAAGTAATCTTCCGCATACAGATAAAACACTCAGTTCCTTGACGATAAACTGCTTGCTGTCGTCGATGAAGCTCTGGAAATCCACAATGACGTCCATGATTTAAATGACGCGTGTAAGGGGCGGGAAGCCGCTTATTAACTCCCATAATCGGTCATGACATTTCTGTCCTTGTCGATAGTGATGATGTTGGCAAACTCCCCGTACACGATACATTTGACGGTTTTGGTGAGAGCTCTGGTGAAGCTCACTTCGATGCTCAGAGAGCCATGCCTCGTCAAATTCCAATGCGATGTCATGTGGGCGGACAGATTAGGTGTGAGATCGAAAGCCATGAGATTATATCCCTTAGGGAAGGCTTCCCGCGTGATGTCGCTACCTTCGTTCATGAAATTGATACCCGTTCCAGAAAACAGTGTGTGGTAGGACATGACATAGTTGCTGTTTGAAAAATCGGGCTGTAACGGTTTCGACGGCACTTGTTCTCCGTCCACGTACAACGAGAAATGGTTCATGCCGTAGGTTTGGAAGTTGAACGGGCTCTTGGTGGCGTCTCCGTTGAACCAAGCGTTTGATACAAATCCCACGATGCATCGTTTGGGTAGTTGTCCGGTGAATACGTTGTCCAGCGATTTCCTTTGTACACCAGTAGGAATAGTGAGTGTTTTTACTTCCACGCGGGTGATGGGATACTTTGCGGAACTGACGTTTAATGCCTTGGCATGTGCCAACAGTATAGAAGGTGCTACTTTGACACGTTGCACTAGAAGGCCGGCTTCAGCGATGTGAACCTTAAAGTGCGGGAGTTCAGGGACGGCCATAAAACTGAACCCGTCTCTGGAACGGACCAACTTGACTCTGAGTTCAGTGCCGTTCAAAAGGTATTTCTCTTGGTTAAATACATCACCATGTAGATACCCCAAAAGATCCACCGTCTTACTTTTTGTGGATATACTGCGATGGGCCTCAAATCCCTTGTTGCCGGCGTTAGCCTCCTCAAAGGTTCCGGGGCTGTCTGCGAACCAGAGACCGCAAGTCAAATTTGTTCTTTTAGCTTCACGTTGTAATTGAGCAGCGTTTCATATGTACGATCTATAAGCATACGTGTTGCTGGGCGGTGAGACTAGTTTTTGGTTTAAAAACACATCCACCTGTGTGAATAGCGAATGCAACCAGTTGTTGATGGGGCCGATTTGATCCACCTCTGTGAAAGCGCCACCGTCGGGTTTCACTATGGCCGCCCTAAGATAGAGCATAGTCTCTGAAAGATCGATATAGATCTCGACTTGAGCGGTAACGGTAAATTCGATGGGCGAATCATCGGTGAGTGAAGAGACAGGTTTGTACTGGATCCATTGTCCGCTTTCGAGACTGGTTTGTGTGGGTGGGACGGAAAAGAGATCGAGTTCACTGCTGGCACACTCGCAGGACTGGGGGTGTAGAAACGACATTTCAATGGAAAATATCTACCGCTTCTTTCTTGACCTTTTTACGTCAGGCAACGACAGAAGACTGACGTCGGTGCATCTTACGAAGCCCTTTATAGCCTGAGCCGGTCATCAGTGTGCCGATATTTTGATCCGCCTTGCGTTTCAGGTTTGTTCCAGCCTCGCCGACACGCTGCCATAGAGCCTCTTTGAAAGGACGACGCTGATTGGCGACGTCGGTGAGCACGTCGATACCCTTATGAAGCGCCTGTTTTCCAATGGCTTTAGCGCCGCTTCTCAGCAACCATACGACGCTCTTGAATAGGCCGCTAAAAAACTTCCTATTCCATGCCCGCGTTGATAGGGAACTCCGTGGTAGATCGAAGATATTCCCGTTCCAGCCTGGTTGACGTAGTATCTTTGGTAGGGACAGTTCATGTTGAGCAGCGTCGAAAATGAAGTTTCACGCACACTTATCAAAACTCGAATGGTACAGGTTCACCAGTGTCGGTTCTTATATTGATTTCCAGGCTTTCAATTTCCCTTCTAAGTACTGGCACGTAGTGCATCGGAGCGTAGCTAACTGTCTTAGGTATGCGGTAGAGATAGTTTTAGTTGTTGATACCGACGATACGTAAAAGCGGTGCCACAATATCACCCCTGGGCTGAGGATCAACGATATCCGTGTAGACGTACATTTGCGAGGGCAAGTCTAGTAAAATGTTGGTGGCGTACGGTGACTTTGGGACTTTGATCAGATTAGTATTAGGATCGAAACCGAGCTGTAGACTTAGTTGATTAGATAGAGCCAGCAGTTGTATATTTGGTGCAGAAGAAACAACGTCCACTTTTTGTTGGTGCTTGTGTTCTTGAATACAACTCCGGAATCCCCTTTAAACGCCTCTATTTCGTTTAGGGCTTTGACCAATTCTTGGATAGTGCTATAGTTTCCAGGAGGGATGTGATCCTTGAATATTTGTTCCACACCGTTAGCGTCAACCCAGTTGTACCATACAATGTTTCTGCCCTCGGGTACGGTGGTGAAAGAACAACGGATATTGGAATTCAGCGAGAGCTACTTCCCACTGGCCGTCGAGTGTAAGACGGTAGGGTAGTTGCGTGGTGAAATTCGTGAGGGTATTTTTCGGGAAATATCCTATAGAGCTGTCGCTCGGCAAGGTGAGGTAAAACTGGTCCTTCATGGTAGGGCGCTGACGTAACTGGCAGGAATCCAAGAATTAGACTTGGCGGGGTAACCTTTCCACTGCACGTACACTTTCTTTCTGGCACCTTTACCCTTGACACGTAGTATTTTATCAACTTTAAAAGTTTCGGGAAGACGTACGCGTTGCAATTCGGGTTCATAAAAACGTTCCCTCCACCTCCTCACAGTCAAGATCGGTCAGTCTGTAGACGACTGGTTGCCGCAACACGACTCTGCTGACTTTGAAAATCTCTTCGCTCCAATTGCTTTCGAAGCCCTTTATAAACAGCATTTTGGATTTGCTAATACGCACCGTGTCACCGACTTAGAGTTTTGGCTTACTATTAGAGTTTGGGCGCCGTTTGCCGTACAGATTATCTCTGACTTGAAGCACGTTGGTTTCTGAAACGTCGGCAGGCGCCCTCTTGATACTGGAATGTTTTGCGCCGTTGTAAGCGTCGACGAGATCTTGGCGGACGTCCACATAGTGATACGTGCTATTTTTGGTAAATTAGCGCCACATGCGTCCTTTCAGAGTTATATTGAATCGTTCCACGATGCTTACCTTTACGTCCGGATTATGAGTGGTGTAGTAATGCACGCCATCTTGCTTGAGAAATTTCCGGACTAGACGTGCCGTGAACTCTGTCCCCTTCTCCGTCTGTAAACTTAGAGGTTTACGCCTCTTTCTTTGAAAATGTCCTGAAAGGCGTCTCTCACGACGCTCCCCCTCTTGGATGGAAGCGTCCTCGCCCATGCCATCTTGCTAAACACGTCTATGACGGTGAGCAAGTACACCGCACCGTCGTTGTATTTTCCGAGACTTCGCATATCGTTGAGATCGGCTTGCCAGAGATCGTCAACGTTTGACACCACGTACTTGTTACGTGGAAACTTTTTTATCACCGGTTTGTGTAGAGTATAAGCGTCCTGCGCACGAAGCCAATTTCTTACTTTGTCGGGATCTTTCTTGGACGCCTTTATGAGCGACGCCGCCCCTGCAAACCCCGTGGGATAAGAAGGGTCGTAGTAGATGTCGGCAAAAGTACCATTAAGCTCGGAACGGCAGCCACCTGTTTTCGTCAACCCTTTTCAGTTTCTTCTTCTTAGGGCGTTGCGACGGTTTAAGTGGTTGCGGTACGGGAGTCGGATCTCTAATGGCTGCCAAACGTTTCGGATTTACAATAAATTCTTTCGGGACGTTTATTTTTTGAAGCGCCGTGAGAAACTCTCGCCACCCCGACGGCTCGCTGAGTCTTCTTGCTCTGACCAGATCGTTGACTAAATCCACAATATTAGATCCACGGAGAGGTGTATCGTGAATACTCACTTCCCCGTTTTCGTCCCAAGAGATACCGCCCCTGCAATTAATATGTTCTAGTAAAAGCTCGGCTTTTTTACGTGCCTGTACTGGTACAGTATTGATTACAGCCGCGATGGGAAGTACATACACTTCAGGGGCGGTCGTGGTGGCGGTGGAGGGTGTTGACTAAAGTGCAGATAGTGCTGTAGCACTTGTTGGTATAAAGTCCATTTAGACTTGTCATCAAGTTTTGAAGCGAGGATTTTTTCCATTTCCTTGTCCAGCTCGGAAATCACTAGATTTGTGGCCGATGCTACTTGTTGGTGGTGTTGCTCGTAACGGTGTAATATTTCCGGGGACACCAATATCATTTTTTTCGTGTGTGCCATTATCTACTTGTTGAATAAGGAACCAAGGACACCGCTGATTAATGGGGCTAAAAGTAAGGGTAAGAACGCTCCTCCGTTCTGAAGGAGTAGCCGTCTCTTCTTCTTCCAGCACTCTTCTCGTTTGACCAGCTTGCGCAACACCTGCTTGTGAGCACGTAACTTTGTCTTCTGCGCATTTTTCAACGGCACCCGCCCTTTTAAAGTGTTGTAGGCACACTCGCAAACAGAGTCGATCAGTTTCTTGTCGGCCGTTTTCAGCAAGGCGACACGTTGCTGTGGGTTCATACGATGCATCGCACGTGGCAGGGGGGCTTGCTTCAGCACTTTGGGACTCATGGTTATGAAATGATCTGTAATCGGGACGTGTCGGTGTTTTTATAGCTTTTGCGTGGTAGGTACAGGCAGCACCCAAAATTTGTGCGGGTTCTATATCTAAACCATTCGGGTGTACCTTGCTTGAAATCTAACAATAGATATCCGTGGGGAGTACTTGTAGCGTCAGCGTAAGCCTCCTGTAAAATACGGTGGTTTTCAGGACAGACTTGACGTGCAAAGTGCTGAATCTGAGCTTTATCCCTGGGATTTTTAAAAAGCACGATATAACGTGCGTTTAAGGTAATGTCTCTTTGGCCCTTGCCCTGGTGGAATATATTTTGAGTAAGGTACATGACGCTAATATTTTGATGGTGGTATCCTTTGGTGAAAAGATCGACAACCACTTCGTTGGCTTCACGCATCAGGTCATCCAGGATAATCAGCTGTGGAGAGTCATTAAAGGTGTCATCCATTTCCGGTAAACCCTTACAGAATATGACGCGGGGACTTGACCCGTCTTGTTCGAATTCCGGTTGCCATAAAGCACAATACCAGGTGATTTTTTCATATTTAACGTCACACATTGTGTCCAAGTGACGGATAAAGGCGGCTACAAAATGTGACTTTCCACAGCTGAAAGGGCCGTTGATGATGGCTGAAAATGGATGTTTCAACTTGTCCATAATGTTTGAGACAGAACTTATAAGCTAAATGAACTTGTATATAAAGGATAGGAAGAAGGGGGTGTAGACGTTAAAACACAAACATAACAGTTTTATAATATTTATTTATACAAATTAAAGTTTTTACAAATTTATCTCACACAATTAAAAATATATTTATTTACACAAATTAAAGTTTTTTTTTACAAATATAGTGCACACCATTTAAAGTATACTTGGAATTTTTATTTACAAATACTTTAAATATTTATTTATACAAACATATTTCACACAATTAAAAATATATTTATTTACACAAATCAAAGTTGTTGTTTTTTACAAATAAATCGCACACTATGAAAGGTATACTTGGAATTATTATTTACAAATACTTTAAATATTTATTTATACAAACATAGCTCACACTATGAAAAGTATACTTGGAATATCTATTTACACAAATCAAAGCTTTTTTTACAAGTATATCTCATACTATGAAAAATATACTTGGAATATTTATTTTCAAAAAAAATATAGTTATAGAATATATATATTATGGAAACAATAATCAATTTCTTGAGCTCGTAGGGGGAATAGTGGCCTCGGTACTAATTTATAAAGTCCAGTTTAGACTGTATTTTAATATATATGTACAGATGGTTTCAAATTTGACTAGAATTAAAATATATACAAACAAATTAGACTAGTTTAAAAATATATACAAACAACTAATTCTATTTGACTAGAAATAACCAGGTAGGTGGAGATTTATAATGGCGGGTAAAAAATATTTAAAAAATATCCCGGATGCATAAAATAAATCAATAAAAAAAATATGCTTGTTTTCATGCAGAAAAAAAAAGAAAAAAAATCTCAAATCTTTGAAAAATTGTATTTCAGTGGAACTGTCTAGAGTGAAAGACAAAAAAAGATGATTATTCAGCCCGTCTAAATGATCACCTTTTAGTCGTGGCGAGCGCGTTTACAAGGACTCTGATACCCAAACGGCAACGTATTGTAATCATCGGTTATCCGCCGTTTGGTGTACACCGGCCGGTAGACTTTATTCTGCGAAACGGTACATACAGTCGCAAGACCTTTTCTTACAATTTTGTGCGGAATCTGTATGTATCTTTCCGCGGCCTGTTCGGTGACCATCGCTTTCAAAACGTCAAAATTAATGTCGTTTCGGTTGCCGTAGTTTATGGTGATCCCGCGAATCTTTCATACAGTTTTTGTTTTGGAAGGGTCGCCACCAACGCAAACTCGGTGCGCGTAATTCTTGGGACCGCCAGATACAAAGGCGCTAATGTAGCTTCCCGGACCGTAATCTTGAAGTTCGTCAGTGAGATCACCTAAAAAATCTTCGGTCGGTGGACTCCAATCGCCGGGGCGTTCCGTGAATAGAACGCTATTTGTATCGTGATACAAAAAGTGGTCCCCCAATTTTTCAAGGATGCTGTATCAGTGCAACCTAGCCATAGCAGTCGTGTAGCACGCCACCGCCACACTCATGTTAGGGTTAGGGCGCAACGCGTCACGCGCATCCTTGTAATTGAGGAACATAACCTCATTATTTACATCAATGACGCTGTCCACGGTGATGTACGGATCCGTCAGGTATTTGTGAATGCCCTTATAGTCGTTGACAATGGCTACGTGTGGTAAATCAGGTCTTTGCCCAAACTTTCCCCATAGCGAATTTAAAAAGAGTTTAGCCAGAGTGCGGAGACCAGGGTTTTTCCAAACAGAACCGAAATCAAGTTTTACCCCTTCCCTTTCCCCATAATTTTGAATGTAAGCTAACTTCTTGTCTTGTGAGGTACATCCCTGTGGCCATCCTCTGGCTTCTTGTTTGATTTTCAAAAAAGTATCAATATACCCGTGAAAAATTCCGTCAGAACGTGTCTGACGGTCGTAAACAGATACATTGTACTCCCACACTTCGTGTACTGCTTCAACGGTGTAGCCTTTCTCAACGGCTTTCCGGATCTCGTCAATCACCCAGACGCCTGTCAACCAGCGATCTTTTTTGTCGTTGTGCTGACACGCGCCTTGGTTTTTCTCCTTCCCGTATTTCTTCACAAGATGAACATTAACTTGTTGTGCATCCGAGTAGGCATTACGGGCATGAATAAATCCCGTGGAGGCGTCACGGTAACTTTGGCTATGACTTCTACTTGATCTATAGATGGACAATTTGGTTCTAAGTGAATTTTGGGGTGGCCGATGGGGTATTTGTTGTACTTGCGAACGTAAGGAAAAACGAACACACATCCAAGTACTTGATGATATTTTCTCCACAAGAAAGGTCTGCTTCGTGGAAGAGTTTGATACAATTTGTACGCCCGCCAAAGAATGCGTCCCTGGGACTGAGGGGCTCCTTGCTGTACACCTCGTGCTGGAGTACAAATTGTTTCAAGTCCTTGTATGTGCGTTTCATCGCATTAAACGTACACTCCCACATCTCTACGACCAAGTAGCCGGCATTCTTAAACTTTTCCACGCAAGCCATGGTCGCTTCATAGCGCGTCTCCATGGTCTCGTGGGGGCTGTTTTTGATAGGGGTGATCCTGTCGGGATAACAGGGAGGGCACCCGTGCCAATATTAGCACCAAAACTGGAAGACGGTGGTGGTATCTCTAGCTTTAACAACGCCGTCTACACATCGCCCTAGCACATATTCCTCACGGCCGTTACCCGCATGAAGGATAGAGACACCGCGTTGGTGGGCCTTCCAGCAGAGCCATTGTACTGCTACGTGCGACTGTTTGTCTGCACACCGATAGCCACTGATAGGGATGATACCGATAGTGTTCTCCTTAAGATGACTTCGACGCTAAACCAACATGACCGCTCCTGCGATCGTACACGCCTCTCTGAAAGGATCCACATTTGCTTTTTCAATAAGCATGTCTCTAAACTTTAGGCAGGCCTTCCGTAGGATCTCTAGGTCTTTCACGCAATACAGTTCTGTAACCTAGTTACAACCATACATGAAGGAAATGGGTACACTCACCAAAACCTGCCCTTGTTGACGCGATACGACGGGACTCCAATTCCCAAGAAACACTTTCCAGCACTGACACCATTCAATTAAGCCAGCGTTCCTGCCTCGCCGCTCGTCTGGCCAGCCGACGCCCCCTCTCTCTCTCTTGCTCCAAACAAGTGAATCTCGCCGAGCATGCGCGGTGCGCATTTTGGAAAGTCTTCTCGAATGTGTTCGACGCATGGCTATTGTTCCTTGGGCTTCTGGGATGTTCTAGATGCCCCCCCCCCCTTTGTGCGCTCTGAGAGCACTTAACCATCGTGTGTATATAATGGACAGAGTCTAGTGAATGAGAACGCATTTGCACTATGGACTTTAGGAGGTAAGAGCCTTACTATTACGTAGGCTCGCTTTACTATTTCAAAATTCCCGTTTGGCTATAACTATGTATGTTTCAAAATTATACGTCTCGGACTAATATTACCTTTCATTGTATATTCTTTGGCTCAGCGATTTATCGCGATTATTTATTTTGCCGATATGGCTTTACCAACTTAGAGGGGACCGCTCTGGTTACCCTGGATCATATGTTGCCCGCTTCACGGGAAATAGGCCGGATTGTTACATCTTGTAGATGTTTACGCTAGCAAACTTGGGGGGCGCGAGCCAGTTAGGGCTAGTAGCCTTGTATTACGAGATTGTTGTTAAAGTTAGATTATTCTATATTGTTATTTCTTGTAAATGTTTATGTTAGTTAACCAAGGGGCCGCGAGCCAGCTAGGGCTACCTATTTTGTATATCCAGATTGTTATTGAAGTTAGATTATTTTATATTGTTATTTCCTGTAGATGTTTACGCTAGTTAACCAAGGGGCCGCGGGCCAGTTAGGGCTAACAGTTTTCTATAACAAGATTGTTGTTAAAGTCAGATTATTCTATATTGTTATTTCTTGTAAATGTTTATGTTAGTTAGCCAAGGGGCCGCGAGCCAGCTAGGGCTACCTATTTTTTGTATCAAGATTGTTACTAATGTTAGAGTATATTACATTGTTATTTCTTGTAGATGCCAATGCTAGTCAACTTAGGGGCCGCGAGCCAGTTAGGGCTGCCAGTTTGTATAGCTGCATATTTTCAAAGGTTGTAATATGTTAGTATTGTCTTACTATAAACATTTCGTGGCTATTACCCTCAGCCCGGGGACCGTTTGGGCCCATGAATCTTGTGTAGGGAAAACATTATTATGGTGAGGGTACCTGGACATTACGTCCTGAGTATTTTTCATGATTGTTCACAAAGGGGCTGCTCGCCTTTAAAATTAAATGTCTGTATGTGGCTTAACCACGGCACTATTATTTACTTGTGCCCCTCTCCCTCAATGAGGTACATTGTACTTTTGAATAATAAATATTTATAACTCTCTTGTACCTGCAACTGTGTGTTATTTCTACAATAGAAGTAGGGGCAGGTTACAGTTCCAACTCGCGGTTAAAATCAGAGACATAATTTTCTTTAACCAACGCGTCATACCACTTCTCAAAGTGCTCCTTTCCCTCAACCAACATCTCAGCGATTCCGTAGTCCTCCTTTGGCGGCAAAAGACCCCTATACCCCGCGTTTTTTTTATTGAAAAAATGGGGGGAAATTTCCCTTGGCCAAAGACTCGTCCAGGCCGAATGTTTTGGGAATCTTGGACAAAGACATCGGGAGAAAGTTCAGTGAGTCAATAAAGTGGAGCGGGCCGTAACGCATGAACATGATTTTCCCACCGTTCATTATGAGCTCTGGAGTCCATTTTTTTAACCTCCATCATGTATTTTAAAATGAAATTCCCATCATAGCCTTTCGCATTATGCCCGAGGAGGGTGATATCCTTAAATTTTGTTGCTTTAATTTGCTCTATAAATCCGAAAAATTGGGCCATTGTGATAACACCCTTGAATATGCGAGTCCTATCGCCCCCGCACTCGGTGCAATGATGGTCATTTACATCTATATGAAGGCAGGCCTTGCAACATGTCTGCACGATACATAGGTTAGGTTCGTGCAAGTACGTGTTGACCGCACCTTGAAGAAGCGTTTCTTGTCTGCATTCAAAATCATAGAATACAAACATGAAATTACTCTTTTCCAGTGACGGCTTGGATGGGGCCTGCTTCATATAGCAGAAATGACCAAAAGGACGATGGATCTCGCATACTCTACAAAAAGTCTCATAACACTTGTGTGAATATTCTGCTCTTTCCAAACTGAAAAATTGCCCACATACCTCACAAACCTTTTTAACATCACAGATCTACATGTGACCTCTGCAAAAACTGGGACGTTTATGGTTATCAAAACATGTCTGGTTTGTGAACCAACGCTCACAGTCTTTACATGCCACAGTTCGACCTCCACTGCAGACCGCTTTAGCGTAGCACTTTTTGCACGTGGACTCGCACTTGTGCTTATTCTTAAGATTAAATGGCACATGACACTCGCGGCAAAAGTACGAGCACTTAAATGCGGCTGTCAAGGATGTTATGACGTCAAAATGGTTTTGCTTATCGTCGTGAAAATACAAATCAAGGTATCCCTTAAAGGAATCATCGGGAGTATTAGGCCCCTCATATAGAACATACCTCCCCGACGTTTCCTGAACACTGTCATTTTGTATTGGAAAAAAATATTTTTGAAATTGTTTCAGTTCTGTGATTCCACCACCTTTAAAAAGATTCACACGAGCATAACGGCATAGTTCCTCTGCTTTGAGTTTTTGAATCTGACGACCAATTTTGATTTGTTTAACGGTGTTCACATTCATGCATCCTGGCTCTCTTATAACGTCACACACAGCCTTGGCAACAACCAATGCACAGGCAAGGCAATGGGTATCACCATTTTTAATCGTAATGATTCCTTGGTTGTTACGGTTGTACGTGCTAGCGGGAGAGAGCTTATCACATTTATGGCTACCACTCCCACGAGGCTCCTTAAAATGGCTAAGTTTAACGTACAGTGGTGCCGTACTCAGGAACAAATTATTACTTTTCAACACGCGACTTTCGTTATCGCGGACGGCTCGAGCGTTTAACTTATCCGCCCTCCTAAAAGAGACGTATACAGGATTCAACGTCGAGTCCGTGCTGTTCAAAAGTAAGCCGACATGATCATTGGCGCTGACACCATGGACCTGCAGCCGATTGAGCAAATGAGTAATTTGTTCTTAAGCCAGTTTAATGCATCACGATCGCTTGCTGGATCACCAAGATGTACAGTAACTTCTCTACCAGTATAAAAGAAACGCCTCAATTGTTTTATTCTCTCCTCAACGATTCGGAGAGGGAGGCCTTGGTTCAAAGCTCCACCAACCTGGTTTATCGGGCCACTTATTTCCATCTGTGGTACTGATGATGGCCCCGCAACTATCATATCCACACCTTGAAGAGGGGCTGTGAATCCCGTTTGCCTCACACCAACACCACCGGCTTGCGGGAAGAAACATGGAGGCGACAAAGCTCCAGCTGGTTGATTGGGGACTGTGGATGTTGGGGTCACAACTGAATATTTCCCGTGGCTTGGAAGTGGGTGGAGGGAGCTGCCATCTTCTGTATTAGATGTTTGTGGGATTACGCCTCCACTGCCTGGAGGTGGCAAAGCTCCCGCCGGTTGAATGTAGGGTGCGGTGTTTGGGGTCTGTACCGCATCTTCCCCCTGGCTTGGACAGGCGTCTCCTGTATCCATTTGAGCTAAAACACAAGAGTTTGAATTCAAACACAAGTCAAACTAAGTTCAAAGTAAGCAATTGAAACAATATTATTCCAAGCAAAGTCAGTTTAAAAAATTCATTCTTTGCACTTTTTAAATAAATCAAGTTTTCATATAAGGTAGCAAAATAAAATGACCATTTTATTTAGTTTGTCCTTGGAATGGACAGTATGCATATAAAATATTAAAACGGATCCTCCAGTTGCTCTAACTACTCAATTTAAAATACATTTGTTTGGGACATTTCATTTATTTTAAGGTTGGATCTATTTGAAAAGTGTTTTCACCTATTAGTATTCTTTTATAGAGTTTTACCAAGCAATCTGCTCATTACATGCTCTTTCAACTTAGAATATTAATAATATATTACACATTATTATTTTTTTATTTTAACGTAAACTAATAATTTCACCTATAGATGCATCAATCACATCCAGAGCGGAAAAAATGTCCATGATAGGGTCGTGTGGCACTGGGGGATGTAGTGGTGGAGGTGACACTGCTACAGACACCTGATGTTGAGGAGACAGCATATAGCGGTCCCATGCATCTGAAAC